>NC_069402.1:21309016-21501516 GCF_026875155.1 Cherax quadricarinatus
TGAGGAACTTTAGAGCACACTTGCCCCATGCTCCAAGGGTCTCCGACCCTATTGGGATGAAGTCATAGCAAGGGGGAAGGTCTTCATATTTGCGGATCTTCTGGGTCTCCCTGTGGCTGGCCGCTCCACCCCCTTCCACTACGGAGTATGGCAAGTAGGTGTCTGCCAATGTGGCGGCACAGGTGTAGCCCCAGGCAATCTCTTTCCATCCTTCCAAGGTAGCATAGTGGCTTCATCAGGACGCTTTTGACTTCCGTCAAACCTCTGCACTTGGGGTTCCCGTTGAGCTGGGCAACGGGCTGTGGCGAGGCTTCTCTTTATGATGTCATTGACCTCCTCATGCCTGGCATACTTCCCTTCTGCTGTATGACACACGAGACCATGAAGTCCGAATTGATCAGCTGTCGCCTGCCCGAAATACACCTATGTTCGGTGAGGATGGGGGCGGCTAGGCGAAGAGCAACACCAATCCGAATGGCCTGTGGGTCTAGTCGAGTGCCCAAGAAGGAACTGGGAACAGCTAACAGGAAATCTCCTGAGTGTGGTGCCTTCACTGCCAGGAGACGAGCTTTGTCCTTTCCTGAGGCGTTGGAGAGCATTGTGTTAGCGATTTTTTCTATGATCGGTTTGTCCCAGTGGGACTGTTTGTGTTCTTTGGGAGGGGCTGGTCTACTGGAGGAATCTGTAAGGGTGTCCCACCGAATCGCTGCTTCAGTAAACCTAGGGTCTAGAGCTCCTTTATATATATATATATATATATATGTCGTGCCGAATAAGCAGAATTTGCGATCTTGGCTTAAATAGCAACGCTCATCTTGCCATATAAGACAAGTGAAAATTTGTGTATGCAATAATTTCGCCAAAATCATTCTGAATCTAACGAAAAAAATATATTTCACTGTGTTTGTTTAGTATTAAATTACTGTAAACAAATATAAAATATATTTAGTTGGGTTATGCTAAAATAAATTGCTCTTGTCATAATAAGGTTAGGTAAGTTTTCTAAGATTCTTTTGGTGCAAAATTAAAATTTTTTACACTAACATTAATGAAAAATATATATCTTTAAACGTATAAGAGAAATTTTTAGAAAGGACTTAATTTTAAATGAGTTCTTGCTAATTGGCCAGTTTTACATATTCGGCACGACATATATATATAAATATATATATATATATATATATATATATATATATATATATATATATATATATATATATATATATGTGTGTGTATATGTGTGTGTGTGTGTGTGTGTGTGTGTGTGTGTGTGTGTGTGTGTGTGTGTGTGTGTGTGTGTGTGTGTGTGTGTGAGAAATTCGCAAGAGCAGGCGAAATATACGCAAACACTGATTTCTGGCTGAAGGAGACTCGAACCTACGAACCTTGGAACAAGGTACGCAGTGCTTTACCAATCTACCCACACTGGACCAATACCTTGGAGTCCAGCTTGCGCTAGACTTTGATCCAAGGCAGCCAGCTTTCAGGGAGAAGGCTTACAGCTTTTCATCTCATCCCCTGCATGCATCAGCCTTACTAGAGATATTAACAATGCAAGGAATTCGCAAGAGCGGGCGAAATATACACAAACACTGATCTCTGGCTGAAGGAGACTCGAACCTACGAACCTTGGAACAAGGTACGCAGTGCTTTACCAATCTACCCACACTGGACCAATACCTTGAAGTCCAGCTTGCGCTAGACTTTGATCCAAGGCAGCCAGCTTTCAGGGAAAAGGTTTACAGCTTTTCATCTCATCCCCTGCATGCATCAGCCTTACTAGAAATATTGACAATGCAAGGAATTCGCAAGAGCAGGCGAAATATACACAAACACTGATCTCTGGCTGAAGGAGACTCGAACCTACGATCCTTGGAACAAGGTACGCAGTGCTTTACCAATCTACCCACACTTGACCAACACCTTGGAGTCCAGCTTGCGCTAGACTTTGATCCAAGGCAGCCAGCTTTCAGGGAGAAGGCTTACAGCTTTTCATCTCATCCCCTGCATGCATCAGCCTTACTAGAGATATTAACAATGCAAGGAATTCGCAAGAGCAGGCGAAATATACACATCCCCTACATGACACTGTTGTCATGCAGGGGATGAGATGAAAAGCTGTAAGCCTTCTCCCTGAAAGCTGGCTGCCTTGGATCAAAGTCTAGCGCAAGCTGGACTCCAAGGTATTGGTCCAGTGTGGGTAGATTGGTAAAGCACTGCGTACCTTGTTCCAAGGTTCGTAGGTTTGAGTCTCCTTCAGCCAGAGTTCAGTGTTTGTATATATATATATATATATATATATATATATATATATATATATATATATATATATATATATATATTATTTATGCACTGACCGTCTCCAACTGAGGCTGGGTGACCCGAGAAATGGAAAATGAAAGTTTATCTTTTTACATATAGCAATTTTTTTTATAGAAGAGGTTATTAGCCCCTTGCTCCTGGCAGTTTAGTCGCTTGTTACGACTTGTATGGCTAGCCGGGAATCAAACCCGTGTTATTTTAGGCTGCCTCGTGGAAAGCAAGTCAAAATTCACTACTCTCTAACCGCTGGGTCAACATTCCTACAAGCATCATTTACCCAGTAGCACTAAGCGTGTTTCATGATGTGAGGACATACGTGGCTGTGGTCTACCTACCTGGAGTCTACGTGGAGTGTATTCCGGGGATCAACGCCCCCGAGGCCCGGTCCACGACCAGGCCTCCCGGTTGATCAGGACCTGATCAACCAGGTTGTTACTACTGGCTGCACGTAGTCCAACGGCCCGGCTGATCTGGCACCGACTTAAAGTATTTGTCCAGCTCCATCTTGAAGGCAGCCAGAGGCCTATTGGTAATTCCCCTTATGCATGGTGGGAGGCTGCTGAAAAGTGTTGGGCCTCGGACACTTATGGCGTTTTCTCTTTGGGGGTATTTTGCACCGCCTGCCAAGTTTTTACTTTCGAAGGGAGTGATTTCTGTATGCAGATTAGGGATCATTCGTTTTAGGATTTTCCAAGTGTAGATTATGATATATCTCTCACGCCTGCATTCCAGCGAGTACAAGTGTCAAGTGTTTTCAAGTGTTCCCAGTAGTTGAGGTGTTTGATAGAACTTATATGTGCAGTAAAGGTCCTCTGTACGCTCTCTAGATCTTCAATTTCACCTGCTTTGAACGGAGATGTCAATGTACAGCAATATTCCAGCCTAGAGAGAACAAGTGATTTGAAAAGGATCATCATTGGCTTGACATCTCTTGTACTGAACGTTCACATTATCCATCCTATCATTTTTTTTTGCAGTTGTGATCGTGACTCTGTTGTCATCCCTGAAAGTGAGATCCTAAGACTGTACCACTCCCAGGTCCCTCACATTATTTTATCGCTCAGTTATTTGATCAGAGTTTGTAGTATACTCAGTTCTGATTATTATCTCTTCCAGTTTTCCAAAACAGAGTAGTTGGAATTTATCTTCATTAAGCATCATATTGTTTTTCCGTTGCCCACTGGAAAACTTGATTTATATCTTTCTTGGAGGTTAACCGTGTCCTCAATAAATGACTGTCTCATACAAATCCTAGTATCGTCTGCAAAGGATGACACGGCGCTGTGGATTACATCTCTGTCTATGTCTGATATGAGGATGAGGAACAGAATGGGGGCGAGTACTGTGCCTTATGGAACAGAGTTTTTCACTATGGCTGCTTCCGATTTAACACTGTTTACCACTACTCTTTGCGTTCGATAGGTTAGAAAGTTGAAGATCCATCTTCTCACTTTTTCCAGTTATTCCTTTAGCACGTATTTTGTGCGCTATTACGCCATGATCGCACTTGTCAAAGGCTTTCGCAAAGTCTGTGTATATTACATCTGCATTCTGTTTTTCTTCCAGTGCATCCAAGAAAATATCATAGTAATCCAGTAGTTGCGAGAAGCAGGAGCGACCTGCTCTGAACCCATGTTGCCCTGGACTGTGCAGTTTTTGAGAATCTAAGTGGTTTGCAATCATGCTTCTTAGCACTCTTTCAAAGATGTTTATGATGTGGGACGTTAGAGCTATTAGTTTATAGCTCTTAGCTAATGTTTTGCTGCCACCTTTATGGAGTGGGGTTATATCCGTTGTTTTTAGTGACTGGGATTTCACCCATGTCTAAGCTTTTTCTCCATAGCATACTTAGGGAATGCGAAAGGTTTCTTGTAGTTCGTAATGAACACAGAGTTCCACGAGTCTGCGCCTGGGGCAGAGTGCACAGGCATGTTGTCAATGGCTTTCTCAGTCTAGTGGAGTTAGGATAATGTCGGAAACCTGGCATACATTGATGGAGTTTTGAGGCTCATTCATGAAAAAATCATTTGGACTGTTGATCTTTAGGCTGATTAGTGGCTCGCTAAACAGAGTCGTATTGGAATTTCAGTATCTCACTCATTTCTTTTTTTGCCATCTGTGTAAGTCCCATCCTGTCTAAGTAAGGGCCCGATACTAGAAGTGATATTTGCCTAGTTTTTTGGCATATAAAAAGAAATATTTCGAATTTCTTTCAATTTCACTAATCGCTTTTAGCTCCTCCTGTCTCTCCTGGGTCCTGTATGAGTTGTTAACTTAAGTTCGATACTTTCCACTTCCCTGGTCAGCGCTTTGTTATGCAGCTTTCTGCATTGCATTAAAATATGTATAGTGGAGAAGTGTGCCATAATTTTATGAACTAAATTATAATTGTAAACGATAATTTTATAAATAATTCTATACATTTGTGAGCACTGTAAATTAGCTTAAACTGTAAAATGTAAGGCAGTCCTATCGAGACTTATTTTCCAAGCGTGGTGGTCTAGCGTGGGTGTATGAGCGTGGCGTTAGCCACTGGACCAGCTAGCTTCAATAAGATTCATCCAACTAGGTATATTTCTACACCATAGGAAGGTTAGCATAAGTCACAGTGGTGCCTTTGCTAACCTTTCTATGGTTTAGAAATATACCTAGTTGGATGAAGTTTATTGAAGCTAGCTGGCCTAGTGGCTAAGACTCTGACCTCGGGTTCAAACCTCACCCGTGGTATGGTTTGTGTGAGTGTGGGCAGTCACGCAGGAGCGGTATGGGTGACAAACATACTGGCCAAACCCAATGTATTTAAGCTAAGTTTTTAACTCCTTTTGTTTATCTGACTCAAGCCATAGACTAATTTATTGATTACCAGTAGGCTCACCTGGGCTCTGATGTGGTCAGGGCTCTGTGGGATGAGTGAGGACTGGTGAAATGGTATCGGCAGGAGAGTTGGGAGAGCATGGCATCCGCTGGGCACTAACCCCTTACTTACGTGTGTGTTTTGTTTTGATTTGACATCGCAGCCTAGCGGCTCCTTATATATCTTCGTTTGGGTGTACATGCTGAGGGAAATATGGGTGTGTTTATCTAGTGTTTGTATATATTGTTAGAAGTAATAAATTTTCCTAACGAGGAATTTTGCCTGAACCCTCTAATAACCAATCCATAGAAGTAGTGAACGCTGGTTTAGCGCTTTCAGTTCTGATTAGGATAGACCTGGGTGGCTTATCTTTGCATGATGTTTGTGTAACTTTTACCCTTGCCTCTAGACAAGGCATTAAGCCCCAGGTGCCCCATTTTCTGCCTAATTCGTTTCCTTCCATGTATTAGATAATCTAGCATTCTTGAGGAGCTCAGTGATCGTCATCTTCTGTAGAGGGAGCGTCTTTCTCTCTCCAGTTTACTTTTTTTCTTCTTCTTTCTTAGGGAAATATGTCTTGAACATGCTTCAGCTGCCAGGAAGTTGATCCTTTCAAGGCACTGCTTTGGGTCCATGTTATTTAAGATATCTTCCCAACATTTTTTTTAAGACATGGTTCACCTGGTCCCAGTTGATGTTCTTGTTGTTGAAATTGTATTTGGTGAAGACACCTTTCACAGCAACGTTCATTTTGCTGATCAGGGCCCCTGTGCATGTAAGTCTGAACTTTGATTAGAATGTGATTGGAATTAGTTGTTTTTGATATTGTTATGTTTCTTACCAGGTCGTCATTATTTGTGAAGATAAGGTCTAGAGTGTTTTCTAGTCTTGTTGGCCCCACTATCTGCTGACTTAGTGTGTGTTTATCGCGGAGATTTAGTAGCTCATGTGTGTGACCTTTCATGTGCACTGCATCCAGAGATTGTTTCTGCTATAACATTATTTGCTACATTCTTCCATTTCGTATGTCTTAGGCCGAAATTACCAAGCAGTAAGATGTTTGGGGATGGAGTTGGAAGGCTTTCCAGACAATAATCAATTTTCAGTAGCTGTTCCTTGAACTGTTGGGTGGTTGCATCTGGTGGCTATTATACAACCACGATGACTAGGTTTTCTTTCTCAATCTTTATTGTTAGAACTTCAATTACATCATTTGTGATGTTCAGTATCTCCCTGCAGTTGAGCAACTCTTTGACATACAGGCCAACCCCCTCCCCCTTGTTGCCTGTTCTTTCTGTGGCATCTAAAAAGGTTGTACCCATTTATCCATATTTTGTTTTCAAAGTGATTATTTGTGTGAGTCACTGTGAAGGCTGCAAACATCGCATTTGACTCCGTTAGAAGTCCACTGATAAAAGGTATTTTGTTGTTGGTGGATGGTTTCAGGCCCTGTATATTAGTAAATATAAAAGAGGTTGTATTCTGTGTTTGTTGGGGGGATTTTGTTATTGACATGAGTAGTTGTGGTTCTGAAAGGCATTGGGGGGCCACTGGCTCCAAGGTGGGAGACTATTTTTATTTCCTTCCATTTTATTTCTTCGTTTCTTGCCACTAAAAAATCACTTGGAGTGGGGTTGTCGTAACTACTAGTGTTTGTCTCATGAGGTCTGTACTTCCTGGTCCCTTTTAGATGGTATACAGGGCAGTTGGTGTTATAACACCGAATAATGCCACATTTCTGGGTGAAAGAATTTATAGGAGAGAGAATGACACATTCCTTTAGACAGGAGGTCATGACATTTTTTGAGATGCTCAAAGTTGCATGTCCCATTTGTTTTTCCCGATATTCATGCTTACAGATGCCTCAAACATAGAATCTGCACAATTTTGTTTTTGGTTGGGTAGAATTTTTGGTAGGTGTGTTCTTAATCTGTGCAGTTTCTAGGACTACACTGTAATCCTCAGTATTCAAACCAGGGCCACCCCGTCCTGCTTCCAGGGAACTACGTTCCCGAGAAGAAGAAGACTCCACTACATCTGTAATGTGTGCTATGGTCTTGTGCAATGATGGTTGTATATTGAACGTTTTAGTGGTGACTGTGGTAGAGTCCCTAGCAGAGTCTGGACTGGCACTAAGGCTGGGGGCTGAGTCCGAGTCATCACTGGGTGTGAAGGCTTACTCAGCCCTGTAACAACTTCAGTCAGTATTACCAAGGCTGGCTCCTCCTCAGGAAAATTAATGAATAGAAAAAGAAATAATAATTCACAAAGATAAACACTATTATTTATTAATGCAAAGATAAAACATTGAAACATGAAGGTGTATCCTACTTGAAAGAAAAATGAAAAATAAAATGGAAAAATGACATTTGAATTCAACGCTAATATATACAGTTATACTGGGATGTCTGATTGAGGTTGACACCGTCTTGTAGAAATTGTAGCCGTTGATGATGATGTGGGGGGGGGGGGGCACAGGTGTTGAGTGACAACCCAACGACTAGTTCTTCACAGAGTCTATAGCCTTGAATAGTCAGTCCAGATGACAGGAACGCAGGTTCTTTACCACTGCAAAGATGAGGGGTAGTGTCCTGTACAATTAATCAGGTAGGTAGATCATGAAGTGACGTCCCAAGACCGTTTTCAGTCCGTCTCCTTCAACACTTCTCGTTGGTTGGCAGGTGACCCTGTCATTCCAAGAGTTGTGCTGGGAGCTGTGAGTCGAGTGATTACTGTTTGGCCGGAGCCCCACACGTCACCTTTCGGGGTGGGGAAAAAGGGGAATAGCGAGAGCTAGATTGACCCTACCTTAACAAGCAGCCGGCAATCAAACTATCATTACCATATACTCTCTTGCTACTCCTATCTGTTGAACTTTTCCCTCACACTGGGGCTGGGAGCTGAGCCTGGGGCAGCACCAGCACTGTGGGCAGTAGCGCTAGGACTGGGGGATGGGTCTGGGTTAGCACTATGTGTGGTGGCTGGGTTGTCTGACATTTTTGTTTCCTGTGTTTTTTTTTAGAGTGGGTGACTATATAGTTTCGAGTCATCTGTTGTGGTATGGGTTGCAGTATGGGTTGTGGTATGGATTGTGGTATGGGCATTCTGCATTTTTTGTTTCACTCCTATCTCTTCCTCCAATGTTTTATATATCTTTGGTAGATTGTCCAAGAGTTCTTTATTTTTTGCTTATTTTTAATATTTATTACTCTCCTTAGTACCTTTCTGATACCAGCCCAAAGTTCTATATATTTATTGCACAACCAAAAGCATCTTGCTAGTTTGATGTCATTTTTTGAGGCAGTGTTTATTCTTGCACAAGAGATATGATGCTTGGAAAAGCATCATAGCATAGCATCCTGGATTTCCTTCCAAGGACTTTTTACATGTCCCACATGTATGCTGTACTGACATCCTACCTGTATCCTACTTCACTCAATATGCCATGAAAAAAAATGATTTACCTTTCTCTGCACTGGTGACAGTAATATGTGAGATGTTTTTAAAGAAACCGAGGTTTGTGGCATAGGGGTAGTGGGTGAGTTTTGGAGGGTAGGGGTGACTGTATTATGGCTGTGGGTAGCGAATGGTGAGTAGGGGTCTTGGGGGAAGGGGGTCGGGAAAAGATCACGTGACATCACGTTTTCCTCCCAGGGGTGGACATATTACATATTTCCGCTGCATTTCATTTTTTTTTCACTATATAACTCTTTCCAGATTCATTCCTCACTGATCACTCATATATATTTTAATTTACTGATCTTACTGAGCTCTTCACACTTACCTAGATTGGATTATTGTGGTATGGGGTATATGGTGTTATATTGATGTATATGGTTGGCGTGTGTGGTTGCCTGGGAGCACTGCCAGACGTATGGCTGTAACACACCACCCCAGGGTACATGGCACTGCCAGACGTATGGCTGTAACACACCACCCCAGGGTACATGGCACTGCCAGACGTATGGCTGTGACACACCACCCCAGGGTACATGGCACTGCCAGACGTATGGCTGTGACACACCACCCCAGGGTACATGGCACTGCCAGACGTATGGCTGTAACACATCACCCCAGGGTACATGGCACTGCCAGACGTATGGCTGTAACACACCACCCCAGGGTACATGGCACTGCCAGACGTATGGCTGTAACACACCACCCCAGGGTACATGGCACTGCCAGACGTATGGCTGTAACACACCGCCCCAGGGTACATGGCACTGCCAGATGTATGGCTGTAACACACCACCCCAGGGTACATGGCACTGCCAGACGTATGGCTGTAACACACCACCCCAGGGTACATGGCACTGCCAGACGTATGGCTGTGACACTCCACCCCAGGGTACATGGCACTGCCAGACGTATGGCTGTGACACACCACCCCAGGGTACATGGCACTGCCAGACGTATGGCTGTAACACACCACCCCAGGGTAAATGGCACTGCCAGACGTATGGCTGTAACACACCACCCCAGGGTATATGGCACTGCCAGAAGTATGGCTGTAACACACCACCCCAGGGTACATGGCACTGCCAGACGTATGGCTGTAACACACCTCCCCAGGGTACATGGCACTGCCAGACGTATGGCTGTAACACACCACCCCAGGGTACATGGCACTGCCAGACGTATGGCTGTAACACACCACCCCAGGGTACATGGCACTGCCAGACGTATGGCTGTAACACACCACCCCAGGGTACATGGCACTGCCAGACGTATAGCTGTAACACACCACCCCAGGGTACATGGCACTGCCAGACGTATGGCTGTAACACACCACCCCAGGGTACATGGCACTGCCAGACGTATGGCTGTAACACACCACCCCAGGGTACATGGCACTGCCAGACGTATGGCTGTAACACACCACCCCAGGGTACATGACACTGCCAGACGTATGGCTGTAACACACCACCCCAGGTACATGGCACTGCCAGACGTATGGCTGTAACACACCACCCCAGGGTACATGGCACTGCCAGACGTATGGCTGTAACACACCACCCCAGGGTACATGACACTGCCAGATGTATGGCTGTAACACGCCACCCAAGGGTACATGGCACTGCCAGACGTATGTCTGTAACACACTACACCAGGGTACATGGCGCTGCCAGACGTATGGCTGTAACACACTACACCAGGGTACATGGCAGCTGCCAGACGTATGGCTGTAACACACCACCCCAGGGTACATGACACTGCCAGACGTTTGGCTGTAACACACTACCCCAGGGTACATGGCACTGCCAGACGTATGTCTGTAACACACTACACCAGGGTACATGGCGCTGCCAGACGTATGGCTGTAACACACCACCCCAGGGTACATGACACTGCCAGACGTTTGGCTGTAACACACTACCCCAGGGTACATGGCACTGTCAGAGTATGTCTGTAACACACTACACCAGGGTACATGGCGCTGCCAGACGTATGGCTGTAATACACCACCCCAGGGTGCATGGCACTGCCAGACGTTTGGCTGTAACACACCACCCCAGGGTACATGGCGCTGCCAGACGTATGGCTGTAACACACCACCCCAAGATACATGGCACTTTTCGCATGCGATGCCACATTTTAGTTTAAAACTCTTCCAGTATATTTAATCACTATCCATGAGTCGCTCAACTGACAATTTTGATCGGTAAGCTCAGAACTAATTTAATTCTCCTACCGTTTGAATACCAGCCTTCACCACAGCTTAACACAGGCACATACGTCCTCGCAACATGAAACATGCCCAGTGCTACTGGGTACATGATGCTTGTAAAAGTGTTGGCCTAGTGGTTACAGCGTAGTGAATTCTGACTTGCTTCCCACAAATTGGGATAAAATGACAGGGGCTTGATTCCCGGCTCGCTGCAGTTTCCTAATATAAAACACACACACACACACACACACACACACACACACACACACACACACACACACACACACACACACACACACACACATATATATATATATATATATATATATATATATATATATATATATATATATATATATATATATATATATATATATATATATATATATATATATGTTGTGCCGAATAAGTAAAACTGGTCACTTAGCAAGAACTCATTTAAAATTAAGCCCTTTCTAAAATTTTCTCTTGTACGTTTAAAAATATTTTTTTTTTCATTTATTTTAATATAAAAATTAATAATTTCGTACCAAAAGTACCTTAGCTTACCTAACCTTATTATAACAAGCGCAATTTAATTTAGCCTAATCCAACTAAATATATTTTAGATAAGTTTACAATAATTTAATAATAAACAAACACAAAGAAATATAGTTTTTTCGTTAGGTTCAGAATGATTTTTGCGACATTATTGTATACACAAATTGTCGCTTGCCTTAATCGGCAAGAAGAGCGTTGCTATTTAAGCCAAAATCGCAAGTTTTACCTATTCGGCACGATATTTATTTATATGACAACACTAAAGCTTTCCAGCTCAGACTGACACCAATGAAGTCTCCCAGTTTAGGCTGACATTGCTGAAGTCTCCCAGCTCAGACTGACTCTACCGAAGTCTCGCAGCTCAGACTGATACTACTGAAGTCTTCCAGCTCAGACTGACACTACTGAAGTCTACCAATTCAGACTGAGACTAATGAAGTCTACGAGCTCTGATTGACGCTAATGAAGTCTACCAGCTCAGGCTGACACTAATGAAGTCTGTCAGCTCAGACTGACACTAATGAAGTCTACCAGCTCAGGCTGACAAACTTCAACATACTAGGTGATGGAACAAGACAGGCGAAATACCGGAGGTCTTAAAGAGTGCAGACATAGCTCCTTTGCATACGGGAGGTAGTAGAGCACAAGCTAAAAATTACAGACCAGTAGTCCTAATTTCTCACATTATAAAAATCTTCGAAAGAGTGATGTGACGGCAGATTACAAATTTCATGGACCAGCACAACCAGCATAACCCGAACCAGCAAGGTTTTAAAGCAGGACGATCATGCCATACCTGTCTGACACAGCTGCTGAACCGTTAAGACAGAATTACTGAAGCGTTGGAAGACGACGAAAACGCAGATGGGATTTACACAGATTTTGCAAAGGCGTTTGACAAATGCGATCATGAAGTGATACAGCACAAAATGAGGGTCATGGACATTACGGGGAAGGTAGGCAGATGGATCTTCGGGTTCCTAACACTCAGAACACAAACAAATAGTAGTAAACAGAACAAAATCCAGCAACTGTGAGTTAAAAAGCTCAGTGCTCCAAGGCACTGTCCTGGCACCTCTGCTGTTTCTCATCCTTACAGCAGACAGATAAAAACACCCGTCACACTTTTGCATCATCATTTGCAGATGACACTGAAATAAGCATGAAAATCACTACAGTAGAGGACACTGAAAAAGTACAGGAAGACATAAATAGGATTTTCCAGTGGGCAGTGGAGAACAATATGACGTTCAATGGTGATAAGTTCCAGCTGTTTAAGTAAGGAAAGAATGAAGAACTCGAAAGGAACACTATATACAAAACTCAAGAGGGTCACCAAATAGAACGAAAGTAACATGTAAAAGATCTGGGAATAATTACGTCAGCTGACCTTTCTTTTAAAGACCATAACAAGACAAAGATCACGGTATTTTATACCATTTTAATGTTCAGCCAAGAAGATGACGGGGTGGGTATTGAGAACTTTCAAAACAAGGGAAATAATGCTGATGGTGACACATTTCAAATCGCTAATGCTCCCTCATTTAGAATATTGCTCAGTGCTGACGGCCCCGTTCAAAGCAGGAGAAATGTCACAGCTGGAACAAATACAGAGATCGTTTACGGCTCGCATTGGGCCAGGAGAGCACCTAAATCATTGGGAACACCTTCAAGTCTTAAACATGTACTCATTGGAGCGGAGGAGAGATACATGATAACATATACCTGGAAAGTAGTCAAGGACCTGGTTCCAAATCTGCACACTACCATAACAACATACTGGAGTGAGAGATATGGGAGGAAGTGTAAAATAAACCCAGTGAGGAGCAGGGGTGCGGTGGGGACAATAAGGGAACACTGTATCAACATCCGGGGTCCCAGACTATTCAACATCTTTCCAGAAGATATCAGAAACACGGCTGGAACAAGTGTAGAACCTTCAGGAGGATACTGGACAAGTATCTTCACCAGGTGCCAGATCAACCAGGCTGTGGTGGATATGTGGGGCAGAGGTCTGCAGCAGCAACAGCCTGGTTGACTAGGTAAGCACTAGACGAGCCTGGCCCATGACCGGGCTCCCAGAGTAGTGAAACTCTCGAAACTCTTCAAAGGTATATCAAAAGTACCTCTTGTTCCGACTATGTAAATACACCACACTGCTGATGTATCCAATTTTACTAAATTAAAATAATCTTATTGCCCATCCTCCCCCTCACCCTCCCTCATCCCTCACACCCATCACCCCTCACACCCTCTCACACCATACCATCCCTCACCCCCTGTTAACCCCCTTTCACCCACTTACACCCCTCACTTCCATCAACCCTCACCTCCCCCCCCCCTTACTCTCCCGTCTAGAAAAACGATAGTGACATGAAAGAGATTTACGATAGTTTCCTCCTAAACTAGACCTCTCTAGGCTTACCATCGCAGTTTATTTTTTTTTTTTTTTGTGGACGGAAGTGGATGGGAATTTTAAGTGGAATTCTGGGGGGAAAAAAGTGCTGGTAACGGCAACAGGAGGGATGGCAGCAGTAGGGATGGCAGCAGGAGGGATGGCAGCAGGAGGGATGGCAGCAGGAGGGAAGGTAGTAGAAGGGAAGGCAGAAGGAGGAAGGGCAGCAGAAGGGAGGGCAGCATGAGGGATGGCAGCATGAAGGATGGCAGCAGAAGGGAGTGCAGCAGGAGGAGGGGCAGCAGGAGGGAGGACAGGAGGGAGGAGAGCATGAGGGATGTCAGTATGAGGAATGGCAGCAGGAGGGAGGGTAACAGGAGGGAGGGCAGCAGGAGGGGTGGCAGCATGAGGGATTGCAGCATGAAGGATGGCAGCATGAGGAATGGCAGCAGGAGGGAGGGCATCATGAGGAATGGCAGCAGGAGGGAGGGCAGCAGGAAGGAGGGCAGCGGGAAGGGGAGCAGCAGGAGGGAGGGCGGTATGAGGGATGGCAGCAGGAGGGAGGGCAGCAGGAGGGAGGGCAGTATGAGGGATGGCAGCAGGAGGGAGGGCAACAGGAAGTAGAGCAGCAGGAGGGAGGGCAGCAGGAGGGATAGCAGCAGGAGGGTTGGCAGCATTAGGAATGGCAGCAGGAAGGAGGGCAGTATGAGGGATGGCAGCAGGAGGGAGGGCAGTATGAGGGATGACAGGAGGAGAGAGAGCAGCAGGAAGGAGGACAGCAGATGGGAGGGCAGTATGAGGGATGGCAGCAGGAGGGAGGGCAGCAGGAAGGATGGCAGCAGGAAAGAGGGCAGTATGAGGGATGGCAGCAGGAGGGAGGGCAGTATGAGGGAGGGCAGTATGAGGGAGGGCAGCAGGAGGGATGGCAGCATGAGGGATGGCAAGAGGGATGGCAGCAGGAGGGAGGGCAGCAGGAAGGATGGCAGCAGGAGGGAGGGCAGTATGAGGGAGGGCAGCAGGAGGGATGCCAGTAGGAAGGAGGGCAGTATGAAAGATGGTAACAGGAAGGAGGGCAGCAGGAAGGAGGGCAGCAGGAAGAAGGGCAGCAGGAGGGAGATCAGTATAAGCGATGGCAGCAGGAGGGAGATCAGTATAAGCGATGGCAGCAGGAGGGATAGCAGTAGGAAGGAGGGCAGCAGGATGGAGGGCAGCAAAAGCGATGGCAGAAGGAAGGAGGACAGCAGGAGGGATGGCAGCAAAAGGGAGGGCAGCAGGAGAGAGGGCAGTATGAGGGAGGACAGTGTGAGCGATGGCAGCAGGAGGGATGGCAGTAGGAAGGAGGGCAGCAGGAGGGAGGGCAGTATGAAGGATGGCAGCAGGAGGGAGGGCAACAGGAGGGATGGCAGCAGGAGGGATGGCAGCAGAAGGGAGGGCAGCAGGAGGAAGGGCAGCAGGAAGGAGGGCAGTATGAGGGATGACAGCAGGAGGAAGGGCAGCAGGAGGGAGGACAACAGGGGGAGGGCAGCAGGAGGGAGGGCAGCAGGGGAAGGGTAGTATGAGGGATGGCAGCAGGAGGAGGGCAACAGGAGGGATGGCAGCAGGAGGGAGGGCAGTATGAGGGATGGCAGCAGGAGGGATGGCAACAGGAGGGAGGGCAGCAGCAGGGAGGGCAGTATGAGGGATGGCAGTATGAGGGAGGGCAACAGACGAAAGGGCAGCAGTAGGGAGGGCAGTATGAGGGATGACAGCAGCAGGGAGGCAGCAGGAGGGAGGGCCGCAGGAGGGAGGGCAGTATGAGGGATGGCAACAGGAGGGAGGGCAGAAGGAGGGAGGGCAGCAGGAGGGAGGGCAGTATGAGGGATGGCAACAGAAGGGAGGGCAGTATGAGGCATGGCAACAGAAGGGAGGGCAGCAGGAGGGAGGGCAATATGAGGGATGGCAGCAGGAGGGAGGGCAGTATGAGGGATGGCAACAGAAGGGAGGGCAGTATGAGGGATGGCAGTATGAGGGATGGCAGTATGAGGGATGGCAGCAAGATGGAGGGCAGCAAGAGAGAAATCACTTCACTGTCTTTCATTATCATGTGTCTCTATATCCTCTGTTCTTCCGTTGAATTTCTTCATCTTTTACGTAGATGGTAACTTATTTCCCCCCAAAAAAAATTATTTTTATGTTCATTGTTTTATATACTTTCTTCCTTGGATGTATAATTCTATATAATTGGGTTTTCTATTCCTGGAATTTTGGGTTGTGTTGTGCGAAACTTTCCTGATTTCCGATGATAAATTATGTATCCCTGGGTTGGAATACCAACATTCTTCACTAAAGCGGCACTTTTTCTTTCTCAACATGTTGGTACACCATTTCTGTATGTATATATGTATCTACATATTTTTCTATAGTTGCAGATCCCTTGAGCATTGTATTTACACAGTGCAACTTTTCTATCTTTCTCTCTGACATTCTAAATTTCCTCTTATTTCGCATTTTCCTGGTTTTCTTGCTACCCTGCATTGGATTTTCCTGGCTTCCCAGCCCTGGGTTTTCCTAGCTGACTTGCTGTGTCCCACTATTGTTTGGTGGGTTTTCCTGGCCATCCAGCTCGGCATGTATTTCTCGTACATCCTCATTTTCTCTAGTTACAGGCTTGTCCAGCACTAACTTATCGATGTAGACTGCAAGAGCATTTCACCCCTTTATGGAAGTTGTGTTCATTTAATATCACATTAATATCATATACATGCTAAAGACAAAAATTCTCGCTCAACTGTTAGTAATAATTTATCACAAGTAATATATGTGCAGTGATGGATCAAAGCAGGAGTCTACCGGCAGGGCTGCATCTGCCTTGTTACCACCTTCCTAGCTAAGAACGATAGGAACTTTGTTCTGTTAGGTATAAGAATTAACAACTAGGCATCTACCCTGCAAATTGAATTTTGTCATCTTAATGGAAGTAAAGTTAACTTACGACACTGAACTTTACTCTCTAATTATTACTGATTCTGTGTCATCACTGAAGGCTCTTGACTCACGTAATGATTCTAACAACATTCTCATTCCAGAAGCCAGATTTAAATACTAAAAAATCCGGGAAAGGAGGAATTAATGTACATTTGTTATGGATTTCATCACATAATGGATTACTTCTTCATAACTAAGTTGATAAGTTAGCCAAATAAAAGTACCCTGAAGGAAAATGAAGAATATAACTTTGGTGTATCTGTGTCTAACATTAGGAATAATGTTAGGAGAGAAGTAAATAATGAAACTGAATGTTATGGGAATGCGGTTGGAAGCCTTAGTAGAATTATAATCCACTATAATAACATGGACGTAGATAAGTACGTTTATGGAGCAGCTTGCGATGTTGGTTCTCGACGATAAACTGTGATTGTTCCCTGTTAATATTTAATACGTTTGTTATTTATGCCCAGAGTCGTTTATCTTTCATAAAGAGCCATACACATTTACCTTCCCAACTTTGTCTGCTAATTGTGGGAGTAAATCCAGCGCGGGTGCAGGTGCCACACAGCTCACACGCTGAGGGTCCGGGATCCATCCCCGGCACGAGAGAACATAAGAACATAAGAAAGAAGGAAGACTGCAACAAACCTACTGACCCATGTGGAGCAGCTCCATGTCCCCCCGGATAAGGCCAATGACCCACCCAGTCGGGTCACCTCCACTCAAGGAAGGAGCACGGCACCAGATCCAGCAGCACAAGCTAGTCAGGTCCAACTCACACCCACCCACACCCACTCATGTATTTATCTAACCTATTTTTAAAACTACACAACGTTTTAGCCTGAATAACTGTACTCGGGAGTTTGTTCCACTCATCCACAACTCTATTACCAAACCAGTGCTTTCCTATATCCTTCCTGAATCTGAATTTTTCCAACTTGAAACCATTGCTGGGAGTCCTGTCTTGGCTGGAAATTTTCAGCACACTATTTACATCCCCTTTATTTATTCCTGTCTTCCATTTATACACCTCGATCATATCCCTTCTAAATCTACGCCTTTCGAGAGAGTGCAGATTCAGGGCCTTCAGTCTATCCTCATAGAGAAGATTTCTGATACATGGGATCATCTTTGTCATCCTCCTCTGTACGTTTTCCAGAGCATTAATATCCATTCTGTAATACGGTGACCAGAACTGAGCAGCATAGTCTAAATGAAGCCTAACCAAGGATATATAGAGTTGAAGAACAACCTGAGGACTTCTATTATTTTTACTTCTAGTTATGAAGCCAAGAATTCTGTTAGCTTTATTGCGAACACTAATGCACTGTTGTCTTGGTTTTAGATTACTGCTAACCAGAACTCCTAAATCCTTTTCGCAATCAGTAGTATTAAGATTTACATTATTTAGTTTATATGTGGCATGGTTATTTTCATGTCCAACATTTAGAACTTTGCATTTGTCCATATTAAACTGCATCTGCCACTTCTCCGACCATTGCATCAGTCTATTCAAATTATCCTGGAGTGCTCTAGTGTCCTCATTAGACTCATCTATGTCATTTATGTAAATTGTGAACAACAACTGATCCCTGTGGAACACCGCTTGTGAAGTGCCCCCCTTCTGATTTCTCCCCAATTATGCAAACTCTCTGCTGCCTATTTGTCAGCCATACCTCTACCAAGGAAAAAAATTCTCCTCCTATTCCGTGTGCCTTAAGTTTCCTCAACAGCCTCTGATGTGGAACTCTATCGAAAGCCTTACTGAAGTCCATATACACAATATCATATTCATTACCATGATCTACCTCCTAAAACACCTTAGTGAAAAAAGTTAGTAAATTCGTAAGAGAGGAACGCCCCTTTGTAAAACTGTGTTGAGATTCATTAATCAATCTGTGCCTATCAAGATGGCTACGAATTGCTTCGGCAATTATTGATTCCATAAATTTTCCCACTATGGAGGTAAGGCTTATTGGTCTATAGTTCGAAGCCAAGGGCCTGTCACCTGCCTTGTAAATAGGTATTACATTTGCCATTTTCCACTTATCAGGCACTATGCCAGTTTGTAGTGATATGTTAAAAAGATTAGCCAAAGGTATGCTAAGTTCCTCTTTACATTCCTTTAACATTCTTGCAAACAGTTCATCAGGGCCTGGTGATTTGTTAGGTTTTAGTTTCTCTATTTGTCTGAGGACCATGTCACTAGCTACCGCAATTGTGCATAGTTTATTATCGTCCTGTTCTACATAATCTATTATTTCAGGAATATCGCTAGTGTTTTCCTGGGTGAAAACTGAGAGGAAGTAGGTATTGAGAATTTCACACATATCCTTATCACTGTCAGTGATCTGATCAGAGTTACTCTTAAGTGGGCCTATCTTGTCCCTAATCTTACTTCTGTATACCTGAAAGAACCCTTTTGGGTTAGTCTTTGAATCCCTTACGACCTTAGCCTCATAATCCCTTTTTCCTTTTCTTATTCATTTCTTTATTTCTCTCTTTAATTGAATATATTGATTTCTTAACTGCCCATCCCCTCTTTTGATACGCATATATATGCCTCTCTTTTGATCAATGAGATGTTTTAACCTATTGTTCATCCATTTGGGATCATAAAAGTTGTCTGGGCAGCTAGAAACATTGGTAATGTTTCCTTACACCTAGTGTCCCTGTTCACCTTGCAGTAAGTAGGTACCTGGGTATTAGCCGACTCTTGTAGGTCGCATCCTGGAGAATACGATTAGCATAAGTTGTCTGAAATGCTTTGTATAACCTGGGCTTTGTATAGTATGCCAGTGATGTCAGCTATGATCTGTAATAGTTGTATCATGTACCTGTAGAAATTATTATTATTATTATTATTATTATTATTATTATTATTATTATTATTATTATTATTATTATTATTATTAAGTAGTAGTGGTAGAAATATTATCGTAGTTATTATAATAAATGAGTCATCTCTTGCACATCCCACAGTGAATATTCTTTCAGTACACATAAATGTCTTCACACACTTTCTACAGATTTCGCTTGTGGACGTTTTGACAGCTGGTGCTGGTGGCAAGAGGTGGAGGTGGTGGTTGTAGGACAGGTGGTGGCAGTGTGGATGGTAGTGGCAGTGCTGGTGGCAGAAGTAAGAGTGGAAATGTGGAATGCTAAGAGTACGTTACATTTTATTCAGAGGATGTCACACCCCCGTACAGATGTCACACCCCCATACAGATGTCACACCCTAAATACAGATGGCACACCCCCATACAGATGTCACACCCCCATACAGATGTCACCTCCTAAATACAGATGTCACACCCTAAATACAGATGGCACACCCCCATACAGATGTCACACCCCCATACAGATGTCACACCCCCATACAGATGACACACCACCATACAGATGACACACCACCATACAGATGTCACACCCCCGATACAGATGTCACACCCCCATACAGATGTCACACCCTAAATACAGATGGCACACCCCCATACAGATGTCACACCCCCATACAGATGTCACACCCCCATACAGATGTCATGCCCCCATACAGATGTCACACCCTAAATACAGATGGCACATCCCCATACAGATATCACACCCCCATACAGATGTCACACCCTAAATACGGATGGCACACCCCATACAGATGTCACACCCCCATACAGATGTCACACCCCCATACAGATGTCACACACCCATACAGATGTCACACTCCCATACAGATGTCACACCCTCCATACAGATGTCACACCCCCATACAGATATCACACCCTAAATACAGATGGCACACCCCATACAGATGTCACACCCCCATACAGATGTCACACCCCCATACAGATGTCACACCCCCATACAGATGTCACACCCCCATACAGATGTCACACCCCCATACAGATGTCACACCCCCATACAGGCATGCAAGATGGCAGCCATGATGGAGGATAAAAGATGAAACACTTGCAATAATAATAGTAATAACAATAATAATAATAATAATAATAATAATAATAATAATAATAATAATAATAATAATAATATTTATTTCTACAAGTACATGATACAACTTATATAGACCTAGCTGACATCAGTGATATACTATATAAAAAACCACTTGTTATGCACGGCAAATTAGGTTAATTTTGTCCCCAGGATGCAACCTACAACAGGTGTCATAAGGAAACTCCCAAATGTTTCCACCCGTGCCGGGGATTGAACCAAGGACTTTAGTGTGTGAGCTGAGTGCGCTACCAACCGAACTACGGGACGTCCCCACTCTCTCTCTGTTCGGGAATTATCGGACATCTATTGTTGGCACTATAAGCGCAGGTTTATAACTTCCTTCAACTCTTCTCAAACTACATTAAGCACAGTTTCGTAGGGCAGTGAACAGACGTAGTACTACCGGTGATTGACTTCGAGATGCACTTAGCACCTTCTACATACTCCACGAGTAATACTAAGCTGTAACTAAAATGCTCCGCTACATTTATATTAATGCACTATCACTGGTTAGTAAGGATGCCTATATACTTAACAATTAAATTCATTGGTGAATCTTTCTCACTATATTACTCACTATACACGAGTGTCGATAACTTAGTCATTCATTTGTTGACCTACGTTGCTCCACTACGCCGCTTTTCCCAGTTCTTGATTATCGCTTTGATAATTTAAGTTTCTGGCCACTGTTCTAATGCTTCACTCGTTTGAATATCGCAATTTATAATTAAAATCACTAGTTCAACTTTCACTTTGTATATCGGTAACAACCACGACGACTCAGCTGACAGCGTCCTCTGTTCACACACCGAGGGATCAGGGGATCTATCTCAGAACGGGCGAAACGTTGGGCATATTTCCTTATACCTGCTGCACCTGTTCACCTAGCAGTAAGTAGTTACCTGGGAATTAGATGACTGTGATGGGTCGCATCCTGATTATGCTTTGCATAACCAGGATGCATAACTAGGGACTTTCTCTACAGTGTGCCATTAATGTCGACGCCTGTATTAGTTATTTCGTGTACTTGTACAAATAAATATTATTATTATTATTATTTCGACAATTCAAACTGCTAGTATGAACACACTAGTGTGAACACACTAGTGTAAACACACTAGTAGGCCTAGTCGCCGGTGTTTCCACTCTGGACGTCTTAATTATGATTTACCTTTCTCGTACTTTTCAAACTCTTTTTTTAGTGTTGGTTATCTCGCTGCTTTGAACTGGTGTACTGAAAGTATTGCTCTTTCTACTCTCTCTGTTCCACATTCACAGTTTCTTTGGGTGGCACTACAGGGAAATGCTCCAACGGTTCAACAGCACGGATTTAAACCAGGCAACACACTAAACACTATATTCTCATGTTTTCTTGAAGAAAAATCACTCTGTGAGTTTTTTTTTAAATTGTGTAAATTTTAATTTGTCAATTTTATTAAATTAATTTCTATGACGTAACCGGAGAACATCAACACTGATCAAAAATAAGCCAGAGTTTAACTTAACTGGATTATCCTACGTTAAAATCTAATGTAACTTTTATGTGCCCATAACATCTGTTCCCTCAAGACTATAGTAAAAATATTTGTATATGTACCCAGAGTTTAAAAAAACTTATTTATTCACTTTCTCAAACTTTCAACTCTGGTGAAACTTAGGTAGAGAAAAGTTTGTATTGATTTTGGGCTTTGTAGATCCCAAATTGTTTTTTTATGGTTTAAATTGCGAAAATTGAAATACTGGTTTTCATATGATAATTTGAGTAGTAGTAGTAGCAGTAGTAGTGGTAGTAGTAGTAATAGTAGTAGTAATAGTAGTAGTAATAGTAGTAGTAGTAGTAGGAGGAGGAGGAGGAGGACAAAGAGGAAGAAGAGGAGGTGGCAGTAGTAGTAGTAGTAGTGGTAGAAGTAGGAGGAGCGGGCAGAGGTAGTAGTAGTAGTACTACTACTAGTACTACTTGTAGTAGTACCTGTAACAGTAGCAGCTGTGTCAAGACACCTGTAGCTGTACACATAATACTGACATGTGTCAACAAACAGCCGTCAGTCACTTTTTCCATAATAGAACTGGTCTAATATCTTGCTGGAGCTGGTCTTTGGAGAGTGTGAAAGCTGTATGCCTAATTAAAAATGTCAGTATTTAATTTTTCATACTGACTAAAGCATATAAATCTTTTCTTCATCTCTTCGTCAGTTAGAAATTAATTACTGTGAATTCATACTACAAGAAAGACTCCAAACCTACGTTTTATCTAAAAAAGACATGGAGATCTCAAGGAATGACCAGGAAGTATGTGATGAGCTCAGCACGAGATTTAGGGAGGTATTCTCAGAGGAGGCAGAAAGGCTTCCAGCAAAATTAGGCAGTAGAGTACAACATCAAGTGTAAGACACAATGCACAACCGGGAAGGGGGGTGAAGAAACTGCTGTGTGAGTTAGATGCCTCGAAGATGGTTGACCCAGATAATATTTCTCCATGGGTGCAGAGAGAGGGGAAAGCGGAACTGTGTGTGCCGGCAGCAATAATCTTTAACAAATCTATAGAAACAGGGCAACTGCCGGAAGTGTGAAAAACAGCAGATATAGTCCCAATTTTTAAGAAAGGATGCAGAAAGGCGGAATTAACCTACAGATCAGTGTCACAAGTATACTATGTAAAGTCATGAAGAAGATTATCAGAAGAGTGGTGGAGCATCTAGAAGGAGTGGGCTCGTATATGGAGCTCTACGACAACGTAACAGAAGAAAGAGAGGAGAGAGGGTGATGGGCAGACGACCTCTTCTTGGACTGTACGAAGGGTTTTGACACAGTAGTGCCCAAGAGACTGGTTCAAAAGCGAGAGGAGCAGGCATGAATAACGAGAAAAGCACTGCAATTGACCAGGGAATAGCTGACAGGAAGAAAACAATGAGTGATGGTCCGTAAAGAGGTGTCGGAATAGGTGCATGTGCAGAATGGGGTTCAATAAGAATCCTTGGGCCGGTGCTGTTTCTTGTGTATGTCAATGACATAACAGAAGGGACAGTGTCACAGGTGTCCCTGTTCGCAGACGACTTGAAACTAATGAAGGTTAAAAGGGAGCTAAAGGCAGCGAACCTCAGTCAGGGAGAAGGATCTTGGGGGTGAGAATCATACCGAGCATATCTCCTGAGGCACATAACCATATAACTACTGCAGCAGCTTTTAATGACACTGTACACCGTGTACGTCAGGTCCATATTGGAGTACACAGTACTAGTGTGGAACCCACATTTGATCAAGCACGTCAAAAAACTGGAGAAAGTACACAGGTTTTCAACAAGACTAGTCTTGGAACTAAAGGGTATATCCTATAAGGAAAGGTTAAGGGAACTCAACCTAATTATACCGGAGATATTACAACTACGTACAAAATACAAACAGGAATAAACAAGGTGACAAGGGGTAAAATGTTTCAGAGATGGGATACAGGAAAAATGAGACATAGAACAATTTCTCCTCCTATTCCGTGTGCCTTAATTTTCCTCAGTAGTCTCTGATACGGAGCTCTATCTAAAGCCTTACTGAAGTCCATATACACAATATCATATTCTTTACCATGCTCTACTTCCTCAAATACCTTAGTGAAAACAGTTAATAAATTCATAAGGCAGGAACGCCCTTTTGTAAAACAGTGCCACTCAGCCAGATCCCAGATCTAGGATCTGGATGAGTGATGAAAGTACTGTGTGCTTGAAACAGAGTGTACGGATTTGATTCCTGCTGTGAATTGAAAGATAATGTTTGTTAATAGTTCGCCCGTTCTCTAATTGTTAAGTATTATTTATTATATATATTATATATATATATATATTAATATATATATATATATATATATATATATATATATATATATAATATATATATATATATATATATATATATATATAATATATATATATATATTATATATATATATATATATATATATATATATAATATATATATATATATATATATAATATATATATATATATAATATATATATATATATATATATATATATATATATATTATATATATATATATATATTATATATATAAATATATATATATATATATATATATATATATATATATATATATATATTATATATAATATATATATATATATATATATATATATATATATAATATATATATTATATATATATATATATATATATATATATATATATATATATATATATATATATATATATATATATATATATATATATATATATATATATAATATATATATATATAATTTATATATATATATATATATATATATATATTATATATATATATATATATATATATATAGGTAGTAGGTTGGTAGACAGCAACCACCCAGGGAGGTACTGCCGTCCTGCCAAGTGGGTGTAAAACGAGGGCCTGTAGTTGTTTTACATGATGGTGGGATTGCTGATGTCTTTTGTCTGTCTCATAAATATGCAAGATTACAGGCGTGTCTTGCTACTTCTACTTACACTTGGGTCACACTACACATACATATACACATTTATTCATACACACTCATCTGAGTTTTCTTTGATTTTATCTTAATAGTTCTTGGTCTTATTAATTTTCCTTTTATATCCATGGGGAAGTGGAATAAGAATCTTTCCTCCGTAAGCCATGCGTGTTGTAAAAGTCAACTAAAATGCCGGGAACAATGGGCTAGTAACCCCTTTTCCTGTAAAGATTACTAAAAAGAATAAGAAGAAGAAAATTGTCAAAGTGGGAAGTCTGAATGTGCGTGGATGTTGTGCAGATGATAAGAAAGAGATGATTGTGGATGTTATGAATGAGAAGAAGCTGGATGTCCTGGCTTTAAGTGAAACAAAGCTGAAGGGGGTGGGAGAGTTTCAATGGAGAGGAATAAATGGGATTAGGTCAGGGGTTTCAAATAGAGTTAGAGCTAAAGAAGGAGTAGCAATAATGTTGAAGGATAAGCTATGGCAGGAAAAGAGGGACTATAAATGTATTAATTCAAGGATTATGTGGAGTAAAATAAAGATTGGATGTGAAAAGTGGGTTATAATAAGCGTGTATGCACCTGGAGAAGAGAGAAGTGTAGAGGAGAGAGAGAGATTTTGGGAAATGTTGAGTGAATGCGTGGGGAGTTTTGAATCAAGTGTGAGAGTAATGGTGGTTGGGGATTTCAATGCTAAAGTGGGTAAAAATGTTATGGAGGGAGTAGTAGGTAAATTTGGGGTGCCAGGGTAAATGTAAATGGGGACCTTTAATTGAGCTATGTGTAGAAAGAAATTTGGTAATAAGTAATACATTTTTATGAAAAGAGGATAAATAAATATACAAGGTATATGTAGCACGTAATGAAAGTAGTTTATTAGATTATGTATTGGTGGATAAAAGGTTGATGGGTTGGCTCCAGGATGTACATGTTTATAGAGGGGCAACTGATATATCGGATCATTATTTAGTTGTAGCTACAGTTAGAGTAAGAGGTAGATGGGAAAAGAGGAAGGTGGCAACAACAAGTAAGAGGGAGGTGAAAGTGTATAAACTAAGGGAGGAGGAAGTTCGGGCGAGATATAAGCGACTATTGGCAGAAAGTGGGATAGTGCAAGATGAGTAATGGGGGGTTGAAGAGGGTTGGAATAGTTTTAAAAATGCAGTAATTAGAATGTGGGGCAGAAGTTTGTGGTTATAGGAGGGTGGTGCAGGAGGAAAAGGAGTGATTGTGGAATGATGAAGTAAAGGGTGTGATAAAAGAGAAAAAGGTAGCTTATGAGAGGTTTTTACAAAGCAGAAGTGTTATAAGAAGAGCAGAATATATGGAGAGTAAAAGAAAGGTAAAGAGAGTGGTGAGAGAGTGCAAAAGGAGAGCAGATGATAGAGTGGGAGAGGCACTGTCAAGAAATTTAATGAAAATAAGAAAAAATTTTGGAGTGAGTTAAACAAGTTAAGAAGCCAAGGGAAAATATGGATTTGTCATTAAAAACAGAGTAGGGAGTTAGTAGATGGGGAGATGGAGGTATTAGGTAGATGGCGAGAATATTTTGAGGAACTTTTAAATGTTAAGGAAAAACAGAGGCAGTAATTTCATGCACTGGTCAGGGAGGTATACCATCTTTTAGGAGTGAAGAAGAGCAGAATGTAAGTGTGGGGAGGTACGTGAGGCATTGCGTAAAATGAAAGGGGTAAAGCAGCTGGTACTGATGGGATCATGACAGAAATGTTAAAAGCAGGGGGGATAATAGTGTTGAGTGGTTGGTACTTTTGTTCAATAAATGTATGAAAGAGGGGAAGGTACCTAGGGATTGGCGGAGAGCATGTATAGTCCCTTTATATAAAGGGAAAGGGGACAAAAGAGACTGTAAAAATTATAGAGGAATAAGCTTACTGAGTATACCAGGAAAAGTGTACGGTAGGGTTATAATTGAAAGAATTAGAGGTAAGACAGAATGTAGGATGCGATGAGCAAGGAGGTTTTCAGAGTGGGTAGGGGATGTGTAGATCAAGTGTTTACATTGAAGCATATATGTGAACAGTAATTAGATAAAGGTAGGGAAGTTTTTATTGCATTTATGGATTTAGAAAAGGCATATGATAGAGTGGATAGAGGAGCAATGTGGCAGATTTTTGCAAGTATATGGAATAGGTGGTAAGTTATTAAATGCTGTAAAGAGTTTTTTATGAAATAGTGAGGCTCAGGTTAGGGTGTGTAGAAGAGAGGGAGACTATTTCCCGGGTAAAAGTAGGTCTTAGACAGGATGTAATGTCACCATGGTTGTTTAATATATTTATAGATGGGGTTGTTAAGGAAGTAAATGCTAGGGTTGTTTGGAGAGGGTGGGATTAAATTATGGGGAATCAAATTCAAAATGGGAATTGACACAGTTACTTTTTGCTGATGATACTGTGCTTATGGGAGATTCTAAAGAAAAATTGCAAAGGGTTTAGTGGATGAGTTTGGGAATGTGTGTAAAGGTAGAAAGTTGAAAGTGAACATAGAAAAGAGTAAGGTGATGAGGGTGTCAAATGATTTAGATAAAGAAAAATTGGATATCAAATTGGGGAGGAGGAGTATGGAAGAAGTGAATGTTTTCAGATACTTGGGAGTTGACGTGTCGGCGGATGGATTTATGAAGATGAGGTTAATCATAGAATTGATGAGGAAAAAAGGTGAGTGGTGCATTGAGGTATATGTGGAGTCAAAAAACGTTATCTATGGAGGCAAAGAAGGAATGTATGAAAGTAAGTAGTACCAACACTCTTATATGGGTGTGAAGCTTGGGTGGTAAATGCAGCAGCGAGGAGACGGTTGGAGGCAGTGGAGATGTTCCTGTTTAAGGGCAATGTGTGGTGTAAATATTATGCAGAAAATTCGGAGTGTGGAAATTAGGAGAAGGTGTGGAGTTAATAAAAGTATTAGTCAGAGGGCAGAAGAGGGGTTGTTGAGGTGGTTTGGTCATTTAGAGAGAATGGATCAAAGTAGAATGACATGGAAAGCATATAAATCTATAGGGGAAGGAAGGCGGGGTAGGGGTCGTCCTCGAAAGGGTTGGAGAGAGGGGGTAAAGGAGGTTTTGTGGGTAAGGGGCTTGGACTTCCAGCAAGCGTGCGTGAGCGTGTTAGATAGGAGTGAATGGAGACGAATGGTACTTGGGACCTGACGATCTGTTGAGTGTGAGCAGGGTAATATTTAGTGAAGGGATTCAGGGAAACCGGTTATTTTCATATAGTCGGACTTGAGTCCTGGAAATGGGAAGTACAATGCCTGCACTTAAAGGAGGGTTTGGGATATTGGCAGTTTGGAGGGATATGTTGTGTATCTTTATATGTGTATGCTTCTAGACTGTTGTATTCTGAGCACCTCTGCAAAAACAGTGATAATGTGCGAGTGTGGTGAAAGTGTTGAATGATGATGAAAGTATTTTCTTTTTGGGGATTTTCTTTCTTTTTTGGGTCACCCTGCCTCGGTGGGAGACGGCCGACTTGTTGAAAAAAAAAAAAAAAAAAAAAAAAAAAAAATATATATATATATATATGTACGTATTTGTGACAACCGATACCTTTGCAGTATATTTATATTGTTAAATTATGATTATGCACAGTATATAAGGCAATGCTTATTCTTCAATAATTATTAAATAGCCTTGAGAGGTCAAATATTAAATAGCTTAATTTTTCTAAGACGCCAATATTATTGCCCATTACTGATGAGAGGCATCTCCGAGAGACTTGCAAATTTAAAAAGAAAAAACTGATGAATACATTATCAGAAATTTATTTTGGAAGTACAAGTCTGAATCATTTTCAGTTATTTGTAACATGAAGCTAAAATATCTAACACTCTCATTATATTAATTATTTACCGATGTAAAAAAAATGAAAAATGAAAGTCGTACATTAACGTAATAAAAATAACTAGAAAATAAAAATCTAAAAATTATATTTCAGAACCTGAGTAACCTTTCTCCATTATTAAACTGGATCTGCTGAAAATTTTCCATTATATACTTAATAGTTATTTAATCTCTGAAGAAACACATTGAAAAATAGAAAAAATCATACATTATTGTAATGTTTAAAATTAAAAATAAACTATGTACGTTCATTACTCTTATAGATAATATTAAAACTTTTCAAATTAATGTTGAGGAACATCGATACATCCAGGTTATTAGGTGTTAAATTGTTTGTATGAGGAGACTAGATGTTCCCTCCAAGCTACTTTGTCTATCTTTAAAAATAGGTTAGATAAGTACATGACTGGGGGTGTCAGGTGGACCTGCTTACTAGAATCCAGGAAAAAAAGTCACAGAGAAAGTCACAGGAAAAAAGTAACAATATAGACCCAACCTAACCTAACACTGAATTTATATATAATGATTTTTTTACATATGTGTAATACCATCATATATAAATTGTGTTGTTAATGTGTATGTCATGTTACTTTAATTGTTTATGGTGTTTAAATAAAATGGGACTTTTTTCCCCTGTGACTTTTTTCCCTAGCCAAAATTGTGACTTATTTTCTGTGATTTCTTTCCTGTGGCTGTTTTTCTGGACACCACTTAACATGGGCCAGTACGCCTGCAGCAGTGCTCCTTCCTTCTTACGTTCCTATTGTGAACAATGTTTCACATCTTACTGAGGAGGTGGGTGAACTTAGATATTTCCTGGCCAGTTTTACCAGCGAATGGAGAACTATTATATTTTCTTTCTGCCACTGTAGTGGATTTCTTTCTTTAGCAATAACGCCACTGATATCTGTCTATTTTTCTGTTTATGTTTGTGGCAACAGGATCACTAGCGTACTCGTTTTCAGAAACTATTTCCTTTATAGTTGTGAAAACGATTCCGAGGCAGATGTCTGTGACGTTCTGCTGATGTGAATGTTTGGTAAAGGGACACGTGTGCAATTAACGCGACATTTTCACTGTGGCAACGTTTCATAACGGCTTGATAAAGCTCCTGGAGAGCGAAACGTTGTCACAATAAAAATGTCGAATTACTTACAAATGTATTTTTACCCAACATATGGTCGGTAATTCTACCAATGTTGTTGTAACTAATGAAGATAAAGCATATTTACAATCAGTGTCCAATATATCTTGTTGCAAATTTTGCCTTAATTAGGGACCAAGTATGGTACATGGGGAGAAAACAATTTTATAGTACATACAGTAAGTAGTAAACTCTCAAACACTTTGTATTACACAGTAGTAAAGAAGTGGAATGAGTTACCTGATCAGGTCCAGGTCAGTCTTAGTGTCAACCAGTTTAGGAAGAGAGTCAAAAAGCGCCTAATGACAAGTTTTAGAAAAGGGTGGGGGGAAGTGATGTATTATACAGTGTAACTTTTCAAAAAAAAATTCTTTGTAATTCTCATGTAATCCATTTTCTTGTATTTTGAAAGCCTATGCTCTGATTTATTTAGTTGTATTTATTTTATTTGTAATTAATTTTTTTTATATTTGACTTATTCAGTAGGTCATACTGTATTTTACTATGTAAGAACATAATTCATACAAAAATTGTATAATTATACCTAAATAAACTTATAATTTTTTTCATAGCATTTTTCAGAATAAAATGTCGTGACATTCTTCATCAGATTCGTTGCTACATAATGTTCTCACTGAGTTCTTCAGCTGCAGAATTCCCTTCTGAATTTCTTTCGCTTCATTCTCAATATTGTCGAGTGGCTAACGCGTCGGTCTGGAGTTTTGTGACTCTGTGATTGCGGGTTCTAACCCCACCCGCGGTATGGTTAATATTGTCCAGGTTTGTTTAACAAGTTTCATTCACTGCATTGACACTGAAGAAGAAATTCTTGTATCGTGGATCTAGAAATGTGATGAGTGTCGTCTTGCAGGCGTAGTTGTAATAAAATATGCCTACTGAAAAAAAAAAAATGAAAAAATGAGGTGGTAGGAGAAGTTCCATATTCAAATGGCTTCAGGAAGAAATCCAATTTTATATATATATATATATATATATATATATATATATATATATATATATATATATATATATATATATATATATATATATATATATATATATAACATATAAATGGATTTCTTCCTGAAGCCATTTGAATGCGCCACTTCCCCTGCCACCTCATTTTTTCATTTTTTTTTTACCAGTAGGTATATTTTATTACATAATATGGTACGAAAGATTTAAAAGGTACGTTGCAGGTATAAAGATGGCAGATACGGTACATTAGGTTTGAGGGATACATTTCAGGTACATATTGCTACGTGTTTATCGCAGACTATAATGCGAAAATCTCATCCAGCTCCTCAGATCTGGGGCGCTGAGTCACTAGAATAAAGACCTAGCCGCCATTGGATCCCTAGTTACCCTAGATGCATTCTTTCCCCATGGGCCAAGGGTATCCGAGCCTATGGGAACAAACCTTTAATGATGGGCAAGTTCCTTGAAGCTGGCAGCTGCCCCTCCTTCCTCCCTGGTATGCTGGAGATAGGTATTAGCCAATGTGGATGCACGTATGTAGTTCTACACTACCTGCTTGCCGTCTGTCCAGGCTTGAAGGGTGATATCATCTGGACGCTTCTGGATACCATCATATCTGCACACTTGGGGTGGCTCCCTTATTGCTGGGCATCCAGCTAATGTTATTAACCTCTTCATGCCTTCAAATCTTTCCCTTGTATCTACAGCACACAAAACCGTGATACCCGAATCGGTCTGCCAATTCTATGCCGCAGATACAACTGTGTTCGGTGAGAATATGGGCGGTAAGGCGATGGGCAACACCAGTGAGGATGGTCTATGGGTCGAGGCATGTGCCAAGGCTGGAGGAAGGGAAGGATCCTTTACAGACCTCACCAGGAAAGAGAAAAGGAGAAAAGATTTTTAAGAGTGTGTAGTGGGTTCTTCTCCCCAGGCTCATGTTGGTTCTCTCTCTCTCTCTCTCTCTCTCTCTCTCTCTCATTCCCCTCTCATGACGTTGCCATAGTAACGCAGTGAGCTCAGTCCCAGCAAGCAGATGAAAAGCACAGCATCCCTTGCTCAGGTGCTGCCAGGTGCCGCTAGGTACTTCCTAGTGCCACTAGTTGCTACCTGGTGCTAATAGGTGCTACCTAGTGCCACTAGGTGCCACCAGGTACCTCTATGTGGTGTCAGTGCCATTTAGTGATACTAGGAACTGGTACGTGCCACCAGGAAAAGCCGGGTGCCGTTAGGTACTGCTAACTGCTGCCATCTACCGCTTAGCTCGGCTTGGTACTGTTAACTGTCGCTAGATGCTGCACACAGCGTCGTAATATCCCTCGCAAATTATAACAAAATGAGCATGAAAGTCTCCTCGGCTGGAGACAGAAAAACTACAAGCAGATACCAACGAAAATTTCCTGTGGGAAATGATAAATATGAGGATAACCGGTGATAAATTCTACCTTCTAACATATAATAAAAATGGAGAACAAAAAATGAACACAAGAAACAAACCGCAGGAAAAATATGTTATAGAACGAAGGAAACATGGATTAACAATGCGGGTATAAAAATGCTGGTGAAGCAAGTGCAGCGAATTTCACAAGAATGACAAGATGAATAACGAGACCTTTGACAACTCGAGAAATAATGTCATCAGTGACACTGGCGAAATCACTTCTACTCTCAAGTCTACAATATTGATCTGTGCTCACAGCTCCGTTCAAGGCAGGAGAGTTATCAGAGCTGCTGGCGGCGGCGGCGGCGACGGCGGCGACGACGGCGGCGACGGCGGCGGCGACGGCGGCGGCGACGGCGGCGGCGACGGCGGCAGTGGTGGTAGTTGCGTTGTTGTTCTTGCTTAGTTGTGAGGAAACAATAGTATTTCCTGACACCGGTCTTCATCACAACAATCCTCGTTTTACACCCCATTTAACCTAGGGATCACTACACAGCGGTGTATCCTACGATGCTGAAACCCTGGCAGGTATCCTGAACATACTAGCGGGATAATGCATGGAGAACCTCCAAGCTCGCTTGAAATCAATGAAACGAAACATTGTAACTACTGGGAACGCCTCGGGGTACCTGGAATGTATATATATATATATATATAATATATATATATATATATATATATATATATATATATATATATTGGTAATGTACACGTAAAATATATAACAATAACAACTCTCTGGAGTGAGACATTGGAGGAAGTGTAACATAAACCCAGTGAAAAGCAGTGGCGTCTCGAGCACAATAAGAGAACATAGGAACTGTGAACAGTACCCTGGTAAACAGGGAAAGGACGAAAATTTAAGGAAAGGTGGAAATTAGGCTCTGGAGATTTGGAGAAGAAAGGAGGAAGGAAATAAAAACATAAGTGGTCGTAGCACCATGGATTTTTACTTGGTAATTGGTGTGAGTGGTTTAAACTTTTACGTCAACCTGAAATTTATATAAATGCATACTGCACTTCCCAGCACTCCTACATATGTTAATAACAAACTGCGGCTAGCAGGGGGATCGAACCCGTGTTATTTTAGTCCGCCTCGTGAGAAGAGCGATAATTCATGAGGCGGGCTAAAATAACACGTGTTCGATTCCCCGGCTAGCCGCAGTTTGTTATTGATTAAATACCACCTGTTCGTGGTTACAGTAATATCCTACACACACACACACACACACACACACACACACACACACACACACACACACACACACACACACACACACACATGTGTACATGTATGCTCGTAAAGTAGGAGTGGGTATACTATTTTTTATAAAAAGAGATTCCGTGTGGTGAAGGTCGCAGCTACGTACGTTTGTGGGTGCAGCAAGATGGGTTGGCAGGTGGCTCACTTACTGGTACTTGTTATGCAAGGTGTTCTGCCTTCAGCTGGTTCGGTGTTCTGCCTTCAACTGGTTCGGTGCTCTACCTTCGGTGGTCTTCACAATGCTTCGGTGCTCGGGTAGGTGGAGATGTCCCAGAGGTGATGGATTTATTTATTTCCATGGTAGACTGGATCAGGTGTTATGCAGTCATCAGTGCCTCCTGGTAGGTAGTGTCTGTGTCGGGGCTCGCGGATTACATAGTCTGTGGTGTAAATCAGCTGGGGGGCTTTTTCTGTCGGGTAAGTGGAATTTATGTATTCCAGATAGCTGGCGTTTCTTAAGCTTGTCAGGTCTGACGTTTATTGCGTCAGTATCGTGCAAAATATGGAGGTTCTCTATTCGGACTCTGTCCTTCAGCCGAACGTCGGAGACAAAGGGGAGGGTCCTGTTCCAGACTCTCTGAAGTTTAAGTAAGTTGAATTTGGATGTTAGTGACTGCGGCATGCATGGATATTCGAGTATCGGGCATATCATCATCTTATAGAGTTGTTTACTCATGTATGTAGGGGTCTGACTGAATCAAAACAGTTGGTAAAGACGGGCTTTTGCTACATTCAGTCCATCACTGACGACGTGTCAGGTTTGTAACCCAAGATCTTGTTGGTGCTCTTGATGGCGATAGGAGTGTGTTTGATTATATTCTTTTGTTATTCTCTATGGTCGCAGAGCAGCAACCTATAGTACTGTTTGTACTTTGTCTGGGATGGTCGGAATTTTCCATTTCTTCTCCAAGGATACGACATGTATTACATAATAAGCAAACTGGATTATGATGGTCTTCCTATATTCATGCTGAGGCAAATCATTAACATAGCTGCTGAACAGTACAGGACTCAGACAAGAGACAAGAATCTTAGGGTACTCTGGCTGTAAGTGTGCATGCTTCTGCAGTTATGTAGTTGAAGGAAGAGATGATGCATCTGTTGGTCAAGAAACTGTGGTTGAGAAGTTCAGATAGGTAAAATATTTGGCCATCCTACCATAGACTTGTCAATTGCCTTGATTACTTCTGTCGATGTAATATGCAATAAGTGCCAAATCGCTTTGTTTACGCAGCATCTCGACAGCGTCATAGATGATGTTGACAGGATGTTGAGCTGCTCTCTGGTTTCTGAAGTCAAACTGCTTCTCGGTGGAGAGGACAACGCTGCCTACATCCCTGGTCCCAGACTCTTCAACCTGCTAGCAGCAGTTATCAGAAATATTACTAGATAGAAGACCGAGGAAATTTAACCACTCCCTTCTGCAAGTGCCAGATTTTGAGAGCTAAATATTTAGTCCTATGGGCCGCTGACAGCAACAGCTTATTCGGCCAAACACTCAAAGTATTCTGGCCTTAGACTTGGCTTCGACGGTAGAACTCTTGAGGCAAGTACATACGATCCCTTGATTATTTTTACAACAAACACACGATACTGAAAAAATGGCAAAACTGCCACTTTTCAAAACTTTGCTTTTAAAGGAAAATAATAAGATATCGAAAACCCACTCTCAGGGCTTAGGCTTAAACTATTTCAGCATTTTTCCCAAAAGTGTAATAATGGTTCTTGCAGCTCTGGCTCAACTTTTAAATAGTTTGACTTCGTATTACCTGCTCGCCTGAATATTTCTAAAAAAATGGTAATCCTGGCATTATATACTTAAAAAATTAAAAGATTTTACGAGTAAAAGCTTCCTACGTCTAACAGTTTAGCTGGTTTATGGAAGCTTAAAACTTATCAACCACACGAGGGTTATGAAGGCTGCATGTCACTGTACACCACCAGTCACTACACGACGGTTATCAAGGCTGCATGTCACTGTACACCACCAGCCACTACACGACGGTTATCAAGGCTGCATGTCACTGTACACCACCAGTCACTACACGACGGTTATCAAGGTTGCATGTCACTGTACACCACCAGTCCCCTACACGACGGTTTTCAAAAGGGTGCATGTCACTGTACACCACCAGTCACTACACGACGGTTATCAAGGCTGCATGTCACTGTACACCAAACCAGTCACTACACGACGGTTTTTCAAGGCTGCATGTCACTGACACCACCACACTACACGACGGTTATCAAGGCTGCATGTCACTGTCACCACCAGTCACTACCAAAGACGGTATCAAGGTTGCATGTCACTGTACACCACCAGTCACTACACGACGGTTATCAAGGCTGCATGTCACTGTACACCACCAGTCACTACACGACGGTTATCAAGGCTGCATGTCACTGTACACCACCATCACTACACGAAGGTTATCAAGGCTGCATGTCACTGTACACCACCAGTCACTACAAAGACGGTTATCAAGGTTGCATGTCACTGTACACCACCAGTCACTACACGACGGTTATCAAGGCTGCATGTCACTGTACACCACCAGTCACTACACGACGGTTATCAAGGCTGCATGTCACTGTACACCACCAGTCACTACACGACGGTTATCAAGGCTGCATGTCACTGTACACCACCAGTCACTACACGACGGTTATCAAGGTTGCATGTCACTGTACACCACCAGTCACTACACGACGGTTATCAAGGCTGCATGTCACTGTACACCACCAGTCACTACACGACGGTTATCAAGGCTGCATATCACTGTACACCACCAGTCACTACACGATGGTTATCAAGGCTGCATGTCACTGTACACCACCAGTCACTACACGACGGTTATCAAGGTTGCATGTCACTGTACACCACCAGTCACTACACGACGGTTATCAAGGCTGCATGTCACTGTACAACCACCAGTCACTACACGAGGGTTATCAAGGCAGCATGTCACTGTACACCACCAGACTCAACACGGGCGGTTAAACAAGGCTGCATGTCACGAAAACCACCAGTCACTACACGACGGTTATCAAGGTTGCATGTCACTGTACACCACCAGTCACTACACGAGGGTTATCAAGGCTGCATGTCACTGTACACCACCAGTCACTACACGAGGGTTATCAAGGCTGCATGTCACCCGTACACCACCATCACTACAACGACGGTTATCAAGGCTGCATGTCACTGTACACCACCAGTCACTACACGACGGTTATCAAGGCTGCATGTCACTGTACACCACCAGTCACTACACGACGGTTATCAAGGTTGCATGTCACTGTACACCACCAGTCACTACACGACGGTTATCAAGGCTGCATGTCCCCTGTACACCACCAGTCACTACACGACGGTTATCAAGGTTGCATGTCACTGTACACCACCAGTCACTACACGACGGTTATCAAGGTTGCATGTCACTGTACACCACCAGTCACTACGAGGGTTATTAAGCCTGAATGTCACTGTACACCACCAGTCACTACATGAGGGTCAAGAAGACTGCATGTCACCTGTACACCATCAGTCTCACTACATGAGGGTTAAGAAGGCTGCATGTCACTCTACACCCCCAGTTACTATACCAGGTTAATTAAGACTACATGTCACCTGTACATCACCAGTCACTATACGAGGGTCATTAATGCTGCATGTCACCTGTACACCACCAGTCACTATACGAGGGTCATTAATGCTGCATGTCACCTGTACACCACCAGTCACTATACGAGGGTCATTAATGCTGCTTGTCACCTGTACACCACCAGTCACTATACGAGGGTCATTTATGCTGCATGTCACCTGTACACCACCAGTCACTATACGAGGGTCATTAATGCTGCATGTCACCTGTACACCACCAGTCACTATACGAGGGTCATTAATGCTGCATGTCACCTGTACACCACCAGTCACTATACGAAGGTCCCTTAATGCTGCATGTCACCTGTACTCCACCAGTCACTATACGAGGGTCATTAATGCTGCATGTCACCTGTACACCACCAGTCACTAAAGAGGGTCATTAAGACTGTGTCATCTGTACACTACCAGTCAAGAATATTTTAATACTTAAAATAGGAATGAAAGTAAATTTACAGTGTATACACTCACTCAGATATATCCACCTGTCTGTGTATAAACACTGAGAGACATCCACCTGTCGGTGTATAAGCACTGAGACACATCCACCTGTCGGTGTATAAACACTGAGAGACACCCACCCTTTGGTGTATAAAACACTGAGAGACACCCACCTGTCGGTGTAAAACATGAGGAAAACCCCCCCTGTCGGTGTATAAACACTGAGAACACCCACCTGTCGTGTATAAACACTGAGAGACACCCACCTGTCGGTGTATAAACACTGAGAGACACCCACCTGTCGGTGTATAAACACTGAGAGACACCCACCTGTCGGTGTATAAACACTGAGAGACACCCAACTGTCGGTGTAATGAACACTGAGAGACCCTCCACCTGTCGGTGTATAAACACTGAGAGACATCCACCTGTCGGTGTAATAAACACTGAGAGACATCCACCTGTCGGTGTATAAACCCCTGAGAGACAAACCCCCCTGTCGGGGTATAAACACTGAGAGACATCCACCTGTCGGTGTATAAACACTGAGAGAACACCCACCCGTCGATGTATAACACTGAGAGACACCCACCTTCGGGTATAAACACTGAGATACACCCACCTGCGGTGTATAAACACCCGAGAGACATCCACCTGTCGGTGTATAAACACTGAGAGACACCACCTGTCGGTGTAAAAAACACTGAAGACATCCACCTGTCGGTGTATGAACACTGGGGAGCACCCACCTGTCGGTGTATAAACACTGAGAGACCCCCCACCTGCGGGTATAAACACTGATAGACATCCACCTGTCGTGTATGAACACTGAGAGACACCCACCTGTCGGTGTATAAACACTGAGAGACATCCACCTGTCGTGTAAAACACTGAGAGACACCCACCTGTCGTGTATGAAAAACTGAGAGACACCCACCTGTCGGTGTATAAACACTGAGAGACATCCACCTGTCGGTGTATAAACACTGAGAGACACCCACCTGTCGGTGTATAAACACTGAGAGACACCCACCTGTCGGTTTTATAAACACTGAGAGACACCCACCTGTCGGGGTATAAAACACTGAGAGACACCCACCTGTCGGTGTATAAACACTGGAGACACCACCTGTCGGTGTATAAACACTGAGAGACACCCCCCTGTCGGTGTATAACACTGAGAGACACCCCCCTGTCGTGTAAAACACTGAGAGACATCCCACCTGTCGGTGTATAAACACTGAGAGACACCCACCTGTCGGTGTATGAACACTGAGAGACACCCACCTGTCGGTGTATAAACACTGAGAGACATCCACCTGTCGTGTATAAAACACTGAAGAACACCCACCTGTCGGTGTATAAATACTGAGAGACATCCACCTGTCGGTGTATAAACACTGAGAGACACCCACCTGTCGGTGTATAAACACTGAGAGACACCCACCTGTCGGTGTATAAAACCTGAGAGACATCCACCTGTCGGTGTATAACACTGAGAGACATCCACCTGTCGTGTTAAACACTGAGCACCCACCTGTCGGTGTTAACACTGGAGACATCCACCTTCGGTGTTAAACTGAAGACATCCACCTTCGGGATAAACACTGAGAGACACCACCCGTCGGGGTATAAACACTGAGAGACATCCACCTGTCGGTTATAAACACTGAGAGACAAACCCCCCTGTCGGTGTATGAACACTGAGAGACACCCACCTGTCGGTGTATAAACACTGAGAGACATCCACCTGTCGGTGTATAAACACTGAGAGACACCCACCTGTCGGTGTATAAATACTGAGAGACACCCACCTGTCGGTGTATAAACACTGAAGACACCCCCCTGTCGGTGTATAAAACACTGAGAGACATCCACCGTCGGTGAAAAAACTGAGAGACATCCACCTGTCGGTGTATAAACACTGAGAGACACCCACCTGTCGGTGTATAAACACTGAGAGACATCCACCTGTCGGTGTATAAACACTGAGAGACATCCACCTGTCGGTGATAAACACTGAGAGACCACCCACCTGTCGGTGTATAAACACTGAGAGAAAATCCACCTGTCGGTGTATAAACACTGAGAGACATCCACCTGTCGGTGTATAAACACTGAGAGACACCCACCTGTCGGTGTATGAACACTGAGAGACACCCACCTGTCGGTGTATAAACACTGAGAGACATCCACCTGTCGGTGTATAAACACTGAGAGACACCCACCTGCGGTGTATAAACTGAGGAAACACCCACCTGTCGGTGTATAAACACTGTGAGACACCCACCTGTCCCGGGGTAAAAAACACGAGAGACATCCACCTGTCGGGGTATAAACACTGAGAGACATCCATCAGTCGGTGGTATAAACACTGAGAGACACCCACCTGTCGGTGTATAAACACTGAGAGACACCCACCTGTCCCGGGGTAAAACCCCTGAGAGACACCCACCTGTCGGGGTATAAACACTGAGATACACCACCTGTCGGTGTATAAACACTGAGAGACAACCACCTGTCGGTGTATAAACACGAGAGAACACCCCCCCTGTCGGTGTATAAACACTGAGAGACATCCACCTGTCGGTGTATAAACACTGAGAGACACCCACCTGTCGGTGTATAAACACTGAGAGACATCCACCTGTCGGTGTAAAAAACACTGAGAGACACCCACCTGTCGGTGTATAAACACTGAGAGACATCCACCTGTCGGTGTATAAACACCTGAGAGACACCACCCTGTCGGTGTATAAACACTGAGAACACCCACCTGTCGGTTATAAACACTGAGAGACACCCACCTGTCGGTGTATAAACACTGAGAGACACCCACCTGTCGGTGGTATAAAACGAGAGACACCCACCTGTCGGTGTTATAAACACTGAGAGACACCCACCTGTCGGTGGGAAAAAACACTGAGAGACATCCACCTGTCGGTGTATAAACACTGAGAGACATCCACCTGTCGGGTATAAACCTGAGAAGACAAACCCACCTGTCGGTGTATAAACACTGAGAGACATCCACCTGTCGGTGTATAAACACTGAGAGACATCCACCTGTCGGTGTATAAACACTGAGAGACACCCACCTGTCGGTGTATAAACACTGAGAGACACCCACCTGTCGGTGTATAAACACTGAGAGACACCCACCTGTCGGTGTATAAACACTGAGAGACACCCACCTGTCGGTGTATAAACACTGAAGACAACCCACCTTTCGGTGTATAAACACTGAGAAAACACCACTGTCGGTGTATAAACACTGAGAAACCCCACCTGTCGGTGTATAAACACTGAGAGACACCCACCTGTCCCCGGGGTATAAACACTGAGAGACACCCACCTGTCGGTGTATAAACACTGAGAGACACCCACCTGTCGGTGTATAAACACTGAGAGACATCCACCTGTCGGTGTATAAACACTGAGAGACATCCACCTGTCGGTGTATAAACACTGAGAGACACCCATCTGTCGGGGTATAAACACAGAGAGACACCCACCTGCGGTGTATAAACAACTGAGAGACACCCACCTGTCGGTGTATAAAACTGAGAGACACCCACCCGTCGGTGTATAAACACTGAGAGACACCCACCTGTCGGTGTAATAAACACTGAGAGACACCACCTGTCGGTGTTATAAACACTGAGAGACACCCCACCCGTCGGTGTAAAAACACGAGAGACATCCACCTGTCGGGTATAAACACTGAGAGACACCACCTGTCGGTGATAAACACTGAGAGACACCCACCTGTCGGTGTATAAAACTGAGAGACACCCACCTGTCGGGTATAAACACTGAGAGACACCCAAACCCGTCGGTGTATAAACACTGAGAGACACCCACCTGTCGGTGAAAAAACACTGAGAGAACACCCACCTGTCGGTGTATAAACACTGAGAGACACCCACCTGTCGGTGTATAAACACTGAGAGACACCCACCTGTCGGTGTATAAACACTGAGAGACACCCACCTGTCGGTGTATAAACACTGAGAGACACCCACCTGTCGGTGTATAAACACTGAGAGACACTCACCTGTCGGTGTATAAACACTGAGAGACATCCACCTGTCGGTGTATAAACACTGAGAGACACCCATCTGTCGGTGTATAAACACTGAGAGACACCCACCTGTCGGTGTATAAACACTGAGAGACACCCACCTGTCGGTGTATAAATACTGAGAGACACCCACCTGTCGTGTATAAAAAACTGAGAGGGCACCCACCTGCGGTGTATAAACACTGAGAGACATCCACCTGTCGGTGTATAAACACTGAGAGACATCCACCTGTCGGTGTATAAACACTGAGAGACACCCACCTGTCGGTGTATAAACACTGAGAGACATCCACCTGTCGGTGTATAAACACTGAGAGACATCCACCTGTCGGTGTATAAACACGAGAGACACCCACCTGTCGGGTTTATAAACACTGAGAGACACCCACCTGTCGGTGTATAAACACTGAGAGACACCCACCTGTCGGTGTATAAACACTGAGAGACACCCACCTGTCGGGTATAAACACTGAGAGACAAACCCCCCTGTCGGTGTATAAACACTGAGAGACACCCACCTGTCGGTGTATAAAAAACTGAGAGACACCCACCTGTCGGTGTATAAACACTGAGAGACACCCACCTGTCGGTATAAACACTGAGAGACCAAACCCCCCTGTCGGTGTATAAACACTGAGAGACACCCACCTGTCGGTGTATAAAAAACTGAGAGACACCCACCCTGTCGGTGTATAAAACACTGAGAGACATCCACCTGTCGGTGTATAAACCCCTGAGAGACACCCACCTGTCGGTGTATAAACACTGAGAGACACCCACCTGTCGGTGTAAAAAACATGAGAGACATCCACCTTCGGTTTAAAAAACACTGAGAGACACCCACCTGTCGGTGTATAAACACTGAGAGACACCCACCTGTCCCGGGGTATAAACACTGAGAGAAAATCACCTGTCGGTGTATAAACACTGAGAGACATCCACCTGTCGGTGTATAAACACTGAGAGACACCCATCTGTCGGTGTATAAACACTGAGAGACACCCACCTGTCGGTGTATAAACACTGAGAGACACCCACCTGTCGGTGTATAAACACTGAGAGACACCCACCTGTCGGTGTATAAACACTGAGAGACAAACCCACCTCGGTGTATAAACACTGAGAGACATCCACCTGTCGGTGTAAACACTGAGAGACACCCACCTGTCGGTGTATAAACACTGAGAGACCCCACCTGTCGGTGTAAAAACACTGAGAGACACCCCCCTGTCGGTGTATAAACACTGAGAGACACCCCCCTGTCGGGGTATAAACCCCTGAGAGACACCCACCTGTCGGTGTTAAAAACACTGAGAGACACCCACCTGTCGGTGTATAAACAAATGAGAGACATCCACCTGTCGTGTATAAAAAACTGAGAGACACCCCACCTGTCGGTGTATAAACACTGAGAGACACCCACCTGTCCGGTGTATAAACACTGAGAGACACCCACCTGTCGGGGTAAAAAACACTGAGAGACACCCACCTGTCGGTGTATAAACACTGACAGACATCCCACCTGTCGGTTTTATAAACACTGAGAGACACCCACCTGTCGGGGTATAAACATGAGAGACACCCACCTGTCGGGGTATAAACACTGAGAGACACCCACCTGTCGGTGTATAAACACTGAGAGACACCCACCTGTCGGTGTATAAACACTGAGAGACACCCACCTGTCGGTGTATAAACACTGAGAGACACCCACCTGTCGGTGTATAAACACTGACAGACATCCACCTGTCGGTGTATAAACACTGAGAGACACCCACCTGTCGGTGTATAAACACTGAGAGACACCCACCTGTCGGTGTATAAACACTGAAAAGACACCCACCTGTCGGTGTATAAACACTGAGAGACACCCACCTGTCGGTGTATAAACACTGAGAGACACCCACCTGTCGGTGTATAAACACTGAGAGACACCCACTTCGGTGTATAAACACTGAGAGACACCCACCTGTCGGTGTATAAACACTGAGAGACACCCACCTGTCGGTGTATAAACACTGAGAGACACCCATCTGTCGGTGTATAAACACTGAGAGACATCCACCTGTCGGTGTATAAACACTGAGAGACACCCACCTGTCGGTGTATAAACACTGAGAGACATCCACCTGTCGGTGTATAAACACTGAGAGACATCCACCTGTCGGTGTATAAACACTGAGAGACACCCATCTGTCGGTGTATAAACACTGAGAGACATCCACCTGTCGGTGTATAAACACTGGAAGACACCACGCCCTTCGGTGTATAAACACGAAGACACCCCATGTCGGTGTATAAACACGGGGAGACACCCACCTGTCGGTGTATAAACACTGAGAGACACCCACTTGTCGGTGTATAAACACTGAGAGACACCCACCTGTCGGTGTATAAACACTGAGAGACACCCACCTGTCAGTGTATAAACACTGAGAGACAAACCCCCCTGTCGGTGTATAAACACTGAGAGACATCCACCCTGTCGGGGTATAAACACTGAGAGACACCCACCTGTCGTGTATAAACACGAGAGACAAACCCCCCTGCGGGTTTAAAAAACTGAGAGAACCACCGTCGTGTATAAACACTGAGAGACACCCACCTGTCGGTGTATAAACACTGAGAGACACCCACCTGTCGGTGTATAAACACTGAGAGACACCCACCTGTCGGTGTATAAACACTGAGAGACACCCACCTTTCGGTGTAAAACACTGAGAGACACCCACCTGTCGGGGTATAAACACTGAGAGACATCCCCCTTTTCGGTGTATAAAACACTGAGAGAACACCCACCTGTCGGTGTATAAACACTGAGAGACACCCACCTGTCGGTGTATAAACACTGAGAGACACCCACCTGTCGGTGTATAAACACTGAGAGACATCCACCTGTCGGTGTATAAACACTGAGAGACATCCACCTGTCGGTGTATAAACACTGAGAGACACCCACCTCGTCGGTGTATAAACACTGAGAGACACCCACTGTCGGTGTATAAAACACTGAGAGACATCCACCTGTCGGTGTATAAACACTGAGAGACATCCACCTGTCGGTGTATAAACACTGAGAGACACCCACCTGTCGGTGTATAAACACTGAGAGACACCCACTTGTCGGTGTATAAACACTGAGAGACACCCACCTGTCGGTGTATAAACACTGAGAGGGCACCCACCTGTCAGTGTAAAACACTGAGAACACCCACCTGTCGGTGTATAAACACTGAAGACATCCACCTGTCGGTGTATAAAAAACTGGGGAGACACCCACCTGCGGTTTTATAAACACTGAGAGACACCCACCTGTCGGTGTATAAACACTGAGAGACACCCACCTGTCGGTGTATAAACACTGAGAGACACCCACCTGTCGGTGTATAAACACTGAGAGACACCCACCTGTCGGTGTATAAACACTGAGGAGACACCACCTGTCGGTGTATAAACACGAGAGACACCCACCTGTCGGTGTATAAACACTGAGAGACACCCCCCCTGTCGGGTATAAACACTGAGAGACACCCACCTTCGGTGTATAAACACGAGAGACACCCACCTGTCGGTGTATAAACACTGAGAGACACCCACCTGTCGGTGTATAAACACTGAGAGACACCCACCTGTCGGTGTATAAACACTGAGAGACACCCACCTGTCGGTTGTATAAAACACTGAAGAACATTTCCCCCTGTCGGTGTATAAACACTGAGAGACACCCACCTGTCGGTGTATAAACACTGAGAGACACCCACCTGTCGGTGTATAAACACTGAGAGACATCCCCTGTCGTGTTGTATAAACACTGAGAGACACCACCTGTCGGTGTAAAACACTGAGAGACAAACCCCCCTGTCGATGTATAAACACTGAGAGACACCCACCTGTCGGTGTATAAAACACTGAGAGACACCCACCTGTCGGTGTATAAAAACTGAGAGACAAACCCCCCTGTCGGTGTATAAACACTGAGAGACACCCATCTGTCGGTGTATAAACACTGAGAGACACCTACCTGTCGGTGTATAAACACTGAGAGACATCCACCTGTCGGTGTATAAACACTGAGAGACACCTACCTGTCGGTGTATAAACACTGAGAGACATCCACCTGTCGGTGTATAAACACTGAGAGACACCCCCCTGTCGGTGTATAAACACTGAGAGACACCCACCTGTCGGTGTATAAACACTGAGAGACACCCACCTGTCGGTGTATAAACACTGAGAGACACCCACCTGTCGGTGTATAAACACTGAGAGACACCCACCTGTCGGTGTATAAACACTGAGAGACACCCACCTGTCGGTGTATAAACACTGAGAGACACCCACCTGTCGGTGTATAAACACTGAGAGACACCCACCTGTCGGTGTATAAACACTGAGAGACACCCACCTGTCGGTGTATAAACACTGAGAGACACCCACCTGTCGGTGTATAAACACTGAGAGACACCCACCTGTCGGTGTATAAACACTGAGAGACATCCACCTGTCGGTGTATAAACACTGAGAGACACCCACCTGTCGGTGTATAAACACTGAGAGACACCCACCTGTCGGTGTATAAACACTGAGAGACACCCACCTGTCGGTGTATAAACACTGAGAGACACCCACCTGTCGGTGTATAAACACTGAGAGACACCCACCTGTCGGTGTATAAACACTGAGAGACACCCACCTGTCGGTGTATAAACACTGAGAGACACCTACCTGTCGGTGTATAAACACTGAGAGACATCCACCTGTCGGTGTATAAACACTGAGAGACACCCACCTGTCGGTGTATAAACACTGAGAGACATCCACCTGTCGGTGTATAAACACTGAGAGACACCCACCTGTCGGTGTAAAAAACACTGAGAGACACACCACCTGTCGGTGTATAAACACTGGAGAGACACCCCCCTGTCGGTGTAAAACACTGATAGACACCACCTGTCGGTGTATAAACACATGAGAGACACCCACCTGTCGGTGTATAAACACTGAGAGACATCCACCTGCGTGCATAAACACTGAAGACCCCACCTGTCGGTGTTAAACACTGAGAACACCCACCTGTCGGTGTATAAACACTGAGAGACACCCACCTGTCGGTGTATAAACACTGAGAGACACCCACCTGTCGGTGTATAAACACTGAGAGACACCCACCTGTCGGTGTATAAACACTGAGAGACACCCACCTGTCGGTGTATAAACACTGAGAGACACCCACCTGTCGGTGTATAAACACTGAGAGACATCCACCTGTCGGTGTATAAACACTGAGAGACACCCACCTGTCCCGGGGTATAAACACTGAGAGACACCCACCTGTCGGTGTATAAACACTGAGAGACACCCACCTGTCGGTGTATAAACACTGAAGACACCACCCCGTCGGTGTATAAACACTGAGAGACACCCAAACCCGTCGGTGTATAAACACTGAGAGACACCCACCCCGTCGGTGTATAAACACTGACAGACATCCACCTGTCGGTGTATAAACACTGAGAGACACCCACCTGTCCCGGGGTAAACACTGAGAGACAAACCCCCCTGGGCGGTGTTAAAAAACTGAGAGACAACCCACCTGTCGGTGTATAAACACTGAGAGACAACCCACATGTCGGGGTATAAACACTGAGAGACACCCACCTGTCGGTGTATAAACACTGAGAGACACCCCCTTGTCGGTGTAAAAAACACTGAGAGACACCCACCTGTCGTGAAAAACACTGAAGACACCCACCTGTCGGTGTAAAAAACACTGAAGAACCCATCTGTCGGTGTAAAACACTGAGAGACATCCACCTGTCGGTGTATAAACACTGAAGACACCCATCTGTCGGTGTATAAACACTGAGAGACATCCACCTGTCGGTGTATAAAAAACTGAGAGACATCCACCTGTCGGTGTTTTAAACCTGAGAGACACCCATCTGTCGTGTATAAACACTGAGAGACATCCACCTGTCCGTGTATAAACACTGAGAGACACCCATCTGTCGGTGTATTAAAAACTGAGAGAAAACCCCCATGTCGGTGTATAAACCCCGAAAAGACACCCCCCTGTCTGTATAAACACTGAGAGACACCCCTTATCGGGGTTTTAAACACTGAGAGACACCCCCCTGTCGGTGTATAAACACTGAGAGACACCCACCTGTCGTGTATAAACCCCTGAGAGACACCCACCTTCGTGTATAAACACTGAGAGACAACCACCTGTCGGTGTATAAACACTGAGAGACACCCCACCTGTCCGGGGTATAAACACTGAGAGACACCCAACTGTCCCGGGGTATACACTGAAGACAACCACCTGTCGTGTATTAACAAATGAAAACACCCACCTGTCGGTGTATAAACACTGGAAAACACCCACCTGTCGGTGTATAAACACTGAGAGACACCAACTGTCGGGGTAAACACGAAGCACCCACCTGCGGGTATAAACACTGAGAGACACCCACCTGTCGGTGTAAAACACCGAGAGACACCACCTGTCGGTGTAAAAAACATGAGAGACACCCACCTTTCGGTGTATAAACACGAGAGACACCCCTGTCGGTGTATAAACACGAGAGACACCACCTGTCGGTGTATAAACACTGAGAGACAACCAACCCGCCCGGGGTATAAAAACCCGAGGGGACACACACTGTCGGTGTATAAACGAGGAACCCCGGTGAACACGAGGACCCCCAGGCGAAAACCCCACGGCCAATTTAATATACTGTTAATTATAAAACAAAAAGTTTAAATTTTAATAGATTTCGGGGGGGAAAAACAAAACCGGGAGACCTTCGGAGGGGGCCGACGGGGGGTCGGCCTTTGGGCCTGGCGGACCAAATTAAACGTTTAAATCTGTTACCCATTTGGTGGAAACAAATAATGTCTCGACCTGTTTACAGGGATGTATTTATAAAATTTATAAAATAAAATCAATCCTAAATATGAAAAAAACAGTAATCTAACCCGGGGTGAAGTTGTATAACCAGGTAAAATGCTGAAATATGGGAAAATAAATTGAACCCTAGGGAAGTAATTTAAATAATGGAATATATATTCTAATAACAAAAAAAACCCAAAACCCTAACAAAAAACATGGTAATTTGTTAAATGGTAGGAGGTTTTATTTTAAAAAAATAATGATGGAACAATTCTGAAGGTATTAAAAATGGCTACCAGGGGCATACTATGGGTGTTTTTCATGCAAAATAAAACTGGCACTCCATTTTTAAATGTTAACCCTGTCGGTAAGCACAAACCTTTAAGGAAAATCCAAAAGGGGCAAAAACAGAGACCAAAAATAAACAGTATTTATCCGGGAGGACATTTTATTGATTAATTGACTTGTGTTGGGTTAAGTTTTTCTGTCCGAATTAAAAATTTTACCAATTCCCCCTCACTTTTTGGTTTATTTAAGCGGTTAGATTTTAAAAATCGGGGTCTTACATTCTTGTTGTGCCCGAGGAGTTAACAGGGAGCTGGCATATGAGGTTGTTCCGGTGTTTGCCTGGGATACCATTATCGTAGGTTTCCCCAAAGCTGGGCCCTTTAGTCCCGGGTATGATTAATTCCCCAAATGACAGGGTTTACTACTCAGTTTATTTGCCGTAAAAAATTTTGGGGTAATACTTGGTGTCTTATTGATTTTCGGTTAGTGAATTTGGTCAAGGGAGGCTAACTTTAGTTGTTTGAATTGGTAGATGGGGGCATGGTCTTTAAGCTACCGGTAGACATAGAGGTTTCCCTTTCAATTGGCTGAGTCCATATTGTGTTGAGAATGCGGTTGCAAATCGGTTCGGGTTAAAATTTGATGCTTTTAAGGGTTATGTATTGTAATGATTCTATCGAAAACTGTTGATTTCAGTGTAAATTTGGATTCCATGTTTCCAGCTTGTTTTAGCAATAATGGTTTCTTTTATTCTGCTGGTTTCAGACGAATAAATGAATTTGAAGATGTGAGATGTCTGGGATTTTCTTTCAATTGTGTTAGAGAATATTGCCTTGGTAGATCTTTTAGAAATTTCAAAAAATTTAATTAAGCCTGAATTCAACTGAACAAATTTGGGTATTTTCTAGCTGCTAAGCAAGTTTAGGAATTAAGGCTAGATGTGTGATGATTTGGGGGCTGTCGTTTTAATTAAATTATTTAAAACAAATGCAATGCCGAACTTCAAACCTTTTCCTTAAAAGTTATTCAACTTAAAGGGCAGGAAAGGTTTAAAATTTTTTCGTCGGGTTTTTGGGGGGGGTGTTATCCTGTCCAACATCGAAAGGTTATTCTTTACATAAAGACTTTAAAATGCTTCTAGTAATTTGGGTTAATTGTTATTTTTGTTATCCAACACTCGCGGCACCGAACTAAGACGGTAATCTGTCAGTTTTTATTTAACCCAACCTTCTAAAATGGAAACAACACTAAACGCTTAATAATTAAAAATACTTAACACTGCCTAAATTTAAATTTAACCCTTTACAGTCTCAAACGTTTTAACAAATTAAACGGATAAACTTGGGATTAGGTTCAAAAAATTAAGTTAATAAGTTAGCTTTTACAAGTAAACCCACGTTAGAAGTGATCACTCAACACACTTTTACTCAACACGTTATCAACTGCATGCCACGTACAACCTCACGGGGTTCAAAGGGATGCATTCAAGCATCCAACACCCAAGGTTTCCGTACAAGTCACTACCCCATAAGGTTGAAACGTTAATAACCCCGCATACCACCGGGTTAACAAGGCGTTCAAGACAACCCCGTACAACCACCGGTTCACTGCATACACGTTAAAACCCCCAGGCCAAGGCCTGACTTACACCGAATTTACAAGCGATTGTCAATTCATCCCCTCTACACGGGCGTATCCGGGAAGGTCATGTATTACCACCCAGTCACTACACGACGGTTATCAAGGCGCAACACTGTAAAACCCCAAGTAAACCGAGTTTTCACTCAGTCACTACACACGTCAACCCAAAGGTTACAACTCCTAACAGTACAACGCTTATTACCACACACAACACAAGTCATAAATGTAACACTCACACCACTTTCAACCATGTCACGACACAAACGTATAACCCACACAGGCATCACGTACACAACCCCTAAAGAGTTATCAAGGCTGCTTTTTCCCAACAGGGAACAACCCAGTCATGCAAGGTCAAGTTCATTACACACAGTTACTTCCATACCACGGTCAACGACGCAGTCACTTCACCCATAACAGAGTTTAGCTCCCATCAGTACACAAAATACACGAGGTTCAAGGGGTTCTTCACGCATCACCGTTTACTACGCACAGGTTCATCAGTCACCCTCTACAAGGCAGCTTCACACAGTCATTACCCCACGTTACAAGGTTATCCAAGACACCACCGTAACACGCTTCATTTCATCCACTGTACACACCAAGCACACGGTTAAGCGTTTAGTCAATACCAGTCACTTACCCATCAGTCCAAGACTACACCGAATTATCACGGTACAGATGAGAACTGTCTCACTCACACCACATTTCAGACGGTTAAAGTTGTTCACTGTAACACCACACTAACGCTTATCACTGTCACCGTCACCAGTCCAGGTATACCAAGCATGCCATGTCAACTGTAACAAATTTTTCAAGGCTCAATGTCTGTACCCACCATCACTACACGAGCTTTATCCAAGGGGAATTACGACAACCAGTCACAACAGGTATCAAGTTTCATTCATGTCACATCACAGCTATTACCCAAGCGGTAACCTTAAGGCTGCAGTACCCAAATACATACAGGATAAAGCTCACACACACCCCAATAAATTTCCATCATGTACACCACACATCACTTACAAGTACATTCATTGTATTAAGACATACTCGTCACTTAACTTATAAAGGGTCATTAATCTGCATGACCTACCCCCCCTCACTATAGAGGTCTTAAGCTGGATGTCACCTGTACATCCCCAGCCCCAAGTCACTTATACAGGACTTTCTTTCACTAAACCACCAGTTTAAACAGGTAATAACTTCACCTTGTAACCACTAACCACATCTATAAGACATCTCTGGAAACCCCCCTTTATAACAGAAAAATGCTGTAAAACCCTGAACCCCCCAATTTTTAAAACCAAAAACCCATTCCCGGGAGTCACCGATCTGTCGGTGTATAAACACTGAGAGACACCGATCTGTCGGTGTATAAACACAGAGAGACATCCACGTGTCTGTGTATAAACACTGAGAGTCACCGATCTGTCGGTGTATAAACACTGAGAGTCACCGATCTGTCGGTGTATAAACACTGAGAGACACCGATCTGTCGGTGTATAAACACTGAGAGACACCTACCTCTCGGTTTATTTATAATGTGCAATATGATGCACTACCCGGTATATATACACTATATATACACCAAGACAACGGTGCATTAGTGTTCGCAATAAAGCTAACAGAATCCTTGGCTTCAAAGCAAGAAGTATAAATAATACAAGTAGTCAGGTTGTTTTTCAACTCTATATATCTTTGGTTAGGTCTTATTTAGATTATGCTGCACAATTTTGCTTACCGTATTACAGAATGGAAATAAATGCACTGGAAAACGTACAAAGGAGGATAACGAAGTTGATCCCATGTATCTGAAATCTTGAACATTAAAATGGTATAAAATACCGACAGGTTGTTAGGTAAGACACATATGCAACAGTTAGGAATCTTTATTTCGAAAAGTTTCGCCTACAAAGTAGGCTTCTTCAGTCGAGTACAGAAAAGTTGATAGAACATAAGAACATAAGAACATAAGAACGAAGGAACACTGCAGAAGGCCTACTGGCCCATGCGAGGCAGGTCCAAGTCTCCTACCGGCTTAAGTCAATGCACCCAACCTAGTCAGGTCAGGTCACATTGACTTAAGGGAGGAACACGGCAACCGACCTGGTAGCACAAGCTACCAGGCCCAACTCACACCCACCCACATCCACTCATGTATTTATCCAACCTATTTTCAAAGCTACACAACGTTCTGGCCTCTATAACTGTACTTGGGAGTTTGTTCCACTCATCCACAACTCTATTACCAAACCAGCACTTTCCTATATCCTTCCTGAATCTGAATTTTTCCAACTTAAAACCATTGCTGCGAGTCCTGTCTAAGCTAGATATTTTCAGCACACTATTTACATCCCCTTTATTTATTCCTGTCTTCCATTTATACACCTCAATCATATCCCCCCTAATTCTACGTCTTTCTAGAGAGTGCAGATTCAGGGCCCTTAGTCTATCCTCATAGGGAAGGTTTCTGATACATGGGATCAACTTTGTCATCCTCCTTTGTACATTTTCCAGAGCATTTATATCCATTCTGTAATACGGTGACCAAAACTGTGCAGCATAATCTAAATGAGGCCTAACCAAGGATGTATGGAGTTGAAGAACAACCTGAGGACTCCTATCATTTATGCTTCTTGATATGAAGCCAAGGATTCTATTAGCTTTATTGCGAACACTTAAGCACTGTTGTCTTGGTTTCAGATTACTGCTAACCAGAACTCCTAAATCTTTTTCGCAATCCGTAATATTAAGATCTACATTATTTAGTTTATATGTGGCATGGTTATTGTCCTGTCCAACATTTAGAACTTTGCATATGTCTATATTAAACTGCATCTGCCACTTCTCCGACCACTGCATCAGTCTATTCAAATCTTCCTGGAGTGCTCTAATGTCCTCGTCAGAATGAATTCGACGGCCTATTTTGGTGTCATCGGCAAACTTGCCGATGTCTCTCTTTATGCCCTCATCTATGTCGTTTATGTAGATTGTGAACAGCAGGGGGCCCAACACTGACCCCTGTGGAACACCGCTCGTGACGCTTCCCACTCTGATTTCTCCCCATTTATGCAAACTCTCTGCTGCCTATTTGTCAACCATGCCTCTATCCAGGAAAAAATTTCTCCTCCTATTCCATGTGCCTTAATTTTCCTCAATAGTCTCTGATGTGGGACCCTGTCTAAAGCCTTACTGAAGTCCATATACACAATATCATATTCATTACCATGATCTACCTCCTCAAATACCTTAGTGAAAAAAGTTAATAAATTCGTAAGGCAGGAACGCCCCTTTGTAAAACCATGCTGAGATTCGTTGATTAATTTATGGTTTTCAAGGTGGCTACGAACTGCCTCGGCAATTATTGATTCCATAAATTTTCCCACTATGGAGGTTAGGCTTATTGGTCTATAGTTCGAAGCTAAGGACCTGTCACCTGTTTTGAAAATAGGTATCACATTTGCCATTTTCCACTTATCTGGCACCATGCCAGTTTGTAGTGATATGTTGAAAAGATTAGCCAAAGGTTTGCTAAGCTCCTCTTTACATTCTTTTAGAACCCTTGCATACAGTTCATCAGGGCCTGGGGTTTTGTTAGGTTTTAATTTATCTATTTGCCTAAGGACCATGTTACTTGTGACCCTAATCGTGCACAGTTTATTATCGTCCTGTTCCACATAATTTATAATTTCTGGAATATCGCTGGTATCCTCCTGTGTAAAAACTGAGAGGAAGTATGTGTTAAAAATTCTACACATTTCCTTATCACTGTCATTGAGCTGACCCAAGGAACTTTTGAGTGGGCCTATCTTGTCCCTGATCTTACTTCTGTACACATGAAAGAATTTTTTTGGGTTAGTCTTCGATTCTCTTGCAAGTTTAACCTCATAATCTCTTTTTGCTTTTCTAATTCCCTTTTTTATATCTCTTTTTAACTGAATATATCGATTTCTTAACTGCCCCTCTCCTCTTTTGATTTGCCTATATATGCCTCTCTTTTGACCAATCAGATATTTTAATCTATTGTTCATCCATTTATGATCATTTTTGTTTGATCTGATTTCCCTATTTGGAACATAATTTGACTGAGCAGCTAGAACTATGCCCTGGAAAGCGTCATATCGGCAACCATCACCACCTACCTGACCCTTAATCAGGTCATTCCAGTTCAGCCCACCTAAGTAATTTTTCAGTCCTATGAAATCAGCCAAGCGAAAGTCAGGGACGGAGACTTGATTGCCATTATTAGGGGAGTTCCATGATATATTAAAACTGAGTGATTTGTGATCACTTTCCCCAAGCTCATCATTAACCTCATGATTATTAATTAGTGCTTCCCTACTGTCAAGAACCAAGTCAAGGAGGTTATTTCCTCTAGTTGGCTCTGTCACAAACTGTTTTCAAAAACAATCCTGGATCGTATCAAGAAAGTCACCTGACTCTAAATTTCCTGTCAATGCTCCGTCAATCTGTCTATAGTTGAAATCTCCCATTAGCACAACATTTTCGTATGTAGATGCCTTATGAATTTCGTCCCATAGAAGTTTACTGCACTCCCTATCAAGATTTGGGGCCCTGTAAATCACACCCAAAATTAGTTTTTCTCGGCCCTCGAGAAGCTGTAACCAAACAGATTCAGTGGCTGACGCTTCTAATTTTATATCTTGTCTAACACAACATTTAAATTGTCTCTGACATACATCGCTACACCACCACCCTTCCTGTTGACCCTGTCAGTGTGGAATAATTTATAGCCTGTATGTGACATTCAGAGGGCATCTCTCTATCTTTCAGATTGAGCCAGTCTCTGTTATAGCAATTAATATCTATGTTTCTGCACTTGCAATTAATCTTAGCTCATCTATCTTATTTCTTACACTCCTGCTATTAGTATAGTAAACCTTAAGGGAGCTAGTCCCTTGCTGTCTCTGCTGTCCCCCTTTGTTTGCTGACCTGATCTATTGTCTTTATTTATAACTATCATGCTGAATGCCTTTTATACATTTACTGTTTCCAACCCTAGTGTTGCAACCTGCTTGTTTCCCACACACACCCATACCTCTATCTTCTATCAGTTTAAAATCATAGGCATTTCACCAATGGCCTTCTCAATTGAGTTTGCAAGTGCTACCACCCCAGCCCCAGAGAGATGTACCCCATCCCTTGCATACATATCATGTTTGCCATAAAAGTTGTTCCAGTTGTCAATGAATGGGATTGCAAGTTCCTTGCAGTATCTGTCTAGCCAGCAATTTACACCAATTGCCCTGGACAACCATTCATTTCCTACTCCCCTTCTAGGCAAGAAGCAGAAGATACTTGAAGACGATGTAATCAGTCCATCACCCTTGAAGTTTTGAGGTGGACTGAGGGACTGACCACCTCAAAACTTCAAGAGTGATGGACTGATTACATCGTCTTCAAGTATCTTCTGCTTCTATCAACTTTTCTGTACTGTGTAGGCGAAACGTTTCGAAATAAAGATTCCTAACTGTTGCATATGTGTCTTACCTAACAACATCAGAAATCTTCTCTATGAGGATAGATTGAGGGCCCTGAATCTGCACTCTCTAGAAAGACATAGAATTAGGGATGATATGATTGACATGTGTAAATGGAAAACAGAAATTAATAAAGGGGATGTCAATAGCGTGCTAAAAAATATCTAACATAGACAGGACTCGCAGCAATGGCTTTAAATTGGAAAAATTCAGATTCAGGAAGGATATAAGAAAGCACTGGGTTGGTAATAGAGTGGTGGATGAGTGGAACAAACTCCCAAGTACCGTCATAGACGCTAAGAAGTTGTGTAGTTTTAAAAATAGGTTGGATAAATACATGAGTGGGTGTGGGTGGGTATGAGTTGGACCTGACTAGCTTGTGCTACTAGGTCAGATGTCATGCTCCTCCCTTAAGTGACGTGTCTGACCTCACTAGGTCAAGGCATTGGCTTAAGCTGGTGGGAGAATTGGACCTGCCTCGCATAGGCCAGTAGGCCTTTCACAGTGTTCCCTTTCTCTTATGTTTTTATGCTCTTATGAATGTATTATAATAACGGTAAATACACTTGTATCGGTTATGATTAAAGGGTCGTGGGTTTCATTACTACCACATGATTAGCCGGCTTGAGAACATCATGAACGGTAATGGGATCAATCCTATTATCTGCCTCAGTGCTGGAGGCAATGTAGGAAAGCGTAGAAGTGAGGATTTAGTTAAAAGGTTCAGGACAGCAATAGACATAATTAGGATGAAGGGAGGGGGGGGGTTCCTGTTATATGTGGCATTTTGCCAAGAAGGGGTGTTGGAAATGAATGGTTGTCCAGAGCAATTGGTATTAATTGTTGGCTGGACAAACACTGTAAGGATAATGCAGTACCATCCATTGACAACTGGGACCACTTCTATGGCCGAAATGACATGTAAGCCAGGGATGGGGTTCACTTTTCCAGGGCAGGTGTAGGTTTTCTTGCTAGCTTAGTTGAGAGGGTTGTTAGAACTTTAAACTAGGAATAATTAAAGGTATGGGTTTAGAAATGAATCTTAATAATAACAGTCATGAAATAAAACTGGTTAATGATCATTTCAGTAATTGTGTAAAAGCAAAGGTGAATAAGAAAAATGTGCAGAAGAAAAAGCATATGATGGTATTTGGGACACGTGAGGTCACAGACCCTGAGCTGCTTTGGGGATTAGCGTGGACGGTTACAAAGCATGGCTTGCTTCTGCAGTGTTTTAAAAACTGAGGTTGGAGAGATGAAGGAGGAGGTCTTGCTTCTCCAGGAGGAGATTAGGAGGCTGAAGGTCCACCTCAGTGGGTCTGGGAGAGAGTGTGAGGTGGCTGGAGTTGTGGGGAATGAGGCTTCTAGCAGTGAGGTGCAGTCTGTCTCTCGCTGTGAGGAGGCTGTAGGTGGGGAGGTAGCAACGGCTACCAGCAATGAGGTGCAGTCCAGCACCTGCTACAAGTGGCGAGTGGTAACCAGAAATGGGAGGAGAATCAGAATAAGGAAAGTTAAGAGTGAAGATCTGAAGGTAGGAAATCGCTTCTCTGTTCTTCAGGATGAATGTACTTCAGTGGCCAGTGAAGGTAAGGGTACTACTGCCCCTGCTAACAGAGGTAAGCGCATTCTTGTGGTTGGTGACTCTCAGGTAAGATATATTGACCGTGCTTTTTGTAATAGGAATAAGATGAGAGATAGAGTGTGCTTCCCTGGAGCTGGTGTTGGGGACATAGTTGACAGGCTGGATAATATCACGTCAGGTAATGGGAACGAGCCCATTATTTGTCTCAGTGCTGGTGGAAATGATGTTGGGAAGGGTTAGGAGAGAAGAGCGGGCTAGGTAAGTACAGGTCAGCTATAGATTTCATTAAGTCTAAGGGAGGGGGTCCCAACATATGTGGGCATCTTGCCTAGAAGGGGAGTAGGAAATGAATGGTTGTCTAGGGCAATTGGTGTAAATTGTGGTAGACAGATACTGCAAGGAACTTGCAATCCCATTCATTGACAACTGGAACAACTTTTATGGCAAACATGATAGTATGCAAGGGATGGGGTACATCTCTCTGGGGCTGGGGGTGGTAGCACTTGCAAACTCAATTGAGAAGGCCATTGGGGGAAATGCCTATGATTTTAAACTGATAGAAGATAGAGGAAATGGGTTGTGTGGGAAACAAGCAGGTTGAACACTAGGGTTGGAATCAGAAAATGTAAAAAAGGGCATTCAGCATGAAGTTATAAATAAAGAAAATTTAGATCAGGTCAGCAAACAAAGGGGGACAGCAAGGGACTAGCCCCCTTAGGTTTACTATACTAATAGCAGGAGTGAAAGAAATAAGATAGATGAGCTAAGATTAATTGCAAGTGCAGGAAACATAGATATTATTGCTATAACAGAGACCTGGCTCAATCTGAAAGATAGAGAGATGCCCTCTGAATGTCACACTGACAGGGTCAACAGGAAGGGTGGGGGAAAGTAGCGTTGAAAATGTCAGGGGACAATTTAAATTGTTGTGTTAGACAAGATATAAAAGTAGAAGCGTCAGCCACTGAATCTGTTTGGTTACAGCTTCTCGAGGGCCGAGAAAAACTAATTTTGGGTGTGATTTACAGGGCCCCAAATCTTGAAAGGGAGTCCCAGTAAACTTTTTTGGGGCGAAATTCGTAAGGCATCTACATACGAAAATGTTGTTGGGGAATGGGGAGATTTCAACTATAGACAGATTGACTGGAGCAATTTGACAGGAAATTTAGAGTCAGGTGACTTTCTTGATACGATCCAGGATTGTTTTCTAAAACAGTTTGTGACAGAGCCAACTAGAGGAAATAACCTCCTTGACTTGGTTTTTGCCAGTAGGGAAACACTAATTAATAATCTTGAGGGTTAATGATGAGCTTGGGGAAAGTGATCACAAATCACTCAGTTTAATATATCATGGAATTCCCCTAATAATGGCAAAACAAGTCTCCGTCCCTGACTTTCGCTTGGCTTTATTTCATAGGACTGAAAAATTACTTAGGTGGGCTGAACTGGAATGACCCGACTAAGGGTCAGGTAGGTGGTGATGGTTGCCGTATGATGCTTTCCAGGGCATAGTTCTAGCTGCCTCAGTTTAAATTATGTTCCAAATAGGGAATCAGATCAAACCAAAATGATCCTAATTGGATGAACAATAGATTAAAATATCTGATTGGTCAAAAGAGAGGCATATATAGGCAATCAAAAGAGGAGAGGGGCAATTAGAAATCGATATATTCAGTTAAAGAGAGAAATAAAAAAGGGAATTAGAAAAGCAAAAGAGATTTGAGGTTAAAGTTGCAAGAGAATCGAAGACTAACCCAAAAGGATTGTTTCAGGTATACAGAAGTAAGATCAGAGCAAGATAGGCCCCCTTTAAAAGTTCTCGGGTCAGCTCACTGACAGTGATAAGGAAATTTGGGAGAATTTTTAACACATACTTCCCCTCAGTTTTTACTCAGGAGGATACCAGCGATATTCCAGTAATGATAAATTATGTGGAACAGGACGATAATAAACTGTGCCGATTAGGGTCACAAGTGACATGGTCCTTAGGCAAATAGATAAATTAAAACCTAACAAATCCCCAGGCCCTGATGAACTGTATGCAAGGGTTCTAAAGGAATGTAAAGAGGAGCTTAGCACACCTTTTGGGTATCTTTTCAACATATCACTACAAACTGGGCATGGTGCAGGTAAGTGGAAAATGGCAAATGTGATACCTATTTTCAATGCAGGTGACAGGTCCTTAGCTTCGAATATAACCAATAAGCCTAACCTCCATAGTGGGAAAATTTATGGAATCAATAATTGCGAGGCAGTTCATAGCCACCTTGAAAAGCATAAATTAATCAACGAATCTCAGCTGGTTTTACAAAGGGGGCGTTCCTGCCTTAACGAATTTATTAACTTTTTTCACTAAGGTATTTGAGGAGGTAGATCATGGTTAATGAATATGATATTGTGTTATGGACTTTTAGTAAAGGGTTTTGACGGGTCCCACATCAGAGACTATTGAGGAAAATTAAGGCACATGGAATAGGAGGAGAAATTTTTTCCTGGATAGAGGCATGATTGACAAATAGGCAGCAGAGAGTTTGCATAAATGGGGAGAAATCAGAGTGGGGAAGCGTCACGAGCGGTGTTCCACGGGGGTCAGTGTTGGGCCCTCTGCTGTTCACAATCTACATAAACGGCATAGATGAGGGCATAAAGAGCGACATCGGCAAGTTTGCCGATGACACCAAAATAGGCCGTCGAATTCATTCTGAAGAGGACATTCGAGCACTCCAGGAAGATTTGAATAGACTGATGCAGTGGTCGGAGAAGTGGCAGATGCAGTTTAATATAGACAAATGCAAAGTTCTAAATGTTGGACAGGACAATAACCATGCCACATAAACTAAATAATGTAGATCTTAATATTACGGATTGCGAAAAAGATTTAGGAGTTCTGGTTAGCAGTAATCTGAAACCAAGACAACAGTGCATGAGTATTCGCAATAAAGCTAATAGAATCCTTGGCTTCATATCAAGAAGCGTAAATAATAGGAGTCCTCACGTTGTTCTTCAACTCTATACATCCTTGGTTAGGCCTCATTTAGATTATGCTGCACAGTTTTGGTCACCGTATTACAGAATGGATAAAAATTCTCTGGAAAATGTACAAAGGAGAATGACAAAGTTGATCCCATGTTTCAGAAACCTTCCCCATGAGGATACACTAAGGGCCCTGAATCTGCACTCTCTAGAAAGACGTAGAATTAGGGGGGATATGATTGAGGTGTATAAATGGAAGACAGGAATAAATAAAGGGGATGTAAATAGTGTGCTGAAAATATCTAGACTAGACAGGACTCGCAGCAATGGTTTTAAGTTGGAAAAATTCAGATTCAGGAAGGATATAGGAAAGTACTGGTTTGGTAATAGAGTTGTGGATGAGTGGAACAAACTCCCGAGTACTGTTATAGAGGCCAGAACGTTGTGCAGCTTTAAAAATAGGTTGGATAAATACATGAGTGGATGTGTGTGGGTGTGAGTTGGACCTGATTAGCTTGTGCTACCAGGTCGGTTGCCGTGTTCCTCCCTTAAGTCAATGTGACCTGACCTGACTAGGTTGGGTGCATTGGCTTAAGCCGGTAGGAGACTTGGACCTGCCTCGCATGGGCCAGTAGGCCTGCTGCAGTGTTCCTTCGTTCTTATGTTCTTATTTTATGCTAACAGTCGAAGTGCAAGAAATAAGATTAATGAACTACGTTTGGTAGCTTGTGCTGGGAACTTTGATGTCATTGCATGTTGATAAATTAGACACATGTGCAACTCTTGGGTATCTTTATTGAGGAAACGTTTCGCCATACAGTGGCTTCATCAGTCCATACGTAGGAGAAACATGAAGAACAGGAGGAGAATGAGGTAATCAGTCCCTCAACCTTGAGTCGATGTGTTCAGTCCATCAATCTTGAGTAGAATACGGCATATGAGCGGAGAAGCAGCTTATAAACCGTATGGCAGGAGAGGTGCAGCAGTCATAGGTGGTGTCACATTTGTTCAATGTGGAAGTAGTTCGTGCCCAAGAATTAGGCAAGCGAAGAATTCCCAAGTATTAAGATCCCAACAAGTTGCAGTGTCTGACAGGTTTGTAGATGAATGGTTCAGAGAACCGACATGTTGATAAATTAGACACATGTGCAACTCTTGGGTATCTTTATTGAGGAAACGTTTCGCCACACAGTGGCTTCATCAGTCCATACGTAGGAGAAACTTGAAGAACAGGAGGAGAATGAGGTAATCAGTCCCTCAACCTTGAGTCGATGTGTTCAGTCCATCAATCTTGAGTAGAATACGGCATATGAGCGGAGAAGCAGCTGGTCAGTGGTCAGTCACAGTGGTCAGTGGTCAGTCGTCACGTGAGGTCACAGACCCTGAGCTGCTTTGGGGATTAGCGTGGACGGTTACAAAGCATGGCTTGCTTCTGCAGTGTTTTAAAAACTGAGGTTGGAGAGTTGAAGGAGGAGGTCTTGCTTCTCCAGGAGGAGATTAGGAGGCTGAAGGTCCACCTCAATGGGTCTGGGAGAGAGTGTGAGGTGGCTGGAGTTGTGGGGAATGAGACTTTTAGCAGTGAGGTGCAGTCTCTCTCGCTGTGATGAGGCTGTAGTTGGGGAGGTAGCAACGGCTACCAGCAGTGAGGTGCAGCCCAGCACCTGCTACAAGTGGCGAGTTGTTCACAGTAATGGGAGGCGCATCAGAGTAAGGAAAGTTAAGAGTGAAGATCTGAAGGTAGGAAATCGCTTCTCTGTTCTCCAGGATGAATGTACTTCAGTGGCCAGTGAAGGTAAGGGTACTACTGCCCCTGCTAATGAAGGTAAGCGCATTCTTGTGGTTGGTGACTCTCAGGTAAGATATATTGACCGTGCTTTTTGTAATAGGAATAAGAAGATGAGAGATAGAGTGTGCTTCCCTGGAGCTGGTGTTGGGGACATTGTCAACAGGCTGGATAATATCATGTCAGGTAATGGGAACAAGCCCATTATCTGTCTCAGTGCTGGTGGAAATGATATTGGGAAGGGTAGGAGAGAAGAGCTGCTAGATAAGCACAGGTCAGCTATAGATTTCATTAAGTCTAAGGGAGGGATCCCAATCATATGTAGCATCTTGCCTAGAAGGGGAGTAGTAAATGAATGGTTGTCTAGGGCAATTGGTTTTAAATTGCTGGCTAGACAGATACTGCAAGGAACTTGCAATCCCATTCATTGACAATGGAACAACTTTTATGGCAAACATGATATGTATGCAAGGGATGGGGTACATCTCTCTGGGGCAGGGGTGGTAGCACTTGCAGACTCGATTGAGAAGGCCATTGGTGAAATGCCTATGATTTTAAACTGATGGAAGATAGAGGTATGGGTGTGTGTGGGAAACAAGCAGGTTGCAACACTAGGGTTGGAAACAGTAAATGTATAAAAGGCATTCAGCATGAAGTTATAATAAAGACAATAGAACAGGTCAGCAAACAAAGGGGGACAGCAGAGGGCAGCAAGGGACTAGCCCCTTAAGGTTTATATACTATAGCGGAGTGTTGAAATAAATGATGGCTAAATTAAATTTGAAAGTGCGGGAAAACTGATTTTATTGCATAACAGAACCGGGCTCAATCTGAAGTAGAGGTGCCCTCTGAATGTCACATAAAAGGCTATAAATTTTTCCCATGGCAGGGTCAACAGGAAAGGTGGTGGAGTAGCGATGTTGTCAGAGAAAATTTAAATTGTTGTGTTGGACAAGATTTTAAAATTAGAAGCGTAGCCCTGAATCTGTTTGGTTACGCTTTCGAGGGCCCGGAAAAAAAACTAATTTTGGGTGTGTTTACGGGGCCCCCAAATCTTGATAGGGAGTGCAGTAAACTTTTTGGGGAGAAATTCGTAACATCTACTAGAAAATGTTGTGCTAATGGGGTTTTTAAAACTATAGAAGATTGACGGAGCAATTTGACAGGAAATTTAGAGTCGGGGACTTTTTTGACACGATCCGGGATTTTTTTTTTAAAAACAGTTTGTGACAGAGCCAACTAGGGGAAATAACCTCCTTGTTGGTTCTTGCCAGTAGGGAAACATAATTAAAAATTTGAGGTTATGATGAGTTGGGGGGAAGTGATCACAAATCACTCATTTTTTAATATATCATGGAATTTCCCCCTAATAATGGCAATCAAGTCTCTCCCTGATTTCGTTTGGCTGATTTAAAGGATGAAAAATTATTAGGGGGCTGAACTGGAATGACCTGTAAGGGTCAGGTAGGTGGTGAGGTTGCCTATATGATGCTTTCCAGGGCTAGTTCTAGTGCCAGTCAATTATTTTCCCAAATGGGGAAAAATCAGATCAAACAAAATGATCCTAAAGGATGAACAATAGATTAAAATATCTGTTTGGTCAAAAGAGAGGCATTTTTTAGGCAATCAAAAAGAGGAGAGGGGCAATTAAGAAATGATATATTCAGTTTAAAGAGGAAAAAAAAAAGGGAATTTTGAAAAGCAAAAAGGTTTTTAGGTTAAAGTTGCAAAGATCGAAAACTAAACCCCCAAAAGGGTTCTTTCAGGTATACAGAAGTAGAACAGGGACAAAATAGGGGCCCCTCAAAAAGTTCCCTTTGGGGCAGCTCATGACAGTGATAAGGGAAAGTGTGAAATTTTTTAAAAATACTTCCTCTCAGTTTTTTCACAGGAGGATACCGCGATATTCCAGTAATGAAAAATTTTGTGAACAGGACGATTAAACTGTGCAATTAGGGTCACAAGGAAAGGTCCTTAGGGAAATAGATAAAAATTTAAAAACCCAACAAACCCAGGCCCCGTGAATGTATGCAAGGGTTCTAAAGGAAGTAAAAAAAGGAGCTTAGCACCCTTTGGCTAATCTTTTAAAATTTTACTACAAAAAGGGATGGTGCGATAAGTGGAAAATGGCAATGTGATACCTATTTTTTAAAAAAGGGACAGGTCCCTTTGCTTCGAAATAGACCCAAAAAGCCTAACCCCCTAGTGGGAAAAAATTTATGGAATCAATAATTGCCCAGGCAGTTTGTAGCCATCTTTAAAAGCTAAATTAATCAACGAATTCAGCATGGTTTTCAAAGGGGCGTTCCTGCCTTCGAATTTTTAACTTTTTTACAAGGTATTTGAGGGGGTAGTATGGTTTTTGAAAATGATTTGTGATTGGACTTAGTTAAGGGTTTTGACAGGGTCCCCATCAGAGATATTGAGGGGAAAAATTTAAAACACAGGAATAGGAGGGAAAAAATTTTTTGTGGATGAGGATGGTTGCAAAAGGGAGCAGGAGTTTTCATAAAAAGGGGGAAATCAGAGTGGGGAAGGCACGAGCGGTGTTTCCCCAGGGGTCAGTGTTGGGCCCCCCGTGTTCACAATTAATAAAAAAAAAGCATGATGAGGGAAAAGGGACATCGGCAAGTTTGGCCCATGGCACCAAAAAAGGCCGTCGGGGTTCATTCTGACGAAGACTTCGAGCCTCCCGGAAAATTTAATAGACTGATGCAGTGGTCGGAGAATGGCAGTGCGTTTAAAATAGACAAAGAAAGTTCTAAAGTTGGACAGGACAATAACCCTGCCAATATAAATAAAAAAATGTGATTTAATTTGGATGCGAAAAATTTTTAGGGTTCTGGTTAGCAGTAATTGAAAAAACAACAGTGTAAGTGTTCGAAATTTAAAGCTAATAAAATCCTTGGTTCATATCAAGAAGCAAAAAATAATGGGATCCTCAGGTTTTCTTCAACTTATACTCTTGGGTTTTGGCCTATTTGATTTGCTGACAGTTTTGGTCACCGTTTTACAGAATGGATTAAATTCTCGGGAAAAAGTACAAAGGGGATGAAAAAGATGTCCCATGTATCAAAAAATTTCCCATGAGGATAGCTGGCCCCTGAAACTGCATCTTAGAAAGACGAGAATTAGGGGGGATTGATTGAGGTATATAAATGGAAGACAGGATAATAAAGGGGTGTAAATGTGGCGAAAATATCTAGCCTGCAGGACTCGCAGCAAGGGTTTTTTAAATTTGGAAAAAATTTAGATTCAGGAAGGATATAGGAAAAATGGTTTTGGTAATAGGTTGTGGATGGTGGGAAAAACTCCCCAAATACCCTTATAGAGGCCAGAACGTTGTGTAGCTTTAAAAAAAGGTTGGAAAAAATAAGAGTGATGGGGTGGGTGTGAGTTAGCGTTGTTGTCTAACAGGTCGGTTGCCGTGTTCCTCCCTTAAGTCAATGTGACCGACCCGATAGGGTTGGGGGCATTGGCTTAAGCCGGTAGGAGACTTTGGGCCCGCCTGCTGGGCAGTAGGCTTTTCGCATGTTCCCTTTGTTCTTATTTTTATGTTCTTCTTAAAAAGAGGGAGGAGGGTGCACAGTATAGGTGGTGTCACATTTGTTCAATGTCGAAGTAGGTGTGCCCAAAAATTAGGCAAGCGAAAAAATTACCCAAATATTAAGTCCAAGAAATTTTCAGTTTTCAAGTTTCCCTACTATGGACTGATGAAGCATGTGTGGCGAAACGTTTTTTCAATGAAGATACCCAAGGTTGCACAGTGTCTAATTTTTTCAACATGTCGGTTTCTGAACCATTATTACAAAATGTCATTGCATTAAATGAAAAAGTGGTATTGTTTAAAAGAAGAAAAGATTAACGAGTGTATATTAAAGGGTTTAAATTGTTCCATTGGATTTATGTTAATGGGAAAGAGGTGAGGATTGATTTATGTTCGAGAAAATATTAAATGATGCATAAAAAACAGGGTATAAATATAGATGGAATGTAACAGATCTGTTTGGGTTGAGTTTGTAGAAGTCAAGAAAACCTAATTTTAGGTTGTAATATACCGACCTCCAGACTTGGATCACGATGGGGGAATTCTTTGGGACGAATTGTTAGGGCTTTCTTGACACAATAACATATTCATAGTAGGGACTTTAACTTTAGTCAAATTGACTGGAATTTCTTTGACCGGTAATCTGGAGTCCAAGTGACTTTATGGAAAACAGTTCATGGGACTGTTTCTGAAACTGTGTGTAAAAGTGCCTCCTGGGTAATAATTTTGCTCGACCTAGTCTTGTCAATAATAAGGAAACACTCGTAAATATTCTGGAGTTCACTGAAGAGCTTGGCGCATGTGATCACAAATCCATCACTTTTAGGGCCATTGACTGGAATACAAGAATAACGATAATACAGTAAATATTTCCTGATTTTCGTTCTGTCGTTTACAATGGACTAGCGGAAAAACCTGTCTAATCTCGATTGGGGGTATCTAGCTAATGATTTTATGACGATGCATCATACTTACGAATTTACGAAGGGATCTGTGTTTACCGATTTTTTCTTATTAATGTAAACACCGGTGCTCAGAGTAAATAAATTCCTCGAAGAGAAATTAGATCAAATAATAACGATCCCAAATGAGTTAACAGGAGGTTAAAGCATCTATTAGGGGACAAAAGGGGAATTTATAGGCGCATCAGAAGAGGAGAGGTTAACCTTACTGACCAATATGCTCAGGATTAACAAGAGAAGTAAAAAAGGGGACTAGAAAGGCTAAACGTGACTATGAAATTAGGGTTGCTAATGAATCAAAGACCAATCCAAAGGGGTGAAGGAAAAAGTAGGATCTCTGAAAATTGGGAATGGACAGCTGACGGATAACGAACTGGAAATGTGTTCCTTATTTAATGACTATTTTTTGTCAGTTTTTACACAGGAAGACACAAATGAGATTCCAGAAATTAAAATTTTTTCAGTTCCTGATGAATTCAAATTAACTAATATTACTGTCACGAGGGACATGGTTATCAAACAGATAGACAAACTGAAGCAAAATAAGTTCCCGGGGCCCGACGAGTTGTTTTCCAGGGTTACTTTAGATTGCAAGATTGGAACTTAGTCAGCCTAGTAACGAATGTGCTTTAATGAATCTTCTCTTACTGGTGATGCGCCAGTGTTGTTGGAAGAATTGGACTTTTGTGGTCCTATTATTCAAATCAGGGGATTAGTCTTTCCTTCATAATTACCGCCAATAAGCCTGAAATCTATAGTGGGCATGTTATTAGAATCATTATAGTGTACATTATTAGAAGTCACCTTGAGAGCATCATTTGATTAATGAATCCGCAATGGGTTTCACAAAAGGTCGTTCTACCTGACAAAATTTACTGACGTTCTTCAAATGAACATTTGAGGCTGTATACGTGATAAAGAATATGATATTGAGAATTATTGAGAAAGAAAGATGTGTTGTTGTAGAAAGTAGGTAGTCGAATAGAAAGGTACTCCTCTCACAAGAGATTAAGAAAGTGGCTGCTCATGGTATAGGAGGTAAAAATTCTATGCATGGATTGAGAATGGCCTTACAATATAAAGAGAGAGTTTCCATTAATGGGGGTCAAATCTGAATGGGGATAGTCACTAGTGGCGTTCCAGCAAGGATCAGTTTTAGGCCTCTCCCTCTCTTGTTATAATTTACAAATAACCTTGATGACAGGGTTTACGAGTGAAATGTAGCAAATTTGACTGATTGATACAAAGATAGCAGTATGATTCATTCTGAGTAGGATAGCAATGAACTCAGGGGGGGATTTGGACAAATTAATGTCTTGGTCTGAAAAATGGCAGATGATGTTCAATATGGATAAGTGTAAGGTACTTGCCCTTGATAATGAAAATAACCCTCGAAGCTATAAACTAGGTGAAGTAAAGCTTGATCATACAGAATGTGAAAAAGACTTGAGAGTCATGGTAAGCAGAAATCTAAAACCAAGACAGCAGTGCCTAAGTGTATGCAACAAGGCTAACGATTACTTGGATTTATCTCACGAAGTATAAGTAAGAGAAGTTCAAAAGTTATTTTACAGCTCTATACATCACTAGTGAGGCCATTTTGATAAAGGACCTGCCTTGTATGGGCCAGTAGGCCTTCTGCAGTGTTCCTCCATTCTTATGTTCTTATGTTCTTATTAATCCAAGGGTTATTGGTGGGCCATAAACCTTTTACACTGTGCTGACTTAAGGAGGGCGGAAGGGGGTTATAGAGGGAAGAAAGAGCCAGAAGCTAGCAAGGTGTGGTGGAGGCCAGACCAATGAGAGGTCTGGGAGAGTGGAGCTGCAGTTGAAGTGTTACCACCGCTGCCACCAGTTGTCCTACCTGGGGCTGACGAGAAAGAGAGCACTTCATTGACTCTCGCGGAACTATTAACACTCATTACTAGAGTGTAGAAGTGAACACTTGATTTTATGCTCCTCCCGTATGAAACAGAGGAATATTTCATACTCTATATCCCTGGAAAAAGGAGCTTTTCCTCATTTTTTCCTGAGTCAGCCACTTAACAGTACACCTCATTCAAAAAATATTTTCAAAAAATTAAAAGGGATAATTCTTAACAAAGATGAAAAGTAGTACGAGTAAATTTATTGATTCTAGTGTTGGAAAATGAGTATTCGCAAATAATGTAAACTTAACAGTGAGCTCCTCCACAATACCCTGGTCACTGGTCACTCTCTCTTTACTCTCATATAGCTCTCCTTCCTTAACTCACCACATTGTAAAAGGGTTGTTGTGACCTCCCTAATAACTCATAACTTGTAAATGAAAGGATTATTAGAAAATTATTTAGCAAATTGTATTATAAGAGCATTCCTCACCATCAATCAGTTATTATATATAATATATATATATAAGTTATATTATATATTTATATATATTTATATATATATAATATATATCAATAAGAACATTGCGGACTAGCTAGGGGATCGAAACCGGGTTGTTTTAGCACAAACTCAAGATGAGCGAATTTTCGCTCACCATAAGGTGGGCTAAACGAATATGGGTTCGATGTACTCCTAGCTAGGGCTAGATGTTGTATGGAGATTAACAATAATATATTAAATATATATATATATATATATATATATATATATATATATATATTTATATATATATATATATATATATATATGCAAAACAACCACTCTGAAAGAATAGATGAAATTCCAAGCCGCTTTCGTGGATTACTCACATTATCACAAGGGAACTATGATAATTGTTCCTTGTAATTGGTGAGTGTCACGAAAGCGCTTGGAATTTCTCTATTCTTTCAGGGTGGTTGTTTTGCATATTTTAAATCACCTGTTTACTGTGCATCTTATTGCATGCAGATATATATATATTTATATATATATATATATTTTAATTATATATATATATATATATATATATATATATTTATTCAACAAAATACCGGCCGTATCCCACCAAGCAGGGTGCCCAAAAAAGAAAAACGAAAAGATTTCTCTTTTAAATTTAGTAATTTATACAGGAGAGGGGTTACTCAGCCCCTAGCTACTGACTATTTTAGTCGCCTCTTTCAACTCGCCCATAGCTTACGAGAGGAAGGAATTCTGTTCCACTTCCCATGGAGATAAGGGAGATACCATGAAACAAGAATATTAAGAAAATAGAAGAAATCCCTATGGTGTGTGTATATATATATATATTGCTTGTACTGTATGTGTATATATGTGTGTGTAATATAATATATAATATATATATTTATATATATATAATATATATATATTATATATATATGCAAAGGAATTCGCGAAGAGATGCGAAAAAATATACACAAACTCATGATCTCGGCTGAAAGGAGACTCGAACTACGAACCTAGGACTAAGTTAGCAGTGCTTTACCAATATACCCACACATCTACATATATATATATATATATTATATAATATATATATATATAATTATATATATATATTTTATATATATATATATATATATATATTATATATTTTATATATATATATATATTTATGTGTGTCGTGCCGGAATATGTAAAAAAAAATAATAAACTGCGTCAATTTGCAAGAACTCATTTAAAGTAAGTCCTTTCTAAAATTTCTCTTTTACGTTTAAAGATATATTTTTTTCATTAATGTTAATGTAAAAATTTATAATTTTGCATCCAAAGAATCTTAGGACACTTACCTAACCTTATTATAACAAGAACAATTTATTTTTGCCTAACCAACTGAAATATTTTGGAGAATTTGTTTTTATAAATAATTTTACAATATAATAAAACACAGTGAAATATATTTTTTTCGTTAGGTGACATTTGATTTTGAGAGCGGGGAAATTGATTGCATGTTACCACTAATTTTCGTTTGTCTTATATGGCAAAGAAGAGTGTTGATATTTAAGCCAGGATCGTAAGTTCTGCCTATTTTGCACGAATATTATTATATATATATATATATAATATATATATATTATATATATTTAGTTACATATTGATATTTGGAAATATATATGATTATATATATTTTATTGTCAAATATTAATGCAACGAAGAGTGATCAATTTAAGCAAAATCAGAAAGTTTCAGCCTATTTTTGACGAATATATTATTATATAATAAAAAAGAAGAATTTTATATATATATCACAAGATTATTATCTATATATTCTATTGTATAGATTAAAAATTTAATATGCAACGAAGTTTAGACACAAATGAAAACAGATAAGAAAAAATCGGCTTTTTAAGAACTCTTCTATATGAAATAAAAAAATACAGCTTTTGGCCATTTAAATTCAATAAAATTATTACTCCTTGTTATTCCTGATGTGTTATTACAAATAAATGAAACTTTCGTAATTAATTAGCTAGAATTGAAAACAAATAAAGGATCCTATACAAAATTTTGGTTGAATAAATGATACATTCTCACTGTAAATTAAAATTGAACATTAATGTATTAGATCAGTGCTGCTGTGTCCACTCCAATGCTGATTAAAAATTTACATTCTGTCGCAAACGTTTCCAGAGGCTGATTATTAGCTTGACATTGCTGTTCAGTAGAGCTGATGTTCTTAAATTTAATTTGCTTTGAGCGACCATGATGTGCAAACATTGGTTATTTGCTGCTGTTCCGATGTACAAAATTGTTTTTGTGGGGCAAGAGGTGATGTACAAACTTTACATGGTTCAGGACTATGTTTGGAAAATTTTAATTGCTGTTCGCACAGATGATGTCAGTGACAATTTGCTGTGTCAGCGTCCAGAGGCTGATGTTCAGAACATTGTTACATTTGCTGTGTCAGCGACCAGAGGCTGATGTTCAGAACATTGTTACATTTGCTGTGTCAGCGTCCAGAGGCTGATGTTCAGAACATTGTTACATTTGCTGTGTCAGCGACCAGAGGATGATGTTCAGAACATTGTTACATTTGCTGCGTCAGCGTCCAGAGGCAGATGTTCAGAACATTGTTACATTTGCTGTGTCAGCGTCCAGAGGCTGATGTTCAGAACATTGTTACATTTGCTGTGTCAGCGTACCAGAGGCTGATGTTCAGAACATTGTTACATTTGCTGTGTCAGCGTCCAGAGGCTGATGTTCAGAACATTGTTACATTTGCTGTGTCAGCGACCAGAGGCTGATGTTCAGAACATTGTTACATTTGCTGTGTCAGCGTCCAGAGGCTGATGTTCAGAACATTGTTACATTTGCTGTGTCAGCGACCAGAGGCTGATGTTCAGAACATTGTTACATTTGCTGTGTCAGCGTCCAGAGGCTGATGTTCAGAACATTGTTACATTTCCTGTGTCAGCGTCCAGAGGCTGATGTTCAGAACATTGTTACATTTGCTGTGTCAGCGTCCAGAGGCTGATGTTCAGAACATTGTTACATTTGCTGCGTCAGCGTCCAGAGGCTGATGTTCAGAACATTGTTACATTTGCTGTGTCAGCGTCCAGAGGCTGATGTTCAGAACATTGTTACATTTGCTGTGTCTGCGTCCAGAGGCTGATGTTCAGAACATTGTTACATTTGCTGTGTCAGCGTCCAGAGGCTGATGTTCAGAACATTGTTACATTTGCTGCGTCAGCGACCATAGGCTGATGTTCAGAACATTGTTACATTTGCTGTGTCAGCGACCATAGGCTGACGTTCAGAACATTGTTACATTGCATACTGTGCTGTGGGTGTCATGTTGAAACCATTCTGTAAATGTTATTAGAAAATGTTTGGCTTTTTCTAAGTCTGGAAATCGGAATCTGTTAGTTATGCAGCAGATCTGTGATGCTGGTCTAATAATTCAAGTTAGTTGTTTGTGGAAGCTGTTACTGCCAGTAACTGGCAAGATGGTGTGAATAACAAGTACTCTCAAATAATTTAATATTTTTTTGAATAATTAAGAACATAGTATTATAAAATTGTATATAAAGTTACCGTATATTACCAGCTATAAATCGCATGTAAAAAAAATGTTGGTAGAGTTATATCCTGCCTTTTAAAAGCGCATGTTTACTAAAAGAAATATTTCATAAAAACATTGAATATAATGAATAAGGTAGGTAAGAACATAAGGAAGGAGCACTGCTGTATACCTACTGGTCCATGCTAGGCTGGTCTTACACACCATACCACGGGCGGGGATAAAACCCGCGAGCAGAGAGTCTCAAAACTCCAGACCGTCGCGTTAGCCACTGGACCAGCTAGCCACTGGACGAGCTAGCCACTGGACCAGCTAGCCACTGGACCAGCTAGCCACTGGACCAGCTAGCCACTGGACCAGCTAGCCACTGGACCAGCTAGCCACTGGACCAGCTAGCCACTGGACCAGCTAACCATAATAAGATTCGTCCAACCAGGTATATTTCTACACCATAGGAAGGTTAGCACAGGCACCACTGTGACTACAAATGCACAGGCACCACTGTGACTACAAATGCAAGTTTTACAGACGAATCTCCAGCTAGCGTGGCCGTGACGAACTCTAGCTCAAGTCCCCTCAAAGCCGTTAACATGACCCACGAAATCGTAATGACACGATTGAAAACAAACCATACCACTGGCGGGGATAGAATCCGCGATCAGAGAGTCTCAAAACTCCAGACCGTCGCGGGTTCTATCCCCGCTCGTGTTATGGTTTGTTTGCAATCGTGTCATTACTATTTCGTGAGTCAGGTCTTAACTTACATCTTCACATAATGCAAGATTAGAGGAGTATTGCAGTAGACCTACCGGCCCATGCTAGGCAGGTCTTACACCTTCTTGTAATACAAGATTGGAGGAGTACTGCAGTAGACCTACCGGCCCATATTAGGCAGGTCTTACACCTTTATATAACACAAGACTAGACGAGTACTGCAGTAGACTTACCGGCCCATGCTAGGCAGGTTTTACTCACACCCAACCATTATATAGCAAAAGACTAGATTAGCAATGCGATGCTTCTTAAGTTTATGCTGTATCTGTGAGCTCAGTAATCAACTGTTGCATAAACAAAGTGAAGGAAGCAGCCAGCAAGAATTACTAGATTTTATCAAGTTCATCTGAATATTTAAGGTGGAATATGGTTACTAGTTTTGTCTGTTGTACTTAGTTTATATTAAAGTTGTCGCTTGAGTGACGTTATTCTGGAGTTTGTTCCACTCATCCTCAACTCATCGCTTTCCTATGTCTATTATGATTCTAACTTTTTCCACTATATATATATATATATATATATATATATTATATATATATATATATATATATATATATATATATATATATATATTATATATATAACGTTTATTTACTTCTGGTTTTGTATAATCCTGCAGGTTTAGCGCTCCTCACCTATATTGAGGATTGGTGAAATAAATACATGAGTGGAAAAAGTTGGATTTGAGAAGAATGTGCCTAGTACGGGCCAGTAGGCTCACTGCTCAGCTCACAGGATATGAACACTGCGGGTGTTAATTACTAATACAGAAAAAATTTTTACTCCCATATGCAATGCCTGAAAATATAACTCCGCGTTTTATGGCTTAGTGCAACTTATGGCCGCTAATATACGGTAATTGCAATTATAAATATACACTCCTTTATATTTGTATTTGCTTATAATAATAATAATAATAATAATAATAATAATAATAATAATAATCTCAAACTGAGAGTTAAATCGGAAAGGGTTATACAGCACTGCAGAGAGGGGTGTGCTAAAGAAGGAATGCATCGATGTTAGTAGGGAGAGAGGGGGCAGGAGTGCGCAAGGCTGAGTGTTAGTGCAGGTTAAGGGAGAGTGAAAGAAGTCAAATCAAATCAAAGTTGGTGCAATGAGTTAATTTCTGTTAAAAAGTCAAAGAGAAAGTTTGCATCGAAGGTGGAACTTTCAGCGAGGAGGTCAGTTAAAGTGTGGGGTGGCGAGACGCCGGAGGTGAATTATGTGTGTCTATTGATAGACAGGACATTCTTTTAAGATATGGTGGCTCAACATTGCAGATTGACAGTCTTCACAGAACGGTGCCGAATGTTGTTCTATGAGGTATACGTGAATGAGACGAGTGTGGCTGGTACATAGGTGAGAGAGTGCAGTTTCCCAAACACGACAGTGGTGTGGCTTTACAGATGACAATTTCTTGTGGACCAGCTCGGACCACCGTTGTTGCCAGTGATTGCAAATCATTGAAAAACAGTCAGTGAAAGTAATACCTCTGTGCGAAATTGGGACTTCATGATCAGATGACCGAGCGGCTGAGCTTTCCTGTTCATTACTCTGAACATCGATGTGTTCAGCGACCCAGCGAAACCCGGCACCTCTGTGTTTGCTAGAAATGCAGCGTAACCAAAGTTGCATATGAAGGATGATTGGATGAGAGGAATAAAATTTCTGAATAATATGTAACTAACTGTAGGAGTCTGAAACGACTGAGAATGACGAGGTGGACATGAACGTAATGTGTATGATGACCACGAGAAATTCATGCAACTCGGCTGTGAATACACTGAGTGCATTCGAATGATTTTGTCAGGAAAACTGCTGCATATCCAGCACTGTCATGGGATTTAGAGCCATTGGGGGAGTGCAAGAGTATGAGAATGAGAATGGAAGTAATCTTGAAAGAGCGAGTGTGAAGTTATAGCGGGTAAACCAGCTTTTGCACCAGGAAGTGGGGAAGAGCAAGCACGAATCACTGGGACTCTCCAAGAAGGGAGAGAAAAGATGAAGGGTGGACATAAAGGGAAGATAAATGAATGGAATCCAGTAGAGAACAAATAGGGAGAGGAAACAGGCGCAGTAAACAAGAGTGGCAGTTAAACAAAGAAGCTTCACTAGCATCAGTTACCATCCTATACGAGGATGGTGAAGGTCGTGAGAGAGAACAAAATACCGGAGACAGTGGGCATCGCACCCATCTTGCAAAAATGGATCGTTTGCCTCCACATACAGTCTCTCAACTGGGGAAGAACTAAAAGCTCCGAGGCACAAACGTAATTTTTGATAAAGATTGGGATCAAGTTTAGAAAAGTGATGAGGGAGGCTGAAGAATGCAGTTGGTTACCATAGTCCAATTCTAATAGGATTAGAACAGAGTGAAGACAAAGAAGGGTTCGTGTATCAGCCCCAAAGAAAGATGGGCAATGTTTTTTTAAGGAGATTGAGGCGACTATGACAAACAGCTTCAGGAAAGTTATGTGAGGTTTAAAAGACATTCGGCGATCAAACAGTAGATTGAGAAATTTGACCAAATCTCGTACAGCGAAACGGGAACCATACAGGTATGGAGATTAAGACACTTATGCAACATTTGAGAATCTTTATTGAAGAAACGTTTCGCCACACAGTGGCTTCATCAGTCCAATACAAAGCAGAAAGGTGTAAGGAGAGAAGGAAGTTTTAGGTAATCAGTCCCTCAGCCTGGAATCGACGTGTTCAGTCCATCACTCTTGTAGAAAGTGCAGTATAGAGCCAGAGAAGTGGCTTATATACTGTAGTCAGGAGAGTCGAAGCAGGAGGAGGCGGGATCACAGTGGAACCATCCACTAGTGTAAGTAGGTCTTCGTCCAAATGTTGGACAAGTATTGAAGAATTATTTGTATCAGGATCCCATGATCTTGCAGTGTCTGACAGATGTGATAAATGGTTTTGAAAACCATTTATCACATCACATTCCCATGCTGTACTTTCTACAGAGCGATGGACTGACCACATCGACTCCAGGCTGAGGGACTGATTACCTCAAACTCATCCTCTCCTTACACCTTTCTGCTTTGTATCGGATTAATGAATCTTTCTTCAATAAAGATTCCCATATGTTGCATAAGTGTCTCAATCCTCAACTTGTCGGTTTTCAAAACCATTTATCACACGATACAAATATAAAGTGGTAGGAAGGACAAAAGGGTGCATTGTGAAAGTAATCATAATTATGTGTATTGGAAGCAGAAAATTTAAATCCATGAGAGGTGGCCCAGTGGGAAGCCTTTGGAGGGAAACCATACCACGGACGGGGATAGAACCCGCGATCAGAGTGTCAAAACTCCAGACCGTCGCGTTAGCCACTGAGCTAGAGTTCGTCACTGCCACGCTAGCTGGAGATTCGTCTGTAAAAACTTGCATTTGTGGTCACAGTGGTGCTTATGCTAACCTTCCTATGGTGTAGAAATATACCTAGTTGGACGAATCTTATGTGGCTAGCTGGTCCAGTGGCTAACGCGACGGTCTGGAGTTTTGAGACTCTTTGATCGCGGGTTCTATCCCCATCCGTGGTATGGTTTGTTTGCAATCGTGTCACTTCGATTTCGTGAGTCATTTGGAGTGAGGCTGCGACAAGGTGATAATGCCTACGCAAGCTATAACAAAATCATCGACAATAAGAGATGACCAAATCTTGGAAGGGAAAACATATGCAAGGTCATTAAGAACAAGTAGGAAGAGAGTGGTGCTAAAAACACAGCCTAGGGGACGCCTACAGCTTGGATGAAATCAGAAGTGTCTCTCAGACAAGAAATCCTAAAGAAAAAGCGGCAGATTGCCTTGAAAGGCCAAGGAATAAGCCTGGGCTAAGATATTGTAATGCCAAGGTGTCATAAGGTTTTTTTTTTTTTTTTTTTTTTTTTTTTTTTTTTTTTTTTTTTTTTTTTTTTTTTTTTTTTTTTGAGATAAAAAAAAAAGACTGAAATATCCGAGTGATTATTTACGAAAGCGTTGTGAACATCGATATCCAAGCAGATTAAGGGGTCGATAGTAGAACGGCCCTGCAAAAGAACAAACTGACTAGGAAGAGATAATTACGAGTTACCAAATACCATTCTAAATGTTTGTTACCCAGGCTTTCAAACAACTTACAAACTGCACTGGTAAGAGCAATGGGTCAGCAATGGGTCATTGCCCAAAGTACCTGATTTACGAAAAGGCAGGGCAACGGTGGTTTTCAACCGAAGAGGGAGAACCCCTTGAGACCAAATGAGGTTGAAGAGACAAAAAAGGAAGATGAGGGCCGTAGGGTGCAAGTGTTAAAGTTACAAACAGGGATGCCATCAGACACAGCTGCTGTCGGGCTGCAAGTGAAAAATGTTGACTCAAGTTCAGGAAGCATAAAGGGCACGTTATAAGGTTCCTCAATAAAAGAAACAAAATCTAAAGGTACTGACTCCCTCGCAGGCTCGGAGGAAACAAACCTGGGAAAGAGATGAAGCCCTTGAGATGTACAAACAAGATGATGTCCAATTGCTTTGGCAACCTCAACAGGGTCTACAACACGCCAGCAACCGTAAGAAAACGGGAGCAGGGTCTGGAGAGTACTTACCACTCAGCTTCCATACTTTTTTTCAAACTGCGCTGACAGAAGCAGTGGAAGTGACAGTGAGAATAAGTCCACCAAAAATTACTCTTCGTTTCTCGAATAACACAATCAATGTCGAAGGTAGACAAAGTGCGTGAAGGAGAAAGATGCAAAGAACAAACCACATACTTCTTGCTCAAGTTGATATGTTCTGCAGTATAATAAAGCGGAGTATGAACAAAAACCCGAGAATAAGATATATCAATGCACACAAGAAGCGCATTCTTGTCAAATGCCTCATCGGGAAAACGATCAAGTAATTGCAATAAAACATCGCCAGAGATAAGAAGGCCAACAGTGGAGTGTAATCTCGGTTCTTGTAAGCAAAGATAAACCTGAGAAAACAGAGAGAGCAACAGCTGGAGTTACCACCGACTTTCCCAATATTCTCTTATATTCCACTGTATTAAAACCATTATTATTAAATATGAAGACAACGGCAACAGAAAGTAGGCGGTGGCTATGGACTAGGATGGTAAGTTAAGAAGGAAGACGGTGGGTTGGAACAGGTGAGAATGTGAAAGTATGAGACGTGGGTAGTGTCCGTCATAGTTCTGTCTCTTCAATAAAAGTAGATATGGCCTCATTTTCTGAAGACACTGAAGCATGATGCAAGAGGCAGAAGAAGTACGTGGAGTAGAGAGTACAAAGACATTGGCAGCCAGCAAAATAAGAGGAGACAAAGAGAGTGTTGAGAGATACTGAGAGTGGGGGAGGGAGGGGGCAGCATGGAGGGGGGTTGATGGATGTCCGTAACTCTCAGCAACATAGGAAACAAGGAAGGTGGGGTAAGACTCAGAGGTAGAAAAGTTAACCATGGAGGAACAATAGGCTGGTATAAAGTTTTGTTGACTGGAGAGTTTTGGGACTTAGAGGTGTTGAAGCAATAAAAAAGGGCTTAGGAAAGGCTGTGTGGATGGAAAAAAAAAACACGTGGAATAGAAGAAAACAATGGAGGTTGGCTGGGAAAGGCGAAGAGTTAGGGACATTAGACACAAGGACTGCATAAAGATTGACACAGGGGTTACTGGAAGAGGGTACAACAGGGACCTGAGAGCGCCGAGCAATTCTGAAGTAAAAAGACTGTTAAAGTCTCCCTTGAAGGCGGAGGTGTGACACTGCCATTGTACAAGAGTGTCCCTCCCTTTCTTTAAGACAATAGTTTTTACATTCTTATAAGTAAACCGTTGACTTCGGAAATTTGTAGGGCGAGCCTCTCCACAGTTAAGGTAAGCGGGGAGTCGGCTGCAGGATAGATTATGTGATAAATGGTTTTGAAAACCGACAAGTTGAAGATTGAGACACTTAATAAAGATTCCCATATGTTGCACAAGTGTCTCAATCTTCAGGATAGATTATGATCAGCTGCACTGCAGACCGGGCAGTTTGCTGGTGACCTACAACACTTAGCCAGGTCGCCAAAGTGCCAGTAATTTCTGCACTTTTGAGTCGAAGGGAGTAATTTCTGCATATTAATGCTGTCCTATATAAACCAAGGCTGGAAGCATTTAAATTTCTGTGAATGCACTCTCTGAAACGGAGAGAGAGAGAGAGAGAGAGAGAGAGAGAGAGAGAGAGAGAGAGAGAGAGAGAGAGAGAGAGAGAGAGAGAGAGAGAGAGAGAGAGAGAGATTCATAGTGATATACAAATCGAAGGTACTGGAGGGCCATGTTCCAAGCCCACACACACTGATATAACAACGTAATGGAGTGAGAGATGATGAGCATAGCCTATATGAGAGCCTTAATGGATTATGTTAATATTGGCTAAAGAAAATTCTCTTCAGCTCTTGAAGTTAATACAAAACGAAGCCATCAGAATAATTCTTGGCTGCCTAAAACAACCCAGGTTCTTAATATGAGGAAGGAACTTGGTGTTCCAAGTATCAGTGACAGGATTATTGAAATCAACACTGTACTTGGTATTAGAATGTTATGAAATGACCCAGACAATGTTGGAATCTTAGGAATCTTTCATGAGTTCCTAGAGTTTTTCTACACCCGGTGTCCGGCCGTGAGCCAGGCTCGTCTGGAGTTTGCTGGTCAACCAGGCTGTTGCTGCTGATGGTCTGTTGTCCCACATATTCATTACAGCCTTGTTGATTTGGCACATGGTGAAGATATTTGTCCAATTTCTTCTTGAAGACTTCTACACTTGCTCCTGCAGTGTCTGATATCATCTGGTAAGATGTTGAATATTTTAGGCCCAGGGATGTTGATACAGAGTTCCCTTATTGTGCCACTGCACCCCTGTTTTTCACTGGGCTTATTTTGCACTTCCATATCTCTCGCTCCAGTATGTTGTTATGGCAGTGTGCAGATTTGGGACAAGGCCCTCAAGTACTTTCCAGGAATATATTATCACATATCTATCCTTCGCTCTAGTGATATATATGTAAGGCTTGAAGGTGTTGCCAGTAACTTAATTTACTGGCTCTATGCAGGTCGTGAGCGATCTCTGCATTCCTGAGCGGGAGAGAAACGATTTGAAGTGTCACCATTGGCATTATTTCCTTTGTTTTGAATGTTCTCATTACCCACCCCGTCATCCTCCTGGCTGTCGTGACCTTTGTCTTATTGTGTTCTTTGAAAGAAAGGTCAGTTGACATAATTATTTCCAAGTCTTTCACGTGTTCCTTTCGTTCTATTTGACGATCCTCTTGAGTTTTGTATACGGTTGGAATTTATCACCACTGAACGTCATGTTTTCTACTGCCCACTAGAAAATCCTACTTATATCTTTCTGTAATTTTTCAGCGTCTTCTATCGAATTGACTTTTATGGTTATTTTAGTGTCATCTGCTAATGATGATACAAAATTGCTGTTCCTTATCATCATCTGCTATGATGATAAGAAACAGCAGAGGTGCCAGGACAGTGCCTTGGCGTACTGATCTTTTTACGTCGCTGATGCTGGATTTTGCTCTGTTTACTACTAGTTTATGTGTTGTGTTTTAGGAACCCGAAAATCCATCTGCCTACCACAGTGCCTATGGCCTTCATTTTGTGCGCAATCACCCCATGATCGCATTTGTCAAACGCCTTTGCAAAATCTGTGTATATCACATGTGCGTTTTGATTGTCTTCCAGTGCCTCCGTAATTCCGTCATAATGGTTCAGCAGCTGTGGCAGACATAATCGTCCTGCTCTAAAATCATGCTGGTTTTGGTTATGCCAATTGTGCTGTTCCATGAAATTGGTAATCCTGTATCTAATCACTCTTTCGAATATTATTGACTTGGGAAGTTAGGGCTACTGCTCTGTAATTTTTAGCTAGTGATCTACTACCTCAATTATACAAAGAAGCTATATCTGTACTGTACCCATTAAGGTTTAGTAATTCATCTAGATCTAAGCTCTTTCTCCAAAGAATACCGAAGGCTCGTGCTATTGATACTTTGCACTTTTTTTGTGTAAGTAAGGCATTCCATGAATCTGTCATTTAGTGGATTGCTGAACACTGACTCATAGAATTTCCTGTTCAACTTCTGTACACGAGTTTCCTTTCATTAGTTTGGATTTTGCATATGAATAAATTTTTAGGGTTTCTTTCAGTAACCTGGATGACCTTTTGTTCCCTTTGTACTTCTTCTGTTTGGTACAATATTTTGAGTTTTTGCTATAAGTCTGTGATCCCTCGGGTAAGACTTTTCTTTGTTGCGATATATTTGTTTTTTAAGCAAATCTTTCTAAATGTCTATAAGTAAATGCACATAGATCTAAACTGGTTACGAAAACATGCAATTATATTAAGTTTTACAACCTGCATGAACTGTATCACTGTAGACAACATGAGTTGTCTACATTAATACCACATACCTTCAGGCCTCTCAAGAAGTTCATCACTAGTAATACCTTACTTATATCACTTACAAAAGCAACTGCTGAAGAAAAAAATTCTCACTTAATTGTTAGTAATAATTTAACACAAGTTATACACATTGATAAATCTAAGCAGGACTCTACTGGCAGGGCTGCATCTGCTCTTGTTGCCACATCGATAGTTAATAATGACAGGAACTATGCTGAGTCTATGCGGCCCGGTCTATGACCAGGCCTCCCGGTGGATCAGGGCCTGATCAACCAGGCTGTTACTGCTGGCCGCACCGTAGTCCAACGTACGAACCACAGTCCGGCTGATCCGGCACTGGCTTTAGGTAACTGTCCAGCTCTCTCTTGAAGGCAGCCAGGGGCCTATTGGTAATTCCCCTTATGCTTGGTGGGAAGCTGTTAAACAGTCTTGGGCCCCGGACACTTATGGTGTCTTCTCTTAGTGTACCAATGGTGCCTCTACTTCTTATAGGGGGTATTTTGCACCACCTGCCCGGTCTTTTACTTTCGTAGGGAGTGATTTCTGTGTGCAGATTCGGGACCATTCCTTCTAGGATTTTCCAAGTGTAGATTATGATACATCTCCCTCCTGCGTTCCAACGAGTACAAGTCAAGTGCTTCCAAGCGTTCCCAGTAGTTAAGGTGCTTGATAGAACTTATACGTGCAGCAAAGGTTCTCTGTACACTCTGAATCAGGCATAAGAATTAACAATTGGGCAAACTGATTTGTTTGCCATCCTAATGGAGCAAAAGTTAACTTATGATGCTCAACTTGACTTTGTGATTATTACTGGTTCTATGTCATCACAGGAAGCCCATGACTCATATAATGACTAACAACACGCTCATTGGAGAAGCCAGATATGGAAACTAAAAAATCCGGGAAAAAGGAATTAATGTACATTTGTTACGGTTTTCATCACACGATGGATTACTCCTTGATAATAAAGATGACAGGTTAATAAAATAAAAAAAAACTTAAAGAAAATGTAGAATATAACTTTGGTATATCTGTGTCTAACATTAAGAATAATATTAGAGGAGAAGTAAATAATGAAACTGAATGTTATATGAATGCAATTAGAGTAGATCTATAACCTACTATGATAACATGAACGTAGATAAGTATGTTTATGGAGCAACTTGCAATGTGAACAGACTGACTGATGTTGTAGTGGCCAGGCTTAGGCTTGGTTACAAGTACTTCTGGCAGTTTGGGAGATACACAGATGATGATCAAACTAAATGCAAAGTATGTGACCAACCCTATGGTCACTATTTTCATTACTGTGCTTAATTGTTGAAAAATCTAATGATAGACAGTGTAATAACTTATGTGGTATATCAAGATATCTTATTAATGAAAATAATATACCAGACATATTAAGCAAATTTCCTAACTCTGGTTGCAACAAACAAGTTAACTGCAGATATTAACGCAGATGTGCTTCTGTTAACCCTTTTGGGGTCTAGTTCCTAGGTCTTTTGTGAATCCATATACTCTTGTGTAACCGTCCACAGGATATATATGGTGCGCACGATAAGCTAGCAGCTTCGGCGACAAAATCTAATTCTTCACAGCCCAAGTCAACATGGATTTAGAGCTGCACGATCATCCATGTAATAACTGCAAAAAAATCTGTGGGAAGCGTTAGAAGAAAACCAAACTGCAGATATTAGACAGGTGAAGACATTAGACAAGTGCAGTTATGTAGCGATTGCACCTAAAGTAGACAAATGTCAGTGTTCTGACGAAGAGAACGTGAAGAATAGTAGTAAACAACACTTGGTCTAGCCTCAGTAACGCAAAGAGCTTATTACCTCAACGGGTCGACCCTGACACCTTTGTTTTGTCTTCACAGGCATAAAACACTCGCCACAACCTAGAGCTTATTACCTCAACGGGTCGACCCTGACACCTTTGTTTTGTCTTCACAGGCATAAAACACTCGCCACAACCTAGCATCATTATTTGCAGACGATACAAAAATATGCTCGACAATCACCTCGTAAGAAGACCCTGAGAAATTGTAAGAGAATGTAAGTAAAGTCTTCCAGTGGACAGGAGAGAATAACTTGATACTCATTGCAGACAAATTCCAACTGCTATGATAAAGTAAGAACTAAGAACTGAAAAGGACCACCATGTATAAAACGCAGGAGGATCACCTAATAGAACGTAAGGAGCATATGAAAGATATAAGTGAAATAATACCAGTAGGCATTATTATATTCATCACTTGAGGGAACACTAAGGAAAAATGTTGCTTAAGTTAGAAAAATGATGGGGTGGGTAATGAGTACTTTCAGAACAAGGGAAATGGTGCCGATGGTGACAATATTCAAATCGTATATTTTCCCTCAGTCAAGGCACTGTGGTGATGGTACCATTCAGAGAGGGAGACCTAGCAGAGATGCAACAGATACAGTACATAAATTCTTTACTACCTTCATAGATCCAATAAAATAAACGTACAGAGGAAAACATTAAAAGTTCTAAATATATACTCGCAGGAGCGGATGAGAGAGAGAAATACATGATAATTTATATGTGAGAGAGACTTGAGAACCCTGTCCATAACCTACACACGATCATAACAAAATCTTGGGGTGAGAGTTATGGGAGAAAGATTAACCTTAACCCAGTGAAAAGCGGGGGCACCGTGGGCATCGTAAGAGAACGCTATATCAGCATCCGTGGAACAAGATTATTCAACATAATACCAGCAGATATCAGAGACACAGCAGGAGTAAGAGTAGCGATCTTCAAGAGAAAACTGGATCACTACCTTCGTTAAGCGCATGTTCAACCAGACTGGGATGGATATGTAAACCAGCAGGCCGCTAACAGCAACAGGCTGGTAAACCAAGCAAGCACCTGAAGGACCAGAGAACCACCAGAGAAGCGTCGTCCCAGGCCGAGCAGCGGAAGTAGGAAGTTCATCTGTCCCAGAGTTGAACAGAAGTTCATGTGTCCCAGTGCTAGACAGTCCATGTGTCCCAGTGCTAGATAGTTCATGTGTCCCAGTGCTAGATAGTTCATGTGTCCCAGTGCTAGATAGTTCATGTGTCCCAGTGCTAGATAGTTCATGTGTCCCAGTGCTAGATAGTTCATGTGTCTCAGTGCTAGACAGTCCATGTGTCCCAGTGCTGGATAGTTCATGTGTCCCAGTGCTTGACAGTTCATGTGTCTCAGTGCTAGACAGTCCATGTGTCCCAATGCTAGATAGTTCATGTGTCCCAGTGCTTGACAGTTCATGTGTCTCAGTGCTAGACAGTTCATGTGTCCCAGTGCTAGATAGTTCAAGTGTCCCAGTGCTAGATAGTTCAAGTGTCCCAGTGCTTGACAGTTCATGTGTCCCAGTGCTAGACACATGTGTCTCAGTGCTTGACAGTTCATGTGTCTCAGTGCTAGACAGTTCATGTGTCCCAGTGCTAGACAGTTCATGTGTCTCAGTGCTAGACAGTCCATGTGTCTCAGTGCTAGACAGTCCATGTGTCCCAGTGCTAGACAGTTCATGTGTCCCAGTGCTAGACAGTTCATGTGTCTCAGTGCTTGACAGTTCATGTGTCTCAGTGCTAGACAGTTAATGTGTCCCAGTGCTAGACAGTTCATGTGTCTCAGTGCTAGACAGTTCATGTGTCTCAGTGCTTGACAGTTCATGTGTCTCAGTGCTAGACAGTTCATGTGTCCCAGTGCTAGACAGTTCATGTGTCTCAGTGCTTGACAGTTCATGTGTCTCAGTGCTTGACAGTTCATGTGTCTCAGTGCTAGACAGTTAATGTGTCCCAGTGCTAGACAGTTCATGTGTCTCAGTGCTAGACAGCTCATGTGTCCCAGTGCTAGATAGTTCATGTGTCCCAGTGCTAGACGGTTCATATGTCCAAGTATTGGACAGTTCATGTGTCCCATTGCTGGACGGTTCATATGTCTCAGTGCTGGACAGTTTGTGTCCCAATTCTGGAGGGTTCATAAGTCCTAGTACTGGACGGTTCATGTGACCCAGTGCTGGACGGTTTGTGTCCCAGTGCTGGACGGTTCATGTGTCCCAGTGCTGGACGGTACATGTGTCCCAGTGGTGGACGGTTCATGTGTCCCAGTGTTGGACGGTTCATATGTCCCAGTGCTAGACAGTTCATGTGTCCCAGTGCTGGACGGTTCATGTGTCTCAGTGCTGGACGGTTCATGTGTCCAGTGCTAAACAGTTCATGTGTCCCAGTTCTGGAGAGTTTATAAGTCCCAGTGCTGGACGGTTCATGTGTCCCAGTGCTAGACAGTTCATGTGTCTCAGTGCTGGACGGTTCATGTGTCCCAGTGCTGGACGGTACATGTGTCCCAGTGCTGGACGGTTCATGTGTCCCAGTGCTGGACGGTTCATGTGTCTCAGTGTTGGACAGTTCATGTGTCCCATTGCTCGATGGTTCATGTGTCCCAGTGCTGGACAGTTCATGTGTCCCAGTGCTGGACGGTTCACGTGTCCCAGTGCTGGACGGTTCATGTGTCCCAGTGCTGGACGGTTCATGTGTCTCAGTGCTGGACAGTTCATGTGTCTCAGTGCTGGACGGTTCATGTGTCTCAGTGCTGGACGGTTCATGTGTCTCAGTGCTGGACAGTTCATGTGTCTCAGTGCTGGACGGTTCATGTGTCTCAGTGCTGGACAGTTCATGTGTCTCAGTGCTCGACGGTACATGTGTCTCAGTGCTGGACGGTACATGTGTCTCAGTGCTGGACGATACATGTGTCTCAGTGCTGGACGGTACATGTGTCTCAGTGCTGGACGGTACATGTGTCTCAGTGCTGGACGGTTCATGTGTCTCAGTGCTTGACGGTTCATGTGTCTCAGTGCTGGACGGTACATGTGTCTCAGTGCTGGACGGTTCATGTGTCTCAGTGCTGCACGGTACATGTGTCTCAGTGCTGCACGGTACATGTGTCTCAGTGCTGGACGGTACATGTGTCTCAGTGCTGGACGGTTCATGTGTCTCAGTGCTGGACGGTACATGTGTCTCAGTGCTGGACAGTACATGTGTGTCAGTGATGGACGGTGCATTTGTCTCAGTGCTGGACGGTACATGTGTCTCAGTGCTGGACGGTTCATGTGTCTCAGTGCTGCACGGTACATGTGTCTCAGTGCTGGACGGTACATGTGTCTCAGTGCTGGACGGTACATGTGTCTCAGCGCTGGACTGTACATGTGTCTCAGTGCTGGACGGTGCATGTGTCTCAGTGCTGGACGGTACATGTGTCTCAGTGCTGGACGGTACATGTGTCTCAGTGCTGGACGGTACATGTGTCTCAGTGCTGGACGGTGCATGTGTCTCAGTGCTGGACGGTTCATGTGTCTCAGTGCTGGACGGTACATGTGTCTCAGTGCTGGACGGTACATGTGTCTCAGTGCTGGACGGTACATGTGTCTCAGTGCTGGACGGTACATGTGTCTCAGTGCTGGACGGTACATGTGTCTCAGTGCTGGACGGTACATGTGTCTCAGTGCTGGACGATACATGTGTCTCAGTGCTGGACGGTAACATGTGTCCTCAGTGCTGGACGGTGCATGTGTCTCAGTGCTGGACGGTACATGTGTCTCAGTGCTGGACGGTGCATGTGTCTCAGTGCTTTGACGGTGCATGTGTCTCAGTGCTGGACGGTACATGTGTCTCAGTGCTGGACGGTACATGTGTCTCAGTGCTGGACGGTACATGTGTCTCAGTGCTGGACGGTGCATGTGTCTCAGTGCTGGACGGTACATGTGTCTCAGTGCTGGACGGTACATGTGTCTCAGTGCTGGACGGTACATGTGTCTCAGTGCTGGACGGTACATGTGTCTCAGTGCTGGACGGTGCATGTGTCTCAGTGCTGGACGGTGCATGTGTCTCAGTGCTGGACGGTACATGTGTCTCAGTGCTGGACGGTACATGTGTCTCAGTGCTGGACGGTTCATGTGTCTCAGTGCTGGACGGTGCATGTGTCTCAGTGCTTGACGGTTCATGTGTCTCAGTGCTGGACGGTACATGTGTCTCAGTGCTGGACGGTACATGTGTCTCAGTGCTGGACGGTAACATGTGTCTCAGTGCTGGACGGTACATGTGTCTCAGTGCTGGACGGTACATGTGTCTCAGTGCTGGACGGTACATGTGTCTCAGTGCTGGACGGTACATGTGTCTCAGTGCTGGACGGTACATGTGTCTCAGTGCTGGACGGTGCATGTGTCTCAGTGCTGGACGGTGCATGTGTCTCAGTGCTGGACGGTTCATGTGTCTCAGTGCTGGACGGTTCATGTGTCTCAGTGCTGGACAAAATAATTTCATAAATTTCTCAGCTTATCAAAGCAGTTTAAAACAAAAACTCCCACAAAATAATTTTATACATCTCACAGCACAAGACAGAAGAAATTCACAAACTTCCAACGTAGGGATGAAAAACTGGATTCATCAAACTATTGCTGCAACATAGCGTACGCGAGGCGAAACACTGGCCTAGCTGCCATGCCCAGCTGGCTAAAACGTTTAACCGTTGGCTACTGGAAGCGATGATTCTAGTATTGTTCAATATATATTAGTGAACAGGTGAAGATTGTTCAGGTAGTGAACAGGTGAAGATTGTTCAGGTAGTGAACAGGTGAAGATTGTTCAGGTAGTGAACAGGTGAAGATTGTTCAGGTAGTGAACAGGTGAAGATTGTTCAGGTAGTGAACAGGTGAAGATTTTCAGGTAGTGAACAGGTGAAGATTGTTCAGGTAGTGAACAGGTGAAGATTGTTCAGGTAGTGAACAGGTGAAGATTGTTCAGGTAGTGAACAGGTGAAGATTGTTCAGGTAGTGAACAGGTGAAGATTGTTCAGGTAGTGAACAGGTGAAGATTGTTAAGGTAGTGAACAGGTGAAGATTGTTCAGGTAGTGAACAGGTGAAGATTGTTCAGGTAGTGAACAGGTGAAGATTGTTCAGGTAGTGAACAGGTGAAGATTGTTCAGGTAGTGAACAGGTGAAGATTGTTCAGGTAGTGAACAGGTGAAGATTGTTCAGGTAGTGAACAGGTGAAGATTGTTCAGGTAGTGAACAGGTGAAGATTGTTCAGGTAGTGAACAGGTGAAGATTGTTCAGGTAGTGAAACTGGTGAAGATTGTTCAGGTAGTGAACAGGTGAAGATTGTTCAGGTAGTGAACAGGTGAAGATTGTTCAGGTAGTGAACAGGTGAAGATTGTTAAGGTAGTGAACAGGTGAAGATTGTTCAGGTAGTGAACAGGTGAAGATTGTTCAGGTAGTGAACAGGTGAAGATTGTTCAGGTAGTGAACAGGTGAAGATTGTTCAGGTAGTGAACAGGTGAAGATTGTTCAGGTAGTGAACAGGTGAAGATTGTTCAGTAGTGAACAGGTGAAGATTGTTCAGGTAGTGAACAGGTGAAGATTGTTCAGGTAGTGAACAGGTGAAGATTGTTCAGGTAGTGAACAGGTGAAGATTGTTCAGGTAGTGAACAGGTGAAGATTGTTCAGGTAGTGAACAGGTGAAGATTGTTCAGGTAGTGAACAGGTGAAGATTGTTCAAATAGTGAATCAATGATGTTCATTTAGTCATTATGCAAAAAAAAAAAAATCGCTAACAAACGATACAAGTTGCAAAGTAAACACAGGAGAAACTGAATGATAGCTCTAGGCCTTTCGTGTTCCAATCAACACATCATCAGAGGCTTGCAATGTTGCAGAAATGAGTAGGAAATCCAAGCTGGTTAGTTCAAAGGAACGTTCTAACTCGGGCTTGAACGTTCCCTTGAACTAAACTACTTGGACTTATAATTTCTGCAACATTGCAAGCTCATGATGTAATTGCAGCATAAAAGGCCTAGAGCTATCACTCAACTCAGTCTGTGGTTGTTTTGTGGTGCGGTGGTTGAACACTGGACTGGCAGTCCTAGCAAGAACGGATCAAGGATTCGAATCGCTCACTACATTAAACAAATCAAGATCTCTTCTTATACACTTGATTCACGTAGCTATGTTTAAACAGCAGTTTTCATTATCAAATGTCTTCTTGTTGCGGTACATGTTATTTTGGTATGTTTATCGGACACATGGGATACATTCCTTGCATCGTTCAGCGACAGTAATATATCTAGTTTGGACACATGCATGATGGGGTTTTGTTTGTCTGGAACAGGAGTATGTGGTGACACGGTGTTTGACACATGACCTGTTCTCTGATTAAACAGCCGCTGGCGCACCGCTGTTGGATTTTCAACTACATGTAAAATAAGACTCACATTTTCGTATCCTTTGGGGAAGTCATTTCAGAATGCAAATCACTTTTCCAGTCCTCTTCCGCTGGCAGCCCTAGAGACAGTCCGTCTCCGCCAGCCCTTCCAGAGCCAATATATTTCCTTCGGTTGCCAGATCAACCAGGCTCTTAGGGATATGTAGGCCGCCAGCAGGCACAGCCTGATCAACCAAGCCTGCACCAGACAAGCCTGGCTTAGGTCCTGGCTTCCGGAGTAGGAAAACTCTCGAAACCCGTCAGAGGAACAAGAGAGGTATAACCATAGATACAGTACGTCTCCGTGGGTAGACTTAGATTAGGTAAAGCCAGAGAAAAACAGGTGAACTCACACTGTTTCTAGGAAACAGACTTCCTGGAACTCCTAAGCTGCAGCAGTAACACTTGAGTGTTGCTGGAATGAAACCCGTGATGTTCCTCTGAAGCCATGAGTGTCGAAGACCAGGGTTTTCACACTTTATTTTTTGTTGGGAATTCATGTGATCTCTCATGAGACACTGAGAGAGACACATGTGATCTTTCACGAAAAGCTAAGACAAAGTGAACTTTCATGGGAGAAAGGGAGAGACACGTAATGATTTTGTTGTTGATTTTGATGAAGGAGTAACAGTGAAGGTCGTCTGGCAGAGGACTTCTGAGATTCATTTATGATAGTGAAGAATGACGCTTTACACTAATGTGAGTGACACCGTAGCATCACCAGTAGTGTCAGGGTCACCAGAAGTGTCAGTGTCACCAGTAGTGTCAGTGCCACCAGTAGTGTCAGTGCCACCAGTAGTGTCAGTGTCACCAGTAGTGTCAGAGACAACAGAAGTGTCAGTGTCACCAGTAGTGTCAAAGTCACCAGTAGTGTCAGTGTCACCAGTAGTGTCAGTGCCACTGGTAGTGTCAGAGCCACCAGTAGTGTCAGAGCCACCAGTAGTGTCAGAGACAACAGAAGTGTCAGTGTCACCAGTAGTGTCAAAGTCACCAGTAGTGTCAGTGCCACTGGTAGTGTCAGAGCCACCAGTAGTGTCAGAGCCACCAGTAGTGTCAGACCACCAGTAGTGTCAAAGCCACCAGTAGTGTCAGAGCCACCAGTAGCGTCAGAGCCACCAGTAGTGTCAGAGCCACAAGTAGTGTCAGTGTCACCAGTAGTGTCAGTGTCACTAGTAGTGTCAGAGCCACCAGTAGTGTCAGACCACCAGTAGTGTCAGATCACCAGTAATGTCAGAACCACCAGTAGTGTCAGAGCCACCAGTAGTATCAGAGCCACCAGTAGTGTCAGAATCACCAGTAGTGTCAGAGCCACCAGTAGTGTTAGTGTCACCAGAAGTGTCTGAGTCACCAGTAGTGTCAGTGTCATGAAAGTTAAGACACATGTGCAACGTCTGGATATCTTTATTGTAGACGTTTCGCCATCCAGTGGCTTTATCAATACAGATTCTAGGACATAATAGGAAGACAGTAGAACTATATACAAAAGATGAGGTAATCAGTCCCTCGGCCTTGGAGTTAGTGTTCACAGCATCGTGGTGGAGGAGAATCTGGAGCAAAGGCAAGAAGACTGGCGGTTATATAGGCGTCAGTGGATAGGGACGGGCAGCAGACGAGGGCATAGTCACTGGTAGGCGGGATTCCCCAGTGGAAGTAGGTCCTTCCCAAAGAGATGGGTTAGAGGACATCTACAAGACCTTCTTCACAGCTGCTGCAACTAACCCATCTCTTTGGGAAGGACCTACTTCCACTGGGGAATCCCGCCTACCAGTGACTATGCCCTCGTCTGCTGCCCGTCCCTATCCACTGACGCCTATATAACCGCCAGTCTTCTTGCCTTTGCTCCAGATTCTCCTCCACCACGATGCTGTGAACACTAACTCCAAGGCCGAGGGACTGATTACCTCATCTTTTGTATATAGTTCTACTGTCTTCCTATTATGTCCTAGAATCTGTATTGATAAAGCCACTGGATGGCGAAACGTCTACAATAAAGATATCCAGATGTTGCACATGTGTCTTAACTTTCATATTGTCGGTATTTTATACCTTTCTTGCACAAAGTGTCAGTGTCACCAGAAGCACCAGTCAGTAGTGTCGGAGTCACCAGTATCATCAAAGTCACCAGTATTATTAGAAACACCAGTAATGTCATTGTCACTAGTAGTGACACTGTCACTGGTAATGTCATTGTCACCAGTAATGTCAGTGTCACTAGCAATGTCAGTGTCACCAGTAGCATCAGTCACCAGTAACCTTAAAATCTTGAGCATGATAAAAATCTTGAACATGGTAATGTATACCTGGAAGGTACTCGAGGCCCTGGTCCCAAATCTGCACACTGCCATAACAGCATACTGGAGCGAGAGATAAAGGAGGAAGTGCAAGATACCACCAGAGACAAGCAGTGATGCAGTGGGCACAATAATGGAGCACTGTATCAACATTCATGGCCCCAGATTATTCAACATCTTACCAGAAGATATCAAAAACACTGCTGGAGCAAGTGTAGAAGGATTCAAAAGAAAACTGGACAAGCATTTTCGTCAGGTGCCAAGTCAACCAGGCTATGATGGATATGTGGAGGCTGGCCTCCAGCAGCAACAGGCTGATTAACCAGGCTAGCACCATACGAACCTGGTTCATGGCCGGGATCCGGGAGTAGAAAGACTCGAAACTCATCAAAGGTATATCAAAGGTATAGCGTCAGTCACCAGCAGTGTTAGTTACTAGAAGTGCCAGATTCCCTCATTAGCTTCAGATTCCAACAGAAACGTCAGTTTCTCCCATTAGTATCAGCTTTCCCTTTAGCATCAGGTGCCACCAGAAGCCTCAGATTCCCCCACTGGTTCCTCATTCCGCCATTAGCGTCCGATTCCAGCAGAAGTGTTAGATTCCCACGGTAGCTTCAGATTGTATCAGCAGCGTCAGCTTGCAGCAGCAACATGAGAGGAAGCAACGACACCTCCCGGATGTATTTACCGCCCTTTCTGCAGTCCGCTCCTGCACCACGAGTGATAATAGTGAAGACTGGAACGTTTCCTGGTTGCACATGGCCACTGCGTTGCCTGACATGTCCCTGCTGCAGTTTAATTTTCTTATTATCTGTTAAATGTGTGTGTTTATGGGTATTTTTAAGGAACCCCAACCCAAAGTGGGTCTTGAGGCCGGTTATTTACGTTAATTCGGGGAATGAATAACAAAATTTCAGAGAAATTCTGTCAATGGTTTTAATTAAAATTTATTAAATTGCGACAGTTAATTACAATCCACAGTTAATTACAATCCGGACAGTTGTATATGTACAGTTTTCTAATGTAACTGCAATGAACACTGCTCAGAAAAATCATGTGATAATTACACCGAGAAGTGTAGCTCTCTCAGTGTAGATATGATGCTGGGAGCTTACTTTAAACACTGTTTTGGGGATTAAAGTATTTTTGTGTAGTGGTGTCAAGGTTACATGGAGCTTTAGTCACCCTAGTGTAGTCAACAGGCTTTAACTCCATTAACCAACCAGCACCTTTGGAAATGCACACAGGATACATACACTGTACAGTGTCTCTCTCAGTATACATATATGTATATATATATATATATATTTCTTTCAACACACCGGCCGTATCCCATCGAGGCAGGATGGCCCAAAAGGAAAAACGAAAGTTTCTCCTTTTACATTTAGTAATATAAACAGGAGAAGAGGTTACTAGCCCCTTGCTCCTGGCATTTTAGTCGCCTCTTACAACACGCATGGCTTACGGAGGAAGAATTCTGTTCCACTTCCCCATGGAGGTAAGAAGAAATAAACAAGAACTAGAACTAGAAAGAAAATAGAAGCCCAGAGGGGTGTGTATACATATGCTTGTACATGTATGTGTAGTGTGACCTAAGTGCAAGTAGAAGTAGCAGGACGTACCTGAAATCTTGCATGTTTATAAGACAGACAAAAGACACTAGCAATCCTACCATCATGTAAAACAATTACAGGCTTTTGTTGTACACTCACTTGGCAGGACGGTAGTACCTCCCTGGGCGGTTGCTGTTTACCAACCTACTACCTAGGATATATAATATATATATATATATATATATATATATATATATATATATATATATATATATATATATATATATATATATATATACTGAGCCTTATTGGGGCTCGGAACATAGAATAACTACAAATACAAATAATTTATTTCTTTTCTTCAGAATACAGGTAATGTAGTTTACATATAATATAATATTGTTAGGCACAAAAGAAAGCCACTAATATTCGGTGCATTTCAGGTCATAGGTATCACAGGCAAAACATTACAGCAGCCTCATCATTAATAAAATATCATTCAGTGGTAACATGCTGAGCCTCACTGGTCATGAATTACACACCCACTCTGCTCTTTTCCTACGAGTTGACGTCCTGGAATATTTCTCTTTCGCGCTTGTCAAATAAACTCTCTCCCTACTTTTTTTCTTCTTTACTTCTTCTAGGAAGTCTTTCCTGTTTTCCCCTCAAACCAATCCGTGGAAAACCTTCTTTATCACTCTCGCACCATTCCAGGAAGACTCCCTTCTTGCTTCCTGGAAATATTCCAGGAAAGGCTTCCCTCTTCCTTTCTGAAATTACTCCTGAGAAGCTTCCCACCTTCTACAACCATTCTTGAAAGGTTTATTCCTCCTAGCTTTCTGGAACCATGCTAGGAACACTTTCCTCTTTCTCCCTTGAACAATTCTTAATAGACTTCTCCTGGTTCCCTCCCTGTTTTCTCCCTGCCTCATCTTTGACTCATCCTTGCCCTCTTCCAGCCTTCTGTCTGCCTTCTCTTTGCCTCCTCCCTGCTTCCTCCCTGCCTTCTCTCTGCCTCCTCTCTGCTTCCTCCCTGCCTTCTCCCTGCCTCCTTCCTGTCTTCTTCCTAGCACCCTGTGCAATAAGTCTGGTCCTTAATTGCCAAATTCCTACCACTCCAATTATACTCATAAAGCATCTTGATGGTTCCAGTAATTAAACAAGATTAAAATTCTCTACTAACACTTACCATCCTTCCTCTCTGTTCAACAACCCTCTCATCTATTCAACAATCTTCCCCTCTGTTCAGCAACCCTCCCCTCTGTTCAACAACCCTCCCCTCTGTTCAACAACCCTCCCCTCTGTTCAACAACCCTCCCCTCTGTTCAACAACCTTCCCCTCTGTTCAATAACCTTCCTCTCTGTTCAACAACCTTCCCCTCTGTTCAGCAACCCTCCCCTCTGTTCAACAACCCTCCCCTCTGTTCAACAACCCTCTCCTCTGTTCATCAACCTTTCCCTCTGTTCAACAACCCTTTCATCTGCTCAACAACGTTCCCCTCCGTTCAACCCTCACAACCCTACCCTCTGTTCAAACCTCACAACCCTCTCCTGTGTTGTACAACCCCGCACTGTTCCACAACCCTCCCCTCTATTCCACAACCCTCCCCACTGTTCCACAACTCTCCCCCTCTGTTCCACAACCCTCCTCACTGTTCCACAACCCTCCCCTCTGTTCCACAACCCTCCCCACTGTTCCACAACCCTCCCCCTCTGTTCCACAACCCTCCCCTCTGTTATACCCTCACAACCCTACCCTTTGTTCCACTCTCACAACCCTTCCTTCTATTTCACAACTCTTTTTTCTGTTCCACAACTTTCCCCTCTGTTGCACATCCCTTCCCTCTGCTCTACTCTCACAGCCCTCCCCTCTGCTCTACAAGCGTCCCCTCTATTTGACAACCCTCCTTTTTGATCCACAACGCTCCCCTCTGTTATACTCTCACAACCCTCCCCTCTCTTCTACCCTCACAACCTTCCCCCCCCTCTGTTGCACAGCCCTTCCCTCTGTTGCACAACCCTCCCCTCTGTTTCACAACCCTCCTCTCTGTTCCGCAACCCTCCCTCCTGTTATACCTTCCCCTCTCTTCTACCTTAACATCCCTCCTGTCCCTTTTCTTTTCACCCTCCTCCCCTTTCCCTTTAATTTTCCTCCCTTTTATTTACACTTTCCTTCTTTTTTCCTTCCACTTTCCTCTCATTTTTCTTTCATCTTCCCATTTTCCTTTAAATTTTCCTCCCTTTTCATGAGTTTCCTCACTGTTATAGGAGTCAGTACACAAAAGCTCGCACATAGAAGAGAGGAGCTTACGACGACGTTTCGGTCCGACTTGGGCCATTTACAAAGTCACACTGTTATACTCTCTCTCTCTCTCTCTCTCTCTCTCTCTCTCTCTCTCTCTCTCTCTCTCTCCTCCTCTCTCTTCTCCTCTCTCTCCTCTCTCTCCTCTCTCTCTCTCTCTCTCTCTCTCTCTCTCTCTCTCTCTCTCTCTCTCTCTCTCTCTCTCTCTCTCCTCTCTCTCTCTCTCTCTCTCTCTCTCTCTCTCTCTCTCCTCTCTCTCTCTCTCTCTCTCCTCTCTCTCTCTCACTCTCTCTCTCTCTGTCCCTGTCTCTCTGTTTGTCTGTCTGTCTGTCTCTGTCTGTCTGTCTGTCTGTCTGTCTCTGTCTCTGTCTCTGTCTCTCTCTGTCTCTGTCTCTCTCTGTCTCTCTCTCTCTCTCTCTCTCCTCTCTCTCTCTCTCTCTCTCTCCTCTCTCTCTCTCTCACTCTTTCTCTCTCTCTCTCTCTCTCTCTCTCTCTATCTCTATCTCTATCTCTCTCTCTCTCTCTCTCTCTCTCCTCTCTCTCTCTCTCTCTCTACTCTCTCTCTCTCTCTCTCTCTCTCTCTCTCACTCTTTCTCTCTCTCTCTCTCTCTCTCTCTCTCTCTCTCTCTCTCTCTCTCTCTCCTCTCTCTCTCTCTCTTATATATATATATATATATATATATATATATATATATATATAGAGAGAGAGAGAGAGAGAGAGAGAGATACATATATATATATATATATATATATATATATATATATATATATATATATATATATATATATATATATATATATATATATATATATCTCACTCACTCTCTTCTCTCTCTCTCTCTCTCCTCTCTCTCTCTCTCTCTCTCTCTATCTATCTATCTATCTATCTATCTATCTATCTATCTCTCCTCTCTCTCTCTCCTCTCTCTCTCTCTCTCTCTCTCTCTCTCTCTCTATCTACTCTATCTCTCTCCCTCTCTCTCTCTCTCTCTCTCTCTTCTCTCTATCTCTCTCTCTCTCTCTCTCCCTGTTCTGGGAGTCTCTGTTGTTCCCTCTCTCTCTGTATCCTTCTTTTCAACATAGTTATCCTTATCTTCCTGTTTACCACTTAGTTATCCCTGTTGTCTTCCAATTTACCCATGTCATCCCTGTTGTCTTCCTGTTTACCCCTCAGTTATCCCTGTTGTATTCCTGTTACCCCTCAGTTATCCCTGTTGTCTTCCTGTTTACCCCTCAGTTATCCCTATTGTCTTGCTGTTTACCACTCAATTATTCCTGTTGTCTTGCTGTTTACTATAGTTATTCCTGTTGTCTTGCTGTTTACTATAGTTATTCCTGTTGTCTTGCTGTTTACTATAGTTATTCCTGTTGTCTTGCCGTTCGCTACACAATTGTTCGTGTTATCTTGCAGATTATCGCACCGATATCAGGGTTGTTTCGCTGTTCACCAACCCAGTTATCAATGTTATCTTGCTGCTTACCATCCTTACTCTTGTTATAAGGAATTTTTTTAACCACGCAATTGTCCTTATTATTGTTATCTGTGTTAATTTGCCGTTTAAAGCACCGTTATCCGTGTTATCGTGCTGTTAATTTCACAATTATGCTATCGTGCTGATTACCACACAGATATCTCTGTTGTCTTGCTGTTTACAACAGTTATACCTATTGTTTAGCACACAATTATTGTTTAGCACACAATTATTGTTTAGCACACAATTATTGTTTAGCACACAATTATTGTTTAGCACACAATTATTGTTTAGCACACAATTATTGTTTAACACACAATTATTGTTTAGCACACAATTATTGTTTAGCACACAATTATTGTTTAACACACAATTATTGTTTAGCACACAATTATTGTTTAACACACAATTATTGTTTAACACACAATTATTGTTTAGCACACAATTATTGTTTAACACACAATTATTGTTTAGCACACAATTAATGTTTAGCACACAATTATTGTTTAACACACAATTATTGTTTAGCACACAATTATTGTTTAACACACAATTATTGTTTAGCACACAATTATTGTTTAACACACAATTATTGTTTAGCACACAATTATTGTTTAGCACACAATTATTGTTTAACACACAATTATTGTTTAGCACACAATTATTGTTTAGCACACAATTATTCGCTTTATCTTGATGTTATCACACAGCCAATTATATTATCTTGCTTATTACACAGTCATACGTCTTGTTGTACCTTTGATATACCTTTGATGGAAATATAAACACATATGTAGTTTAATGTGATCCTTTATTAACAACGTTTCACCCACACAGTGGGCTTTTTCAAGTCACACACAGATCTGTGTGTGACTTGAAAAAGCCCACTGTGTGGGTGAAACGTTGTCAATAAAGGATCACATTAAACTGCATATGTGTTTATATTTCCATTGTGTCGGTATTTTATACCATTTATTTCCACCTTTGATGGATTTCGAAAGTTTTCCTCCTGAAGCCCGGCCCAGGACCGGGCTTGTCTGGCTGCTTGTCTGGTCAACCAGGCTGTAGCTGCTGGAGCCCCGCTGGGCCATATATCCGTTAGTGCCTTGTTAATCCGGCAATTGGTGGAGGGAATTGTCTTGTCTCGTCTTAAGCTTGCCTCACTTGTTCCAACAGTGTTTCTGATATCTTCTGGCAAGATGTTGGATGTTGATGCAGTGTTCTCTTATTGTGTTCACAGCTCCCCTACCCTTCACCCTTCACTGGATTTATTCTACATATTCTCCCATATTTCTCACTCCAGTATGCTGTTATGGCAGAGTGCAGATTTGGGCCCAGGTCCTCAAGTACTTTCCTCGCGTATATTATCATGTATCTCTCCTCTGCTCCAGTGAATACATATTTGAGGCAATGAGGTGTTCTCAGTAATCTAAAGGTTTTACTAGCTGCATGCGGTCAGTACATGATCTTTCAGTCTGGTCCTGTTCTGATATCTCTCCTGCCCTGAATGACGCATCTAACAATACTCCAATAGTTATCTCTGTTGTCGTGATGCTTATCATGTGGTTATTCGTGTTGTCTTGATGTTTACTACACAGTGGTCCATGTTGTCTTGCTGTTTACTACACAGTGGTCCATGTTGTCTTGCTGTTTACTACACAGTGGTCCATGTTGTCTTGCTGTTTACCACACAGTGGTCCATGTTGTCTTGCTGTTTACCACACAGTGGTCCATGTTGTCTTGCTGTTTACCACACAGTGGTCCATGTTGTCTTGCTGTTTACCACGCAGTAATCCATGTTGTCTTGCTGTTTACCTCACAGTGGTCCATGTTGTCTTGCTGTTTACTACACAGTGGTCCATGTTGTCTTGCTGTTTACCACACAGTGATCCATGTTGTCTTGCTGTTTACCACACAGTGGTCCATGTTGTCTTGCTGTTTACCACGCAGTGATCCATGTTGTCTTGCTGTTTACCACACAGTGGTCCATGTTGTCTTGCTGTTTACTACACAGTGGTCCATGTTGTCTTGCTGTTTACTACACAGTGGTCCATGTTGTCTTGCTGTTTACTACACAGTGGTCCATGTTGTCTTGCTGTTTACCACACAGTGGTCCATGTTGTCTTGCTGTTTACCACACAGTGGTCCATGTTGTCTTGCTGTTTACCACACAGTGGTCCATGTTGTCTTGCTGTTTACTACACAGTGGTCCATGTTGTCTTGCTGTTTACTACACAGTGGTCCATGTTGTCTTGCTGTTTACCACACAGTGGTCCATGTTGTCTTGCTGTTTACTACACAGTGATCCATGTTGTCTTGCTGTTTACCACACAGTGATCCATGTTGTCTTGCTGTTTACTACACAGTGGTCCATGTTGTCTTGCTGTTTACCACACAGTGGTCCATGTTGTCTTGCTGTTTACCACACAGTGGTCCATGTTGTCTTGCTGTTTACCACACAGTGGTCCATGTTGTCTTGCTGTTTACTACACAGTGGTCCATGTTGTCTTGCTGTTTACCACACAGTGGTCCATGTTGTCTTGCTGTTTACTACACAGTAGTCCATGTTGTCTTGCTGTTTACCACACAGTGATCCATGTTGTCTTGCTGTTTACCACACAGTGGTCCATGTTGTCTTGCTGTTCACTACACAGTGGTCCATGTTGTCTTGCTGTTTACCACACAGTGGTCCATGTTGTCTTGCTGTTTACTACACAGTGGTCCATGTTGTCTTGCTGTTTACCACACAGTGGTCCATGTTGTCTTGCTGTTTACCACACAGTGATCCATGTTGTCTTGCTGTTTACCACACAGTGGTCCATGTTGTCTTGCTGTTTACCACACAGTGATCCATGTTGTCTTGCTGTTTACCACACAGTGATCCATGTTGTCTTGCTGTTTACCACACAGTGATCCATGTTGTCTTGCTGTTTACCACACAGTGATCCATGTTGTCTTGCTGTTTACCACACAGTGGTCCATGTTGTCTTGCTGTTTACCACACAGTGATCCATGTTGTCTTGCTGTTTACCACACAGTGATCCATGTTGTCTTGCTGTTTACCACACAGTGGTCCATGTTGTCTTGCTGTTTACCACACAGTGGTCCATGTTGTCTTGCTGTTTACCACACAGTGATCCATGTTGTCTTGCTGTTTACCACACAGTGGTCCATGTTGTCCTGCTGTTTACCACACAGTGATCCATGTTGTCTTGCTGTTTACCACACAGTGATCCATGTTGTCTTGCTGTTTACCACACAGTGGTCCATGTTGTCTTGCTGTTTACCACACAGTGATCCATGTTGTCTTGCTGTTTACCACACAGTGATCCATGTTGTCTTGCTGTTTACCACACAGTGGTCCATGTTGTCTTGCTGTTTACCACACAGTGATCCATGTTGTCTTGCTGTTTACCACACAGTGATCCATGTTGTCTTGCTGTTTACCACACAGTGGTCCATGTTGTATTGCTGTTTACCACACAGTGATCCATGTTGTCTTGCTGTTTACCACACAGTGATCCATGTTGTCTTGCTGTTTAACACACAGTGATCCATGTTGTCTTGCTGTTTCCCACACAGTGATCCGTGTTGTCTTGCTGTTTACCACACAGTGGTCCATGTTGTCTTGCTATTTACCACACAGTGATCCATGTTGTCTTGCTGTTTACCACACAGTGATCCATGTTGTCTTGCTGTTTACCACACAGTGATCCATGTTGTCTTGCTGTTTACCACACAGTGGTCCATGTTGTCTTGCTGTTTACCACACAGTGGTCCATGTTGTCTTGCTGTTTACTACACAGTGATCCATGTTGTCTTGCTGTTTACCACACAGTGGTCCATGTTGTCTTGCTGTTTACCACACAGTGGTCCATGTTGTCTTGCTGTTTACCACACAGCGATCCATGTTGTCTTGCTGTTTACCACACAGTGATCCATGTTGTCTTGCTGTTTACCACACAGTGGTCCATGTTGTCTTGCTGTTTACCACACAGTGATCCATGTTGTCTTGCTGTTTACCACACAGTGATCCATGTTGTCTTGCTGTTTACCACACAGTGGTCCATGTTGTCTTGCTGTTTACCACACAGTGATCCATGTTGTCTTGCTGTTTACCACACAGTGATCCATGTTGTCTTGCTGTTTACCACACAGTGGTCCATGTTGTCTTGCTGTTTACTACACAGTGGTCCATGTTGTCTTGCTGTTTACCACACAGTGGTCCATGTTGTCTTGCTGTTTACCACAGTGATCCATGTTGTCTTGCTGTTTACCACACAGTGGTCCATGTTATCTTGCTGTTTACTACACAGTGGTCCATGTTGTCTTGCTGTTTACCACACAGTGATCCATGTTGTCTTGCTGTTTACCACACAGTGATCCATGTTGTCTTGCTGTTTACCACACAGTGATCCATGTTGTCTTGCTGTTTACCACACAGTGGTCCATGTTGTCTTGCTGTTTACCACACAGTGATCCATGTTGTCTTGCTGTTTACCACACAGTGATCCATGTTGTCTTGCTGTTTACCACACAGTGATCCATGTTGTCTTGCTGTTTACCACACAGTGGTCCATGTTGTCTTGCTGTTTACCACACAGTGATCCATGTTGTCTTGCTGTTTACCACACAGTGATCCATGTTGTCTTGCTGTTTACCACACAGTGGTCCATGTTGTCTTGCTGTTTACCACACAGTGATCCATGTTGTCTTGCTGTTTACCACACAGTGATCCATGTTGTCTTGCTGTTTACCACACAGTGATCCATGTTGTCTTGCTGTTTACCACACAGTGGTCCATGTTGTCTTGCTGTTTACCACACAGTGATCCATGTTGTCTTGCTGTTTACCACACAGTGATCCATGTTGTCTTGCTGTTTACCACACAGTGGTCCATGTTGTCTTGCTGTTTACTACACAGTGGTCCATGTTGTCTTGCTGTTTACCACACAGTGATCCATGTTGTCTTGTTGTTTACCACACAGTGATCCATGTTGTCTTGCTGTTTACCACACAGTGGTCCATGTTGTCTTGCTGTTTACCACACAGTGATCCATGTTGTCTTGCTGTTTACCACACAGTGATCCATGTTGTCTTGCTGTTTACCACACAGTGATCCATGTTGTCTTGCAGTTTACCACACAGTGGTCCATGTTGTCTTGCTGTTTACCACACAGTGATCCATGTTGTCTTGCTGTTTACCACACAGTGGTCCATGTTGTCTTGCTGTTTACCACACAGTGGTCCATGTTGTCTTGCTGTTTACCACACAGTGATCCATGTTGTCTTGCTGTTTACCACACAGTGGTCCATGTTGTCTTGCTGTTTACCACACAGTGGTCCATGTTGTCTTGCTGTTTACCACACAGTGATCCATGTTGTCTTGCTGTTTACCACACAGTGATCCATGTTGTCTTGCTGTTTAACACACAGTGATCCATGTTGTCTTGCTGTTTACCACACAGTGGTCCATGTTGTCTTGCTGTTTACCACACAGTGATCCATGTTGTCTTGCTGTTTCCCACACAGTGATCCATGTTGTCTTGCTGTTTACCCACACGTGGTCCATGTTGTCTTGCTGTTTACCACACAGTGATCCATGTTGTCTTGCTGTTTACCACACAGTGATCCATGTTGTCTTGCTGTTTACCACACAGTGGTCCATGTTGTCTTGCTGTTTACTACACAGTGGTCCATGTTGTCTTGCTGTTTACCACACAGTGGTCCATGTTGTCTTGCTGTTTACTACACAGTGATCCATGTTGTCTTGCTGTTTACCACACAGTGGTCCATGTTGTCTTGCTGTTTACCACACAGTGGTTCATGTTGTCTTGCTGTTTACCACACAGTGATCCATGTTGTCTTGCTGTTTACCACACAGTGGTCCATGTTGTCTTGCTGTTTACCACACAGTGGTCCATGTTGTCTTGCTGTTTACCACACAGTGGTCCATGTTGTCTTGCTGTTTACTACACAGTGATCCATGTTGTCTTGCTGTTTAAAACACAGTGGTCCATGTTGTCTTGCTGTTTACCACACAGTGGTCCATGTTGTCTTGCTGTTTACCACACAGTGATCCATGTTGTCTTGCTGTTTACCACACAGTGATCCATGTTGTCTTGCTGTTTACCACACAGTGGTCCATGTTGTCTTGCTGTTTACCACACAGTGATCCATGTTGTCTTGCTGTTTACCACACAGTGATCCATGTTGTCTCGCTGTTTACCACACAGTGGTCCATGTTGTCTTGCTGTTTACCACACAGTGATCCATGTTGTCTTGCTGTTTACCACACAGTGATCCATGTTGTCTTGCTGTTCACCACACAGTGGTCCATGTTGTCTTGCTGTTTACTACACAGTGGTCCATGTTGTCTTGCTGTTTACCACACAGTGGTCCATGTTGTCTTGCTGTTTACCACACAGTGATCCATGTTGTCTTGCTGTTTACCACACAGTGGTCCATGTTGTCTTGCTGTTTACCACACAGTGATCCATGTTGTCTTGCTGTTTACCACACAGTGATCCATGTTGTCTTGCTGTTTACCACACAGTGGTCCATGTTGTCTTGCTGTTTACTACACAGTGGTCCATGTTGTCTTGCTGTTTACCACACAGTGATCCATGTTGTCTTGTTGTTTACCACACAGTGATCCATGTTGTCTTGCTGTTTACCACACAGTGATCCATGTTGTCTTGCTGTTTACCACACAGTGGTCCATGTTGTCTTGCTGTTTACCACACAGTGGTCCATGTTGTCTTGCTGTTTACCTCACAGTGGTCCATGTTGTCTTGCTGTTTACCACACAGTGGTCCATGTTGTCTTGCTGCTTACCACACAGTGATCCATGTTGTCTTGCTGTTTACCACACAGTGATCCATGTTGTCTTGCTGTTTACCACACAGTGATCCATGTTGTCTTGCTGTTTACCACACAGTGGTCCATGTTGTCTTGCTGTTTACCACACAGTGATCCATGTTGTCTTGCTGTTTACCACACAGTGGTCCATGTTGTCTTGCTGTTTACCACACAGTGGTCCATGTTGTCTTGCTGTTTACCACACAGTGATCCATGTTGTCTTGCTGTTTACCACACAGTGGTCCATGTTGTCTTGCTGTTTACCACACAGTGGTCCATGTTGTCTTGCTGTTTACCACACAGTGATCCATGTTGTCTTGCTGTTTACCACACAGTGGTCCATGTTGTCTTGCTGTTTACCACACAGTGATCCATGTTGTCTTGCTGTTTACCACACAGTGATCCATGTTGTCTTGCTGTTACCACACAGTGGTCCATGTTGTCTTGCTGTTTACCACACAGTGATCCATGTTGTCTTGCTGTTTACCACACAGTGGTCCATGTTGTCTTGCTGTTTACCACACAGTGGTCCATGTTGTCTTGCTGTTTACCACACAGTGGTCCATGTTGTCTTGCTGTTTACCACACAGTGATCCATGTTGTCTTACTGTTTACCACACAGTGGTCCATGTTGTCTTGCTGTTTACCACACAGTGGTCCATGTTGTCTTGCTGTTTACCACACAGTGATCCATGTTGTCTTGCTGTTTACCACACAGTGATCCATGTTGTCTTGCTGTTTACCACACAGTGATCCATGTTGTCTTGCTGTTTACACACAGTGGTCCATGTTGTCTTGCTGTTTACCACACAGTGGTCCATGTTGTCTTGCTGTTTACCACACAGTGGTCCATGTTGTCTTGCTGTTTACCACACAGTGATCCATGTTGTCTTGCTGTTTACCACACAGTGGTCCATGTTGTCTTGCTGTTTACCACACAGTGATCCATGTTGTCTTGCTGTTTACCACACAGTGATCCATGTTGTCTTGCTGTTTACCACACAGTGATCCATGTTGTCTTGCTGTTTACTACACAGTGGTCCATGTTGTCTTGCTGTTTACCACACAGTGATCCATGTTGTCTTGCTGTTTTTCCACACAGTGATCCATGTTGTCTTGCTGTTTACCACACAGTGATCCATGTTGTCTTGCTGTTTACTACACAGTGGTCCATGTTGTCTTGCTGTTTACCACACAGTGATCCATGTTGTCTTGCTGTTTACCACACAGTGATCCATGTTGTCTTGCTGTTTACCACACAGTGATTTCCATGTTGTCTTGCTGTTTACCACACAGTGATCCATGTTGTCTTGCTGTTTACCACACAGTGATCCATGTTGTCTTGCTGTTTACCACACAGTGATCCATGTTGTCTTGCTGTTTACCACACAGTGATCCATGTTGTCTTGCTGTTTACCACACAGTGGTCCATGTTGTCTTGCTGTTTACCACACAGTGATCCATGTTGTCTTGCTGTTTACCACACAGTGATCCATGTTGTCTTGCTGTTTACCACACAGTGATCCATGTTGTCTTGCTGTTTACCACACAGTGATCCATGTTGTCTTGCTGTTTACCACACAGTGATCCATGTTGTCTTGCTGTTTACCACACAGTGATCCATGTTGTCTTGCTGTTTACCACACAGTGATCCATGTTGTCTTGCTGTTTACCACACAGTGGTCCATGTTGTCTTGCTGTTTACCACACAGTGATCCATGTTGTCTTGCTGTTTACCACACAGTGATCCATGTTGTCTTGCTGTTTACCACACAGTGATCCATGTTGTCTTGCTGTTTACCACACAGTGGTCCATGTTGTCTTGCTGTTTACCACACAGTGGTCCATGTTGTCTTGCTGTTTACCACACAGTGATCCATGTTGTCTTGCTGTTTACCACACAGTGATCCGTGTTGTCTTGCTGTTTACCACACAGTGATCCATGTTGTCTTGCTGTTTACCACACAGTGGTCCATGTTGTCTTGCTGTTTACCACACAGTGATCCATGTTGTCTTGCTGTTTACCACACAGTGATCCATGTTGTCTTGCTGTTTACCACACAGTGGTCCATGTTGTCTTGCTGTTTACCACACAGTGGTCCATGTTGTCTTGCTGTTTACCACACAGTGGTCCATGTTGTCTTGCTGTTTACCACACAGTGATCCATGTTGTCTTGCTGTTTACCACACAGTGGTCCATGTTGTCTTGCTGTTTACCACACAGTGATCCATGTTGTCTTGCTGTTTACCACACAGTGGTCCATGTTGTCTTGCTGTTTACCACACAGTGGTCCATGTTGTCTTGCTGTTTACCACACAGTGGTCCATGTTGTCTTGCTGTTTACCACACAGTGGTCCATGTTGTCTTGCTGTTTACCACACAGTGATCCATGTTGTCTTGCTGTTTTCAACAGCAAAACAACAGAGACAACACGTCATCATTTGTAAATTCTAGCGATTGTTGATCGTGAGAATTTCAATATATCAACAGTTTCTGAGATATTCAAACCTCATCTGGTGCCTACACATCCCACGGTCAAACAATCCACTTATATCACATTTCTTCCCCTTTCTATTGTTTCGTTTGAAAAATAAATGGACCTTGCTAAAGGTCCACTTATACACTGAATGTATATTTACATGTTTCCCAGATGGTAGGTTTTTGCCTGTGTTTAATAGAGTTTTCTCTAATTGTTTTTTCAAATATTTTTAAATAAAACTTTTGATGAAACCGGAGTATAGCTGCAACACCCGTAGCCCAGTGGTGAGAGTCGCGCCTCTCATCACTCAGATCAAAGGATCGATTCCCTGGACTGAAAAGCAAATGAAAAAAAAAGTTCACTGTCTTGATTAATAGGTGTTTAATTGTCCACTTGTAGAGGAATATAGAGACTGTATAATAACCTATGTGATACGTCTCAAGATAAAAAATATGATGTCGGACGCATTAAGCAAATTTTCAAAATTTTCTTGAAACAGATAAGTGAACTATAGGTATATATCCAGATGTACTCCTGTAAACCTTTCTCGGGCCTAGTTCTTAGGCCTTTTGGGTATCCGAATGCTCTTGCGCTACCGTCCACATGATGGATATGTGGTGCACGATAAGCTTTTCTCTTCGGCTAAAATCTAATTATTACTTATTAATCTGCCAGCTGTTACTTTCTTGAAGAGAAATCTTAAAATCTTAAGTTGATTGCATAATTCTTCTACACATTCTTTTAAGACTCATTGTAGCGTTCTCAGAAAATGACGATATAATTATATATATATATATATATTATATATATATATATAATATATATATATATATATATATATATTATATATAATATATATAATATATAATATTATATATATATATATAAAAATTTTATATATATATATATATGTATTGGATGGCATGGAGATGTCCTGTCTAAGGGCAATGTGTGGTGTAAATATTATGCATAAAATTCGAAGTGTGGAAATTAGGAAAAGGTGTGGAGTTAATAAAAGTATTAGTCAGAGGGCAGAAGAGGGGTTGTTGAGGTGGTTTGGTCATTTAGAGAGAATGGATCAAAGTAGAATGACATGGAAAGCATATAAATCTATAGGGGAAGGAAGGCGGGGTAGGGGTCGTCCTCGAAAGAGTTGGAGAGAGGGGGTAAAGGAGGTTTTGTGGGCGAGGGGCTTTGACTTCCAGCAAGCTTGCGTGAGCGTGTTAGATAGGAGTGAATGGAGACGAATGGTACTTGGGACCTGACGATCTGTTGGAGTGTGAGCAGAGTAAAATTTAGTGAAGGGATTCAGGGAAACCGGTTATTTTCATATAGTCGGACTTGAGTCCTGGAAATGGGAAGTACAATGCCTGCACTTTAAAGGAGGGGTTTGGGATATTGGCAGTTTGGAGGGATATGTTGTGTATCTTTATACGTATATACTTCTAAACTGTTGTATTCTGAGCACCTCTGCAAAAACAGTGATAATGTGTGAGTGTGGTGAAAGTGTTGAATGATGATGAAAGTATTTTCTTTTTGGGATTTTCTTTCTTTTTTGGGTCACCCTGCCTCGGTGGGAGACGGCTGACTTGTTGAATAATATATATATATATATATATATATATATATATTATAATATATATATATATATATATATATATATATCGGGCCGAATAGGTAAAAACTTGCGATTTTAAAAATATTATTTTAAACTTTTTTAAAATATATTTAGTTGGATTAGGCTAAATTAAATTGTGTTAGTAATTTCAGACGTTTCTGTACCTCTGGTAGAAAGTTAAACTTTTGACGTACTTGTTCAGGCATCAACGCACTGGTTATAGTTGATCGGGGTTTGGAAGTTGCTGAACTCAGTTTCAGTAGTAAAGGAATCTACCTATATAGAAGATTTACCGATGGTCCCCAGTTAGGGTCATTTTTTGGTCTCCTTCCTTCCCTGACACTGCTGTTTACGGCTGCATCCAGCATAGTTGCTGTTTGACGAATTATTCGTCCTACTGTTCAAGCAAGTTATTATATTACCTATATGGGTTCAAAGTTATCACTAGGGAATTGTTTGGTCAGTCACTTTCCAAGTCGAATCTAACCGAGCGTACACACACACACTTACACTCTTACATTACTCTTGTATTTTTAAGTACATCATTACAGTAACGTACCAGATGGTATTATAGTGTTCAGTATTTTACCTAAAGTGCTCATAGCACCACTTAATTAAATGTACAGGCTAAGGTTAATAAATATAATATATAACACTAAAGCTGTACTCCAAAAGTTGTGTAGGAGACTTATCTCCGTAATTACTAAGCTTACGTTTCTTACAAATATTTTTATCACCTAGACACGTCCTTGTTATTAAAGTTGTCAATTGTCATTTGGTTGGTTTGTATTCATCCAGTCGCAATCCAAAAGTGCTATTGAAAAGCCCCATTTAATGCACGAAAACTGGACTAAAATTATAACTAACAACATGTTGCCTAACCAGAAACAGGATAGGTGCTAGAAGGGGATCAGTAAGATGATCTTCTAGTATCCTCTGGTAGATATCTATGTGGCCTGGTGACCATATAGGTAAGTGTCCGGGTTCGATTCCCGGCTAAGGGGTGAAAATATTGAACGTGTTTCCTTACACCGGCTGTCTATGTTCACCCATCAGTAAAATGGGTACTTGGGTTTTAGTCGACTGGTGTGGGTCGCATCCTGGGACAAAACTGACCTAATTTGCCCGAAATGCTCTGCATAACAAGCGGTTTTCTGTGTAGTAATATGTCACACAAATAACCCGCACATAAAAGAGAGAAGCTTACGACGACGTTTCGGTCCGACTTGGACCATTGACAAAGTTACACTAACAGAGGTGGAGCAGGACGGCTATATATAGGCAGGAAGAGGTGGAGGTAGTAGTAGTAGTAGTAGTAGTAGTAGAAGTAGTAGTAGTAGTAGAAGTAGTAGTAGTAGTAGTAGTAGTAGTAGTAGTAGTAGTAGTAGTAGTAGTAGTAGTAGTACAAGAATTGTATATAATACCGACAGGATGAAATGACACATGCACAACACCCGGGCATCCCCACCGTAGACGTTTCACCCTCCAGCCAGCCACTGGATGGCGAAACGTCCACAACAAAGACAACCAGACGCCGCACATGTGTCTTAATTTCATCAGTAGTTGTAGTAGAAGAAGAAGAGGTAGTCGTCGTCGTAAGCTTCTCTCTTTTATGTGCGGGTTATTTGTGTATCGTTCCAGTCACGGTATTGTGCCTTTTTGTTATTTATTTTAGTAATATGTCATTGTTGTCAGCCAGGACTGTATACCTTGTACTTGTAGAAATAAAGATATTATTATTATTATTATTATTATTATTATTATTATTATTATTATTATTATTATTATTATTATTATTATTATTATTATTATTTAGATGTCGCGTTTTATAACACTCACTGTGTTACCCGATCTGGTCCTGTTGCATTTTTCTTGCCAGGAACCTTGAGTAATTTATTTTACTTCCTCTTCGGTTATTTCAGTATTTTCCATAAGAGTTTTCTGATAGGGATTAAAATCCACAACATTTAAAATATATTTTTTTGCAAACACACACTGAAATTTTCTGTTAATTACCTCACACATTTCCTCGTCTCTCAGTTATTTTCTCTGTGTCTTTCTTTGTATTATGACTTCAACATTTATTCTGCTCTTTTAAAAGCTAAAATTTAATATCTGGTTCTAGCTTGCTCTTCTTTCGTGTCCTTTGTGAAGTTCCTTCCTTCTTCTCTCGTTACTTGCCTAAGTTCATTTCAGAGATTAAATTCCTTTTGTACGTTACTTACTAGGCAACAACGCTGTACGACCCTTGTGGGTTTGGCTCTTAGTTATGACTGTAATAATAATCATCGTCCAGCTTCTTTTTTTTTATCATGGTTCGCCAGGAGCTTCTGTTAAGCGACTCGTTATTACTGACTCTTGTATTCCTTTGTGGAATAATCTGTTTAATTCCATTCTTCATATTTGTCACAAAACTCTATGTACAAATTATTTATCCCCGTAACTTGTAATATTTTATCTTATAATTTAGTCGTTCCTGATATCGCTTAACAACATACTGGAGTGAGAGATAAGAGAGGAAGTGCAAAATAAACAGTGAGGAGCAAGGGTGCGGTGGGGATAATAAGGGAACATTGTATCAACATCCGGGGTTGCAGACTATTCAACATCTTACCAGAAGATATCAGAAACACGGCTGGAACAAGTGTAGAAGTCTTCAAGAGGAAACTGGACAAGTATCTTCACCAGGTGCCAGATCAACCAGGCTGTGATGGATATGTGGGGCAGCGGGCCTCCAGCAGCAACAACCTGGTTGACCAGGAAAACATCAGATGAGCCTGCCCCATGGCCGGGCTCCTGGAGTAGGAAAAAACTCTCGGAACTCATGAAAGGCATTTTTAGATATCTTTAATAGAGCGAGATCACTCTTTCCTAATGTATTTAGATAGTTGGTGTTGAGGTCTAGCTCCCTACACTTCCTGTCCGGCTTCCTACATACCTGTAACATAGCCTTAACCAATTACTAGTGTAGTACCCTCCCAGCCGACTGATCAACCAGGCTGTTGCTCCTTTGTCACATGCATCCTGATGTCCCACAAGAGTTGTAACAGTAATGATTTTGGTCATTCAGCTGTTATCACTAGAAGAAAAAAATAACAGCAAAGATGACAATGATGAGGTAATGACAATGATGACAATAATGAAAATGATAATTTCTTCACTCAGCTTCCCTTCAATAAAGAGCAGATCTACATATTTCGTGTTTGTGTTCATTGTCTGTCGTTGCCCTTGTCAGGTATATGAGTCTCCTGTGTCGTCTGCTGCCTCCAGTACTTACTGAGGCAAGCACTGAGGCAGATGTTTACTCCAGCAACTGCTAAAGGAAGGAGTAAGAGAGTAGCTTCCTTCACTGGTGCTTGAAGGGAGGTAGTGAGGGAATAGTCTCTTTCACTAGTACTTGAAAGAAGATAGTGAAGGAACAATTTTCTCCACTGCCTAAGCCCTAAGGAAAGAAGGTAACGGGGGGGGGGAGGAGATGATGAAGGGGAGAAAGTGAGGAGTTAGCATGTCTTCAAGCAGTGTCTTATGGGAGGGGTGAGGTGATGGGGGAGGGGAGGGGTGAGGGGATGGGGAAGGGAGGGGTAAGAGGTTAGCATATCCCGGATCATTCAGACACGTTCATTAGCACAAATTAGACCAGCTGAGACCATGATTTTCTCTCTCTCTCTCTCTCTCTCTCTCTCTCTCTCTCTCTCTCTCTCTCTCTCTCTCTCTCTCTCTCTCTCTCTCTCTCTCTCTCTCTCTCTCTCTCTCTCTCTCTCATGCAACATGAACGTAAACAAAACAATTGTTTTGCCAACAGAATCATTGCAGAATGAGGTGAGTCAGCCGCTAGTGTTGTCTACACTAAAACAACGTAATCATTTAAGAGCTAGTTGGACAAGCAGGTTGCATGTACAGGATTCAACTGGACACATCGTGCCCTACCTACCTGGGGTCTACCTGCGGGATGTTCCGGGGGGTCAACGCCTCCCCCCTGCCCAGTCCTTGACCAGGCTTCCCGGTGGATCAGGGCCTGATCAACCAGGGTGTTTCTACTGGTCGGGTACTGATTTTAGGTATGTGTCCAGCTCACTCATGGAGGCAGCCAGGGGTGTATATGTAATTATTTTGTTTTCTTTTAGTGTACTAATGACGCCCCTACTTTCAATGGAGGTATGCTGCACTCTCTGTCCGATCTTTTGCTTTCGCAAGGAGTGATTTCTGTGTGCAGATTTGGGACAATTCCCTCTAGGACTTTCCAGGTGTAGATTATGACACATCTCTCTCCAGTAAGTATAGGTCAAGTGACTCCAAGCATTCTCAGTAAATAAGGTATTTGATAGAAATTATGTGTGCAGGACAGGTTCTCTGTACATTCTCTAGATCTGCGTTTTCACCTGCCTTTGAATGGAGCTGTTAGTGTACAGCAGTATTCTAGCCTAGAGAGAACAAGTAATTCATAAAGGATCATTATTGGCATGGTATCCCTTGTTTAGAAGGTTCTCATTATCCATCTTATCATTTTCCTTGCAGATATAATAGTGACACTGTTGTGTTCTTTGAAGGTTAGGGCCTCTGACATTAACACTCTCAAATCCTTCACACTACTTTTCCGCTCTATTGTGTGATTAGAGATTGTACTATACTCCGTTCTAGTTATTATTTCCTCCCGTTTTCCATAACGGAGTAGTTGAAATTTGTCCTTAATGACCATCATATTGTTATCCATTGCCCGGTTTATATCTTCTTGGAGATTTACCGAGTCTTCAGTGGATGATAGTCTCATGCAGATTCTGGTATCGGCTGTAAAGGATCATATTGTGCTAAGGTTTACGTCTCTGTCTATATTATTGTAACCACGAACGAGTGGTATTGATCAATAACAACACTGCGCTAGCCAAGGATTCGAACCCATGTTGTACTGGCCTGCCTCATGGTAAGCGAGAACCACATGACACTTTAAAGCGTCATGTGGTTCTCGCTTACCATGAGGCAGGCCAGTAAAACATGGGTTCGAATGCTTGTCTAGCGCAGTGTTGTTATTGATCTCTGTTTATGTCTGATATGAGGACGAGGAACACGATGGAGGCGAGTACTGTGCCTAAGGAACAGAGCTTTTCACTATGGCAGCCTCCAATTGTTCGATTGGTTAGAAAGTTGAAAATCCATCTGCCCACTTTGCCAGTTATCCCTTTAGCAAGCATTTTGTGCGCTGTTACACCATGATCGCACCATGATTTTACAATATCTATATATACTACATCTGTATTCTGTTTGTCTTCAAGTACATCCATGACCATAACATAGCGGTCCGGTAGTTGTGAGAGGCAGGAACGACCTGCTCTAAACCCTAGACGCCCTGGGCTGTGCAGTTGTTGGGAAGCCAAGTGATTTCGTCGTAATCCGTTTTCTTCCTCTCTAGTATCAGGTATTCTGTCTTCTTTGGCTCCTCATTTTGCCTACACTCGCTTTGCAGTCCATCAAGCATCATGATATTGTTATCCGGTGCTAAAATATTCTTTGGTGTTGAAGACTCCAGGTTGATTTCATTACTTCATTTGTTATGTATTGGCTAGTGGCTTTGCCTTCAATTTTTTTTTTAACTTTTTCTATTCTCCCAGTCATTAATTCATGGCTTGCTTTCCCATGAAGAGCGGGGTAGACAGGATACATGTCTGGCTCCTGAAGTGCTAGTATGCTCGAGATATAACACAACCTCCTGGTCGGTCAAGCACCTAAAAGAGGAGGGTGTTTCCCTGTCTCTGGCTGCCTGAGACTCAATATGGTACACTTGACCAAACTACAGAAAGGTGCCGAAACCTAAAACTTTTGTAAACTCCAACAACCAGAAGGTCAGTCAACGTCTCGGTCACCTCTCGACTTCTGCGATTCCTCCTCTGGTTCAGTATTATATATATGTCGTGCCGAATAGGCAGAACTTGCGATCTTGGCTTAAATAGCAACGCTCATCTTGCCATATAAGACAAGCGAAAATTTGTGTATGCAATAATTTCGCCAAAATCATTCTGAACCTAACGAAAAAAATATATTTCACTGTGTTTGTTTAGTATTAAATTATTGTAAAAAAATCTAAAATATATTTAGTTGGGTTAGGCTAAAATAAATTGCGCTTGTTATAATAAGGTTAGGTAAGTTTTCTAAGATTCTTTTGGTGTAAAATTATAAATTTTTACATCAACATTAATGAAAAAAATATATCTTTCAACGTATAAGAGAAAATTTTAGAAAGGACTTAATTTTAAATGAGTTCTTGCTAATTAACCAGTTTTACATATTCGGCACGACATATATATATATATATATATATATATATATATATATATATATATATATATATATATATATATATATATATATATATATATATATATGTATATATATATATATACATACAGGTACGTCTTGCTACTTCTACTTACACTTAGGTCACACTAAACATACATGTACACGTTTATTTATACACACTCATCTGAGTTTTCTTTGATTTTATCTTAGTTCTTGTTCTAATTACTTTTCCTTTTATAACCATGGGGAAGTGGAATAAGAATCTTTCCTCCGTAAGCCATGCGTGTTGTAAAAGTCAACTAAAATGCCGGGAACGATGGGCTAGTAACCCCTTTCCCTGTAATAATTACTAAAAAGAATAAGAAGAAAATTGTCAAAGTGGGAAGTCTGAATGTGCGTGGATGTTGTGCGAATGATAAGAAAGAGATGATTGTGGATGTTATGAATGAGAAGCTGGATGTCCTGGCTTAAAGTGAAACAAAGCTGAAGGGGGTGGGAGAGTTTCAGTGGAGAGGAATAAATGGGATTAGGTCAGAGGTTACAAATAGAGTTAGAGCTAAAGAAGGAGTAGCAATAATGTTAAAGGATAAGCTATGGCAGGAAAAGAGGGACTATAAATGTATTACTTCAAGGATTATGTGGAGTAAAATAAAGGTTGGATGTGAGAAGTGGGTTATAGTAAGCGTTTATGCACCTGGGGAAGAGAGAAATATAGAGGAGAGAGAGAGATTTTGGGAAATGTTGAGTTATTGCGTGTGGAGTTTTGAACCAAGTGTGAGAGTACTTGTGGTTGGGGATTTCAATGCTAAAGTGCGTAAAAATGTTGTGGAGTGAGTAGTAGGTAAATTTGGGGTGCCAGGGGTAAATGAAAATGGGGAGCCTTTAATTGAGCTATGTGTAGAAAGAGGTTTGGTAATAAGTAATACATATTTTATGAAAAAGAGGATAATTAAATAAACAAGGTATGATGTAGCACATAATGAAAGTAGTTTGTTAGATTATGTATTGGTGGATAAAAGGTTGATGGGTAGGCTCCAGGATGTACACGTTTATAGAGGGGCAACTGATATATTCAGATCATTATCTAGTTGTAGCTATAGTTAGAGTAAGAGGTAGATGGGATAAGAGGAAAATGGCAACAACAAGTAAGAGGGAGGTGAAAGTGTATAAACTAAGGGAGGACGAAGTTTGGGTGAAATATAAGCAACTGTTGGCAAAAAGGTGGGTTGGTGCAGTTATGAGTAGTGGGAGGGTTGAAGAGGGTTGGAATAGTTTTAGAAACGCAGTATTAGAATGTGGGGCAGAAGTTTGTGATTATAGGAGGGTGGGTGCAGGAGGAAAGAGGAGTGATTGGTGGAATGATGAAGTAAAGGGTGTGATGAAAGAGAAAAAGTTAGCTTATGAGAGGTATTTACAAAGCAGAAGTGTTATAAGAAGAGTAGAGCATATGGAGAGTAAAAGAAAGGTGAAGAGAGTGGTGAGAGAATGCAAAAGGAGAGAGGATGATAGAGTGGGAGAGGCACTGTCAAGGAATTTTAATGACACTAAGAAAAAATTTTGGAGTGAGTTAAACAAGTTAAGAAAGCCTAGGGAACAAATGAATTTATCAGTTAAAAACAGAGAAGGGGAGTTAGTAGATGGGGAGATGGAGGTTTTGGGTAGATGGCGAGAATATTTTGAGGAACTTTTAAATGTCGACAAAGAAAGGGAGGCGGTAATTTCATGCACTGGCCAGGGAGGTATATCATCTTTTAGGAGTGAAGAAGAGCAGGATGTGAGTGTGGTGGAGGTGCGTGAGGCATTGCGCTGGAACTGACGGGATCATGACAGAAATGTTAAAAGCAGGGGGGGACATAGTGTTAGAGTGGTTGGTATTTTTGTTTAATAAATGTTTGAAAGAGGGGAAGGTACCTAGGGATTGGCGGGGAGCGTGTATAGTCCCTTTATATAAAGGGAAGGGGGACAAAAATTGATTGTAAAAATTATAGAGGAATAAGTTTACTGAGTATACCAGGAAAAGTGTACGGTAGGGTTATTATTGAAAGAATTAGAGGTAAGACAGAATGTAGAATTGTGGATGAGCAAGGAGGTTTTAGAGTGGGTAGGGGATGTGTAGATCAAGTGTTTACATTGAAGCATATATGTGAGCAGTATTTAGATAAAGGTAGGGAAGTTTTATTGCATTTATGGATTTAGAAAAGGCATGTTATAGAGTGGATAGGACATCAATGTGGCAAATGTTGCAAGTGTATGAAATAGGTGGTAGGTTACTAAATGCTGTAAAGAGTTTTTATGAGGATAGCGAGGCTCAGGTTAGGGTGTGTAGAAGAGAGGGAGACTACTTCCCGGTAAAAGTAGGTCTTAGACAGGGATGTGTAATGTCACAATGGTTGTTTAATATATTTATAGATGGGGTTGTAAAAGAAGTAAATGCTAGGGTGTTCGGGAGAGGGGTGGGATTAAATTATGGGGAATTAAAAAGAAAATGGAAAGTGACACAGTTGCTTTTTGCTGATGATACTGTGCTTATGGGAGATTCTGAAGAAAAATTGCAAAGGTTAGTGGACGAATTTGGGAATGTGTGTAAAGGTAGAAAGTTGAAAGTGAACATAGAAAAGAGTAAGGTGATGAGAGTATCAAATGATTTAGATAAAGAAAAATTGGATATCAAATTAGGGAGGAGGAGTATGGAAGAAGTGAATGTTTTCAGATATTTGGGAGTTGACGTGTCAGCGGATGGATTTATGAAGGATGAGGTTAATCATTGAATTGATGAAGGAAAAAAGGTGAGTGGTGCATTGAGGTATATTTGGAGGCAAAAAATGTTATCTATTGAGGCAAAGAAGGGAATGTGTGAAGGTATAGTAGTACCAACACTCTTATATGGGTGTGATGCTTGGGTTGTGAATGCTGCAGCGAGGAGGCGGTTGGAGGCAGTTGGAGGCAGTGGAGATGTCCTGTCTAAGGGCAATGTGTGGTGTAAATATTATGCAGAAAATTCGGAGTGTGGAAATTAGGAGAAGGTGTGGAGTTAATAAAAGTATTAGTCAGATGGCTGAAGAGGGTTTGTTGAGGTGGTTTGGTCATTTAGAGAGAATGAATCAAAGTAGAATGACATGGAGCGTATAAATCTGTAGGGGAAGGAAGGTGGGGTAGGGGTCGTCCTCGAAAAGGTTTGAGGGAGGGGGTAAAGGAGGTGTTGTGGGCGAGGGGTTTGGACTTCCAGCAAGCGTGCGTAAGCGTGTTAGATAGGAGTGAATGGAGACAAATGGTATTCGGGACCTGACAATCTGTTGGAGTGTGAGCAGGGTAATATTTAGTGAAGGGATTCAGGGAAACCGGTTATTTTATATAACCGGACTTGAGTCCTGGAAATGGGAAGTACAATGCCTGCACTTTAAAGGAGGGGTTTGGCATACTGGCAGTTTGGAGAGATATATTGTGTATTTTTATACGTATATACTTCTAAACTGTTGTATTCTTGGCACCTCTGCAAAAACAGTGACTATGTGTGAGTGAGGTGAAAGTGTTGAATGAGGTTGAAAGTATTTTCTTTTTGGGGATTTTCTTTCTCTTTGGGTCACCCTGCCTCTGTGGGAGACGGCCGACTTGTTGAAAAAAAAATATGTATATATATATATATATATATATATATATATATATATATATATATATATATATATATATATATATATATATATTCAGTTAGCTTTGCCTAGTTCACTTATTTTATTTTTGTTGTAATACAAATTAGGATTATATGATAAAGGTCTTGTTAATGTTATAACTCATTTGACTCTTTTTTTATTTATTTCTTGGTTGCGAGTTTATTTTTCTTTAAAAAATCACAGAATAATCCCTGACAGTCTTCAACTTAAAATACTCAGATCACAGCCTCATTGAAGTGCTAACTAGCATAAACGCAGGTGTAGAGAACCTAGTCAATTGTCAACGTGAGAGGCTGTTTTGTAAAATTTAACTCCAGCATTCAGAGAATTGACTAAGATAACATAAATATAAATCTATTAGAAGAACCTCAAAAAGAGCGAAAAGGCATTCAAAAGAGATGATGTAGGAAACAGCTCTTAGCTTGTAAGTAAAGTTAGGAACCCTTAACTTGTCAATAGCTTGTCAATAAAGTTAGGAATTAATCCATAACCTAACCTTGTCAAACCCTGTGGAAAAAAAAGTGAAAAATAAAACAAATATTTTTTTCATGTGTGTAAAATCAAAGTCAAAAACGTCATCCAATATTTACTCTGTTCTAAGTAGATGACAACACAGAAATAAGCGTCATTATGAAAGAAGAATGTAAATGAATGAATGTTCTGATGCCATGAGAGTTTTAGATCCAAAACTTTTTTTCAAAAACTGTGTCCATCTTACATATTATTCTGGACACCTGATTAGCACAAATCTTGCGAACTTTGTGACAGAAATAAACAACATGTCCATGTGAAAAAAAAGACAACTACAGTTCAGGACATTTATTAGAGGAAATGTTTCGCCACGAGTGACTTCTTCAGTCCTGAATTAGCTACTCGTGACGAAACGTTCCCTTTAATAAATGTCCTAAACTGTACATAAGTGTCTTGTCCCTACACCTTGTGAGCATCACCACACCATGTGTCAACATGCATGTACCACCTGGTTCTGGTTTTCAAAACGACCTATTAAAACATGTAAATTACAAGTATTACGGCTGCTAAGTGTACTTCGGAGGAGCTGAGTTCAGGTGAAATCTCTGAGGCGGTTAAATATTTCAGTCTTGACCCCTCTTCAGCAAGGAAGCAGCAGAGCAATGACGATAGATTACAAACCCGCAGCACTAACATCGTACGTGAAAGTAGCTGACCGAATAAACCATACCACGGGTGGGGTTCGAACCCGCGGTCAGAGTCTCGAAAGAGAATGCTGCGCTGCTGCGCATGACCTACACTATCCTAGTCAGTATGAATTCGGGACAGGAAGGTAATGTTTGTCATGACTATTGCGTCATTATGACAAAAAATTACCGAGGCTCTTGAAGGAAAGGAAAAAAGTCTAGTTAACAGAACACCTGTTTGCCGGAACACCTGCAAACTTCTAGTAAACGGAACAACTGCAAACTTCTAGTTAACAGAACACCTGCAGACTTCTAGTAAACAGAACAATTGAAAATTTCTAACAAACATAACACTTGAAAACTTCTGACACAACGCCTTCAAATTTCTAATAAACAGAACACCTGCAAATTACCTAAAAGCTATTTTAGTAGTGTCACCACTACGTGACGTGATACGTAACGTGACGTGATACGTTAAACTAAGCGTGGTGCTAACCACGCTTAGTTTAACGTATCAACTACTCTAGAGTATCCACTGCTATATATCCATGTATCACTGGCTGCCATACTCCTTACTCTCAAATGTATCCACGTATCTGAAGTTGAAATTTTAATGATTTAATTCAGATATATATGAAGATAAATGGTTCCGAGAACCGACAGGATGATGAGTTATATAACAGAATGATGAATTGTACAACACTTGGGTATCTTCATTGTGGAAACGCTTCGCTGACCAGCGGTTTCTTCAGTCCAATACAGAGAAAAATGGTTGAAGATCAGAGGAAGCCACGGGTATGCTCTTAACTGCAGAGTGTCACTGGTGTCAGAGGCCAGACACAGGCTTGGAAGGACTGTAGAGTGAGGAGTCAAAGTACACCTTGCGTGGATTCTATCTCGCAGTGGTGCTCAGTTGAATAATTGAACTGAGTAACAGGCAAAGAAATATACCTTTAAGGAGGAAGCAGATTCCGACCTTGGGCTGTCAACTAGTGTTTTAAAGGTACTACTGAGAAAAACCTGAACTGAACTTCGTTTACCCGAGTCAGAGGGTGACTGATACCAGTCATTCTATGTATCATCACTCTGTCAAACAAGATCAGCTGTGCTTGTAGCCCAGCTGAAGCCCGACTGACCTACAAGTAACACAGGGAGTTTACTTCGCCAGCTGATGTAAACCTAAATAAATGTAAACTTTACTAGAGAAAGTATTGTCACACTGCCTCCTTATGTGGCAGACTGTGAAAAAAAAAATCCTGACTTAAGACACCACTCGCAAAACTTCAAGAAATGTCAAAATACTTTATCCACAGCTGCAAATTACCGACTATTCAGGAAAAATTCCCTGACTTTGCCTGTTGTACATAACTCATAATCACTTAAACTTGTCTCAACCATACCTGGCTAAATACTGGTGTTACGAGTACCTCTTAACAAGTTACAAGCAACACTGTAATGTTTTGGTGAGTCCGAGGCAAGTCTTGATAACCAAGTGAGTGCGGTTGTTACCACAACAGTAATTCGTCAAGAGTTCTCTTGATCATTGTAACTTGCTGAGACTTTGGGGTCCTAGTACCTGAACCCATTATGTGCCTCTGTACCATGTATCCACTCATTTATGTGCCTCTGTACCATGTATCCACTCATTTATGTGCCTCTGTACCATGTATCCACTCATTTATGTGCCTCTGTACCATGTATCCACTCATTTATGTGCCTCACTATGTATCCACAACATGTATTCACTATGTATCCACAACATGTATTCACTATGTATCCACAACATGTTTGCACTATGTATCCACAACATGTATTCACTATGTATCCACAACATGTTTGCACTATGTATCCACAACATGTATTCACTATGTATCCACAACATGTATCCACTATGTATCCACAACATGTATCCACAACATGTATCCACTATGTATCCACAACGTGTATCTACATGTATCCACTATGTATCCACAACATGTAGCCAACATGTATCCACTATTACATATGTATCTACTCCATATATTCACCATGTATGCATCTCAGGTATCCATTACTCTGCATTCACGTATCCACCACCCTCTATTCTCACCTATGTAACCACCATGTATCCACCCATATATCAGCTAGTATGTATTTACTACTAAATATCCACTCCATCTATCCACTGTCATGTATCCACTTATATCTACTTCCATGTATCCACTAACCTTTCAATTTCTTCTTCTACAGGTGAGGCAGCGAGCGGGACTTGCTCGTGGTGCTACTTTCACACTTCCGACGGTGCTCTCAAGGTACTTCCTGGTGCTCATTAGAGCTCCTTGGATATTCTTTCCTTTGTTCCCCTTGGAAAGGCTTGGAGCACCTTAGAGAAACTTGGAGCAACTTGGGTGTCTTTGGAGAGGCTTGGAGTGCCTTGGGTACCTTTGGAGAGGCTTGGAGCTCCTTGGGTATCCTTGGAGAGGCTTGGAGCACCTTGGGTATCCTTGGAGAGGCTTGGAGCACCTTGGGTATCCTTGGAGAGGCTTGAAGCACCTTCGGTATCCTTGGAGAGGCTTGGAGCACCTTGGGTATCCTTGGAGAGGCTTGGAGCACCTTAGGTATCCTTGGAGAGGCTTGAAGCACTTTGGGTATCCTTGGAGAGGCTTGGAGCACCTTGGGTATCCTTGGAGAGGCTTGGAGCACCTTGGGTATCCATGGGGAGAACTAGAGCTTCTTGGGACTAGTTAGACTAAAGGTTCTCCGTAGGTCGCCGTATATATATAATTTTTGGAAATTTTTGGAGCATTTTCATAGCTCCATTGAGCTTCCTGAAGCTTTCTGAAACTTTTTTTGGAAGCTTCTTAAAATGTTTGAAGGCCCGTGGAGCTTCAAGGAACATCATGGTATTTATGGAGTTTTGGGGGCTTATTGAAGTTTCTTGGAGCTCTATGGCTCTTCTTAAAGCTCCTTGAGCTTCCTTGGACATCTTAAACGATTCTTAACGCTCAAAAGAGCTTGCTGGCCTTCCACTGGATCAGTGAAGGTAAACAATCGTGTTTGGTGGATAGTGAACACTCGCTGGCAGCTTGCTGAACATTTCTCTGGCTACCGTTGACATCCTGTTCAATGCTGGTGGATGTACCTGTTGAATTAGACGAAACATGCTGGTTCATCCTCCTGGTGCATTGCTCTTGCAACGTGTTCAAGATGTGTGTTCAGCGGTGCATTTACACACTGGTCATGACAAGCATAGCACAGAGAGAGAGAAGAAAGAGAGAGAGTGAGTGAGTGAGTGAGTGAGTGACAAGCTGATAGTCTCCTCTATATATCTGAAATAAAAAGTGAAAGGTTCCATCAAAGATAAGACTATCTGGGTCGCTGATAGCAGCATAGAGAGAGAGGTGATGTGTTGCTTCAGAGCTTCTTGAAACAGAAGTGTACAATGGTACAACGGGAGTGTGCAATGGTACAACGGGAGCGCACGAGGGGTACAACGGGGAGAATATATGAGGGTTGAAAGAACAAAAAAGAAAGGTACATTGGTCCCTTGAGAGTGACCAAGTGAGAGGTACATACTCCCCAAGGAGGAGAGGAAAAAAGTTGACATTCTGCAGAGAATGTTGAGAGGCACTCAGAGAGAGGAAAAAGTTTGTCAACTCGAGCACAAACTTCCCATGTTTGAAGTTTGCTTGCTATAAACTGCTATAGTTTTGCAGTTTAGGGCCTGTCTACTGCAAGAAGGTCATGTTGACATCCTCGCCGTCAAACACACTGACAGGCGAATCATTTTTTTCCCACCTGTTGTTCTCACACCAGCCTGGCCAACACGCTGGTCAGAAGCAACAACAACATCACAGTCATCAGTTCCTCTACCATCAAGGACATTACTGGAGACAAGTATAGCCTGTATGAGGCACATGGTTACCATAAAACATAATCTATGAGGCACATGGTTACCATGGAACAGAAGAAACAGTAGTCTACATCATTCCCGGATTCCCTGCAATGTTTGAGACAAACGTTACCTAGGGAGACCTTCACGGGATACCATTATACTGGTTATACAACATCAGTATGCGTGTACAACCCATAATACAAACAATGTATGTGTGTGCCTGTGTCTGTCTGTGTAACAGTCACCTTATCAAATGAGGACAGAGCAAATCTCATCGCTCGTGTAAATCAGGTCTTCATGTCGGCCACAGAAAACATATGATCTTCAGTTAGGACAAATATTCGTTGTTCCACTACAACAAAAATTATGTAATAAAACCTGGAAAATGGTATAAAACAAACTTAAACCACTCAACAAAGCTAAATTAATACAGGAGATTTAGAAGGCATGATGTGAGGTGATCTCACTTTCAAGGATCACTACAGTATTACTATTACAACCGCAAGGAAAATGACAGACTGGATAACCAGAACATTCAAAATAAGAAATGCCATGAAACTGATATTTTATAAATTATGTATTCTATCCAGGCTGGAATATTGGTGTGCACTAACAGACTCTTACAAGGCAGGCGATATCACCTGCCTTTTCGCTGCACACATAAGTACACCTAAACAACTAAATTACTATGACCTCCTGAAATCCCATGAACTTTACTCCATGGAACATTAGTAAAAAAAGATGTGTCATAATTTACACCTGGAAAATTTAGGAGGGAATGATCCCAAATCTGCATACCGATATCGTTCTCTACGACACCATCTCGGCAGATGGTGCATCATTCACCCAGCAGTTACTCGCATTAGGAGAACAAACTAGATAAGTTCCTGAAGTCAGTTCCGGATCAGATGGGCTGTGATGCTCACCATTTTTTTAGTTCTCACATATTTGTGGCTGCAGGAGTCAGGTCTGAGCTCCTGGCCCTCCCCCCTTTCTGTAGGTCAACACTGTATTTCCTCTTTTCTGGCTGTGTGAGCCTTATCATGTCTGTTACACTGGACGACATAAATATAAGTTGGGTCTACTACTGAGATAAATGAAGGTGTCCTTATCTAATGTGAGTTGTTTGCTAATTCTAAATTTAAAGTCAAAATATGAATTGGCACATCAGGATTTTTAGTTAATGGTCAATTTATAATTTTAAGAATTGCTTATTTATAAATTATGTTCCATCAAAATTTATTGCACAGTTAATATGAGTCATTAAAAACTTATTACCTATTAAAAAGTAACTGCTTAAGTGTTTCAAGGATATTAAGCAACATATTCCCACTGGAAGCAGAAAATGTTTAGGAATGTTTTAAGCATTTGGCTTTACAATTATGATCAACATGGTGAGTCTCTGAAGTAAACATAACTGCCTCCCAGCACACATAAGGGGGATTACCACCATACCCCTGGCAGTCTTCAAGCTGGCACTGGACAAGCACCTAAAGTCAGTTCCTGATCAGCCGGGCTGTGGCTCGTACGTTGGTTTGCGTGCAGCCAGCAGCAACAGCCTGGTTGATCAGGCTCTGATCCACCAGGAGGCCTGGTCACAGACCAGGCCGCGGGGGCGTTGACCCCCGAAACTCTCTCCAGGTAAACTCCAGGTAACTAACAGTAGTTCTCCATCATGTTGGGATTAAAACATCCCTGATATCCTGGTGAAACCTTTCACCATGCTCATCACTGACATCACTAAGATTGGATGAAAAGAAGTCCAGCTGTGAATGAAGAAAGTGCATTTACAGGGACATACAGCAACCATAGACTTCTACCATGTTTTAAACTAACTCGGCATAATTATCTGCTTTAATGTCTTCTGAGAAAGTTCTGGAGAACCTGTTTGAAAGCTTCCCAAGCTTCAGATTGGTCAGTTTTGATAGGAAAACTGGGTCGGTTAGGAGTTCACGTATTTGTGCCCCAACAAATATTCCGGCCTTAAGAAATACGTCAGATAAAGTCCTCCATTTTTTCCATTATTTAAAGAAAGGCTGCACCATCCCCATCCACAGCATTTGCAAGGTTTTCATTAGACCCAACTTTATATGCAGTTGTGGAAATATCTTTTGAGGATGCACCAGACGGTATATGTTGTATGTTGAATTTTCTTGGAATAGTCTTTTCTTGCCGGCCATTCTTTGATCTTGTAGTGGTTAGCATCGTCACCACTATTCCACAGACAAAGGAAGCGCAGGTGTTTTGTGTAACCAAGTTGGAGACCAAGTATTAATTCTATCATTGTAAATCCTCACATATATATTCCACTTGTGGTCGTTGTATTTTGTTAGTCTGAGTAGAATTTCCTTGGACTCTTATCTTTCCTGTCATCCCACAGGATGAGACACTAGCACAGATGGCTTTTCATTGCAGTTGTGAAGGAGAACTGCTTTCAAACTGACCTTTTTGGAATCAATGAACAATCTCCATTCATATGGTGTTTAAAGTCTAGTTCCTTCATAAAACCTTTCACATCAGTACAGAAACACACTCATTTTCCATTTGATAAAATGCTTCCAAACTAATATAACGTTCACAAAGATGAAATAACTTGTTTGTTTGGCTAAAAGATTCCACTCCTGTAAAAACGATCTAAACTCTGCCTTCTGCTTTGTTAGGTCAAGGTCCCTGACGAGGTCATTTAACTCCTGTATAGTGATTAAGTGAGGTTGTTTTAAAGTCTCAGATTTAATGGTTTAAAAATTGTTCATAATCGTACACAGGGGAAAGGGGTTTCACACCTTGCCGTAAAGCGATAACTCTTAGGAAAGGGGGCAAAAACACCGCAGAAAACAAAATAATTTTTTTCAAATATAACTGGTATTTACAAATATAACCATGTAGTATCGCAGTTAGTAAAGAGGCAAAAGAAAGCAAAGACACGGGGGTCAAAGGGCAAATGAAACGCAGCACGGTGAAACCGGCGACCATCAGGGGAAAGGGAATCTGCCAAAGTTTTTCAGAGTGTACACATCGCTTTTACTGCTTTGGCGGTTTCTTTTTGATTTATTGTGAAGCAAGGCAGTATAACACGGGCCCTTGAGGGTTAAAAACCCCTTAGAAGCTGGTTCGCTGGGGGGGTGTGCTTCCCCAAAAATTAATTGCCTTTCTGCCCAGTTTTACAAAGGGGAGGTTTATCGTTATTCATAACTTCCCGCCTGTCAAAACAACAGGGGCGGGCGGTGCCTCATTGTGGCTCAGGTTTCTTGCTGACCACAAATTGGGGTATGTTATCTTGTTTTATTTTCTTCGGACACCGCCAGCAGAAATAACAGCTTCAAGATTCTTGGTTTTGGGCCACACCATGGACGCAAAAACATTGAGTACTTTTATTAAAACTGTCACAAGAGGGCAAACAATATAACATATGTGGGAGCCAAATTTTTTTATCTTGGCACCAATCTTTCAGCCCCAAAAATGGTTATAATAAACTTCACAAAAAATTTCTGTTGTTTCTTGTTTTTTGTTTTGTTGATCACTTGTTATTCTCCTACATATAGAAGAACAGTTGTTTGCAGTGTTCAACATCCCCCATGTATTTATGAATTCGAAAAGAGATTTTTAAACAGAGCAAGGGAAAACGAAAAATTTAAATTAGATATGAATAGGCAGAGAAATTAAATTTTAATAAAATACACCACTGCCACAACAATTGTAACCCTTCTAAAAAATTTCGAACCTGGGGGCAGCCAGCGCACGTCAGGGGGACCCCTGACACCTGAAAAGCAGACATGAGCCGGGACTCATTTTGGCTGTAAACAGACAGCCGCAAAGGGTGTCTGCTCATAAATTTTGCATGCTAAAAAAAAAGTACAAATTTATTTTTGTCTCGTGGTAGTAAAGTTAGTTGGGGTCCCGCCTCTACCACTTTTTCTGTCCAGATTTTTCCCCTTCCTGTTTCCCCTCAACGAACATTTCGGAACATCCCTGTGACTCAACGTTGCTTCAAATTCCACTGTGTCTTCTTGTAACGGACCCCCCCTTCAAACAGATCGACCTTAACAACCCCTTTAATTCCTCCCAGATTACACTAACAATGTCACTCCCCGGTCTTCTGCCTTTTAAAGCCCCCGGTCAAAGTCCTTTGTTTTTTCCCAAAACACGCCCCTTCTCCTGGGATTATCTTGTTTTCAAACCCGGCACATTTTGCAGATTCTTGACATCTGGGGGGAAAAATGATTTTAGCTGGTGTATTGCAAATGGGACGATAAAAATGTACATAGTGTTGTAAAAGAGGGGAAATGCCTTCAAGTTGCCATTCCTTCTTTTTTGCAAAAACGGTGTTTAGCTGCGTTTGGACCAAAAAACCCAAAAGCTATCGTCAAAAAGCCCAGGAGGACCGGGGGGTTCCCCAATTATTTAGGCATCGTGGAACCATTCACCAGTCACCAACAACCTGCGTGTCAGTCACACAACACACCATCGTGTCAGTCACACAAAACCCCATCGGTTTTGTCCCCCAACATACCATGCGTGCGCCAAACACCCATGCGTGTCATCACATAAAAAAACCACGCACGTCAGTCACACAAACCCCCATGCCTCAGTCACACAACACACCCCGCACGTCAGGCACACAAAACCCATGCGTGTCAGGCACAAAAACACCAGCTGCAGTCACAAACAAAACCACGCACTCATCACACAAACACCATTCACGTCAGTCACACCAACACCACGACGTCTCACACAACACACCCATCACGTCAGTCACACAAACACCCTGCGTGTAGTCCACAAAAACTCCCCCGCACGTCAATCACACAACCACTATGCGTGTCAGTCACACAACACACCCCGCCGTCAGTCACACAACACACCACACGTTTTCACACAACACACCACGCACGCATCCCAAAACGCCATTTGCGCGTCACCAAAACAAACCCGCCCACGTCAGTCACAAACACACATGCGGGGTCATACACAACCACCACGCCCGTCATCACACAACACACCAGCAATCATCACACAACACCCACGCACTCATTACAAACACACCAGCACGTCAGTCACACAAAAACCATGCACGTCAGTCACACAAACCCCCCATGCACTCAGTCACACAACACACCCCCACGTCATTTTCACAAAACACCCCGCACTCATCAACAACACCCATGTCGTCAGTCACCAAAACACCATGCACGAGTCACACAACACACCTGCACGTCAGTCACACAAAAACACCATCACGCAAATAACAATCACCCTGCACGTATCACACAAAACACCCTGCACTCAGTCACACAAACACACACCCAGTCAGTCACACAACACGCCATGTGCGTCAGTCACACAACCACCTGCACGTCGTCACACAATCACCCGCACGTCATCCCAAACCACCCTGCACGTCAGTCACACAAAACACCAGCACGTCATCACACAAACCCATGCACGTCGTCACACAATACAAATACGTCGTCACAACCAAAACCTGCAGTCAGTCACACAACAACCACCACGTCAGCACACAACAACCCATGTGCGCAGTCACCAACAAAACCATGCACGTCAGTCAACATACACCATGCACGTCAGCACACAACACCCATGCACGTGTCAACAACCCAAACCCCGCACGTCGTCCACAACACCCATGCACGTAGTCCACAATACACCATGCCGTCATCACACAACCACCCGCAGTCAGTCACAAAAACACACCCCGCACGTCGTCACACAACACACCACCAAAGTCAGCACACAACACAAAACCCCCCTTTAGTCCACAAACTCCACGCCGTCAGTCAACAAAACAGCCCCCGTGCCGTCACACAACACACCATGCACGTCAGTCACACAACACACCACGCACGTCAGTCACACAACACGCCATGTGCGTCAGTCACACAACACACCATGCACGTCAGTCACACAACACACCATGCACGTCTCACACAACACGCCCAGTGCGCATTTACACACGCCCCGGCGTCAGTCAAAACAAAACCCCCACACGTCAGTCACACAAAACACCTGCCGTCATCACACAACACACCATCATCAGTCACACAAAAAACACCACGCACTCAGTCCCCAACAAAACACCATGCACGTCATCCACAATAACCCTCCGTCGTCACACAAAACACCACGCACGTCAGACCAAAAAACAACCCCTGCACCATCACAAACACACCCCGCACGCAGCACCAACACACCAGCACGCAGTCACACAAACACCACGAGCATCACACAACACGCCATGTGCGCTGCACACAACACCATGCACGTCTCCACAAAACCCCCATGCACGTCATCACTCAACACACCATGCAGTCATCACACAACACCCATGCACGTCAGTCACAAACACGCCATGTGCGTCATCACACAACATACCTGCACGTCATCACACAACACGCCTGTGCGTCAGCACACAACCACCACCACTCAGTACACAACAAACTGCACGTCAGTCCACCCGACCTTTCGTCAGTCACACAACCACCTGCACGTCATCACACAAAACGCCTTGTGCGTAGTCCAACCAAAACCCCGCACGTCATCACACAAACACCCCGCACGTCAGTCACACAACACACCCTGCACGCAGTCACCAACACACCACGCCGCAGTCACACAAAAACACCCCCACGTCATCACACAAACACCCGCACTCAGTCCACAACACACCCCCCACGTCAGTACCAACACTCCCCCACGCAGTCACCAACACGCCATGTGCGTCATTTACACAAACCCCCATGACGTCAGTCACACAACCCCAAACCCTGCACCCCTCAAAACCGCCATTTCGTCAGTCACCAACCCCCCATGCACTCAGTCAACAACACACCATGCACGTCAGCAACAAACAAACCCCCGCACGTCAGTCAACAACACACCCGTGCGCAGAACAACCCCACGCACGTCAGTCACACAACACACCATGCACGTCATCACCAATAACCATGCACGTCAGTCCACAACACCACCAGTCAGTCACAAAACACACACGCCTTTGTCCCCCAACACCCATGGCGTCCGTCACAAACACACCCTGCACCAGTCACACAACAAAGCCTTTGCGTCGCACACAACACACCTCGCACGCAGTCACACAAAAACACCCCGCACGTCATCACCAAAACACCAGCAGTCAGTCACCAAAACACCCCGCACGTCAGTCACACAACACAAAACCACGCACGTCAGAACAACACACCACGCACCAGTCACACAACACACCACGCACGTCAGTCACACAACACTCCACGCACGTCAGTCACACAACACGCCATGTGCGTCAGTCACACAACACACCATGCACGTCAGTCACACAACACACCATGCACGTCAGTCACACAACACGCCATGTGGTCACCAAAAATCATTCAACAACACAACCAGCAAACACAAACAACCAACCACAAAACACCATGCACGTCCCGCACACAACACCCAGCACGTCAACACACCCAACCCCCATTTCGTCATCACACAACACACCACACTCAGTCCACAACCAAAAACCCCTCTCACCAAAACCCATTGCGTCAGTACCAACAAACCATCCTCAGCCCACAACACCCCATGCACGCATCCACAAAAACCCATGCCCTCAGTCACAAACACACCAGCACGCAGTCCACAACACACCACCCCGTCAGTCCCAAAAACCACCATTCACGCATTCACACAAACCCATTTTCACGTCGGCACACAACACACCAGCACGTCAGCACCAACACACCCGAATCAGTCCCACAACCCCATTTCGTCTTCAACAACACACCCTGACTCAGTACACAACACCCCGGGCCGTCCCCCCCCCGCACGTCATTTCCCCAAAAACACCAGCACTCATCACCAAACCCTGCCGCATCACAAACCACACCCGACGTCTCACACAACCACCCCGCCCGTATCCACAACACACCACACGTCAGTCACACAAAAAAACCACGCACGTCAGTCAACAACCCCAGGGCGTCAGTCCACACAAACCATGCACGAAATCACACAAAACCCCCAGCAGTCATCCCACAACACCCAGTCGTCAGTCACACAACACACCATGCCTCAGTACAAACACCATGCCGTCATCACACAACACCCATGCGTCAACCAAAAAACACACCATGCACGTCGGCCCCCACAACACACCCCCACGTCAGCACAAACACACCCGCACGTCATCAACAAACACCCCCGCAGCCCCACAAAACACCAGCATCGTCACACAACACACCCGCACGTTAGTCACACAAACACCATCCGTCAGTCACACAAACACCAGCACTCCCGCACACAACACACCACGATTTAGACACACAAAACACGCACTCAGTCACACAAACCCCGCACGCAGTCACACAAACAACCCGGGACGTCAGTCACACAACACACCACGCACTCAGCACACAAAACCACCCGGTCAGCAAACAAAACACCCCGCAGTCAGTCACACAACCCCCGCCCGCATCACCCAACACGATGTGCGCAGTCACACAACACCCCCAAGCACTCATCCCACAACACCCAGCACGTCAGTCACACCACCCATGTGCGTCAGTCACACAACACCCAGGCGTCAGTCACACAACCAAAACCCTGCACGCAGTCACACAAACCCATGCCCTCATCCAAACACCCTGCCCTCATCACACAAACCCACCCGTCAGTCACACAAACACATGCACTCACACAAAACACCCTGCACGTCATAACAACACACCACGCACGTCACACACAACACCCATGACGCATTCACACAAACACCCAGCACGTCACACCCCAAAACACCCGCACGTAAACCACCCCAACCAGCATTAGTCCCCAAACGCCCCGGCTCATCACCAAACACCATGCCGTCAGTCACAAACACACCAGCACGTAGTCACCAAACCCTTCCTCAATCACACAACACACCAGCCGTATTTACCAACACCCATTCCTCATCACCAAAAACCATCCGTCAGTCCACAACACCCATTCGTCCCTTTTACACAACACCCAGCCCTCAGTCCCCAAAAAAACCAAAAAGCCCCTTTAGTCACACTACCCCTGTGCGTCATCACCAACACCCTGCACGTCTCAACAACACCCCTTGGCGTCAGTCACACCACCCCTGGCCAGTCCCCAAAACAACCGCACGTCAGTCACACAACACCCCTATTTGTCAACAAACAAAAACCCGCACGTAGTCACACAAACCCCCACCACGCGTCACACAACACACCAGCACGTCAGCACAAAACCACCACGCACTCATCACACAACACCCAAAGCAGCAGCAAACCCCAACACGCAGTCGTCACCCCAAAAACACAAACCCTCACGTCAGCACCAAAACAAACCGCACGTCGTCACCAACACGCCTGTGCTCATCACCAACACACCATGCACGTAGTCACACAAACAAACCAGCACGTCAGAACACAACACCCATGGCCCCAGTCACACAACAACCCCCCATGCATCAGTCCAACAAAACACCAGCCGTCAGTCCACAACACACCCTGCACGTCATCACCAAACCCAGCCGCACACAAAACACCATAAGTCATTCAAAACAAAAAAACTCATAACAAAAGCCCGTGCTCAAAAAAAAAAGAGCTAAAAAGGTTTCGGTCACAAAACCCTACGTCGTCACACAACACACCACCACGTCGTCACCAACCACCAAGCACTCAGCACACAAAACCCCCAAACCCTCCCCCCCCGCCGTCACACCAAAAACACCACCACTCAGTCACACAACACCCAGCCGTCAGTCACACAACACCCAGCAGTCACCCAACACGCCAGTTCGTCAGTCACACAACACACCTGCACGTCATCCCCAAACACACCAGCCGTCAGTCACACAACCCCAAGGGCGCAGTCACAAAAACACACCCCCCGTCTCACACAACACCCCCAGACTCAGTCACACAAAACACCCACGCATCACACAAAACCCCCAGCACCAGTCACACAACACTCCACCACTCAGTCACACACACGCCATGTGCGTCAGTCACACAACACACCTGCACGTCAGTCACACAAAAACCTGCACTCAGTCACACAACACCCATGTCGTCATCACAAACACACCATGCACGTCAGTCACACAACACCCTCCGTCGTCACACAAAACACCCTGCCGTCAGTCACACAAACACCATGCACTCAGTCACACAAAACCCCCGCCGTCATCACACAAACCCCCGACCGCCCCTTGCCCTCAGCACACAACAACCTGCACTCTTCACACAACACACCCCGCACTCAGTCACACAAAACGCCATGGGCGTCATCACACCACCACCATGACTCAGACACAAAAAACCCAAAAATGACGTCAGTCACACAACACACCAGCCGGGACACACAAACACCTGCACGTCAGTCCACAAAACACCACCACGTCCCGTCACACAACACACCAGCCAAACCCCGTCACACAAACACCAGCACGCATCACACAACCCCCAGCACGTCATCCAAACACACCCGCGTTAGTCACACAACACCCAGCCCTCATAACAACCAACCCGCACGTCAGTCACCACACGCCTGTGCGTCAGTCACAAAAACCCCCTCGCCCAAAAACCCCGTCACACCAACAACCCCACGTCTCACACAACACACCATAACTAGTCACACAACACACCCCGCACGTAGTCACACAAACACCAGACGCAGCACACAATCACCTGACGTCATCACACAACACCCAGCACGTCAGCACAAACCACCCACGTAGTCAACAACAAACCCTGGGTCAGTCACCAACACACCATGCACGCAGCCACCAAACACGCCTTTTGCGTCAGTCACACAACCACCCTGCACGTCAGTCCAAAAAACACACCAGCCCCGTTCACAAACCCCCCATGCCGTCAGTCACACAACACACCAGCACGTAGTCACACAAACACCAGCACGTCTTCACACAAACCCCAACCCCGCACGTCAGTCACCCAAACACCCCGCACGTCGTCACACAACACACCATGCCCCCCGCCCGTCCCCACAACACACCAGCAAAGTCTTTACAAACACCCATGCCGCCCGTCACACAAACCCATGCGTCACCAAACACCCCTGGCCGTCATCCACAAAAACCCTGCACTCATTTACACAACCCCCAGAGTCACACACAAAAACCATGCACGTCAGTCACACAACACACCCCCCACGTCAGTCACACAACACACCCTCACGTCATCACACAAAAAACCAGCACGTCATACACAACACACCCGCCGTCATCAACAACACCCCACCACGTCAGTCACACCACGCCATTGGTTCCGTCCACAAAACAACCACCCTGCATCGTCACAAACACCATGCACGTCAGTCCCAAAACACCCGACCCTCCCGTCACACAACACACCCCGCACGCAGTCAAAACACCCCCCCACAACCAAGCACTCATCACACAACACACCAGCACGTCAGTCACACAACACACCATGCACGTCAAACACAACACACCACGCATCAGTCACACAACACCATGCACTATCACACAAACACCAGCCGTCTTTACACAACACCCATGGCGTCCTCACACAACACCCAGCACGTCAGTCCACAAAACCCATCCTCATCACCCAAAACACCATGCACGTCGTCACACAAACCCCCCATGGGACCGTCACCAACACACCCTGCCGTCAGTCACACAAACACCACCACTCAGCACACAACACACCATGCCGTCAGTCACACATCACCATGCACGCATCACACAACACCCCACCCCGCACACAACAACACACCGCCCAGTCACACAACACACCATCACGAAATCACACAAACACCCGCCGTCTCAACAACACACCACCCGCAGACACAACACCCCCGCCCTCAGTCACACAACACACCAGCACGTCACACACAAAACCCCCAGCACGTCGTCACCAAAACCCAGCCGTCAGCACACAACACCCATGGCGTCAGTCAACAACACACCCCGTCGTCACACAACACCCCCCCACCAAAAAGCCGGGTACACACACCCATGCACGTCATCCACAAACACCACACCAGTACACAACACCCATGGCGCATCACACAACACCCGGCGTCTCACACAACCAAAAATGCAGTCATCACACAAACCCATCACGTCAGTCACAAACACACCAGCCGTCAGCACACAACACACCCCGCACTCATCCACAACACACCAGCACGCAGTCACACAAACACCAGCACGTCGTCACACAACACCCACGCCGTCAGTCACACAACACCCATGGCGTCACACCAACACACCACGAAGTCAGTCACACAACCCCAGCACTCAGCCCCACAACACCCCCCGTCAGACACAAAACCCAAGGTCAGTCACACAAAACACCCCCACGTCAGTCACACAACACCCCAGGCCCTCAGTCACCAACCCCATGCCCCTCAGTCACACAACACACCCTCACGCATCCACAAACCCCCCAATACACCAAATGCACGTGTCACAAACACCCATGCGTCAGTCACACAACACACCACCCGCATCACACAAAACCAACCATCAACACGACCCAGGGTTCAACAAACACCATGCACGTCATACACAAAAAACCCGGCTCGTCCCCCAAACAACCTGCACGTCAGTCACACAACACACCACCACGTCAGTCACACAACACACCATGCACTCGTCACCAACCCACCACGCAGTCATACAAAAACACCCCAGTCGTACACAAAACACACCCGCACGTCATTTACACAACAACCCCCCGCACGTATCCCCCCGTCCCTCCCCAAAACACCATGCACGTCAGTCACACAACACACCATGCACTCAGCAACAACACGCCCTGTGCTCATCACACAAAAAAATACCTTCACTTTACAAAAACAAAACACGCCCCCCCCCTGCCGTCAGTCACACAACACACCACGCACGTCAGTCACACAACACACCCTGCACGCATCAACAAACCACCTGCCCTCTCCACAACACCCATCACGCAGTCACACAAAACCCCCCGTCCCGTCACCAAACCCGTGCGTCAGTCACACAACCACCCGCACGCGTCACACAACACCCTTTTCGTCAGTCACACAAAACACCCGCACGTCAGCACACAAACCCCCCCCCAGTCCAAAACCTCAGTCCAACAACACACCACGCACGTCAGTCCCCCAAACACCCACGCACGCGTCACACCACACCCTGCCCTCTCACACAACACACCAGCCGTCGTACAAAACACCCAGCACGCATCACCAACCCCATTGCTCAGTCACACAACCACCTGCACTCAGTCACACAACACACCATGACGCAGTCACACAAACACCCTGGCGTCAGTCACACAACCACCAGCACTCATCACAAACCACCAGCACGTCATCACACAAAACACCATGCACGTCATCACACAAACACCATGCCGTCATCCACAACACCCCGCACGTCAGTCCACAAAAACCCAGGCGTCGTCACAAAACACCCATGCCCCAGTCACACAACAACCAGCACGTCGTCCCCCAACACCCTGGCTCATCACACAAACACCTGCCTTCAGTCACACAACACAACCAGCACGCATCCAAACACACCATGCCTCAGTCCACAACAACCCGACTCAAACACAACCCCCCCCACAAACCCCGCACGTCGTCACACAAACACCAGCACGTCGTCCACAACACCCAGCACGTCAGTCACAAAAACCCACGCACGTCATCAAAACACGCCATGGGCGCAGTCCCCAACACACCATGCACGTCGTACACAAAACCCTTTTCGTCAGTCACACAACACCCTGCCCCTCGTACACAACACACCAGCACGTCAGCCACAACACACCATGCACGTCCATCAAACCCCCCAACCAACCCCACCAGCATCATCACACAAAAACACCAGGGACGTCAGTCACACAAAAATCCCCCGCACGTCAGCACACAAAACGCCCTGTCTCAGTCACACAACACAACCCTGACGTCAGTCACACAAAAAACCTGCACGTCAGTCACACACACCCTGTGCGTCAGTCACACAAACACCATGCACGTCAGTCAACAACACACCATGACGTCATCAAACCCCAACCCCCCCAGCCCTCAGCCAACACACACCATGCCGTGCACACAAACACCACGCACGCATCACACAAACACACCTGCACGTCCCACAATACCCTGCACGCAGTCACACAACAACCATGCACGTCATTTACACAACACACCCCGCCGCAGTCACACAACACCATGGCGCATTTACACAAAAACACCAGCACGTCCCTCACACAACACCCTTGTGCGTCTCACACAACACCCCTCGCACGTCAGTCACCAAAACCCCCACCTCACCAAAAGCCCTCAGTCACACAACACACCAGCACGTCAGCCACAAAAACACCACCCCGTCACACAAAAACACACCACGCACGTCAGTCCAAAAAACAACCCGCAGCCCGTCCAACACTCCCCGCACTCATACAAAAACACGCCAGGCGTCAGTCACACAACACACCATGCAGTCATCCCCAAAAACACCCTGCCCGTATCCCCAAAACACGCCATTTCTCAGTCCACAACACACCTGCCGTCAGTCCACAACACCCATCACGCGCACACAAAACCACCAGCCGCACACACAACACACCATGCAAAAGCTTACACAAACACCCCGCCGCAGTCACCAAACACCAGCACTCAGCACACAATTTCCCAGCACTCGTCACACAAACACCAAGACGTCAGTCCAAAAAAACACCACGCCGTCAGCAACAACCCCATTGCGTCGTCACACAACCCCCATGCCCGTAGTCACAAAACACGCCTTTGCCCTCAGTCAACAACCACCCCGCACGCATCCACAACACACCCCGCCGTCAGTACCAAACACCATGCACGCAGTCACACAAACCCCCACGCACGTCATACCAACACACCAGCACGCAGTCACCCAACACCCACCACGTCAGACACAACACACCAGCACGGCAGTCAAAACAACACCCACGCCGTCAGTCACAAAACACGCCATGTGGTCATCCCCACAACACCCATGCACCATCCCCCAAAACACACCCTGCAACGTCAGTCAAAAACACCGCCTTTGTCCACAACACACCATGCCGTCATCACACAACACCCTGGCGTCGTCAACAAAACCAAGCAGTTCGTCAACAAACACCCTGTGCGTCAGTCACACAACCACCACGCAGCATACCAACCAAAAATGCACGTCAGTCACACCCCATGGCGTCCGTCACAAAAAAACCCCACTTTTATCCCCCAAACCCGCACCATACAAACCACGCACGTCATCACCAACACCAATGCTTCACACAACACCCATGCACGTCAGCCACAAACACCCGCACGCGCCCCCCCGGGGGCCAGACACAACACACCATGCACGTCATCACACAAACACCAGCCGTCATCCCCACAACACCCAGCACGTCAGTCCCCCCACCCAATAAAAACCATGCAATCGTCACACAAACACCAGCAGTCAGTCACACAACAACCACCATGCCCCCCAACCCGTCACACAAAAAACACCCCGCAGTCAGTCCACAAAACCCCCATGCACGCAGTACACAAAACACCACCCGTCAGTACACAAACGCCATGTGCGTCAGTCACAAACACCAGCACGTCAGTCACACAACACACCCAAAGTCCCGTCACTCAACACACCATGAAGTCAGTCACACAAAACAAACATGCACGTCAGTCCACAACACCCATGGCGCAGCACCAAAAAATACCCTGACGTCATCACACAACACGCCATGTCTTTTCCCCCAAAAAAACCACCAAAACGTCACAAAAAAATCAGTTTTCCCCCCCCGTCGCTCACAAAAACACCAAAACCCCTTTTTTCCCAAAAGGGGTAGCCAAACCCCCTACCCCAAAAAAACCCAGTGTCCCAAACCAATCCCGGGATAAAAAAAAGCCTACACACAAAACACCCCTTCCGTAAAACCCAAAACCCGAAACCCCAACCCCCCAAAAACCAAAAATCCCCAAAAAAGCCTATTTTCAAAACCCCTTAAAACCAAAAACCCCCCCCAAAAAAACAAACACTCAGTCAAAAACAACACGAGTGTATCCAACCCAAGCATCAAACCCCCCAGACCCCCCAAAAAAACCATGGGGGGACCAAAAAAGACCCAAAACAAAACACCCGTTGGGGTTTAAAAAAAACCCCCGCTTTTTTTAAAAAAAATTCCCAAAAAATTTTAAAGTCTTTCCCAAAAAACCCGTCAACCCCCCCTTTTCTTCCCCCCAAAAAAAAAAGGTCAAAATTTAAAAGGGTTTTTAAAATCCCCCCAAAAAATAAAATCCTTTCCAAACAGCCTGGGACCCCAAAAACCGTAAAAAGAAATTTTTTTAAAAAAAAAATTTAAATTTTTCAAAACCCACAAGGGAAACCTTAAAAAAAATTTTTAAAACACCCAAAAACCCCCCAAAAAAAAAAAATTTTTCCAAAAAATTTTTTTTTTTTTTAAAAAACCCCCATAAAAAAAGGTAGAAAAAACCCCTTTTAAAACAGTGGGGTCCCAAAAAAAAAAGGATCAATTTTCAATTGATTTTACCCCCAAAAAGTTTTAAAAAACCCCATGAAAGTAACAAAAATTAAACACCCCGGTCACCCGACCCTTTTTTTGCCCCTGGCCCCCAAAAAGGGATTTTGGTTAAAAACAGGGGATTCCCCAATTTTGGGCGCAAAAAAAAGGTTTTTGTTTCCCCCGGGTGTAAAAAGGGGAAAAAATGAATTAACCCCCGGTTTAAATCCCAAAAAAACGTCATCCAAAACCCCGTTTTGGCACCAAATCCAAAACAGGGTTCCCAAAAACCCCCTTTTTCCAAATTAAAAATTTTAACATATTTAAATTCCAAAAAATTTTTTTTTCCCCAAAAATTTCCCCCTTTTTTTAAAAAAAACTTTTCCTTTTTTGGGCAATTGGAATTCTTTTAAAAAGGGGTTTTTTGGTTTGGAATTTGGTTTTTTTTTTTAAAAGGAAAGGTTTTTAAAAAAGGGAATACGCCAATTTTTTGGAAAAAAAAATTGGGCCAAAAAAAAGGGGCAGGGCCCCCGGGGGTATTTAATAAACCCGGGGAAATTTAAAAAAACCAGAAAATTTCCCAAAATTGTCAGGGAAAAAAAAAAATTTTTGGGAAAAAAAAATGGAATTCTCACCAACGCACGTCAGTCACAAAACCCCCACGCACGTCAGTCAAACAAAACACCACCACTCATCACACAACACACCACGCACGCCAGTCACACAACACCCACGCACTCATCCCCAAAAACCCGCCATGTGCGTCAGTCACAAAACACACCATGCCGCATCACACAACAAAACCATGCACTCAGTCACGCAACACCCATGTCTCATCACACAACACACCTTCACGTCAGTCACACAACACACCATGCACGTCAGTCACACAACACGCCATGTGCGTCAGTCACACAACACTCCACGCACGTCAGTCACACAACACACCATGCACGTCAGTCACACAGCTCTGACGTCCCACATCACAAAAATCTTTGAAAGAGTGCTAAGAAGCAGGATTGCAAATCACCTGGATTCCCAAAATCTGCACAATCCAGGGCAACATGGGTTCAGGGCAGGTCGCTCCTGCCTCTCACAACTACTGGATCACTATGACATGGCATTGGATGCACTGGAAGAAAATCAGAATGCAGATGTAATATACACAGACTTTGCAAAAGCATTTGACAAATGCGATCATGGCGTAATAGCCCATAAAATACGTGCTAAAGGAATAACTGGGAAAGTGGGGAGATGGATCTTCAACTTCCTAACAAATCGAACACAAAGAGTAGTGGTCAACAGAGTTAAATCGGAGGCTGCCATAGTGAAGAGCTCTGTTCCACAAGGCACAGTACTCGCCCCCATCTTATTCCTTATCCTCATATCAGACATAAACAGAGATATACACCACAGCACCGTATCATCCTTTGCGGATGATACTAGGATCTGCATGAGGCTGTCATCTGCTGAGGACGCGGTTAACCTCCAAGAAGATATAAACAAAGTTTTCCAGTGGCAACGGTAAACAATATGATGTTCAATGAGGACAAATTCCAACTACTCCCGTTATGGAAAACTGGAGGAGATAATAACTAGAACAGAGTATACTACTGACTCCGGCCATACAATAGAGCGGAAAAATAATGTAAGGGACCTGGGAGTAGTAATGTCTGAGGATCTCACTTCAAGGATCACAACAGTGCCACGATCGCACGTGCAAAGAAAATGATAGGATGGATAATGAGAACTTTCAAAACGAGAGATGCCAAGCCCATGATGATCCTTTTCAAATCACTTGTTCTCTCTAGGCTGGAATACTGCTGTAACATTAACATCTCCATTCAAAGCAGGTGAAATCGCAGATCTAGAGAGTGTACAGAGATCCTTTACTGCACGTATAAGTTCTGTCAAGCACCTTAACTACTGGGAACGCTTGGAAGCACTTGACTTGTACTCGTTGGAACGCAGGAGGGAGAGAATATATCATAATCTACACTTGGAAAATCTTGGAAGGAATGGTCCCAAATCTGCACACAGAAATCACTCCCTACGAAAGTAAAAGACTGGGCAGGCGATGCAAAATGCCCCCAATAAAAAGTAGGGGCGCCATTGGTACACTAAGAGAAAACACCATAAGTGTCCGGGGCCCAAAACTGTTCAACAACCTCCCATCAAGCATTAGGGGAATTGCCAATAAACCCCTGGCTGCCTTCAAGAGAGAGCTGGACAGATACCTAAAGTCAGTGCCGGATCAGCCGGGCTGTGGCTCGTACGTTGGACTGCGTGCGGCCAGCAGTAACAGCCTAGTTGATCAGGCCCTGATCCATCGGGAGGCCTGGTCATGGACCGGGCCGCGGGGGCGTTGATCCCCGGAATAACCTCCAGGTAACCTCCAGGTAACCATACAACACAGTCACATACAACACCATACAACACAGTCACATACAACACCATACAACACTGTCACATACAACACCATACAACACAGTCACATACAACACCATACAACACTGTCCACATACAACACCATACAACACTGTCACATACAACACCATACAACACTGTCACATACAACACCATACAACACTGTCACATACAACACCATACAACACAGTCACATACAACACCATACAACACTGTCACATACAACACCAAACAACACTGTCACATACAACACCATACAACACAGTCACATACAACACCATACAACACAGTCACATACAACACCATACAACACAGTCACATACAACACCATACAACACGGTCACATACAACACCATACAACACAGTCACATACAACACCATACAACACAGTCACATACAACACCATACAACACTGTCACATACAACACCATACAACACAGTCACATACAACACCATACAACACTCTCACATACAACACCATACAACACAGTCACATACAACACCATACAACACTGTCACATACAACACCATACAACACAGTCACATACAACACCATACAACACAGTCACATACAACACCATACAACACTCTCACATACAACACCATACAACACTCTCACATACAACACCATACAACACTGTCACATACAACACCATACAACACAGTCACATACAACACCATACAACACTCTCACATACAACACCATACAACACTGTCACATACAACACCATACAACACTCTCACATACAACACCATACAACACTGTCACATACAACACCATACAACACTCTCACATACAACACCATACAACACAGTCACATACAACACCATACAACACTCTCACATACAACACCATACAACACTGTCACATACAACACCATACAACACTCTCACATACAACACCATACAACACTGTCACATACAACACCATACAACACTCTCACATACAACACCATACAACACTGTCACATACAACACCATACAACACAGTCACATATAACACCATACAACACTGTCACATACAACACCATACAACACAGTCACATACAACACCATACAACACTGTCACATACAACACCATACAACACAGTCACATACAACACCATACAACACTCTCACATACAACACCATACAACACTGTCACATACAACACCATACAACACTCTCACATACAACACCATACAACACTGTCACATACAACACCATACAACACTCTCACATACAACACCATACAACACTGTCACATACAACACCATACAACACAGTCACATATAACACCATACAACACTGTCACATACAACACCATACAACACAGTCACATACAACACCATACAACACTGTCACATACAACACCATACAACACAGTCACATACAACACCATACAACACTCTCACATACAACACCATACAACACTGTCACATACAACACCATACAACACTGTCACATACACCATACAACACTGTCACATACAACACCATACAACACAGTCACATACAACACCATACAACACTGTCACATACAACACCATACAACACTCTCACATACAACACCATACAACACTCTCACATACAACACCATACAACACTCTCACATACAACACCATGTACCACACTTACACTCTTCAACACCCTCACTGCGTGCAAAAGAGGAACTACCAACAAACTTTGCGTCTTCAAGAGGGAACTGGACGAGTTCCTCAGATCCTGACCAGGCGTACTGTGCTGCCTAAATAAATTGAAATGTAAATAAAAAGGATGTAAATCTGTGCACAGCAATGAGTTCAAGTTAAGAACATAAGAGAAAAGGAACACTGCAACAGGCCTACTGGCCCATGCGAGGCAAAGCCAAGTCACCTACCGGCTTATGCCACTGACCCAACCTAGTCAGGTCCAGGTCACATCCGCTTCAGGAAGGAGCACGGCATCGAACCTACTAGCACAAGCTAGTCAAGTCCAACTCACAGCTACCCACACCCACTCATGTATTTATCTAACCTATTTTTAAAACTACACAACGTTTTAGCTTCTATAACAGTACTCGGGAGTTTGTTCCACTCATCCACAACTCTGTTATCAAACCAGTGTTTTCCTATATCCTTCCTGAACGTGAATTTCTCCAAGGTGCTACCCGACAAATGCGTGTTGATTACTGGGAGCGTCACGACGAACAATAACAATGAAGGTAAGAAAATTGTGCTTGTTGGCCCAGTCAGATTAGGTACATGGATAGGGCCTTCTGCTTGAAGGATAGGAGTAGAAGACCGAGGGTTTGCTTTCCTGGGGCTGAGATGGATGATATTGTTAGCCGGCTTGACAACATCATGAATGGTAATGGGATCAATTCTATTATCTGCTTCACTGCTGGAGGCAATGTAGGCAAGCGTAGAAGTGAGAATTTAGTTAGAAGGTATAGGACAGCATCAGACATAACTAGGAAGGAGGAGGATTGCACTGTTACATGTGGCGTTTTGCCAAGAAGGGGTGTTGGAAATGAATGGTTGTCCAGAGCAAACACTAAGGATAAAGAATAAATGGTATGGCGATACCGACAGAGAAGATGTGGAAAAAGACACTAGTGTACAGTTCAGAACATTTATTAAAGAAACTCGTGGATTTTGATTACTGTATCTAGTTGTTAGGTAAGACACATATGCAACAGCTAGATATCTTTATTTCGAAACGTTTCGCCTACACAGTAGGCTTTTTCAGTCGAATTCAGAAAAGTTGGTAGAAGCAGAAGAAATGTGACGATGATGTCCTCAGTACATCTCCTTTAAAGACCTTGTACTCTCTCTGGATTCAACTTCTGCCATTTACTAGTCCACCTCCGTACACAGTGTACATAACTGTTCATTCTTGCATATATCTGGGAAATTATATCTGTTGAAGGAAAAATACAAGACGTAGTTTTGAGGTGGTCAGTCCCTCAGCCTGGAGAAGAGTTTTGTTCCATAGTCTGAAACAGTGTGAAGTGATAGTATGGAGCCTTATATACTGTCAGGTGACATGTAGGAGGTGAAAAGGCTCCATACTGTCACACTTCAACTTCACACTGTTTCAGACTATGGAACAAAACTCTTCTCCAGGCTGAGGGACTGACCACCTCAAAATACGTCTTGTATTTTTCCTTCGCGAGATATAAGCAAGTATGTGCACTTGTGTACACTGTGTACATACTCCGAATAAAGTGTAACATAATCGTACCATGCCACAGTCATACACGAGAGTAGTACACCATATTTACACACCACAGTCACACACCACAGTCACACACCACAGTCACACACCACAGTCACACACCACAGTCACACACCACAGTCACACACCACAGTCACACACCACAGTCACACCACCACAGTCACACACCACAGTCACACACCACAGTCACACACCACAGTCACACACCACAGTCACACACCACAGTCACACACCACAGTCACACACCACAGTCACACACCACAGTCACACACCACAGTCACACACCACAGTCACACACCACAGTCACACACCACAGTCACACACCACAGTCACACACCACAGTCACACACCACAGTCACACACTACAGTCCACACACCACAGTCACACACCACAGTCACACACCACAGTCACACACCACAGTCACACACCACAGTCACACACCACAGTCACACACAACAGTCACACACCACAGTCACACACCAAAGTCACACACCACAGTCACACACCACAGTCACACACCACAGTCACACACCACAGTCACACACCACAGTCACACACCACAGTCACACACCACAGTCACACACCAAAGTCACACACCACAGTCACACACCACAGTCACACACCACAGTCCACACACCACAATCACACACCACAGTCACACACAACAGTCACACACCACAGTCACACACCAAAGTCACACACCACAGTCACACACCACAGTCACACACCACAGTCACACACAACAGTCACACACCACAGTCACACACCAAAGTCACAACACCACAGTCACACATCACAGCCACACACCACAATCACACACAACAGTCACATACGACAAACCACAATCACACACCAGAGTCACACACCACAAACCACAGTCATACACACAGTTACACACCACAAACCACAGTCATACACACAGTTACACACCACAGTCACACACCACAGTCACACACCACAAACAACAGCCACACACCACAGTCACACACCAGAGACACACACCACAGTCACACACTACAGTCACACACCACACTCATACGCTCCAGTCATACACCACAGTCATACACCACAGTCATACACCACAGTCACACACCACAATCACACACCACAATCATACACCACAATCACACACCACAGTCATACACCACAATCATACATCACGGTCATGCACCACAATCATGCACCACAATCACACATCACAATCACGCACCAAAATCATACACCACAATCATGCACAACAATAATACACCACAATCATACACCACAGTCATGCACTACAGTCATACAGCAGAGTCATACACTACAATCATACACCACAATCACACACCACAATCACACACCACAATCATACACCACAATCATACACCACAGCCATACACTACAGTCATACAGCACAGTCATACACCACAATCGAACACCAAAATCATACACCACAATCACACACCACAGTCATACACTACAGTCATACACCAGAATCCTACACCACAGTCATACACCACAGTCACACACCACAATCATACACAATTGTCATACACTACAGTCATACACCACAGTCACACCACAGTCAAACACCACAAACATACACAATCGCACACCGCAATCACACACCACAATCATACACCACAATCACACACCACAATCATACACCACAGTCATACACCACAATCATACACGACAAACATACAGCACACTCACACATTACAATCATACACCACAATCATACACCGCAATCACACACCACAACCATATACCACAATCATACACCACAATCATACACCACAATCATGCACCACAATAACACACCACAATTATACACCACAATCATACACAACAATCATACACCAGTCATATACCACAATCATACACCACAGTCACAAACTACAATCATACAGCACAATCATACACAATCATACACCACAATCATACACCACAATCACACACTATAATCATACAGCGCAATCATACACCACAATCATAGAACACAATCACACACTACAATCATGCAGCACAATCATACACAATCATACAGCACAATCACACACCACAATCAACACAGCACAATCATACACCACAATCACACACCACAATCATACACCACAATCATACCACACAATCATACACCACAATCATACACTACAGTCACACACCACAATCATACACCACAATCATACACCACTATCTTACACCAGTCATACACCACAATCATGCACTACAATCACACACCACAATCATACACAATCATACAGCACAATCATACAGCACAATCACACAACAATCATACACAAAATCATACACCACAATCATACACCGCAATCACACACCACAATCATATACCACATCATGCACCACAATCATGCACCACAATCATACACCACAATCATACATCACAGTCACACACCACAATCATACACCACAATCATATACCACAATCATACACCACAATCATACACTACAGTCACACACCACAATCATACACCACAATCATACACCACTATCTTACACCAGTCATACACCACAATCATGCACCACAATCACACACCACAATCATACACAATCATACAGCACAATCATACAGCACAATCACACACAACAATCATACACAAAATCATACACCACAATCATACACCGCAATCACACACCACAATCATATACCACAATCATACACCACAATCATACACCACAATCATACACCACAGTCACACACCACAATCATACACCACAATCATGTACCACAATCATACACCACAATCATACACCACAGTAACACACCACAATCATACACAACAGACATGCACCACAGTCATACACCACAGTCACACAAGTCACACAACACAATCACAGATCACAATCATGCACCACAGTCATACACCACAACCGCACACGATCATACACCACAATCATACAGCACAATCACACACCAACAATCATGCACCACAGTCATACACTACAATCACACACCACAATCATACAACACAATCATACACCAGAAACGTACACCACAGTCATACAGCACAGTCACACACCACAATCATACACAACAGTCATACACCACAGTCATACACCACAGTCACACACCAGTCACAACACAATCACTCATCACAATCATGCACCACAGTCATACAGCACAATCACACACGATCATACACTACAATCATACAGCGCAATCACACACCACAATCATACACCACAGTCATACACTACAATCACACACCACAATCATACAACACAATCATACAACACAATCATACAACACAATCATACAGCACAATCTACAACAACAATCATACAACACAATCATACACCACAATCATACAGAACAATCATACAACACAATCATACAACACAATCATACAACACAATCATACAGCACAATCATACAACCCAATCATACAACACAATCATACACCACAATCATACAGCACAATCATACAACACAATCATACAACACAATCATACAACACAATCATACAGCACAATCATACAACACAATCATACAACACAATCATACAACACAATCATACAGCACAATCATACAACACAATCATACAACACAATCATACAACACAATCATACAGCACAATCATACAACACAATCATACAGCACAATCATACAGCACAATCATACACCACAATCATACAACACAGTGATACAACACAATCATACACCACAATCATACATCACAATCATACACCACAATCATACAGAACAATCATACAGAACAATCATACAACACAATCATACAACACAATCATACAGCACAATCATACAACACAATCATACAAAATCATACAGCACAATCATACAGCACAATCATACAGCACAATCATACAACACAATCATACAACACAATCATACAGCACAATCATACAACACAATCATACAACCAATCATACAGCACAATCATACAGCACAATCATACAGCACAATCATACAGCACAATCATACAACACAATCATACAACACAATCATACATCACAATCATACAACACAATCATACAGCACAATCATACAACACAATAACAACACAATCATACAGCACAATCATACAACACAATCATACAACACAATCATACAACACAATCATACAGCACAATCATACAGCACAATCATACAGCACAATCATACAACACAATCATACAGCACAATCATACAACACAATCATACAACACAATCATACAACACAATCATACAGCACAATCATACAGCACAATCATACAGCACAATCATACAGCACAATCATACAACACAATCATACAACACAATCATACAACACAATCATACAACACAATCATACAACACAATCATACAACACAATCATACAGCACAATCATACAGCACAATCATACAACACAATCATACAACACAATCATACAACACAATCATACAACACAATCATACAGCACAATCATACAACACAATCATACAGCACAACACAGGACCCCCAGCTATCAAGGTTCACTAGTCCATTAAACTAGACACGTCTGAACGTCGCTCTCACAATTCAATTCCTCTGTGAAAATTTTATTTTTGTCCTGAAGCTCTAAACCAGTTATGATCTTACAGCTCTGAAATTTTCATGAATGAGGAAGTGTTCTGGAAATTTCAATTAATTTTTTTTTTTTTTGGGGGGAAAAATTTGAGCGCTTGATATTTTTTTATTTCCTAGTTTTATGATGTTGTTGATCTATATCTCTTGGACCTCTTGATGATATTTTAGAAAATCTCATTTGGTCATAGAATCTGTTAGAAATTATCAGTTTGAGCATGTTGTGCTCCATCTTTTGTACCGCCTGAGGGCTCCGAGCTACAGCTCCTGGGCCTCTAAGGGTCTCTCAAGAATATCTTCACAATATTCCGCACGACTAGTTTTAAACATTCACGATGTTTGGCTGGGTTGACCTCTAGGGCCTGAGTCACTTGTGAGTGTTGAGGTACAGCTCCTGAGCTGCAACGAGGTTTTCATGGGTAGAAAATAAGGGTTTTCACGTGCACTAGGAATAAGAGACTTGGGATACTAGATATAAGGGTGACCTTCCCCCCGTCACACATCGAAAAACAGACCTCTATGCTGGGAGTCACCACGATGATGGCAGAGTCACCACGATGGTGGTAGAGTCACCACGATGGTGGTAGAGTCTCCACGATGATGGTAGAGTCACCACGATGATGGTAGAGTCTCCACGATGATGGTAGAGTCTCCACGATGATGGAAGAGTCACCACGATGATGGTAGAGTCTCCACGATGATGGTAGAGCCTCCACGATGATGGTAGAGTCTCCACGATGATGGTAGAGTCTCCACGATGATGGAAGAGTCACCACGATGATGGTAGAGTCTCCACGATGATGGTAGAGTCTTCACGATGATGGAAGAGTCACCACGATGATGGTAGAGTCTCCACGATGATGGTAGAGTCTCCACGATGATGGAAGAGTCACCACGATGATGGTAGAGTCTCCACGATGATGGTAGAGTCTTCACGATGATGGTAGAGTCTCCACGATGATGGTAGAGTCTCCACGATGATGGTAGAGTCACCACGATGATGGTAGAGTCTCCACGATGATGGTAGAGTCTCCACGATGATGGTAGAGTCACCACGATGATGGTAGAGTCTCCACGATGATGGTAGAGTCTCCACGATGATGGTAGAGTCACCACGATGATGGTAGAGTCACCACGATGATGGTAGAGTCTCCACGATGATGGTAGAGTCTCCACGATGATGGTAGAGTCACAACGATGATGGTAGAGTCACCACGATGATGGTAGAGTCACCACGATGATGGTAGAGTCTCCACGATGATGGTAGAGTCTCAACGATGATGGTAGAATCACCACGATGATGGTAGAGTCTCCACGATGATGGTAGAGTCTCCACGATGATGGTAGAGTCTCCAAGATGATGGTAGAGTCTCCACGATGATGGTAGAGTCACCACGATGATGGTAGAGTCTCCACGATGATGGTAGAGTCTCCACGATGATGGTAGAGTCTCCACGATGATGGTAGAGTCTCCACGATGATGGTAGAGTCACCACGATGATGGTAGAGTCACCACGATGATGGTAGAGTCTCCACGATGATGGTAGAGTCTCCACGATGATGGTAGAGTCACCACGATGATGGTAGAGTCACCACGATGATGGTAGAGTCTCCACGATGATGGTAGAGTCTCCACGATGATGGTAGAGTCTCCACGATGATGGTAGAGTCTCCACGATGATGGTAGAGTCACCACGATGATGGTAGAGTCTCCACGATGATGGTAGAGTCTCCACGATGATGGTAGAGTCACCACGATGATGGTAGAGTCTCCACGATGATGGTAGAGTCTCCACGATGATGGTAGAGTCTCCACGATGATGGTAGAGTCACCACGATGATGGTAGAGTCACCACGATGATGGTAGAGTCTCCATGATGATGGTAGTCTCCACGATGATGGTAGAGTCACCACGATGATGGTAGAGTCTCCACGATGATGGTAGAGTCACCACGATGATGGTAGAGTCTCCACGTTGATGGTAGAGTCTCCACGATGATGGTAGAGTCTCCACGATGATGGTAGAGTCACCACGATGATGGTAGAGTCTCCACGATGATGGTAGAGTCTCCACGATGATGGTAGAGTCTCCACGATGATGGTAGAGTCTCCACGATGATGGTAGAGTCTCCACGATGATGGTAGAGTCACCACGATGATGGTAGAGTCACCACGATGATGGTAGAGTCTCCACGATGATGGTAGAGTCTCCACGATGATGGTAGAGTCACCACGATGATGGTAGAGTCACCACGATGATGGTAGAGTCTCCACGATGATGGTAGAGTCTCCACGATGATGGTAGAGTCTCCACGATGATGGTAGAGTCTCCACGATGATGGTAGAGTCACCACGATGATGGTAGAGTCTCCACGATGATGGTAGAGTCTCCACGATGATGGTAGAGTCACCACGATGATGGTAGAGTCTCCACGATGATGGTAGAGTCTCCACGATGATGGTAGAGTCTCCACGATGATGGTAGAGTCACCACGATGATGGTAGAGTCACCACGATGATGGTAGAGTCTCCATGATGATGGTAGTCTCCACGATGATGGTAGAGTCACCACGATGATGGTAGAGTCTCCACGATGATGGTAGAGTCACCACGATGATGGTAGAGTCTCCACGTTGATGGTAGAGTCTCCACGATGATGGTAGAGTCTCCACGATGATGGTAGAGTCACCACGATGATGGTAGAGTCTCCACGATGATGGTAGAGTCTCCACGATGATGGTAGAGTCTCCACGATGATGGTAGAGTCTCCACGATGATGGTAGAGTCTCCACGATGATGGTAGAGTCACCACGATGATGGTAGAGTCTCCACGATGATGGTAGAGTCTCCACGATGATGGTAGAGTCTCCACGATGATGGTAGAGTCACCACGATGATGGTAGAGTCTCCACGATGATGGTAGAGTCTCCACGATGATGGTAGAGTCACCACGATGGTGGTAGACGTCACCACGATGATGGTAGACGTCACCACGATGATGCTAGAGTCACCATGATGATGGTAGAGTCTCTACGATGATGGTAGAGTCACCACGATGATGGTAGAGTCACCATGATGATGGTAGAGTCACCACGATGATGGTAGACGTCGCCACGATGATGGTAGAGTCACCATGATGATGGCAGAGTCACCACGATGATGGTAGAGTCACCACGATAACGGTAGTCACCACGATGATGGTAGAGTCACCACGATAATGGTAGAGTCACCACGATGATGGTAGAGTCACCATGATGATGGTAGAGTCACCATGATGATGGTAGAGTCACCATGATGATGGTAGAGTCACCACGATGATGGTAGACGTCACCACGATGATGGTAGAGTCACCATGATGATGGTAGAGCCTCCACGATGATGGTCGAGTCACCACGATGATGGTAGAGTCACCATGATGATGGTAGAGTCACCACGATGATGGTAGACGTCACCACGATGATGGTAGAGTCACCATGATGATGGCAGAGTCACCACGATGATGGTAGAGTCACCACGATGACGGTAGAGTCACCACGATGATGGTAGAGTCACCACGATGATGGTAGAGTCACCACGATGATGGTAGAGTCACCATGATGATGGTAGAGTCACCATGATGATGGTAGAGTCACCACGATGATGGTAGAGTCACAACGATGATGGTAGAGTCACCACGATGATGGTAGAGTCACCATGATGATGTTAGAGTCACCACGATGATGGTAGAGTCACCACGATTATGGTAGAGTCACCATGATGATGGTAGAGTCACAACGATGATGATAGAGCCACCATGATGATGTTAGAGTCACCACGATGATGTTAGAGTCACCACGATGATGTTAGAGTCACCACGATGATGTTAGAGTCACCACGATGATGGTAGAGTCACCACGATGATGGTAGAGTCTCCACGATGATGGTAGAGTCACCACGATGATGGTAGAGTCTCCACGATGATGGTAGAGTCACCACGATGATGGTAGAGTCTCCACGTTGATGGTAGAGTCTCCACGATGATGGTAGAGTCTCCACGATGATGGTAGAGTCACCACGATGATGGTACAGTCTCCACGATGATGGTAGAGTCTCCACGATGATGGTAGAGTCTCCACGATGATGGTAGAGTCTCCACGATGATGGTAGAGTCTCCACGATGATGGTAGAGTCACCACGATGATGGTAGAGTCACCACGATGATGGTAGAGTCTCCACGATGATGGTAGAGTCTCCACGATGATGGTAGAGTCACCACGATGATGGTAGAGTCACCACGATGATGGTAGAGTCTCCACGATGATGGTAGAGTCTCCACGATGATGGTAGAGTCTCCACGATGATGGTAGAGTCTCCACGATGATGGTAGAGTCACCACGATGATGGTAGAGTCTCCACGTTGATGGTAGAGTCTCCACGATGATGGTAGAGTCTCCACGATGATGGTAGAGTCACCACGATGATGGTAGAGTCTCCACGATGATGGTAGAGTCTCCACGATGATGGTAGAGTCTCCACGATGATGGTAGAGTCTCCACGATGATGGTAGAGTCACCACGATGATGGTAGAGTCTCCACGATGATGGTAGAGTCTCCACGATGATGGTAGAGTCTCCACGATGATGGTAGAGTCACCACGATGATGGTAGAGTCTCCACGATGATGGTAGAGTCTCCACGATGATGGTAGAGTCACCACGATGGTGGTAGACGTCACCACGATGATGGTAGACGTCACCACGATGATGCTAGAGTCACCATGATGATGGTAGAGTCTCTACGATGATGGTAGAGTCACCACGATGATGGTAGAGTCACCATGATGATGGTAGAGTCACCACGATGATGGTAGACGTCGCCACGATGATGGTAGAGTCACCATGATGATGGCAGAGTCACCACGATGATGGTAGAGTCACCACGATAACGGTAGTCACCACGATGATGGTAGAGTCACCACGATAATGGTAGAGTCACCACGATGATGGTAGAGTCACCATGAATGGTAGAGTCACCATGATGATGGTAGAGTCACCACGATGATGGTAGACGTCACCACGATGATGGTAGAGTCACCATGATGATGGTAGAGCCTCCACGATGATGGTCGAGTCACCACGATGATGGTAGAGTCACCATGATGATGGTAGAGTCACCACGATGATGGTAGACGTCACCACGATGATGGTAGAGTCACCATGATGATGGCAGAGTCACCACGATGATGGTAGAGTCACCACGATGACGGTAGAGTCACCACGATGATGGTAGAGTCACCACGATGATGGTAGAGTCACCACGATGATGGTAGAGTCACCACGATGATGGTAGAGTCACCATGATGATGGTAGAGTCACCACGATGATGGTAGAGTCACAACGATGATGGTAGAGTCACCACGATGATGGTAGAGTCACCATGATGATGGTAGAGTCACCACGATGATGGTAGAGTCACCACGATTATGGTAGAGTCACCATGATGATGGTAGAGTCACAACGATGATGATAGAGCCACCATGATGATGTTAGAGTCACCACGATGATGTTAGAGTCACCACGATGATGTTAGAGTCACCACGATGATGTTAGAGTCACCACGATGATGGTAGAGTCACCACGATGATGGTAGAGTCACCACGATGATGGTAGAGTCACCACGATGATGGTAGAGTCACCACGATGATGGTAGAGTCACCATGATGATGGTAGAGTCACCATAATGATGGTAGAGTCACCATGATGATGGTAGAGTCACCACGATGATGGTAGAGTCACCATGATGACGGTAGAGTCACCATGATGATAGAGTCACCATGATGATGGTAGAGTCACCATAATGATGGTAGAGTCACCATGATGATGGTAGAGTCACCACGATGATGGTAGAGTCACAATGATGATGGTAGAGTCACCATGATGATAGAGTCACCATGATGATGGTAGAGTCACCATAATGATGGTAGAGTCACCATGATGACGGTAGAGTCACCACGATGATTGTACACCAGCAGCTGTTGTTAGTGGTAGTTTATTGTGCACCAACAGTTGTTGTTATTGGTAGTTTATTGTGCACCAGCAGCTGTTGTTAGTGGTAGTTTATTGTGCACCAGCAGCTGTTGTTAGTGGTAGTTTATTGTGCACCAGCAGCTGTTGTTATTGGCAGTTTATTGTGCACCAACAGCTGTTGTTAGTGGTAGTTTATTGTGCACCAGCAGCTGTTGTTAGTGGTAGTTTATTGTGCACCAGCAGCTGTTGTTAGTGGTAGTTTATTGTACACCAGCAGCTGTTGTTAGTTGTAGTTTATTGTACACCAGCAGCTGTTGTTAGTGGTAGTTTTTTGTACACCAGCAGCTGTTGTTAGTGGTAGCTTATTGTACTCCAGCAGCTGTTGTTAGTGGTAGTTTGTGCACCAGCTGCTGTTGTTAGTGGTAGATTATTGTGCACCAACAGCTGTTGTTAGTGGTAGTTTATTGTGCACCAACAGCTGTTGTTAGTGGTAGTTTATTATGCACCAGCAGCTGTTGTTAGTGGTAGTTTATTGTGCACCAGCAGCTGTTGTTAGTGGTAGTTTATTGTGCACCAACAGCTGTTGTTAGTGGTAGTTTATTGTGCACCAACAGCTGTTGTTAGTGGTAGTTTATTGTGCACCAGCAGCTGTTGTTAGTGGTAGTTTATTGTGCACCAACAGCTGTTGTTAGTTGTAGTTTATTGTGCACCAGCAGCTGTTGTTAGTGGTAGTTTATTGTGCACCAGCAGCTGTTGTTAGTGGTAGTTTATTGTGCACCAGCAGCTGTTGTTAGTGGTAGTTTATTGTGCACCAGCAGCTGTTGTTAGTGGTAGTTTATTGTGCACCAGCAGCTGTTGTTAGTGGTAGTTTATTGTGCACCAGCAGCTGTTGTTAGTGGTAGTTTATTGTGCACCAGCAGCTGTTGTTCGTGGTAGTTTATTGTGCACCAGCAGCTGTTGTTAGTGGTAGTTTATTGTGCACCAGCAGCTGTTGTTAGTGGTAGTTTATTGTGCACCAGCAGCTGTTGTTAGTGGTAGGTTATTGTGCACCAGCAGCTGTTGTTCGTGGTAGTTTATTGTGCACCAGCAGCTGTTGTTAGTGGTAGTTTATTGTGCACCAGCAGCTGTTGTTAGTGGTAGTTTATTGTGCACCAGCAGCTCATACATTGTTAGGCCGTAAGATAACAGTAACAACGAGGGTTCCGCCATTTCCTGTAAGGTTTCTTTGGATCTGTTGAGTTTTTGTCCATTGTAAGGTATAATATCGTGTTGTGTAACGCTCTGTTGGTTGACACACGTTAACAACATATTGAGGAATACTGCAGCAGACGTACTAGCCCATATTAAGAACGTTTTCCTCAAACCCAAACCACATACAAAAATATTCGCCAACCCATTTTCAGTGCTCCCCAAGGAATAAGCTTTAATAACCCTATTAACTCTGTACGATATGAAATAGATAGGAAAACGTTTTGTGTCGACGCCCAACTGTGTTGGACTCGCAAAAACTATGGATTTTCAAAACTCTCCATAGAGCGAAACGTTGCATTCTCTCTTGGACTTTTAATTTTTTTTTTCTATTCTCAGTCTTGACGTCTGGCTGGAATAATGATGCACTGCCTACAACACTGCAGGAAAAATATTGAAGGAAAAGCTTTTTCTGGGATAACGTTTAAATCAGTTAAGATCCTATCAGCTGGAAACGTTTTTCCCAGTAAAAACTTTTTATGCAGTTTCTTTGCATGACGTCTTTATGCATGTCTTTTAATTTATTTTCTCCCTAGTCACTTTTTCATTGACACGTGGCTCTATGTAGTTCCCTTCTGCCCTCTATTTTTACTCAGTTTGCTAATTCTATTCTCATAAGAATTTTTAACCTGCTTGACAACTTCAAAAAATGTATATCATTTTCTATGTTTAATGTTAGTTAAACCAAAGTTCCAGTTTCATGTTCCCGGAGGCCTCTTTGAAAGGGAACTCAGAAAAAGTTAGTTTTGAGTGTCCTTTTAGATAATTCTTGTTTATCTGCATCTTGCTTCAGACACAAGCAAGTTACGTTAAGATGTTATTTCAGGCTGCGAGGGTACGTGTGGCAGCCAGTTTAAGTTGTAATGCGGAGGCGCACCTTGCAACGCATGACCCACACGGCTCAGTGCTACGCAGAAACAGTAATAGTCGAAACTGTAAAAGTATTCTGCGTTATATTATCATCGGACTGGATTGCGATTTTTTAAGGGCTGAGGATAGAAGCTCTGACCTATGTCACTGGATTCACGACTCACCACCTGGATAAGTGTGTTGATGTACCGGATTACGATGACAATATTTAACCTGTCAATGTCACAACTGAGGGAGAATGATTAGTATATTCTATAATGTTTGTTTAGTCCGTAGAGTGCGTAGGTATTCAAGAGCACTGAATGTTAGCTCGTGATGAAGCTGAGGAATATTGATGTGATTGCATTGTTAGGAATGGGGATAGAACTGAGTGTTATCTGCTAGGACAGTAGTAAATGCTTTTTTTATGTACAGTCCATGCAAGCTAAATATATTAATGTGTTTTTTTCGTTAAGTGTGATCTAACATATATTAAAATAGCATTAAGCTAGTAATATGGAGCATTAAGCTGGTAATTATCTTTTTATATTAACCTTCTTCAACAACAGCAGAGGAATTCACGCAACAGATGAAGGAAACAGATGAATGCCTAGAAAGCCTTGAAAATGCTACACCAAATATTATCCTCCTATGAGATTTCCACCTTCCAGATGTTAAATAGAAGTTGGTGAAAAACATGAGTGTACGAGAAATGGTACTAAACAGGACGTTAGCCCAACAGACACATACCAGAGAGCTAGGGGGCTCTGTGGGAAGTTTGCATTCTATCAAAAGGAGTTTCCTGTTGTTTCCTGTTACTAGAAATGAAAATACACTCGATCTTTTATGAACAATCAAGAGCTAATCAAAGACAAAGCAATCTCAAATACAATATGCTCCGATCACAACCTCAACGAAATACAAACTGTTTTAGACTGGTTTACTGCCTCTTGGGGTTGCTCTAGTAACTTGCCAGGTAGCGTAAAGGTAGGTGAGATATACGCCGTTGACTAGCTTAGCTTCGACTTTATTTGGAATAATGGGGTTCAGAGCGGGCAGTGTGAGGGGTGCCGAAACCAGTCCGAGGAAGGTGAGCTGTTGTCTGGTAGGCCGCCGGTCTAGGAGTGAGACTGGGTCTGTGTGGTTTCACACTGAGCTCTGTAGGCCTATAGCTGGCAGCACTAGCATGGCGCGAAATATGAACTCAACTGGGCATACATCATAGGCTTACTGTTTAAATTTTGCTCTTCCATGCACCTCGTGTCGTCTCAACACGACATTACAGGTGGGCAGAAAGGTAAAAATAAAAAAAAAAGAATTAATCCCTGCCGGAGTGGCTTTGGCTTACCCCAAAATTGACATAATTCTAGCAGGCTTAAAAAACTCTACCATATATCCGGTGGAAGAGAAAATGGCGTGCTCAAACAGCATAGTGGAGGATGGAGCCAGGAGACGTCAGCACTGGAACCTAAATCTTCTTATGTATAGGATGTTCACAGGTCTATGGACATCAGGCTTGTCTGCACATCCAGGGACAATGAACCATCCTCACATCTGTAAAAAAATGACCGACAGTAGCATTTCCTAGGGTGTGACATGTGACATAAAAGGACGGCACTTCCCTGGCTTTAATACAGGCCTTAAAGTACACGCTGTGCTCAACATATTTGCAGTGACATAAGCCACATAGGAATTTATTATAAAACTATGGGTACCCTTCTAAAAACATAGATTACATATATACATGGCGTTGTCCACCCTGACTCCGCTGTATGGATTAACTATACTCTTTATGAGCATTGATGCCCATTTCAGCGAGTCAGACAAGTCAACAGGTACGTCAATGTTACGGAAATGTACTGCTGTCCTGGGTCTCAGACCATAGGTACGTGGCCATACAAGACTGTCATTGGTCGTAGTAGCAGAGGGAAGGGAAGTGGACAGGTTGTCACTAGTATTAGTCTGGTTGTGGCTTTGCAACGCCCGTTCCTCCAGCTCAGCCTCGGCTTGCACTTTGTCAATGTACTTCATGTGGTCAAGGTGAGCTTCCTTGGTCGTTCCCGTGGCAATCTCCCTCACCTCGAACTTGTTGCCATGGAGGTGTCAGAGAACACGCTAACGACCAACAAATTTGGGAACCAGCTTATACATACCAGGGGTTTGCGTAGGATTTTTCAGCATTACTTTGCAACCTGTTTCAACCTTACTCTCTTTAGCAATAGCATTACGATTAGACGTAAATTTATATGTTGCTTTCTTAACGTATTCTCGTACTCTCTGAAAGACAAGCTGTGTAGTCCGCATCTTGCTGATGCTGACGTTGTCAGTGTCATATATAGCCCGAGGCGGAGCAAACAGAATTTCATATGGCAGACGCTTGTCATAGTCATACAATGCAAAATGGGGTGTCTCACCAATCGAGCTGTTGAGTGAAGAGTTTAGGGTACACTGCACATCTGGAATAACCTCATCCCATGTGGTACAACTCAGATTAATTGTTACTCTGAGCACCTCTAGGACCTTGCGATTTGTGCGCTCAGCAAGGCCGTTACTCGCAGGATGGCGTCGAGCTACTGGAGGAACGTGCGTTACAAAGACACAACCAGACTAATACTAGTGACAACCTGTCCACTTCCCTACCCTCTACTACTACGACTAATGACAGTCTTGTACGGCCACATACCTATGGTCTGAGACCCAGGACAAAACAAGCATATAACTATGAATGGAGAACTTAGGAATGAGCCAAAATGAAGGGATGTTCAGTAAAGGATGTTCAGTAAAGGATGTTCAGTAAAGGACGTTCAGTAAAGGGTGTTCAGTAAAGGATGTTCAGTAAAGGACGTTCAGTAAAGGACGTTCAGTGAAAGATGTTCAGTAAAGGATGTTCAGTAAAGGATGTTCATTAATGGTGCTTAGCCCCCTTAGTCCACTCGGATGACATAAACATTCTGGTCCAGTAGTTGCAGGAGGTTCATAACTGGTCCAGAAGTGGCAGGAGGTTCATAACTGATCCAGTAGTGGCAGGAGGTTCATAACTGGTCCAGTAGTTGCAGGAGGTTCATAACTGGTCCAGAAGTGGCAGGAGGTTCATAACTGGTCCAGTAGTGGCAGGAGGTTCATAACTGGTCCAGAAGTGGCAGGAGGTTCATAACTGATCTAGTAGTGGCAGGAGGTTCATAACTGGTCCAGTAGTTGCAGGAGGTTCATAACTGGTCCAGTAGTGGCAGGAGGTTCATAACTGGTCCAGTAGTGGCAGGAGGTTCATAACTGGTCCAGTAGTTGCAGGAGGTTCATAACTGGTCCAGTAGTGGCAGGAGGTTCATAACTGGTCCAGAAGTGGCAGGAGGTTCATAACTGGTCCAGTAGTGGCAGGAGGTTCATAACTGATCCAGTAGTGGCAGGAGGTTCATAACTGGTCCAGTAGTGGCAGGAGGTTCATAACTGGTCCAATACTGGCAGGAGGTTCATAACTGGTCCAGTAGTGGCAGGAGGTTCATAATTGGTCCGGTAGTTGCAGGAGGTTCATAACTGGTCCAATACTGGCAGGAGGTTCATAACTGGTCCAGTAGTGGCAGGATGTTCATAACTGGTCCAATAGTGGCAGGAGGTTCATAACTGGTCCAATACTGGCAGGAGGTTCATAACTGGTCCGGTAGTTGCAGGAGGTTCATAACTAGTCCAGTACTGGCAGGAGGTTCATAACTGGTCCAGTAGTGGCAGGAGGTTCATAACTGGTCCAGAAGTGGCAGGAGGTTCATAACTGATCCAGTAGTGGCAGGAGGTTCATAACTGGTCCAGTAGTTGCAGGAGGTTCATAACTGGTCCAGAAGTGGCAGGAGGTTCATAACTGGTCCAGTAGTGGCAGGAGGTTCATAACTGGTCCAGAAGTGGCAGGAGGTTCATAACTGATCTAGTAGTGGCAGGAGGTTCATAACTGGTCCAGTAGTTGCAGGAGGTTCATAACTGGTCCAGTAGTGGCAGGAGGTTCATAACTGGTCCAGTAGTGGCAGGAGGTTCATAACTGGTCCAGTAGTTGCAGGAGGTTCATAACTGGTCCAGTAGTGGCAGGAGGTTCATAACTGGTCCAGAAGTGGCAGGAGGTTCATAACTGGTCCAGTAGTGGCAGGAGGTTCATAACTGATCCAGTAGTGGCAGGAGGTTCATAACTGGTCCAGTAGTGGCAGGAGGTTCATAACTGGTCCAATACTGGCAGGAGGTTCATAACTGGTCCAGTAGTGGCAGGAGGTTCATAATTGGTCCGGTAGTTGCAGGAGGTTCATAACTGGTCCAATACTGGCAGGAGGTTCATAACTGGTCCAGTAGTGGCAGGATGTTCATAACTGGTCCAATAGTGGCAGGAGGTTCATAACTGGTCCAATACTGGCAGGAGGTTCATAACTGGTCCGGTAGTTGCAGGAGGTTCATAACTAGTCCAGTACTGGCAGGAGGTTCATAACTGGTCCAGTAGTGGCAGGAGGTTCATAACTGGTCCAATACTGGCAGGAGGTTCATAACTGGTCCAGTAGTGGCAGGAGGTTCATAACTGGCCCAATACTGGCAGGAGGTTCATAACTGGTCCAGAAGTGGCAGGAGGTTCATAACTGGTCCAATACTGGCAGGAGGTTCATAACTGGTCCGGTAGTTGCAGGAGGTTCATAACTGGTCCAGTACTGGCAGGAGGTTCATAACTGGTCCAGTAGTGGCAGGAGGTTCATAACTGGTCCAATACTGGCAGGAGGTTCATAACTGGTCCAGTAGTGGCAGGAGGTTCATAACTGGTCCAATACTGGTAGGAGGTTCATAACTGGTCCAGTAGTGGCAGGAGGTTCATAACTGGTCCAATACTGGCAGGAGGTTCATAACTGGTCCAGTAGTGGCGGGAGGTTCATAACTGATCCAATGCTGGCAGGAGGTTCATAACTGGTCCAGTAGTGGCAGGAGGTTCATAACTGGTCCAGTAGTGGCAGGAGGTTCATAACTGGTCCAATACTGGCAGGAGGTTCATAACTGGTCCAGTAGTGGCAGGAGGTTCATAACTGGTCCAATGCTGGCAGGAGGTTCATAACTGGTCCAGTAGTGGCAGGAGGTTCATAACTGGTCCAATACTGGCAGGAGGTTCATAACTGGTCCAGTAGTGGCAGGAGGTTCATAACTGGTCCAATACTGGTAGGAGGTTCATAACTGGTCCAGTAGTGGCAGGAGGCTCATAACTGGTCCAATACTGGCAGGAGGTTCATAACTGGTCCAGTAGTGGCAGGAGGTTCATAACTGGTCCAATGCTGGCAGGAGATTCATAACTGGTCCAGTAGTGGCAGGAGGTTCATAACTGGTCCAGTAGTGGCAGGAGGTTCATAACTGGTCCAATACTGGCAGGAGGTTCATAACTGGTCCAGTAGTGGCAGGAGGTTCATAACTTGTCCAATACTGGCAGGAGGTTCATAACTGGTCCAATACTGGCAGGAGGTTCATAACTGGTCCAATACTGGCAGGAGGTTCATAACTGGTCCAGTAGTGGCAGGAGGTTCATAACTGGTCCAATATTGGCAGGAGGTTCATAACTGGTCCAGTAGTGGCAGGAGGTTCATAACTGGTCCAGTAGTGGCAGGAGGTTCATAACTGGTCCAGTAGTAACAGGTGGGTCATAACTGGTCCAATACTGGCAGGAGGTTCATAACTGGTCCAGTAGTGGCAGGAGGTTCATAACTGGTCCAATACTGGCAGGAGGTTCATAACTGGCCCAGTAGTGGCAGGACGCTCATAACTGGTCCAGTACTGGCAGGACGCTCATAACTGGTCCAGTATTGGAAGGAGGCTAATAACTGGTCCAGTACTGGCAGCAGGTTCATAACTGGTTCACTTCTGGCAGCAGGTTCATAACTGGTTCACTCCTGGCAGCTGGTTCATACACCGTTGATGAAGTTGGCAAGATTTTGAGACTAGTATGAGACTTTAAAAAAGATTAAGATTCGTTGTAATTGTATATATATATATATATATATATATATATATATATATATATATATATATATATATATATATATATATATATATATTAATATATTTATATATATTTATATATATATATATATATATATATATATATTTATATATATTTATATATATATATATATATATATATATATATATATATATATATATATATATATACATATATATAAATACAGTATATATCTGTATATATCTGTGAATGTATATCCTACATAAGCACAAATCCCCAAGAATTCGTACATGAAATATCATCAGCGAGACCTGGACCAGAGCCAAGCTACGTCAGTAGGAAAATTCTTGAAATCCATCTAAGGTAAAGGTATATCAAAGGGATTGATTAATGGAATTTGTTTAAAAATGAAAAGAAAATACGACAAAGATGAACCTCTAATATTCTCTGGAGAATGGGATCATAAAAAGTGCAGATATAATGCCCGTACACAAATACAGCATTTGAGTTTTTCAAAAAATACACTAACATAACACATCATGAAAGTCATGTTAGTCTTTCATGTTGCAATCTATTTTTCTTCAATTTCTCCATAACGGAGTAATTAAAATCTATCCTGTTTGAGCATCATATTGTTTTCTGTGGGCCTCTGGAAGACTTGGTTTATATCTTCTTGGAGATTTGTAATATCTTTCATGGATGACATTCTCATACAAATTCTGCAAAGGATGACACGGAACCTTGAATTATGTATCTTTCTATGTCAGATACGAGAATGAGAAAAAAGATAGGAGCGAGTATTGTAACTTGAGGAACAGAACACTGTGCAGCTTATAACTCCATTCTCTGTAATATTAATATTGACGTTCTGTTTGTAAGAAAATTAATATCCATTTGCCCACTTTTTAAGTTATTCCTCGCGCACGAATTATGTGTGCAATTACACCCTGATCGCACGTGTTGAAAACTTTTGCAAAGTTTGCGTATACTTCATTCGCATTTTGTTTGTCATCCACACGATCATGTCATGGTGGTCCGGCAGCTGTGAGAGGCAGGAGTGACCTGCTCTAAACACATGTTGCCCTGAAATGTGCACTTGTAAATTCATGAGGTTAGAAATTTTGCTTCTTAAAATTCTTCCAAAGAGTTTTCTAACAATGAATATCACTGCTATTGGTTTATTTTTTTATATACTGCTTTTCTGCAGCCTTTGTAGAGTGCGGCTCTATTTGTTACTTTTCACTGTAGTGGGATGACCCCATTTGTCAAGGCTCCCTCTCTAATGAATATTAAAGGAACGTGATAATGGTTTCTTGCACTGCTTGATCAACACGGAGTTCCACGACTCTGGGCCTGAGGAAGAGTACATGAGCTTTATTAAAGTCAAATGGCCTTAGTGATATTTCGAAAATATTGACGATGTTGACGAAGTTTAGTCTCGTTCATGAAAAATTTGCTCGGACTCTCAACCTTTAATTAATCTGAGTAACGGCTCACTGAATACAGATTCTGTTAAGAATTCAGTATTCCATTTTCTTTGTTACTGTCAATGTAAGTTTCATTTGTTAGAACGAGGCACTGAGTTTTGTATGATTCATTCAAGTTGAGTATCTACTGTTTCTGAAGGAAGTGCCTCCTTCCATAATTCTTCGTCGTAGCCTGTAGAGGGAACATCTCTCTTACATTCTAGCTTAATTTTTTTTTTCACTAGGTGTCGTTTAACATATCTGATGTATTTAAACAATATTTTATATACCATTGTTGAGACGTTAAAATACCAGTGTTAAGTCGTGTTTATTAGTCCTGGGCTCAACCTTATTGAATATACCCAGATTATTTAATATACCTATGTTGAGCTATTTTTAATATACTCAGGTTGAAGCATATGTAATATACCTGAATTATATTTAATATACCCATGTAGAGCCATGTTTAATATACCCATGATGACGCATGTTTAATATTTCTGAGAAAAACCATTTTTCATACTGACGATGAGCCATGTTTTTCATACCTGGGTTGAGTAATGTTCATGGTGTGTGAAAGTGAGTAAGGAGTTTCCTCAACAATCACTGTCATTCCTCGCCAAGCTGGCATCCCCTTATCTCAGGTTTCTTGTCCCGAATGGAAGCCTGTTAGAGCACAATGACTGCAGTGTTTGAACAACGGGACTATCAGCACGCCCCAGCCACCCAAACACAGAGCCTGAATTTCTGAGTGAACTTAAGACACCATTAGGGAGAAATTTGGGTACACTTGAGGTTAAATTGGGTAAACTCCGGGGAATAAGGGGGCTATTTGCAATAAGTTAGAGCAGCGGTAATCCTTTCCGTGGAAGGAAGGAGAGGGAAGCCAGCATGAACCAGTAGGTTGCTCCGCGGCTCAGTAAGCCGCCTCGTACCCTTATAATAAGGGCGTCATGGCGGTGAAGGGTTCTGAGTACAATGATTTAGAGCTGCCTTCCTCTTTCTCGTTAATGGGGAATTAGTGCTTCTCCGTTAATGGGGAAATGCTAATAACTCATCTATTGGGATCTTAGTAAGTATTGGCCAACACACTTCCTGTCCTGACACTTGAGTTGTGTTTAGCTTTGTAAGATTATTACTGTGGTGTAGTTGAGGCATCAATATCGCATTCATTATTCATTATTCATTATGCTGTGATGCTGATGGTAGTGATGATGATGGTAGTTGTGGTGATGATGATGGTGGTGGTGGTGGTGATGATGATCATCATCATGGTGGTGGTGATGGTGGTAGTGGTGGTGAGGATGATAGTGATGAAAATGGTGATGGTAGTGGTGGTGGGGATGATAGTGGTGGTGGCGATGATGATGGTGGTGGTGGTGGAGGTGGTGGTAGTGGTGGTGATGATGATGGTGGTGGAGGTGGTGGTAGTGGTGGTGATGATGGTGGTGGTGGAGGTGGTGGTAGTGGTGGTGATGATGGTGGTGGTGGAGGTGGTGGTAGTGGTGGTGATGATGGTGGTGGTGGAGGTGGTGGTAGTGGTGGTGATGATGATGGTGTTGATGATGGTGGTGGTAGTGATGGTGATAATAGTGGTGGTGGTAGTGATGATGGTGGTGGTGGTGGTGGAGGTGGTGGTAGTGATGATGGTGGGTGGTGGTGGGGAGGTGGTGGTAGTGGCGGTGATGATGATTATGGTGGTGATGATGATGATGATGGTGGTTGTGGTGGTGATGATGGTAGTGGTAGTGGTGGTGGTGGTAGTGGTTGTGGTGACGATTTTGGTGGTGGTGGTTGCGATGATGATGGTAGTGTTAGTGGTGGTGATGGTGGTGGTGATGGTGGTGGTGGTGATGATGATGATGGTGGTGGTGGTGGTGGTGGCTTTGTTGGTGAGGCATGAAAGGAAACTCTGGTTAGAGAAATGGAGAACCTCCAGCACAAACTAACTGAATCACACAGAGTCCAGAAGGGAGGGAGAGAGAGAGAGAGAGAGAGAGAGAGAGAGAGAGAGAGAGAGAGAGAGAGAGAGAGAGAGAGAGAGAGAGAGAGAGAGAGAGATTGAGAGATTTTGGCACCGAAGTGGCTAGTTTATTGTTCACCCCGTATCCATCCCGTGGACAGTGGCGCAACAACATATGGATACACAAAAAGCCTAGGAATTAGGCCCCAAAAGGGTTAACAGGAGTCATCTGGATTTATATCTACAGCTCACTTACGTTGCAGTCAAATTTAGGAAATTTGGTGAGAGAGAGAGAAGAGAGAGAGAGAGAGAGAGAGAGAGAGAGTGAGAGAGATCAAGCAAAGAGCCATAAACGAAATTAGAAGAAATCCTAAATACTCCTTACATGCAAAATCCAGTTTTAAAACCATTTGCAGTATAATTAAAGACTATGGAAGAGAGTGATAAGTGAGGAATCGAGTGTAAAAGTGAGATCTGAGAGCAACTCTGTGTTTAGTTAGGTTTCATCCCCATCCTGTGGAGATGAACTGCACATAACCTTGATATACCTCTGGTGAGTCTTGAGAGTTTCTCTACTTCCGAAGCCCGACCGCTGGGCCAGGCTTGTCCGGTGCTTGCCGCCGGCAGCAACAGTCTGGTTGGCCAGACTGTTGCTGCCGGCGGCCAGCTGGTGGAGTAATTGGTTCAAGGACTGGGACCTAATGTTATGATTACTAAGGAGCTTACAGTGGTAATAAACATTTATATTTGATTACAATTATAATGAGGTTTCTTGCAGACATGAATTAATTCACAAAATATTACATAACAGTTTATACGTGGTTTTTAATTATTTACATTGCCTCATATTTTAGCAAGGTACGCTTCAGTTATGATTTATTTACAACAGGCAAAGTCAGGGTATTTCTCCAGAATGGTTGATAATGTTACTGTGGATCAAACATTTTGACATTTCCTGAACATTTGCGAACGAGTTGTCTCTGAATTCATTACTTTTGTCGCATTCCAGTACATAATGACAGAGGATGTGATAATAGTTCCTCTGACAAAGTTTACATGTTATTTTGGTCTACATCAGCTGGTGATGATGCAACCTGCCAGACACTGGTGACCCAGGTGGTGCCGAGCGGTAGTGACTTCTATAAGTCGGCTGATTTTCATCTGGTGATCTTGTTGGATGCATCATAGACATGTGGCTCCTCCTGCATGATAGAATGATGATAGATGGACTGACTGGTGTCACTCTCCCTTAGTCTCAGGTCAATAAAGTTTAGTTAAAGTTCTGATATGAGATGGAATCCGCAAGTTTACGCAGACTCCACCATGCTTGTGTCTGGCATCTGCCACAACTGACAGAGTTGAGAGCTGTTGTGGATGTTAGAGAATCATTTACACTTAAGGTTACATTTAAGGTATTTGAATGCAATGAGTATAGCACACTGTTCACTTTTATAGTTAGGAGCTCATGTGCTGGTTCATGCCTCATCTGCCAAACACATGGAATCACATGAATTGCAGTATCCCACGCATCTTAGGCTTAGCGCAGGCCTCTCCTGCCTTCTATAATTGCTTGACCTTTGCGTCATGGTCTTGGATGCACTGGAAGACAAGATAAATGCTGATGTGGTAAATACTGATTTTGTAAAAGTCTTCGACAATGCGACCATGGTGTAACTGCACAAAATGCGTACAGAATAATAATTGGGAAAGTGGGCAGGTGGATATTTAACCACTTAACAAACAGAACCTGGTGAGGGAAATCAGAGGTTCTATTCCTCAAGGCAAATTACTCGCCTCACTTGTATTTCTCATCCTTACATCAGACATAGACAAGAATATACATCACAGCACCATACATCTTTTTGCTGATGATACTAAAAGTTTTATGAGTGTGAGCGCCCATTGAGGACACACCGAATCTTGCAGCAAATATAAACCGTGTCTTGCAGTTGGCCCCAGACAGCAACATGATGCTCAGAAGGATAAATTGCAGTCCCTCTTCTGTGGAAGAATTGAAAAACAGACGGAAGTAGGGTACAAGACAAACTCGAATCATTCATTAGAGCAGAAATTTAGTGTGAGAGACTTGGGAGTGATGTCAGAAAAATCTCGCAATCAAAGCTCACAACCATGTTGCTATCGCTTCCACCAGGAAAATGATAGGCTGCATAACTAGAACATTCAGAACAAGAGATGCCAAGCCAATGATAACACTCTTCAAGTCACTTCTCTCCAGGCTATAATAATGGCCTCCTTCAAGGCTAGTGAGGCTGCAGATCTAGAAAACACACAAGGAATCTTCACTGCAAGTCACACGTCTGACCTACTGGGAATTCTTGCCGTCCATTGAATTTTACTCTTTAGAACGAGAGAGGTACATAGTAATTTACACTTGGACAATCCTGGAGGAACTGGTGTCGGGTCTATACACCAAAATCACTTTAAATGAAAACAAGAGAAATGGCAGGCGGTGCAAAGTCCCTCCAGTAAATATAAGGGGCGCGGTGAGTATACTAAGAGCGAGGGAGGTATGAGAAAGATGTTCTCAATTTTCCAATGTCATCCCTTAGTGCATAAAGTGAATTACAAACAAACCTGTAGCTGTCTTCACGAGGGAACTGAAACACTTTGCTCAAGTCAGTTCCTGACCAACTGGCCTGTGGTACATACGCTGGGCTGGGTGCGGCCGACACCAACAGAATGATCAATCAGGCTAGCAACCGGAAAACATGACCGGGGATCGGCCGCAGGGATGAGGGTGTGACCTCCGGAATCGACGTAAAGTAAACCTAAGAGAGGGATCAATCTCTTCCGTCAGGTTCTGAAATAACTGATCCCTACCCGAAATCAACTTTAGGAGTCACTGCCACCGTGGCCCAGTCTCAGATCAGACCTCCTGGTTAATATAATATATATATGTATATATCTTGAGATGAGTGTATATTTCCGTATATACAACGGAAATTTACTGGTAGTGCATAGGTGACATGCAGCCTTTATGACCCTCGTGTAGTGACTGGTGGTGTACAGATAACATGCAGCCTAATATTATGACCCTCTGTAGTGACTGGTGGTGTACAGGTGACATGCAGTCATTATGACCCTCTGTAGTGACTGGTGGTGTACAGGTGACATGCAGCCTTTATGACACTCGTGTAGTGACTGGTGGTGTACAGATAACATGCAGCCATTATGACCCGCTGTAGTGACTGGTGGTGTACAGATGACATGCAGTCATTATGACCCTCTGTAGTGACTTGTGGTGTACAGGTGACATGCAACCATTATGACCCTCGTGTAGTGACTGTTGGTGTACAGGTGACATGCAGTCATTATGACTCTCGTGTAGTGACTGGTGGTGTACAGATGACATGCAACCATTATGACCCTCTGTAGTGACTGGTGGTGTACAGATGACATGCAGTCATTATGACTCTCGTGTAGTGACTGGTGGTGTACAGGTGACATGCAGTCATTATGACCCTCGTGTAGTGACTGGTGGTGTACATGTGACATGCAGCCATTATGACCCTCGTGTAGTGACTGGTGGTGTACAGGTGACATGCAGCCATTATGACCCTCGTGTAGTGACTGGTGGTGTACAGGTGACATGCAACCATTATGGCCCTCGTGTAGTGACTGGTGGTGTACAGGTGACATGCAGCCATTATGACACTCGTGTAGTGACTGGTGGTGTACAGGTGACATGCAGCCATTATGACCCTCGTGTAGTGACTGGTGGTGTACAGGCGACATGCAGCCATTATGACCCTCGTGTAGTGACTGGTGGTGTACAGGTGACATGTAGCCATTATGACCCTCGTGTAGTGACTGGTGGTGTACAGGTGACATGCAGTCATTATAACCCTCGTGTAGTGACTGGTGGTGTACAGATAACATGCAGCCATTATGACCCTCGTGTAGTGACTGGTGGTGTACAGGTGACATGCAGCCATTATGACCCTCGTGTAGTGACTGGTGGTGTACAGGTGACATGCAACCATTATGGCCCTCGTGTAGTGACTGGTGGTGTACAGGTGACATGCAGCCATTATGACACTCGTGTAGTGACTGGTGGTGTACAGGTGACATGCAGCCATTATGACCCTCGTGTAGTGACTGGTGGTGTACAGGTGACATGCAGCCATTATGACACTCGTGTAGTGACTGGTGGTGTACAGGCGACATGCAGCCATTATGACCCTCGTGTAGTGACTGGTGGTGTACAGGTGACATGTAGCCATTATGACCCTCGTGTAGTGACTGGTGGTGTACAGGTGACATGCAGTCATTATAACCCTCGTGTAGTGACTGGTGGTGTACAGGTGACATGCAGCCATTATGACCCTCGTGTAGTGACTGGTGGTGTACAGGTGACATGCAGCCATTATGACCCTCGTGTAGTGACTGGTGGTGTACAGGTGACATACAGCCATTATGGCCCTCGTGTAGTACATAGGATTTTAGCAAAATAAACGCACCAATAAATGTGGTTGTAAATCAGGTTCAGAATTTTTGTTTTGGTAAATCTTGCATCAGCTATCAGATCTCGCGAATACAGAGTTCAGGACTGGTGGAATCAGTGTGTGTAATCAGGGTACAATCATTGCAATCCGAATTTGTCTTCAGTGTCTTCAGATATACCTTTGATTTCGAGAGTTTCCCTGCTCCCGCAGCCCGGCTCTGGGCCAGGCTTTTGTGCAGTGTGTAATCAGAAAATATAAACCGTGAAATCAGAATGTGTATTCATTGTAAACAGAGTGTGTAATCAGAGTGTGTAATTAGTGTCATTAAAGTATGCAATCAGTGTACTCAGAGTATGCAATTAGTGTAACAAGAGTGTTTATCACAGAGTGTGATCAGAGTGCTCTAAATACTCTATATCATAATTTTTTCAACCACCACCAGCCACTATATTTTCTGATTTACTAGACGTCTGTAACGAGCAGAATATTTCTGAAAAGCCAATTAAAAAGGTTCTGAAGCGCCAAAAAAGAGCTCTAAAAACATAAAAGGCTCTAGAAAACAAGAAAAATTCGAAACATCCAAAAAGGCTCTAATGAACAGAGAATGGCTCTAAATAATAGTAAAAGTTAAAAGAGCAGAAAAAGAATCTAAAGAGCAAAAGAAGGCTTAAAGAACAGTGAAAAAGGGTTCTAAAGAGCAGAAAACGGCTGTGAAGAGGAGAAAAAAGTTCTGAGGGGCAGAAAAAAGGCTCTAAAGAACAGAAAAAGGCTCTAAAGAACAGAAAAAAGCTCTAAAGAACAGAAAAAGGCTCTAAAGAAAAGAAAAAGGCTCTAAAGGACAGAAAAAGGTTATGAAGAACAGAAAAGGCTCTAAAGAACAGAAAAAGGCTCTAAAGAACAGAAAAAGGCTCTAAAGGACAGAAAAAGGCTATGAAGAACAGAAAAGGCTCTAAAGAACAGAAAAAGGCTCTAAAGAACAGAAAAAGGCTCTAAAGAACAGAAAAAGGCTCTAAAGGACAGAAAAAGGCTATAAAGAACAGAAAAGGCTCTAAAGAACAGAAAAAGGCTCTAAAGAGCAAATAATTTTACCGATGGAGAATTACCTTTGAAGTCAATGTAAAAACTAATATTTTTTTTTATTACTGAACGATCTCAATAAAATATATTTTTTATTTATTTTTTGTATGTTTATCCTTTATGTTTTTTAATGACTGAGAGGTGGGTGACCCCTGACCCCAGGTGGGTGACCCCTGACCCCAGGTGAGTGACCCCTGACCCCAGGTGGGTGACCCCTGACCCCAGGTGGGTGACCCCTGACCCCAGGTGGGTGACCCCTGACCCCAGGTGGGTGACCCCTGACCCCAGGTGGGTGACCCCTGACCCCAGGTGGGTGACCCCTGACCCCAGGTGGGTGACCCCTGACCCCAGGTGGGTGACCTCTGACCCCAGGTGGGTGACCCCTGACCCCAGGTGGGTGACCCCTGACCCCAGGTGGGTAACCCCTGACCCCAGGTGGGTGATCTCTGACCCCAGGTGGGTGACCCCTGACCCCAGGTGGGTGACCCCTGACCCCAGGTGAGTGACCCCTGACCCCAGGGGGGTGATCTCTGACCCCAGGTGGGTGACCCCTGACCCCAGGTGGGTGACCCCTGACCCCAGGTGCGTAACCCCTGACCCCAGGTGGGTGACCTCTGACCCCAGGTGGGTGACCCCTGACCCCAGGTGGGTGACCCCTGGCCCCAGGTGGGTGACCCCTGACCCCAGGTGGTGACTCCGGACCGCATGTGGGTGACCCCTGACGCCAGGTGAGTGACCCTGACCCCAGGTGGGTAATCCCTGACCCCAGGTGGGTGACCCCTGACCCCAGGTGGGTGACCCCTGACCCCAGGTGGGCAAACTTTTACCCGCATGTGAGTGACTTCTACCTCAGGTGGGGGACTCCTGACCCCATGTGGGTGACCCTTGACCCAAGGTGGGCAAACATTGACCCCAGGTGGGTGACCCCTGAACCCAGGTGGGCAAGTTTTGACCTCAGTTGGGCAAAATCTGAACCTTGGTGGGGACACTTTGACCCCCAAGTGGTTATGGCAGTCAAGCAAATATGTAGGCCACCATCAGCAACAACCTGGTTGATCAGCCAGTCAACGAGGTAACCGTTTCCTAAGATCTGACTCAAAGTGTTAACCTCTTGCTGATTCCGAGGGTCATCGCCTCAACCCCGAGGACCAGGTCCCATATCAGCTCTCGTGGTTTATGGTCTAATGACTCTAATCAAATCCGGCTGTCAGTTCTAACAGAGCACAGTTCAGCGTGGACTCCACAGCACGGCTGATCTGGGAGTTATTTGAGGAACTTAACAAATTCCCTTCAGGAGACAGCTAGAGATCAGAAGACTGATAGGAATCTGAAGACAGCTATGGACCTGAAGACAGCTATGGACCTGAAGACAGCTATGGACCTGAAGACAGCTAGGGTTCTGAAGACAGCTATGGATCTGAAGACAGCTAGGAATCTGAAGGCAGCTGGGATCTGAAGACAGCTAGGGATCTGAAGACAGCTAGGGTTCTGAAGACAGCTAGGGTTCTGAAGACAGCTATGGACCTTAAGACAGCTATGGATCTGAAGACAGCTATGGATCTGAAGACAACTAGGGATCAGAAGAGAGCTAAGGATCTGAAGACAGCTAGGGTTCTGAAGACAGCTATGGATCTGAAGACAGCTATGGGTCTGAAGACAGCTATGGATCTGAAGACAGCTAGGGTTCTGAAGGCAGCTAGGGATCTGAAGACAGCTAGGGATCTGAAGACAGCTAGGGATCTGAAGACAGCTAGGGATCTGAAGACAACTAGGGTTCTGAAGACAGCTATGGATCTAAAGACAGCTATGGATCTGAAGAGTTAGGGTTCTGAAGAGAGTTAGGGTTCTGAAGACAGCTTGGGTTCTGAAAACAGCTAGGGTTCTGAAGACAGCTAGGGTTCCGAAGACAGCTAGGGTTCTGAAGAGAGCTAGGGCTCTGAAGACAGCTTGGGTTCTGAAGACAGCTAGGGCACTGAAGACAACTAGGGTTCTTAAGACAGCTAGGGCTCTGAAGACAGCTTGGGTTCTGAAGACAGCTAGGGCTCTGAAGGCAGCTAGGGCTATGAAGACAGCTTTGGTTCTGAAGACAGCTATGGATTTGAAGACAGCTATGGATTTGAAGACAGCTAGGGTTCCGAAGGCAGTTAGGGATCTGTAGACAGCTAGGGTTCTGAAGACAGCAAGGGTTCTGAAGACAGTTATGGATCTGAAGACAGCTAGGGATCTGAAGACAGCTAGGGATCTGAAGACAGCTAGGGTTCTGAAGATAGCTAGGGTTCTGAAGACAGCTATGGATCTGAAGACAGCTATGGATCTGAAGACAGCTATGCATCTGAAGACAGCTATGGATCTGAAGACAGCTAGGGATCTGAAGACAGCTAGGGATCTGAAGACAGATGTGGATCTGAAGACAGCTAGGGCTCTGAAGACAGCTATTGATCTGAAGACAGCTAGGGTTCTGAAGGCAGCTAGGGATCTGAAGACAGCTAGGGTTCTGAATACAGCTAGGGTTCTGAAGACAGCTATGGATCTGAAGACAGCTAGGGATCTGAAGACAGTTAGTTATCTGAAGACAGCTAGGGATCTGAAGACAGCTAGGGTTCTGAAGACAGCTATGGATCTGAAGACAGCTAGGGATCTGAAGGCAGCTAGGGATCTGAAGACAGCTAGGGATCTGAAGACAGCTAGGGTTCTGAAGACAGCTAGGGTTCTGAAGACAGATATGGATCTGAAGACAGCTATGGATCTGAAGACAGCTATGGATCTGAAGACAGCTATGAATCTGATGACAGGTAGGGATCTGAAGACAGCTAGGGATCTGAAGACAGCTATGGATCTGAAGACAGCTAGGGTTCTGAGGACAGCTATGGATCTGAAGACAGCTATGAGTCTGAAGACAGCTATGGAACTGAAGACAGCTAGGGTTCTGAAGGCCGCTAGGGATCTGAAGACAGCTAGGGTTCTGAAGACAGCTAGGGTTCTGAAGACAGCTATGGATCTGAAGACAGCTAGGGTCTTGAAGACAGCTATGGATCTGAAGACAGCTGGGGATCTGAAGACAGTTAGGGTTCTGACGACAGCTATTGATCTGAAGAGCTAGGGTTCTGAAGAGAGTTAGGGTTCTGAAGACAGCTTGGGTTCTGAAAACAGCTAGGGTTCTGAAGACAGCTTGGGTTCTGAAGACAGCTAGGGTTCTGAAGAGATCTAGGGCTCTGAAGACAGTTTGGGTTCTGAAGACAGCTAGGGCTCTGAAAACAGCTTGGGTTCTGAAGACAGCTTGGGTTCTGAAGGCACCTAGGGCTCTGAAGAAAGCTTGGGTTCTGAAGACAGCTAGGGCACTGAAGACAACTAGGGTTCTTAAGACAGCTAGGGCTCTGAAAACAGCTTGGGTTCTGAAGACAGCCAAGGCTCTGAAGGCAGCCAGGACTCTGAAGACAGCTTGGGTTCTGAAGACAGCTATGGATCTAAAGACAGCTATGGATTTGAAGACAGCTAGGGTTCTGAAGGCAGCTAGGGATCTGTAGACAGCTAGGGTTCTGAAGACAGCTAGGGTTCTGAAGACAGCTATGGATCTGAAGACAGCTAGGGATCTGAAGACAGCTAGGGATCTGAAGACAGCTAGAGATCTGAAGACAGCTAGGGTTCTGAAGAGAGCTATGGATCTGAAGACAGCTAGGGATCTGAAGACAGCTAGGGTTCTGACGACAGCTATGAATCTGAAGAGCTAGGGTTCTGAAGAGAGTTAGGGTTCTGAAGACAGCTTGGGTTCTGAAAACAGCTAGGGTTCTGAAGACAGCTAGGGTTCTGAAGACAGCTAGGGTTCTGAAGAGAGCTAGGGCTCTGAAGACAGCTTGGGTTCTGAAGACAGCTAGGGCACTTAAGACAACTAGGGTTCTTAAGACAGCTAGGGCTCTGAAGACAGCTTGGGTTCTGAAGACAGCTAGGGCTCTGAAGGCAGCTAGGGCTCTGAAGACAGCTTGGGTTCTGAAGACAGCTATGGATTTGAAGACAGCTATGGATTTGAAGACAGCTAGGGTTCCGAAGGCAGCTAGGGATCTGTAGACAGCTAGGGTTCTGAAGACAGCTAGGGTTATGAAGACAGCTATGGATCTGAAGACAGCTAGGGATCTGAAGACAGCTAGGTTTCTGAAGACAGCTATGGATCTGAAAACAGCTAGGGATCTGAAGACAGCTATGGATCTGAAGACAGCTAGGGTTCTGAAGACATCTAGGGTCCTGAAGACAGCTAGGGTCCTGAAGACAGCTAGGTTCCTGAAGACAGCTATGGATCTGAAGACAGCTAGGGATCTGAAGACAGCTAAGGTTCTGACGACAGCTATGGATCTGAAGAGCTAGGGTTCTGAAGAGAGTTAGGGTTCTGAAGACAGCTTGGGTTCTGAAAATAGCTAGGGTTCTGAAGACAGCTTGGGTTCTGAAGACAGCTAGGGCTCTGAAGAGAGCTAGGGCTCTGAAGACAGCTTGGGTTCTGAAGACAGCTAGGGCTCTGAAAACAGCTTGGGTTCTGAAGACAGCTAGGGTTCTGAAGGCAGCTAGGGCTCTGAAGACAGCTTGGGTTCTGAAGACAGCTAGGGCTCTGAAGACAGCTTGGGTTCTGAAGACAGCTAGGGCACTGAAGACAACTAAGGTTGTTAAGACAGCTAGAGCTCTGAAGACAGTTTGGTTTCTGAAGACAGTTAGGGCTCTGAAGGCAGCTAGGGTTCTGAAGACAGCTATGGATTTGAAGACAGCTAGGGTTCTGAAGACAGCTATGGATCTGAAGACAGCTAGGGATCTGAAGACAGCTTGGGCTCTGAAGACAGCTTGGGTTCTGAAGACAGCTAGGGCTCTGAAGACAGCTTGGGTTCTGAAGACAGCTAGGGCACTGAAGACAACTAAGGTTCTTAAGACAGCTAGGGCTCTGAAGACAGTTTGGGTTCTGAAGACAGCTAGGGCTCTGAAGGCAGCTTGGGTTCTGAAGACAGCTAGGGCTCTGAAGACAGCTTGGGTTCTGAAGACAGCTAGGGCACTGAAGACAACTAAGGTTCTTAAGACAGCTAGGGCTCTGAAGACAGTTTGGGTTCTGAAGACAGCTAGGGCTCTGAAGACAGCTAGGGCTCTGAAGACAGCTTGGGTTTTGAAAATAGCTATGGATCTGAAGACAGCTATGGGTTTGAAGACAGCTAGGGTTCTGAAGGCAGCTAGGGATCTGTAGACAGCTAGGGTTCTGAAGACAGCTAGGGTTCTGAAGACAGCTATGGATCTGAAGACAGCTAGGGATCTGAAGACAGCTAGGGATCTGAAGACAGCTAGGGATCTGAAGACAGCTAGGGATCTGAAGACAGCTAGGGTTCTTAAGACAGCTATGGATATGAAGACAGCTAGGGATCTGAGACAGCTATGGATCTGAAGACAGCTATGGATCTGAAGACAGCTATGGATCTGAAGACAGCTAGGGTTCTGAAGACAGCTAGGGTCCTGAAGACAGCTATGGATCTCAAGACAGCTAGGGTTCTGACGACAGCTACGGATCTGAAGAGCTAGGGTTCTGAATAGAGTTAGGGTTCTGAAGACAGCTTGGGTTCTGAAAACAGCTAGGGTTCTGAAGACAGCTTGTGTTCTGAAGACAGCTAGGGTTCTGAAGAGAGCATGGGTTCTGAAGACAGCTAGGGCACTGACGACAGCTTGGGTTCTGAAGACAGCTAGGGCTCTGAAGGCAGCTAGGGCTCTGAAGACAGCTTGAGTTTTGAAAATAGCTATGGATCTGAAGACAGCTATGGGTTTGAAGACAGCTAGGGTTCTGAAGGCAGCTAGGGATCTGTAGACAGCTAGGGTTCTGAAGACAGCTAGGGTTCTGAAGACAGCTAGGGATCTGAAGACAGCTAGGGATCTGAAGACAGCTAGGGATCTGAAGACAGCTAGGTTTCTGAAGACAGCTATGGATCTGAAAACAGCTAGGGATCTGAAGACAGCTATGGATCTGAAGACAGCTATGGATCTGAAGACAGCTATGGATCTGAAGACAGCTATGGATCCGAAGACAGCTATGGATCTGAAGACAGCTACGGATCTGAAGACAGCTAGTGTCCTGAAGACAGCTAGGGTCCTGAAGACAGCTAGGTTCCTGAAGACAGCTATGGATCTGAAGACAGCTAGGGATCTGAAGACAGCTAAGGTTCTGACGACAGCTATGGATCTGAAGAGCTAGGGTTCTGAAGAGTTAGGGTTCTGAAGACAGCTTGGGTTCTGAAAATAGCTAGGGTTCTGAACATTAAAATGGTATAAAATACCGACAGGTTGTTAGGTAAGACACATATGCAACAGTTAGGTATCTTTATTATGAAACGTTTCGCCTACACAGTAGGCTTCTTCAGTCAAGTACAGAAAAGTTGATAGAAGCAGAAGATACTTGAAGACGATGTAATCAGTCCATCACCCTTAAAGTTTTGAGGTGGTCAGTCCCTCAGTCTGGAGAAGAGCATTGTTCCATAGTATGAAACAATACTATGGAACAATGCTCTTCTCCAGACTGAGGGACTGACCAGCTCAAAACTTTAAGGGTGATGGACTGATTACATCGTCTTCAAGTATCTTCTGCTTCTATCAACTTTTCTGTACTTGACTGAAGAAGCCTACTGTGTAGGCGAAACTTTTCATAATAAAGATACCTAACTGTTGCATATGTGTCTTACCTAACAGCTAGGGTTCTGAAGACAGCTTGGGTTCTGAAGACAGCTAGGGTTCTGAAGAGAGCTAGGGCTCTGAAGACAGCTTGGGTTCTGAAGACAGCTAGGGCTCTGAAAACAGCTTTGATTCTGAAGACAGCTAAGGTTCTGAAGGCAGCTAGGGCTCTGAAGACAGCTTGGATTCTGAAGACAGCTAGGGCACTGAAGACAACTAAGGTTCTTAAGACAGCTAGGGCTCTGTAGACAGTTTGGGTTCTGGAGACAGTTAGGGCTCTGAAGGTAGCTAGGGCTCTGAAGACAGCTTGGGTTCTGAAGACAGCTATGGATCTGAAGACAGCTAGGGTTCTGAAGGCAGCTAGGGATCTGTAGACAGCTAGGGTTCTGAAGGCAGCTAGGGTTCTGAAGACAGCTATGGATCTGAAGACAGCTATGGATCTGAAGACAGCTTGGGCTCTGAAGACAGCTTGGGTTCTGAAGACAGCTTGGGCTCTGAAGACAGCTTGGGTTCTGAAGACAGCTAGGGCACTGAAGACAACTAAGGTTCTTAAGACAGCTAGGGCTCTGAAGACAGTTTGGGTTCTGAAGACAGCTAGGGCTCTGAAGGCAGCTTGTTTTCTGAAGACAGCTAGGGCTCTGAAGACAGCTTGGGTTCTGAAGACAGCTAGGGTTCTGAAGAGAGCATGGGTTCTGAGGACAGCTAGGGCACTGAAGACAACTAGGGTTCTTAAGACAGCTAGGGCTCTGAAGACAGCTAAGGTTCTGAAGAAAGCTAGGGCTCTGAAGACAGCTAGGGCTCTGAAGACAGCTAGGGCTCTTTAGACAGCTTTGGTTCTGATGGCAGCTAGGGCACTGAAGACAACTAGGGTTCTGAAGACAGCTAGGGTTCTGAAGACTGCTAGGGTTCTGAAGACAACTAGGCATCTGAAGACAACTAGGGATCTGAAGACAGCTAAGGTCCTGAAGAAGGCAGAAGAACCCTCCAGTACCTCTCTGCTGTGTCCTACCCGATGATCACACTCCTTCGTTGCTGTTTCTGTCTGGTATAAAACTTTTACACTTGCTCTACTAGAAGTGTGATACAGACCGGAAAACACCTAAATTTTAACTACAGTGAATATAACTTAGGTTTAATTATAAAATTATTAAAAAAAATTAAGTTAAATAATACGGCAGTTAAATCAAATTGTTCTCCTCTATATCAATCTCAAAAAGATCGAAGATTGTAATTAATTTATAGATGTTTATCATCCTGAATTGACATGCTGATGAGAAATGCAAAAGTTTATCTGCAACTTGCTGGCCGAAAGGGAAAACTTCGAAGGGATGGATTCACTAGTATATCCTGATATATACACTTAGTCTGATCACTCAGGAAATTCCCAGCAGAACACTTGGCACAACACGTCAGTTCGCGTCACGTTGTGGGAGTTTTTGTCTTTTTTTACATATATTATTTAAAACTTTATATACATAATACATGCAGAGGTATGTCTAACATCCCTAAAACAGGACAATATTATTACTAACATATACTGCAACTCCACCAAATAACTGAAACATATATATGGTAACTCTAAATAGAATCCTGACACATTCACGTAATACAAGAGCCTCCCTAACACAAAATATGCTGAGGCCTAAACATAGTCCTACAACTTTATAAATTTGTGATCCAAAATGTCTCGGTTAATTTACGTTGGTTTTAGATAAAGGGAACTAAGAAAAAGCAGTTAATCTAGGAAATTTGATAACAAGCAGGTGTTATATGATTTTCCTATATCGGCAGATATACCACACGTAAGACACTTGCCACGGGGCCAAATCAATGTTTATTGAAAAGAAAATAGGCTACATGCAACTTTTGTCTTGATTACCAAGGATAAAGTGACAAAATACTGTTAATGCATAACATTCGATAACAGCGAAGCAGAGATCGAGTCTTCACGCCTTAAGAGTCGATCTCTGCTTCAAAGTCTGGTCTCTACACTGTGAGTCGATCTCTGCTTCAAAGTCTGGCCTCTGCACTGTGATTCGATCTCTGCTTCAAAGTCTGGCCTCTACACTGTGAGTCGATCTCTGCTTCAAAGTCTGGCCTCTGCACTGTGAGTCGATCTCTGCTTCAAAGTCTGGCCTCTACACTGCGAGTCGATCTCTGGTTCAAAGTCTGGCCTCTGCACTGTGAGTCGATCCCTGCTTCAAAGTCTGGCCTCTACACTGTGAGTCGATCTCTGCTTCAAAGTCTGGCCTCTGCACTGTGAGTCGATCTCTGCTTCAAAGTCTGGCCTCTGCACTGTGAGTCAATCTCTGCTTCAAAGTCTGGCCTCTGCACTGTGAGTCGATCTCTGCTTCAAAGTCTGGCCTCTGCACTGTGAGTCGATCTCTGCTTCAAAGTCTGGCCTCTGCACTGTGAGTCGATCTCTGCTTCAAAGTCTGGCCTCTGCACTGTGAGTCGATCTCTGCTTCAAAGTCTGGCCTCTGCACTGTGAGTCGATCTCTGCTTCAAAGTCTGGCCTCTGCACTGTGAGTCGATCTCTGCTTCAAAGTCTGGCCTCTACACTATGAGTAGATCTCTGCTTCAAAGTCTGGCCTCTACACTGTGAGTCGATCTCTGCTTCAAAGTCTGGCCTCTGCACTGTGAGTCGATCTCTGCTTCAAAGTCTGGCCTCTACACTGTGAGTCGATCTCTGCTTCAAAGTCTGGCCTCTGCACTGTGAGTCGATCTCTGCTTCAAAGTCTGGCCTCTACACTATGAGTAGATCTCTGCTTCAAAGTCTGGCCTCTACACTATGAGTAGATCTCTGCTTCAAAGTCTGGCCTCTACACTGTGAGTCGATCTCTGCTTCAAAGTCTGGCATCTAAACTATGAGGAACATTCACCTGGACGCCTCTACCTCACCTTGGTGTGTTTCCATGCAAGTTGTCCCGCCTCAGACATCGATATTCTTTATTGGTTATCAGATCAGAGTTCAGTCTCTTCTCCACTCACCATCCCCCATCCACATACCCCTTCTCTTCCCCTGTTCCTTCCCAGGAGTTATTTTCCCCCTACTTTAGTGGTGTTAGTGACCTCTCGTAATTCATATAGAGTAGTACTGTCACCTAGAGGACACTACAGCAAGGCAGTAGAGAAGACAGGGTGGCACTACAATGGTACTGATCAGCAAACAGAGTGGCACTACAGCTGTGCAGGGGAGAAGGTAGAGTGGCACTATAGTGGTATAGGTGAGCATGTAGAGTGGCACAACAGTATTCTGTATGTTGTTTCATGTCTTGTCTAGCTTTTCTGTCCTCAAGTGTTAATAGATTTAATGTCATTAATCTCTTCTCCTAGTTCATGTCTCACAGCTCTGGAACTAGTCTTGTTGCATACTCTGCATTTTTTCCAGCATCTATATGTTTTCTCAGGTATGGGTTTCATTCTGGCGCTGCATACTCCAAGGTGGGCCTCTCCTATACTGCATGAAGTACGTAGAGTGAGTGTTAAGGATCCTTCAGACTACTATTACAGATACCAGACGAGCATTGGCCGCTAAGGTTATTCGATTGATATGAGCCTCTGGCTCACATCAAGTGGGTGATATTTACAGTCTCTGTCCTTTGTATCTAAACTCCATGTCAGGTCTTTTGGCCCCTTTCCCCAGTCTATATATCCTTGCATTTGCTGGGGGTTAAATTCAAGTCACCACTTATGTGCCCAAGCTTGTAGTTTGTTGAGATCCATTTACAGCTTTGACCAGTCCTCATCTGTTTTTGTTCTCATCATTAGTTTTACACCATCATTAAATAGGGATTCATCTAGTATGTCTTTCAGATATGGCAGAAACAATATTGGTCCTAATACCGATCCTTGTGGAAACCCGCTTGTTACTCTTCCTCATTCTGACTTCTCAACCGGACACTCATTCTTTGCTTTATTTCCCACGAGGTACTTTATGATCCACCGGAGAACGCTCATGATTATTCCTGCCTGTATCTCAAGTTTTTGGCCCAGTCTTCTGCGGAGTACAGTATTAAACGCCATCATGCAGTCTTAGAAAATGCAATCCACCCATTTCTCTCTCTCTCTCTCTCTCTCTCTCTCTCTCTCTCTCTCTCTCTCTCTCTCTCTCTCTCTCTCTCTCTCTCTCTCATCCTCTCTCTCTCTCTCTCTCCATCTCCCCATCCCCCTCTCTCTCTTCCCTCTCCTGTCTCACTTTCATCAGTTAGTTGCAGAATTCCGTCATGATGGCTTGAAAAGATTTGCGATCTCTGAACTCAGGCTAGTTATTGTTTATGAAATCACATCTGTCCAGGTGTTCTTTCCTGATTGTCTCCATCAGTCCCAGTTATAGTTTGGACTTGACTTTTCCTTCTGTGCCATTCCCAAGTTGTCTCTTAGTACCTGTCTCTCTCATACTATCTCTCTCTTTTCTCTTCACTCTCACATATTTGTTACTGGCTAATCTACTCACCTCTCTGTTCTCGTCAGTTCTTCGCTTTCTATGGTGTTTTATCGCTCTTATCTTTCTCTTATTTTTCCTCTATACATCTCTGGTCAGTCGAAGGGCTCTTTTTGTCTTTACCATTTTCCCTTCTGAATTTCCCCTCTGCCTCCCAGCATTTTCCTCGGCATCTCACCCACTGATTTTCCATCCAGTTCCTTTTCATTCTGCACTCCATTCAGAAATTCCCTCATCCCTTCAAATTTCCCTCTTCTGAACTCTGACTTCTTACTCTTTCTCCGTGTCATAAGTACCTTTAAGTGTAGTTAAATAAAGTACTCAACGATCAGGACAGTATAGTCGGGGTAGCACCCTGGGGTCACTCATATTCTGTTGCGGTTATGACAGATGTACATTTGTAAACGTGAGGCCCAACCTTACTGGCTCATCTCCTCAGTGTCTCTTGCCGTGTCCTTGATATGTTGACAGCCTAGAGAGAATAAGTAAATTAAAGAGAATCATAATTGGCTTGGCATCCCGTGTTTTGAAGGTTCTCATTATTCATCCAACCATTTTCCTAGCAAATGTGATAATGTCATTGTCAGGATCTTCGAAAATAAGTCTGACATTATCACTCCCAAGTCCTTCACATTATTTTTCCGCTTTATTATGTAATTAGAATTTGTTTTATTTCCTCACGTTTTCCATAACGGAGTAATTAAAATTTGTCCACAGTGAACTTCATATAGTTTTCTGTGGCCCACTGAATAACTTGGTTTATATTCGTCTGGAGATTTACAGTGTCATCAGTGGATGACAATCTCCTACAGATTATAGTATCGTCACCAAAGGAATTCAGATACGGAAACCATAGCCCTATCTGTGTCAAATATGAGGACAACGAAAAGGAGGGGGGTGAAACTGTTCCTTGTGGAACAGAGCTTTTCACTGTAGCCGCCTCTTACTTATCTCTGTTTACTATTACCCTTTGTGTTTGTTGGTTAGAAAGTTAAAGATCCATTTACCCATACATCTCATTATTCGTTTATCACGTTATTACAACATAATCACACTTGTTGAAGGCTTTCGAAAAGTCTATGTACACCACATCTGCATTCTGTCTGTCCTCGAGTGCATCCAAGACCATGTCATAGTGATCCATCCAGTAGTTGCAAGAGGCAGGTAGGATCGACCTGCTCTAAACCCATGTTTCCCTGGGTTATACAATTGTTGGGAATCCAAGTGGTTGGCGATCTTGCTTCTTAGAACTCTTTCAAAGTTTTTTTTTTAAAGTGAGACGCTAGTGCTAAAAGCCTAGAATTCTTTGCTATTACTTTGTTGCTATCCTACGATGACTTCGATGTCATGTACTTCGATGTCCCATTCATATTCTGCTTCCTGGCCTTCCCTTCAGCCTTCCTGAGTCCATGGATCATCAGTCATCTCCCTCTTTCTAACTCACATTGCATTTATCTCCAGATTTCAATATCTGATTTCACCAATTCCCCTTCTGTCTCTTTTATCACCTCCTTAGCTCTCCATCCATGAAGATTATCTCTGCTAGTGCGTGTGTGTGTGTGTGTGTGTGCTTTTATTTGTCTGTATTGACTCACTAATTCACATGGAGGTAATTCAATGTAAGTAGAAGAATCTGAGGTACTCAGGTACTCACATCAGTCACACTCCTACACAGAGAGCATTACGAAACGTCTCTTGCAAGTTCACTTTATATTGTCAAGCACGCTTCCATCATTTGAAAATCCCCACATTTTCTTCACTCCAAAGAATTTCACTTCCGCACTAAAAATCTTACATTTAAATGACGGTGTTATGGAGAACTCATATCATCCGAATCACTTACTGCTGTTAATAATGGAGAAAATACGCAGGTGCAAAACATGTTTTAATTGGGACAACATTTCGTTCTGTGGGGTTTCAAAACATTGTTGGGGCAACCTGCTCTCAACTGAGCACGATGACATCATATATGTTTTTGAAAATACGTTTTCGAAAACCGTAGCCAAATTCTGCAGGTTATGACACCCGTGCATGTACGTGTGTGTGTTTGTGTGTGTTTTGTGGGTTGTGGTGTGTGTTGTGTGTGGTGTGTGTGTGTGTGTGGGTGTGGTGTGGTGTACTCACCTATTTACTCCCCTATTGGGCGCAGGGGTCGATTCTACTCCTGGCCCCGCCTCTTCACGGGTCGCTACTAGGTCACTCTCCCTGAACCGTGATTTTATATACCCGCTTAAAGCTAGTATGGATCCTCCTCCACTAAACCCTTTTCCCAAATATTCCATTTCCCGGGGCTACTCTGGGGCTGAAGAAATACTTCCTAACTCCCGTGGGTCCTGCATCCTCACTCCAACTGTGTCCCCTTTATTGCTGTGTTCCTCTCGGGAATATTTGTCTTTGTCCACCTTGTCAATTTCCCCCCAGTTTTTTTACTGTCGTTATCATGCCCCCCCTATCTCTCCTGTCCTCCAGGTCGTCTGTCGTTTTCCCTTTAAACCCTCTCCTGAGGACATATCCCTTAGATCAGGGACTAGTCTTGTTCAAACCTTTGCACTTTTCTAGTTTCTTTACGTGTTTGGGCTGGGTGGGGGTTTCCAATCTGGTGCCACATACTCCGATAGGGGCCTAACGTACAGTGTCCGAACGATTTTTTATTAAGACTCGGAATGTTCCCAGGTTTGCTAGGCGCCCAAAAGCGCAGCAGTTATTTGGGTTTATGTGCACCCCAGGGGTTTTACCACCCCAAATCTTTTTTTGATGAGTTTTTTGTCTCTGGCCCCTAGACTTTACTCCGTCTGCGGTCTTCTTTTCCCTTCCCAATCCATGATTTTGCTTTGGGGGGGGTTGAATTTCCCGGAGCCCAAATTTCGGGCCCGCTGCATTTTTTCCCAAAACAATTTGTGTTCTGCCTGGGGCTTCGTCCGAATGAAATTTTTCTCATCAAAATTCAATCATCTCAAAAAGGGGGCACTTCGGAGCATTCCTTCCGTCATGTCGTTTACAAATACCAGAAACAGACTGGGCCTAGGAAGACCCCTGTGGGATCCCACTTTCACAGGTGCCCACTCTGACACCCCTCCCACTACCCTGACCGCTGTGTCTTCCCGACAAGTATTCCCTAATCCATTTTAGTGCCTTCCCTGTTACCCCTGCCCGGTCCTCCAGTTTTTGTACTAATCTCTTTGTGGGGGGGGGGGGGGGGGGGGAAAAAAAGGGGGGGGGGGGGGGGGGGGGGGGGGGGGTGGGGGGGGGGGGGAACTTTTCCAAAGCCCTCTTTGCCCATACATACATGTCAAATGCACTGGTCTGTAGTTTAGTGTTCAATTTTTGTCTCCTTTTTTAAAAAATTTGGACTACAATTTTGCTGTCTTTCCAGCCTCGGCAATCCCTGTTTCGATAATGTATAAAAATTTTTTGTTAACGGGCACATACGCCTTTTGCTCCCTCTCTCGGACCCTTGGAGAGTGTTATCCCGGCCCCCATTGCCTTTGAGGTATCTAGTTAACTCAGAAGCCCCTTCACTTTTTCCCCGGTTGTATTACTTGGCCAGCCTTGGGGGTGTAACCCCCCTCTCTGTCTTTTGGGGCCCCTTCTGTCTCCTCTGTGAACACTTCTTTTTAATCTCTTGTTGGGGGTTCCTCACATACTTAACCCTTTTGTTTCCCCCCCCCCTTTTTCTCCCTCCTTTCTTTCCTTAGCCCGTTATTGGTCCTTTACTGTTGTTTACCTCCTGATGTGGCTGTATAACAGCTTCGGGTCAGATTTTTTTTCGCTGCTATGTCGTTTTAATATTGTGCTGGGGCTCCCTTTTTTATCTGTGATATTCATTTTTGGCTCTACGGGTGCTCTCCTTATTCTCCCGGGTCCTTTGCCCTTTATCTTCTTTATTCCCTACACACTTGGTTTTTGCCTCCCTGCACCGTGGGGGAACAATGGGGTCATCCCGCTTTTTTTTATTATTCCCCGTTACCCTTGGGGGACAAAACCCCCCTCGCTTCCATCATATTTTTGTTACATATTCCATCATCTCATTCTGGCTTCCCTGCCATTCTCTTTCCCCTGAACCCCCTTTAGAAGTTCCCCCTTTCCCGTGAGTCCCCTTTTTTTGTAGTTTGGCTTCACTCGCCCGGGCTTCCTGCTTCCCCCCCACTTGAGCTTTTTCTGGTATTCGAAGTAAAACCACATGATCGCGGCCCCTGGGGGCTTTCATATGTGATTTCCCTTAATATCACATACTCAAGGAAATACTAGGTCTAGCCTTGCTGGTTCATCCTCTCCTCTCTTTCTTGTATTGTCGCTCACGTGTTGGTACATGAAGTTTTCCAGTACCACCTCCATCATCTTAGCCCTCCATGTATCTTGGCCCCCATGTGGCTCCAAGTTCTCCCAATAGATTTCGGACACTTCGGAGTCTATTCCTTCCATTATGTCGTTCATAAATACCAGAAATAGCACTGGTCCTAGGACTGACCCCTGTGGGACCCGCTGGTCACAAGTGCCCACTCTGACACCTCGCCACGTACCATGACTCGCTGCTGTCTTTTTGACAAGTATTCCCTGATCCATTGTAATGCCTTTCCTGTTATCCCTGCCTGGTCCTCCAGTTTTTGCACTAATCTCTTGTGTGGAACTGTGTCAAACGCCTTCCAAGAAAATTCAATCTACCCACCCCTCTCTCTCTTGTCTTACTGCTGTCACCACGTCGTAGAACTCCAGTAGGTTTGTGACACAGGACTTGCCGTCCCTGAAACCATGTTGGGTGCTATTGATATCACTCCTTTCTAGGTGTTTCACCACTCTTCTCCTGATAATCTTCTCCATGACTTTGCATACTATACATGTCAGTGACATTTGATCTGTAGTTTAGTGCTTCATGTCTGTCTCCTTTTTTAAATATTGGGAGTACTCTTGCTGTCTTCCATGCCTCAGGCAATCTCCCTGTTTCGATAGATGTGTTGAATATTGTTGGTAAGGGTACACATAGCGCCTCTGCTCCCGGGCCTTCCTGCTTCCCCCTCCACTTGTAGCTCTATTTTGTATCGGAAGCTTAAAACCATGTGATCGCTGGCCCCGAAGGGTCTTTCATATGTGATGTCCTCAATATCTGCAGTACTCAAGGTGAATACTAGGTCCAGTCTTGCTGGTTCATCCTCTCTTCTCTCTCTTGTAGTGTCCCTTACGTGTTGGCACATGAAGTTTTCAAGTACCACCTCCATCATCTTAGCCCTCTATGTATCTTGGCCCCTATGTGGCTCCAAGTTCTCCCAATCAAGGAGATCGATTAAAGGAGATCGGTTAAAGTCACCCATGATCAGTAGCTTTGCCCTGCATGCATGAGCTCTTCTGGCCACTGCAGCCAGTGTGTCACCCGTGTGTGTGTGTGTGTATGTGCATGTGTGTACTCACCTAATTGTACTCACCTAATTGTGGTTGCAGGGGTCGAGACTCAGCTCCTGGCCCCGCCTCTTCACTGATCGCTACTGGATCCTCTCTCTCTCTGCTTCCTGAGCTTTGTCATACCTCTTCTTAAAACTATGTATGGTTCCTGCCTCCACTACTTCACTTGCTAGGCTATTCCACTTGCTTACAACTCTATGACTGAAGAAATACTTCCTAACGTCCCTGTGACTCGTCTGAGTCTTCAGCTTCCAGTTGTGACCCCTTGTCCCTGTGTCCCCTCTCTGGAACATCCTATCTCTGTCCACCTTGTCTATTCCCCCGCAGTATCTTGTATGCCCGTTATCATGTCTCCCCTGACCCTTCTGTCCTCCAGTGTCGTCAGTCCGATTTCCCTTAACCTTTCCTCGTACGACATTCCCTTGAGCTCTGGGACTAGCCTTGTTGCAAACCTTTGTACTTTCTCTAACTTCTTGACGTGCTTGACCAGGTGTGGGTTCCAGACTGGTGCTTGCATACTCCAGTATGGGTCTAACATACACAGTGTACAGTGTCTTGAACGATTCCTTATTAAGGTATCGGAACGCTATTCTCAGGTTTGCCAGGCGCCCGTATGCTGCAGCGGTTATTTGGTTGATGTGTGCCTCCGGTGATGTGCTCGGTGTTATGGTCACCCAAGGTCTTTCTCCCTGAGTGAGGTCTGTAGTCTTTGTCCACCTAGCCTATATTCTGTCTGCGGTCTTCTTTGCCCCTCCCCAATCTTCATGACTTTGCATTTGGCTGGATTGAATTCGAGGAGCCAGTTACTGGACCACATGTCCAGCCTCTCCAGGTCTCTTTGCAGTCCTGCCTCATCCTCGTCCGATTTAATTCTTCTCATCAACTTCACGTCATCTGCGAACAGGGACACTTCAGAGTCTTTTCCCCTTCCATCATGTCGTTCACATATATCAAAAATAGCACTGGTCCTAGAACTGACCCCTGTGGGACCCCGCTCGTAACAGGCGCCCACTGTGATACCTCTTCACGTACCATGACTCGTTGCTGCCTCCCTGTCAGGTATTCCCTTATCCATTGCAGTGCCCTTCCTTTTACGTGTGCCTGATCCTCCAGCTTCTGCACTAATCTCTTGGGGGGAACTGTGTCAAAGGCCTTCCTGCAGTCTAGGAAAATGCAATCTACCCAACCCTCTCTCTCGTGTCTTACTTCTGTTACCTTGTCATAAAACTCCAGGAGTTTGTGATACAAGATTTGCCTTCCATGAACCCATGCTGGTTTTCATTTATAAATCTTGTTCCTTTCCAGGTGTTCGACCACTCTCCTCCTGATAATCTTCTCCATGACTTTGCACACAATACATGTCAGAGACACAGGTCTGTAGTTTAGTGCCTCGTTTCTGTTTCCTTTCTTAAATATGGGGACTACATTAGCTGTCTTCCATTTCTCAGGTAGTTGCCCAGTTTCAAGGGATGTGTTGAAGATTGTGGTTAGAGGCACACACAGCATCTCTGCTCCTTCTCTAAGGACCCATGGGGAGATGTTGTCCGGTCCCATCGCCTTTGAGGTGTCAAGGTCACTTAAGAGCTTCTTTCACCTCCTCCTCAGTTGTTCGTATGTCATCCAACACTTGTTGGTATATTCCCTCTTGATGTTCCCTTCTGTGCTGTCTTCCCACAGCCCTTCCTGTCTCTACTGTAAAAACTTCCTTACATCTCCTGTTCAGCTCCTCACATACCTCCTGATCATTTCTTGTGAGTTCTCCACCTTCTGTCCTTAATCTGATCACCTGGTCTTTGACTGTTGTCTTCCTCCTGATGTGGCTATACAACATTTCGGGTCAGTCTTGATTCTCGATGCTATGTCATTTTCATACTGTCGCTGGGCCTCCCTCCTTACCTGTGCGTACTCGTTCCTGGCTCTGCGACTGATCTCCCTATTTTTCGTGTGTTCTCTGCCTTCTGTACTTTTTCCATTCTC
>NC_069402.1:21506516-21626516 GCF_026875155.1 Cherax quadricarinatus
CCTGGCTTCAACACACAAGTACTCTCATCTCTCTCTCGTGGGCATGGCCCTGCCCGGGCCATGGGCACAAACACACAAGCCTGTGTAACCCACCACTACTTAACAATAAACTAAGAAGCCTCCGAAGAAGTTTATCATTAACCACCCGCTTACAGCCTACCAAACAAACTCGTTATACAGTGAACATGAAGTGTTCCAGTGAACATGAAGCGTTCCAGTGAACATAAAGCGTTCCAGTGAACATGAAGTGTTCCAGTGAACATGAAGTGTTCCAGTGAACATGAAGTGTTCCAGTGAACATGAAGTGTTCCAGTGAACATGAAGCGTTCCAGTGAACATGAAGTGTTCCAGTGAACATGAGGTGTTCCAGTGAACATGAAGTGTTCCAGTGAACATGAAGGTTTCCAGTGAACATGAAGTGTTCCAGTGAGCATGAAGTGTTCCAGTGAACATGAAGTGTTCCAGTGAACATGAAGTGTTCCAGTGAACATGAAGCGTTCCAGTGAACATGAAGTGTTCCAGTGAACATGAGGTGTTCCAGTGAACATAAAGTGTCCCAGTGAACATGAAGTGTTCCAGTGAACATGAAGCGTTCCAGTGAACATAAAGTGTTCCAGTGAACATGAAGTGTTCCAGTGAACATGAAGTGTTCCAGTGAACATGAAGTGTTCCAGTGAACATAAAGTGTCCCAGTGAACATAAAGTGTTCCAGTGAACATGAAGCGTTCCAGTGAACATAAAGTGTTCCAGTGAACATGAAGTGTTCCAGTGAACATGAAGTGTTCCAGGGAACATAAAGTGTTCCAGTGAACATGAAGTGTTCCAGTGAACGTGAAGTGTTCCAGTGAACATAAAATGTTCCAGTGAACATGAAGTGTTCCAGTGAACATGAAGTGTTCCAGTGAACATGAAGCGTTCCAGTGAACATAACATAAGAACATAAGAACGATGGAACACTGCAGCAGGCCTACTGGCCCATGCGAGGCAGGTCCAAGTCTCCTACCGGCTTAAGCCAATGCACCCAACCTAGTCAGGTCAGGGAGGAACACGGCAACCGACCTGGTAGCACAAGCTATCAGGTCTAACTCACACCCACCCACATCTACTCATGTATTTATCCAACCTATTTTTAAAGCTACACAACGTTCTGGCCTCTATAACGGTACTTGGGAGTTTGTTCCACTCATCCACAACTCTATTACCAAACCAGTACTTTCCTATATCCTTCCTGAATCTGAATTTTTCCAACTTAAAACCATTGCTGCGAGTCCTGTCTAGGCTAGATATTTTCAGCACACTATTTACATCCCCTTTATTTATTCCTGTCTTCCATTTATACACCTCAATCATATCCCCCCTAATTCTACGTCTTTCTAGAGAATGCAGTTTCAGGGCCCTTAGTCTATCCTCATAGGGAAGGTTTCTGATACATGGGATCAACTTTGTCATCCTCCTTTGTACATTTTCCAGAGAATTTATATCCATTCTGTAATACAGTGACCAAAACTGTGCAGCATAATCTAAATGAGGCCTAACCAAGGATGTATAGAGTTGAAGAACAACCTGAGGACTCCTATTATTTATGCTTCTTGATATGAAGCCAAGGATTCAATTAGCTTTATTGCGAACACTTATGCACTGTTGTCTTGGTTTCAGATTACTGCTAACCAGAACTCCTAAATCTTTTTCGCAATCCGTAATATTAAGATCTACATTATTTAGTTTATATGTGGCATGGTTATTGTCCTGTCCAACATTTAGAACTTTGCATTTGTCTATATTAAACTGCATCTGCCACTTCTCCGACCACTGCATCAGTCTATTCAAATCTTCCTGGAGTGCTCGAATGTCCTCGTCAGAATGAATTCGACGGCCTATTTTGGTGTCATCGGCAAACTTGCCGATGTCGCTCTTTATGCCCTCATCTATGTCGTTTATGTAGATTGTGAACAGCAGGGGCCCAACACTGACCCCTGTGGAACACCGCTCGTGACGCTTCCCCACTCTGATTTCTCCCCATTTATGCAAACTCTCTGCTGCCTATTTGTCAACCATGCCTCTATCCAGGAAAAAATTTCTCCTCCTATTCCATGTGCTTTAATTTTCCTCAATAGTCTCTGATGTGGGACCCTGTCAAAAGCCTTACTGAAGTCCATATACACAATATCATATTCATTACCATGATCTACCTCCTCAAATACCTTAGTGAAAAAAGTTAATAAATTCGTAAGGCAGGAACGCCCCTTTGTAAAACCATGCTGAGATTCGTTGATTAATTTATGCTTTTCAAGGTGGCTACGAACGCCTCGGCCATTATTGATTCCCATAAATTTTCCCACTTGGAGTTAGGCTTTTGGTCTATAGTTCGAAGCTAAGGACCTGTCACCTGTTTTGAAAATAGGTATCACATTTGCCATTTTCCACTTATCTGGCAACCAGCCAGTTTGTAGTGATATGTTGAAAAGTTTAGCCAAAGGGTGTGCTAAGCTCCTCTTTACATTCCTTTAGAACCCTGCATACAGTTCATCAGGGCCTGGGATTTGTTAGGTTTTAATTTATCTATTTGCCAAAGGGACCATGTCACTTGTGCCCCCTAATATCCCACAGTTTATTATCGTCCTTTTCTACATAATTTATCATTACTGGAATATCGCTGGTATCCTCCTTGTGTAAAAACTGAGGGGAAGTATGTTTTTAAAAATTCTAAAACATTTCCTTATCACTGTCAGTGAGCTGACCCGAGGAACTATTGAGTGGGCCTATCTTGTCCCTGATCTTACTTCTGTATACCTGAAGAATCCTTTTGGGTTAGTCTTCGATTCTCTTGCAACTTTAAAACCTCATAATCTCTTTTTGCTTTTCTAATTCCCTTTTTATTTTCTCTCTTTAACTGAATATATCGATTTCTCATTTGTCCCTCTCCTCTTTTGATTTGCCTTTTATATGCCTCTCTTTTGACCATTCAGGTATTTTAATCTATTGTTCATCCATTTAGGATCATTTTTGTTTGATCTGATTTCCCTATTTGGAACATAATTTGACCTGAGCAGCTAAAAACTATGCCCTGAAAGCATCAATCGGCAACCATCACCACCTACCTGACCCTTAGTCAGGTCATTCCAGTTCAGCCCACCTAAGTAATTTTTCAGTCCTATGAAATCAGCCAAGCGAAATTTCAGGGACGGAGACTTGTTTTGCCCTTATTGGGGGAAATTTCATGATATATTAAATAAGAGTGATTTGTGATCACTTTCCCCAAGCTCATCATTAAACCCCAAGATTATTAATTAGTGTTTCCTACTGGGAAGAACCAAGTCAAGGAGTTATTTCCCCTAGTTGGCTCTGTCACAAACTGTTTTAAAAAAAAAATCCTGGATCGTAAACAAAAAGTCACCTGACTCTAAATTTTCCCGTCAAATTGCTCCAGTCAATCTGTCTATAGTTGAAATCTCCCATTAGCACAACATTTTCGTATGTAGATGCCTTACGAATTTCGTCCCATAGAAGTTACTGCACTCCCTATCAAGATTTGGGGCCCCGTAAAACACACCCAAAAATTTGTTTTTTCTCGGCCCTCGAGAAGCTGTAACCAAAAGATTCAGTGGCTGACGCTTCTAATTTAATATCTTGTCTAACACAACAATTTAAATTGTCTCTGACATACATCGCTACTCCACCACCTTTCCCGTTTTTACCCTGTCAGTGTGGAATAATTTCTAACCTTGTATGTGACATTTTAGAGGGCATCTCTCTATCTTTCAGATTGGCCAGGTCTCTGTTATAGCAATAAAAATCTATGTTTCCTGCACTTGCAATTAATCTTAGCTCATCTATCTTATTTCTTACACTCCTGCTATTAGTATAGTAAACCTTAAGGGAGCTAGTCCCTTGCTGCCCTCTGCTGTCCCCCTTTGTTTGCTGACCTGATGTATTGTCTTTATTTATAACTTCATGCTGAATGCCTTTTATACATTTACTGTTTCCAACCCAAGTGTTGCAACCCTGCTTGTTTCCCACACACACCCATACCTCTATCTTCCATCAGTTTAAAATCATAGGCATTTCACCAATGGCCTTCTCAATCGAGTCTGCAAGTGCTACCACCCCAGCCCCAGAGAGATGTACCCCATCCCTTGCATACATATCATGTTTGCCATAAAAGTTGTTCCAGTTGTCAATGAATGGGATTGCAAGTTCCTTGCAGTATCTTTTCTAGCCAGCAATTTACACCAATTGCCCTAGACAACCATTCATTTTCCTACTCCCCTTCTAGGCAAGATGCTACATATGATTGGGAACCCTCCCTTAGACTTAATGAAATCTATAGCTGACCTGTACTTATCTAGCAGCTCTTCTCTCCTACCCTTCCCAATATCATTTCCACCAGCACTGAGACAGATAATGGGCTTGTTCCCATTACCTGACATGGTATTATCCAGCCTGTTGACAATGTCCCCAACACCAGCTCCAGGAAGCACACTCTATCTCTCATCTTCTTATTCCTATTAAAAAAAGCACGGTCAATATATTTTACCTGAGAGTCACCAACCACAAGAATGTGCTTACCTCCATTAGCAGGGGCAGTAGTACCCTTACCTTCACTGGCCACTGAAGTACATTCATCCTGAAGAACAGAGAAGCGATTTCCTACCTTCAGATCTTCACTCTTAACTTTCCTTACTCTGATGCGCCTTCCATTACTGTGAACCACTCGCCACTTGTAGCAGGTGCTGGACTGCACCTCACTGCTGGTAGCCGTTGCTACCTCCCCAACTACAGCCTCCTCACAGCGAGAGACAGACTGCACCTCACTGCTAGAAGCCTCATTCCCCACAACTCCAGCCACCTCACACTCTCTCCCAGACCCACTGAGGTGGACCTTCAGCCTCCTAATGTCCTCCTGGAGAAGCAAGACCTCCTCCTTCAACTCTCCAACCTCAATTTTTAAAACACTGCAGAAGCAAGCCATGCTTTGTAACCGTCCACACTAATCCCCAAAGCAGCTCAGGGTCTGTGACCTCACGTGACGACTGACCACTGACGACTCTGAACATGAAGATGTTCCAGTGAACATGAGGTGTTCCAGTGAACATAAAGTGTTCCAGTGAACATAAAGTGTTCCAGTGAACATGAAGTGTTCCAGTGAACATAAAGTGTTCCAGTGAACATAAAGTGTTCTAGTGAACATGAAGTGTTCCAGTGAACATGAAGTGTTCCAGCGAACATAAAGTGTTTCAGTGAACATGAAGTGTTCCAGTGAACAGTGATATTATACCGGGACATGAGGGATCTTTAGAGAAGCTGGATGAATATCAGTCGGTCAGACGTGTTCCTTTGTATCATAACCCCAGCACATTCTACCTCAGTGATCCCAGACAGGTATCCTGAAGAATGTTGTAGGGCGTCAGGGCCCCCGCAGCGCGACCCCAGACCTGGCCTCCTAGTGGTTCAGTGTATGATCAACCAGGCTGTTACTGCTGGTCGCACACAATCCAACATACTAAGCACAGCCTTGCTGATTAGGAATTCCTACTGAACGCTTCATACGGAAGCCAGTTATTCTCCACTTTTTTAACCATTTCTTCCACTAAGGTAGAGCGAATAAAAAATTGACACATTCACCATCATTCGTTCAACAGCGGTTTAACAAGAAGTGTACAGACATCACAGTTTAAATGACTCTCTCAATTGCATCATTCCCATTTCTCCTTCCCAGTGCTGGGACTGTTTTCCCGCCTCTAGGACTCAAATTCAGTTAGCCAGTCTTCCTGAATTCTTTCATAAATCTTACTCTATACTCCAACAGCGCGTGAAATCCCTGAAACCAACTGTATCCACTCATTCCAATTTAACAAGCTTACGCATGCCTGCAGGATGGTCAAGCCCCTACCATTTAATATCTCCTTCACACCTTCCTTCTCACCATTTCTGGATCTTTCCCTTCAACACCATTCTTCAACCTCTGATTTATACTCTCTTGTTGATCTAGTCCTTCATCATCCTGTCTACATCCCTAGACCACCTCAACAACCCTTACTCTGTCCTCTGACCCACTCCGTCTTCTAATTTTTGTGCTCTGACTTTTTTTTTTTCATAAAATTCACACCACACATTGCTCAGTCAAACATTTACATCTTCAATGCCTCCAGCTGCCTCTTTGCTATAACATCTAAAGCCCATGTCTCACACCCATTTAAAATTATTTGTTCCACAGTAATCTGGTATATTCCCATTATGGTCTCTACAGATAAACTTCCATCTTTCCAGAGATGCCTCAACACTTTGCCTACCGTTTTACCTTCGGTTATTCTGTGGTTCATCTCTTTCATGAACTTCTCTGTTGACACATCCATTCCCAAATACCTAAATACATCCACTTCCTCCATACTCCTCCTCCTATTTCATATCCAAGGTTTTATTATTTAATTTTTTTTTGTTACTCTTACCATCTTGATCTTTTCTGTTAAGTTTTAAGTTCCTTCTTTTGCATGACCTCCCAAGTTGATCCACCAACCTTTGCAACTTTTCTTTAGAATCTCCCCTACAAAAACTGTGTCACTAAGAAAGACCAACTGTGACATCGTACCAGATTCATAATCTCTAATTCCCGCACCTCTACCCAACACCCCAGCATTCACTTCTTTTACAGTCCCATCCATAAATATGTTAAAGACCATTATGACATCACACATCCCTGTTTCACATCTACCTTCACTGGAAAATAGTCTACTGTGCAGGCTTTCGGTACTCTCATTATCAAAATGTTTCGTCTACACAGCAGGTTTTTTCAGGCGAATACTAAATATTATAACACTAGAGACTACCTGTAGAAATAGAGAGATGATTTTGCTGTGATCAGTCCCTCAGCCTTGATAGAAAGTGAGTCGTTCCTATTGTCAAAGCTGATTGACTGAACACCTCAGAATTACCTCTCCACTTTTCCTGTCTTCGGTATGATAATTGGCGATATTCAACTGAAGAAACCTGCGGTACAGACGAGATGTGTCGACATTGAAGATACTGATGGTTGCATGTGTGTCTTGCTCATCCTCGGGTACGCCAGTGTTTAAAATTTAAGACAGAAGAGGCACTGTCAAACAAATGCCACATCCTTTAATGAAATTGGCAAATTAGTGCCTAGATCTAGATGGTCCAGTAACAATTCAAGCCTTCAGACGAGAGTTTGAAGGTTTGAAGTTGATCAGAAGAATCGTTGTCAAGTTATTGCACCGAGGCAGCTGCACTTTCTCTTCGTGGATAAAACTGGCAAACTGGGACTTACACAACCCAACAACAACTCCAGCCTTCCGATACCTAAGATTAACCAGAGTGGAAAAATTGAAGCCGATCAAAAGCGGCGTTCTCTTATCATCGCTCGGAAACCTTGAATGAAAAAAAAAAAATAGAAGCGGGTGTAGGTCTTATGATAACCCGTCACTGGAGCTTTTTGTTATCTGACCGAGGCCTTCCACTGGCTTACCAGTCCACCATATGAACCTTAAAGGTGGCATCTTTTTATGTGCTCCTGATGATAAGAAAATAAATACTGTCACACAGTGTATAGGTATTCGCTTCCATGGATATCTGAAAATGCATCGTAAGATTACGCGACCCAAAATTATCAATGTAGACACACAGAAGATTCACGAAATATGCAGCTGTGTTGAGACAATAGATCGCTCCAGTGACAGCTGGAAATGGAATTCATAACTCAGAACTATTGGTCTGAGGTTGTCTGGGGTTCTGGTGTCAGAGCTGTCGCCAAGGTGTTGGAAAAGAAATATTACACGTTTAAGAACTACTGGGAAAGTAAAAGGAATCTTTATATTGAATGTCGACAGAAGTTAAACAGATTTACCTGTTATCTTGGGTATTCACGAGATAGAATGAAAGATCAGCAAGCCTGCCGGAGTGGATTATTATTATTATAATCAAAAAGAAGCGCTAAACCACAAGGGTTATACAGCGTTGTCTGCCAGAGTGGAAAAAAAACTGATTTCCATTTCACACTCATTTGACAGGAGGATAGTACTGTACCTTCCTGTGGTTGCTGTCTACCTTTCGAAGGTGCCGGGGGTGACTCTTCCCTCGCGGCCCTCCAGGTTGCTACCCCTCGCACTCTGGGCTCAGGCCAGGCTTCGAAACCGGTCACAGGTATATCACAGGTATACATGGGAGTACCTGAGTAACACAGCAGTAGGCTTGGACGGTCACAGGTATGTCACAGGTATACATGGGAGTACCTGAGCAACACAGCAGTAGGCTTGGATATCCTCTCTGTTGAGGTCCATAAACTTTTAGTCAAAAGCTGAAGAGCTATCAAGTATGATCAAGGTGTGTGAGTCAATAACAGGAAAGCAGAAGTACATACCTGATCAGCCAGGCTGTTTATGTCAACTGCACGCAGCCAATGTGGACATCACAACCCGGCTGATCAGAAAATCTCTAGTGGAAAACCTCCCTCCCCCCCACCCAAAAAAAAAAAGTCTCCTTCAGAGGCAGTATACGAGTTGACAAAGTGACAGGAGTCTTCCCGCCACCTCTATGAACCTCCAGGCAGAGTGTTCCCCCCAGAGATTTCCCGAGGCTTATTCTGCGTATTGCACGTCTCCCAGGGCTTATTGCACGTATTGCACGTCTCGTGAGGCGTGAGGGATGTGACGCCAGCCTCGGTAAATACCTTCCACTCTCCTCCACGAATTTCCTTGCTTGCAGTATCTCCAGGTTTGCCATTCTTCCTCCACACTTTCCCATTTTTTCCCCTCATACTTGCATACACACGCTCGGCCTCTGTCTTCATAGATCGAATATCGCATTCCAGACACTACAGTAGATGCTCTACCAGTGTTACTTCCTTCAGTGTTGCGTGAGAAGCTAACGGTATTGTGTTACTGCTTACAATATGTTTTACAGATTTCAGTATTGTGTTACTGCCTTCAAGATTGTGTTACTGCATTCAGTATTGTGTTACTGCCTTCAGTAATGTGTTACTGCCTTCAGTATTGTGTTACTGCCTTCAATATTGTGTTACTGCCTTCAGTATTGTGTTACTGCCTTCAGTATTGTGTTACTGCCTTCAATATTGTGTCACTGCCTTCAATATTGTGTTACTGCCTTCAATATTGTGTTACTGCCTTCAATATTGTGTTACTGCCTTCAGTATTGTGTTACTGCCTTCAGTATTGTGTTACTGCCTTCAATATTGTGTTTACTGCCTTCAATATTGTGTTACTGCCTTCAATATTGTGTTACTGCCTTCAATATTGTGTTACTGCCTTCAATATTGTGTTACTGCCTTCAATATTGTGTTACTGCCTTCAGTATTGTGTTACTGCCTTCAATATTGTGTTACTGCCTTCAATATTGTGTTACTGCCTTCAATATTGTGTTACTGCCTTCAATATTGTGTTACTGCCTTCAATATTGTGTTACTGCCTTCAGTATTGTGTTACTGCCTTCAGTATTGTGTTATTGCCTTCAGTATTGTGTTACTGCCTTCAATATTGTGTTACTGCCTTCAGTATTGTGTTACTGCCTTCAGTATTGTGTTACTGCCTTCAGTATTGTGTTACTGCCTTCAGTATTGTTACTGCCTTCAGTATTGTGTTACTGCCTTCAGTATTGTGTTACTGCCTTCAGTATTGTGTTACTGCCTTCAGTATTGTGTTACTGCCTTCAGTATTGTGTTACTGCCTTCAATATTGTGTTACTGCCTTCAGTATTGTGTTACTGCCTTCAGTATTGTGTTACTGCCTTCAATATATGTGTTACTGCCTTCAGTATTGTGTTACTGCCTTCAATATTGTGTTACTGCCTTCAATATTGTGTTACTGCCTTCAGTATTGTGTTACTGCCTTCAGTATTGTGTTACTGCCTTCAATATTGTGTTACTGCCTTCAGTATTGTGTTACTGCCTTCAATATTGTGTTACTGCCTTCAATATTGTGTTACTGCCTTCAATATTGTGTTACTGCCTTCAGTATTGCTTTACTGCCTTCAGTATTGCTTTACTGCCTTCAGTATTGCTTTACTGCCTTCAGTATTGCTTTACTGCCTTCAGTACTGCTTTACTGCCTTCAGTACTGCTTTACTGCCTTCAGTATTGCTTTACTGCCTTCAGTACTGCTTTACTGCCTTCAGTATTGCTTTACTGCCTTCAGTACTGCTTTACTGCCTTCAGTACTGCTTTACTGCCTTCAGTACTGCTTTACTGCCTTCAGTACTGCTTTACTGCCTTCAGTACTGCTTTACTGCCTTCAGTATTGCTTTACTGCCTTCAGTATTGCTTTACTGCCTTCAGTACTGCTTTACTGCCTTCAGTATTGCTTTACTGCCTTCAGTATTGCTTTACTGCCTTCAGTACTGCTTTACTGCCTTCAGTACTGCTTTACTGCCTTCAGTACTGCTTTACTGCCTTCAGTACTGCTTTACTGCCTTCAGTACTGCTTTACTGCCTTCAGTACTGCTTTACTGCCTTCAGTACTGCTTTACTGCCTTCAGTACTGCTTTACTGCCTTCAGTACTGCTTTACTGCCTTCAGTACTGCTTTACTGCCTTCAGTACTGCTTTACTGCCTTCAGTACTGCTTTACTGCCTTCAGTACTGCTTTACTGCCTTCAGTATTGCTTTACTGCCTTCAGTATTGCTTTACTGCCTTCAGTATTGCTTTACTGCCTTCAGTATTGCTTTACTGCCTTCAGTACTGCTTTACTGCCTTCAGTACTGCTTTACTGCCTTCAGTATTGTGTTACTGCCTTCAGTATTGCTTTACTGCCTTCAGTACTGCTTTACTGCCTTCAGTACTGCTTTACTGCCTTCAGTACTGCTTTACTGCCTTCAGTACTGCTTTACTGCCTTCAGTACTGCTTTACTGCCTTCAGTATTGCTTTACTGCCTTCAGTATTGCTTTACTGCCTTCAGTACTGCTTTACTGCCTTCAGTATTGCTTTACTGCCTTCAGTATTGCTTTACTGCCTTCAGTATTGCTTTACTGCCTTCAGTACTGCTTTACTGCCTTCAGTACTGCTTTGCTGCCTTCAGTACTGCTTTACTGCCTTCAGTACTGCTTTACTGCCTTCAGTACTGCTTTACTGCCTTCAGTACTGCTTTACTGCCTTCAGTACTGCTTTACTGCCTTCAGTACTGCTTTACTGCCTTCAGTACTGCTTTACTGCCTTCAGTACTGCTTTACTGCCTTCAGTATTGCTTTACTGCCTTCAGTACTGCTTTACTGCCTTCAGTATTGCTTTACTGCCTTCAGTATTGCTTTACTGCCTTCAGTATTGCTTTACTGCCTTCAGTACTGCTTTACTGCCTTCAGTATTGCTTTACTGCCTTCAGTACTGCTTTACTGCCTTCAGTATTGCTTTACTGCCTTCAGTACTGCTTTACTGCCTTCAGTATTGCTTTACTGCCTTCAGTATTGCTTTACTGCCTTCAGTATTGCTTTACTGCCTTCAGTATTGCTTTACTGCCTTCAGTATTGCTTTACTGCCTTCAGTATTGCTTTACTGCCTTCAGTATTGCTTTACTGCCTTCAGTATTGCTTTACTGCCTTCAGTATTGCTTTACTGCCTTCAGTATTGCTTTACTGCCTTCAGTATTGCTTTACTGCCTTCAGTATTGCTTTACTGCCTTCAGTTCTGCTTTACTGCCTTCAGTTCTGCTTTATCACCTTCAAAACTTCTTTACTGCCTTCAGTGTGTTGTTACTGACTCCGATTTTTGTGTTACTTTCTTCAGTATTGTGGTATTGCCTTCAGTACTGTGTTGCTTTCAGAGTTGTGTTAGTGCCATAAGTATTGAGTTCCTGTCTTCAGTTTAGTGATATTTCCTTCACTATATTGATACTTCCTCCCTTGTAGTGTTACTACTTTCTCTGAAGTGTTGCTGAGTTCGCTATAGCGGTTACTTCCTTCGTTATAGTGGTCTCTGTCCTCAGTGTAGTGATATTGCCTTCAGTGAAGTGTTACTGCCTTCACTGTAGTGTTACTGCCTTCACTGTAGTGTTACTGCCTTCACTGTAGTGTTACTGCCTTCACTGTAGTGTTACTGCCTTCACTGTAGTGTTACTGCCTTCACTGTAGTGTTACTGCCTTCACTGAGATGTTTTGCCTTCACTGGGATGTTACTGCTTTCACTATTGCTAACATTGATAAAGAGAGAATAAAACTGCTTCTAACAAGGAGCAGAATCAATGGTAAAGTTAGAGAACTGTAACTGCTGGAGACTTAAATTATAATGAAATGTATTGTACACTTGGTTATAGCAGGGAGGAATGAGAGGGAAGTAAATGAATGTATAATATACTTAAATATGTACTCATTTGTAATGAGTACATACTTAAATATCATCAACACTTAATCTGCCGGAGGCCTCCACCAGATGTTCACTGATGCAGCAAAAGGTCCTGAAAGTGCTAATGCTGGATCTGCTGTAATTCTTGTCAGATATCTTGAAAAATTTGTAAAAGTCGTTATCCTAGAGTGAATTAGTTGCCCTTAAATTGACCGCTGAAGTTGGTAAAAAAAACTAGATTAAATGCAAATTACAGAGTCCTAAAAGCTGGCAGGCCAGAAGTGTGTTAAACTTCTGGTCCAAGCCGGACACTGCGTCAGCCTTGGTCTGACACAGTGTCTCACACCTTCCCAACACTCCAGCATTCACCTCTTTTACAGCCTAATATATATATATATATATATATATATATATATATATATATATATATATATATATATATACATATACATAATATGGTGACATCTTTGATTCATGATTAATTCCTAATTTCAGAGAAGCACAGTCCATCTTCTTCATTACATACGTTAACCTGTGCTTCTCTCTCTTCTAAAAAAATTATTTAACTTTCCCATATATTTACAATATTTACATTCATTAATCTTCTATTAAGCTCTGTCACATGACTTTTCTAAATCCATAAATACATGCTACAGTGTAAACACCCGGCATAAACATCCTAACATCCTCACCCTTCCAAATTACTCCTGGTTCCTCTTCAGTCCGACTTTCTGTTTTACCCTTAAATCTTTCAGCAATAATTCTACCATACATACGGGGCCAAGAGATGAGTCTCGACCCCTGCAAACACAATTAAGAGAGTATATTTGCCTGGTATACTCAACAGGCTAATTCACTTATTATCACTTACTCGTTTCCTGTTTGTTTCCTCCTGTGCAAAGTAACTATGGATACTCTCAGTCAGTCCTTATGAACCCTCCCTTCTTGCATGTACTGAACAAATACATCAACAACTCTAAAATTATATCCCCACCTGTGTTTAAGTTTCTTAAGTTTAGTCTTAAGTCGAGAGTTAGGTCTTAATTCTTAAGTCTTAATTCTCACTCTCCAGACTTCAGTTTTCATTCCATCTGTCCCAGATTCTTTATGCAGTTTCATTCTACCAGCTTCCTCGTGCACTCATCTCTCAATCTTTCATAATTTATTTCACTTCGCCCAAGGTATGGAATCACCGTCTCTCTCTCTCTCTCTCTCTCTCTCTCTCTCTCTCTCTCTCTCTCTCTCTCTCACTCACTCTCTATCTCTCTCTTTATTTTTCTTACACAGGGTTTGACAAGGTTAGGTTAAGGATCACTAACTTTATTGACAAGCTAAGAGCTGTTACCTACATCAGCTCATTTGAAAGCATTTTTATTGTTATGAGACATACAAGTAGGGAACAGGATGAAGTTGGAGCCATCTGTGGGCCAGCATTTTCATTTGATCAACTGACTTTATCTCGTTGACATCATTATGCTGTACGAATGTGTTCCATACTCGAGTCATCCTGGGTATGTATGATCTCAGATGAATACAATACACAAATAACCCGCACATAAAAGAGAGAAGCTTACGACGACGTTTCGGTCCGACTTGGACCATTGACAAAGTCAAGTCAGTGTGACTTTGTCAATGGTCCAAGTCGGACCGAAACGTCGTCGTAAGCTTCTCTCTTTTATGTGCGGGTTATTTGTGTATTGTTCCAGTCACGATATTGTGACTTTTTTGTTATTTATTGATCTCAGATGAAGTGATGTTCTGGAGAAGGGTACAGCCAGTCTCTCTCTTTCTCTCTCTCTCTCTCTCTCTCTCTCTCTCTCTCTCTCTCTCTCTCTCTCTCTCTCTCTCTCTCTTTCTCTCTCTCTCTCTCTCTCTCTCACTCTCTCTCTCTCTCTCTCATCATCATCAATATTTAACAACTCAAAATATTTACTTCATCTTACCAAATACTTCACTTTATAACATTTCACCCCTATTGTTGTTAACAGTCAGTCATATTGTTGTTAACAGTCAGTCATATTGTTGTTAACAGTCAGTCATATTGTTGTTAACAGTCAGTCATATTGTTGTTAACAGTCAGTCATATTGTTGTTAACAGTCAGTCATATTGTTGTTAACAGTCAGTCATATTGTTGTTAACAGTCAGTCATATTGTTGTTAACAGTCAGTCATATTGTTGTTAACAGTCAGTCATATTGTTGTTAACAGTCAGTCATATTGTTGTTAACAGTCAGCCATATTGTTGTTAACAGTCAGTCATATTGTTGTTAACAGTCAGTCATATTGTTGTTAACAGTCAGTCATATTGTTGTTAACAGTCAGTCATATTGTTGTTAACAGTCAGTCATATTGTTGTTAACAGTCAGTCATATTGTTGTTAACAGTCAGTCATATTGTTGTTAACAGTCAGTCAATTTGTTGTTAACAGTCAGTCATATTGTTGTTAACAGTCAGTCATATTGTTGTTAACAGTCAGTCATATTGTTGTTAACAGTCAGTCATATTGTTGTTAACAGTCAGTCATTTTGTTGTTAACAGTCAGTCAATTTGTTGTTAACAGTCAGTCATATTGTTGTTAACAGTCAGTCATATTGTTGTTAACAGTCAGTCATATTGTTGTTAACAGTCAGTCATATTGTTGTTAACAGTCAGTCATTTTGTTGTTAACAGTCAGTCATATTGTTGTTAACAGTCAGTCATATTGTTGTTAACAGTCAGTCATATTGTTGTTAACAGTCAGTCATTTTGTTGTTAACAGTCAGTCATATTGTTGTTAACAGTCAGTCATATTGTTGTTAACAGTCAGTCATTTTGTTGTTAACAGTCAGTCATATTGTTGTTAACAGTCAGTCATATTGTTGTTAACAGTCAGTCATATTGTTAACAGTCAGCCATTTTGTTGTTAACAGTCAGTCATATTGTTGTTAACAGTCAGTCATATTGTTGTTAACAGTCAGTCATATTGTTGTTAACAGTCAGTCATATTGTTAACAGTCAGTCATATTGTTGTTAACAGTTAGGGTCATATTGTTGTTAACAGTCAAGGTCATATTGTTGTTAACAGTCAGGGTCATATTGTTGTTAACAGTCAGGGTCATATTGTTGTTAACAGTCAGGGTCATATTGTTGTTAACAGTCAGGGTCATATTGTTAACAGTCAGGGTCATATTGTTGTTAACAGTCAGGGTCATATTGTTGTTAACAGTAAGGTTCATATTGTTGTTAACAGTCAGGGTCATATTGTTGTTAACAGTCAGGGTCATATTGTTGTTAACAGTCAAGGTCATATTGTTACCAGTCAGGGTCATATTGTTGTTAACAGTCACTCATCTTGTTGTTAACAGTCAGGGTCATATTGTTGTTAACAGTCAGGGTCATATTGTTGTTAACAGTCAGGGTCATATTGTTGTTAACAGTCAGGGTCATATTGTTGTTAACAGTCAGGGTCATATTGTTGTTAACATTCAGTCATATTGATGTTAACAGTCATGGTCTTATTGTTTTTAACAGTCAGTCATATTGTTGTTAACAGTCAGGGTCATATTTTTGTTAACAGTAAGGGTCATATTGTTGTTAACAGTCAGGGTCATATTGTTGTTAACAGTCAGGGTCATATTGTTGTTAACAGTCAGAGTCATATTGTTGTTAACAGTCAGGGTCATATTGTTGTTAACAGTCAGGGTCATATTGTTGTTAACAGTCAGGGTCATATTGTTGTTAACAGTCAGGGTCATATTGTTGCTAACAGTCAGTCATCTTGTTGTTAACAGTCAGGGTCATATTGTTGTTAACAGTCAGGGTCATATTGTTGTTAACAGTCTGGGTCATATTGTTGTTAACAGTCAGGGTCATATTGTTGTTAACAGTCAGGGTCATATTGTTGTTAACAGTCTAGGTCATATTGTTGTTAACAGTCAGTCATATTGATGTTAACAGTCACGGTCATATTGTTTTTAACAGTCAGTCATATTGTTGTTAACAGTCAGAGTCATATTGTTGTTAACAGTCAGTCATATTGTTGTTAACAATCAGTCATATTGTTGTTAACAGTCAGTCATATTGTTGTTAACAGTCAGTCATATTGTTGTTAACAGTCAGTTATATTGTTGTTAACAGTCAGGGTCATATTGTTGTTAACAGTCAAGGTCATATTGTTGTTAACAGTCAGGGTCATATTGTTGTTAACAGTCAGGGTCATATTGTTGTTAACAGTCAGGGTCATATTGTTGTTAACAGTCAGGGTCATATTGTTGTTAACAGTCAGGGTCATATTGTTGTTAACAGTCAGGGTCATATTGTTGTTAACAGTCAGGGTCATATTGTTGTTAACAGTCAGGGTCATATTGTTGTTAACAGTCAGGGTCACATTGTTGTTAACAGTCAGGGTCATATTGTTGTTAACAGTCAGAGTCATATTGTTGTTAACAGTCAGGGTCATATTGTTGTTAACAGTCAGGGTCATATTGTTGTTAACAGTCAGGGTCATATTGTTGTTAACAGTCAGGGTCATATTGTTTTTAACAGTCAGGGTCATATTATTGTTAACAGTCAGGGTCACATTGTTGTTAACAGTCAGGGTCATGTTGTTGTTAACAGTAAGGGTCATATTGTTGTTAACAGTCAGTCATATTGTTGTTAACAGTCAGGGTCATATTGTTGTTAACAGTCAGTCATATTGTTGTTAACAGTCAGGGTCACATTGTTGTTAACAGTCAGGGTCATGTTGTTGTTAACAGTCAGGGTCATATTGTTGATAACAGTCAGGGTCATATTGTTGTTAACAGTCAGTCATATTATTGTTAACAGTCAGGGTCACATTGTTGTTAACAGTCAGGGTCATGTTGTTGTTAACAGTCAGGGTCATATTGTTGTTAACAGTCAGGGTCATATTGTTGATAACAGTCAGGGTCATATTGTTGTTAACAGTCAGTCATATTATTGTTAACAGTCAGGGTCACATTGTTGTTAACAGTCAGGGTCATGTTGTTGTTAACAGTCAGGGTCATATTGTTGTTAACAGTCAGTCATATTGTTGTTAACAGTCAGGGTCATATTGTTGTTAACAGTCAAGGTCATATTGTTGTTAACAGTCAGGGTCATATTGTTGTTAACAGTCAGGGTCATATTGTTGCTAAAAGTCAGGGTTATATTGTTGTTAACAGTCAGGGTCATATTGTTGTTAACAGTCAGGGTCACATTGTTGTTAACAGTCAGGGTCATATTGTTGTTAACAGTCAGGGTCATATTGTTGTTAACAGTCAGTCATATTGTTGTTAACAGTCAGGGTCATATTGTTGTTAACAGTCAGGGTCATATTGTTGTTAACAGTCAGGGTCATATTGTTGCTAACAGTCAGGGTCATATTGTTGTTAACAGTCAGGGTCATATTGTTGTTAACAGTCAGGGTCATATTGTTGTTAACAGTCAGGGGTCATATTGTTGTTAACAGTCACGGTCATATTGTTGTTAACAGTCAGGGGTCATATTGTTGTTAACAGTCAGGGTCATATTGTTGTTAACAGTCAGGGGTCATATTGTTGTTAACAGTCAGGGTCATATTGTTGTTAACAGTCAGGGTCATATTGTTGTTAACAGTCAGGGTCATATTGTTAACAGTCAGGGTCATATTGTTGTTAACAGAGTCATATTGTTGTTAACAGTCAGGGTCATATTGTTGTTAAGAGTCAGGGTCATATTGTTAACAGTAAGGGTCATATTGTTGTTAACAGTCAGGGTCATATTGTTGTTAACAGTCAGGGTCATATTGTTAACAGTCAGGGTCATATTGTTAACAGTCAGGGTCATATTGTTGTTAACAGTAAGGGTCATATTGTTGTTAACAGTCAGGGTCATATTGTTAACAGTCAGGGTCATATTGTTAACAGTCAGGGTCATATTGTTGTTAACAGTCAGGGTCATATTGTTGTTAACAGTCAGGGTCATATTGTTGTTAACAGTCAGGGTCATATTGTTGTTAACAGTCAGGGTCACATTGTTGTTAACAGTCAGGGTCATATTGTTGTTAACAGTCAGGGTCATATTGTTGTTAACAGTCTGGGTCATATTGTTGTTAACAGTCAGTCATATTATTGTTAACAGTCAGGGTCACATTGTTGTTAACAGTCAGGGTCATGTTGTTGTTAACAGTCAGGGTCATATTGTTGTTAACAGTCAGTCATATTGTTGTTAACAGTCAGGGTCATATTGTTGTTAACAGTCAAGGTCATATTGTTGTTAACAGTCAGGGTCATATTGTTGTTAACAGTCAGGGTCATATTGTTGCTAACAGTCAGGGTCATATTGTTGTTAACAGTCAGGGTCATATTGTTGTTAACAGTCAGGGTCACATTGTTGTTAACAGTCAGGGTCATATTGTTGTTAACAGTCAGGGTCATATTGTTAACAGTCAGTCATATTGTTGTTAACAGTCAGGGTCATATTGTTGTTAACAGTCAGGGTCATATTGTTGTTAACAGTCAGGGTCATATTGTTGCTAACAGTCAGGGTCATATTGTTGTTAACAGTCAGGGTCATATTGTTGTTAACAGTCAGGGTCATATTGTTGTTAACAGTCAGGGTTCATATTGTTGTTAACAGTCACGGTCATATTGTTGTTAACAGTCAGGGGACATATTGTTGTTAACAGTCAGGGTCATATTGTTGTTAACAGTCAGGGGTCATATTGTTGTTAACAGTCAGGGTCATATTGTTGTTAACAGTCAGGGTCATATTGTTGTTAACAGTCAGTGTCATATTGTTGTTAACAGTCACGGTCATATTGTTGTTAACAGTCAGGGTCATATTGTTGTTAACAGTCAGGGTCATATTGTTGTTAACAGAGTCATATTGTTGTTAACAGTCAGGGTCATATTGTTGTTAAGAGTCAGGGTCATATTGTTGTTAACAGTAAGGGTCATATTGTTGTTAACAGTCAGGGTCATATTGTTGTTAACAGTCAGGGTCATATTGTTGTTAACAGTCAGGGTCATATTGTTGTTAACAGTCAGGGTCATATTGTTGTTAACAGTAAGGGTCATATTGTTGTTAACAGTCAGGGTCATATTGTTAACAGTCAGGGTCATATTGTTGTTAACAGTCATGGTCATATTGTTGTTAACAGTCAAAGTCATATTGTTGTTAACAGTCAGGGTCATATTGTTTTTAACAGTCAGGGTCATATTGTTGTTAACAGTCAGGGTCACATTGTTGTTAACAGTCAGGGTCATATTGTTGTTAACAGTCAGGGTCATATTGTTGTTAACAGTCATGGTCATATTGTTAACAGTCAGGGTCATATTGTTGTTAACTGTCAGGGTCATATTGTTGTTAACAGTCAGGGTCATATTGTTGTTAACAGTCAGGGTCATATTGTTGTTAACAGTCAGGGTCATATTGTTGTTAACAGTCAGGGTCATATTGTTAACAGTCAGGGTCATATTGTTGTTAACAGTCAGGGTCATATTGTTGTTAACAGTCAGGGTCATATTGTTGTTAACAGTCAGGGTCATATTGTTGTTAACAGTCAGGGTCATATTGTTGTTAACAGTCAGGGTCATATTGTTGTTAACAGTCAGGGTCATATTGTTGTTAACAGTCAGGGTCATATTGTTGTTAACAGTCAGGGTCATATTGTTGTTAACAGTCAGGGTCATATTGTTGTTAACAGTCAGGGTCATATTGTTAACAGTCAGGGTCATATTGTTGTTAACAGTTAGGGTCATATTGTTGTTAACAGTCAGGGTCATATTGTTGTTAACAGTCAGGGTCATATTGTTGTTAACAGTCAGGGTCATATTGTTGTTAACAGTCAGGGTCATAGTGTTGTTAACAGTCAGGGTCATATTGTTGTTAACAGTCAGGGTCATATTATTAACAGTCAGGGTCATGTTGTTGTTAACAGTCAGGGTCATATTGTTGCTAACAGTCAGTCATCTTGTTGTTAACAGTCAGGGTCATATTGTTGTTTACAGTCAGGGTCATATTGTTGTTAACAGTCAGGGTCATATTGTTGTTAACAGTCAGGGTCATATTGTTAACAGTCAGGGTCATATTGTTGTTAACAGTCAGGGTCATATTGTTGTTAACAGTCAGGGTCATATTGTTGTTAACAGTCAGTCATATTGTTGTTAACAGTCAGGGTCATATTGTTGTTAACAGTCAGTCATATTGTTGTTAACAGTCAGGGTCACATTGTTGTTAACAGTCAGGGTCATGTTGTTGTTAACAGTCAGGGTCATATTGTTGATAACAGTCAGGGTCATATTGTTAACAGTCAGTCATATTATTGTTAACAGTCAGGGTCACATTGTTCTTAACAGTCAGGGTCATGTTGTTGTTAACAGTCAGGGTCATATTGTTGTTAACAGTCAGGGTCATATTGTTGTTAACAGTCAGTCATATTATTGTTAACAGTCAGGGTCACATTGTTGTTAACAGTCAGGGTCATGTTGTTGTTAACAGTCAGGGTCATATTGTTGTTAACAGTCAGTCATATTGTTGTTAACAGTCAGGGTCATATTGTTGTTAACAGTCAAGGTCATATTGTTGTTAACAGTCAGGGTCATATTGTTGTTAACAGTCAGGGTCATATTGTTGCTAACAGTCATGGTCATATTGTTGTTAACAGTCAGGGTCATATTGTTGTTAACAGTCATTGTCACATTGTTGTTAACAGTCAGGGTCATATTGTTGTTAACAGTCAGGGTCATATTGTTGTTAACAGTCAGTCATATTGTTGTTAACAGTCAGGGTCATATTGTTGTTAACAGTCAGGGTCATATTGTTGTTAGCAGTCAGGGTCATATTGTTGCTAACAGTCAGGGTCATATTGTTGTTAACAATCAGGGTCATATTGTTGTTAACAGTCAGGGTCATTTTGTTGTTAACAGTCAGGGTCATATTGTTGTTAACAGTCAGGGGTCATATTGTTGTTAACAGTCACGGTCATATTGTTGTTAACAGTCAGGGGTCATATTGTTGTTAACAGTCAGGGTCATATTGTTGTTAACAGTCAGGGGTCATATTGTTGTTAACAGTCAGGGTCATATTGTTGTTAACAGTCAGGGTCATATTGTTGTTAACAGTCAGGGTCATATTGTTAACAGTCAGGGTCATATTGTTGTTAACAGAGTCATATTGTTGTTAACAGTCAGGGTCATATTGTTGTTAAGAGTCAGGGTCATATTGTTGTTAACAGTAAGGGTCATATTGTTGTTAACAGTCAGGGTCATATTGTTGTTAACAGTCAGGGTCATATTGTTGTTAACAGTCAGGGTCATATTGTTGTTAACAGTCAGGGTCATATTGTTGTTAACAGTCAGGGTCATATTGTTGTTAACAGTCAGGGTCATATTGTTGTTAACAGTCAGGGTCATATTGTTGTTAACAGTCAGGGTCATATTGTTGTTAACAGTCAGGGTCATATTGTTGTTAACAGTCAGGGTCATATTGTTGTTAACAGTCAGGGTCATATTGTTGTTAACAGTCAGGGTCATATTGTTGTTAACAGTCAGGGTCATATTGTTGTTAACAGTCAGGGTCATATTGTTGTTAACAGTCAGGGTCATATTGTTGTTAACAGTCAGGGTCATATTGTTGTTAACAGTCAGGGTCATATTGTTGTTAACAGTCAGGGTCATATTGTTAACAGTCAGGGTCATATTGTTGTTAACAGTCAGGGTCATGCTTCACACTCTGTCTCAAGTTAATAATCTCTCTCCAAAACTGCTTGTCATTCTTATCAAAATTTGCTGATGAAGATTCACCCAACTTCTTACTGTCTCTCACTCTACATTCCCTCAACACTAGTTTATCCTCCTCTTTCCTTTCACTGCATTTCAAAAATCGTTTGTATTTTATTAAAATCTTTTATTTGTCAGTTTTTCTCCTTCACGTTATCTCTTTTCCTTCACTACTTTATCTTAACATTACATCAGATAATTTCTCTTCCCATTACCATGAACCTCTGTTGCATATCTCAGTTTTATAAGTATTCTGTTGTCCTCTTATTTTTACTAGTCCTTGATAATGCAAGAAGCATTGAAACACTTGGAATATTGCTGTTTTTCACTCTCGTTACATTGCACACAAGATGCTAACAAAAAATTCCCGGACTCGAATTATCGGGTGTTTCCTGGATGAAACATGGCGGCGGCGGCGGCGGCGGCGGCGCGGCGGCGGCGGCGGCGGCGGCGGCGGCGGCGACGGCGGCGGCGCAGTGCATTTTGTGAAGTACGGTGGAGAGTTTCAGTGTGATCGGTCAGTCCATGGAGGTTAGACGGGCATTTTATTGTGTTGTTGCGTTTTTTTGTGTGTGTATGTGTAACAGAGAGGAATCTTTAATAGAAAGAACAGCATACATGTGTGTGTGTGTGTGTGTGTGTGTGTGTGTGTGTGTGTGTGTGTGTGTATGTGTGTGTGTGTGTGTGTGTGTACTCACCTAATTGTACTCACCTAATTGTGGTTGCAGGGGTCGAGACTCAGCTCCTGGCCCCGCCTCTTCACCGACCGCTACTAGGTCCTCTCTCCCCCTGCTCCATGAGCTTTATCATACCTCGTCTTAAAACTATGTATAGTTCCTGCCTCCACTACATCGCTTGCCAGACTATTCCACTTCCTAACTACTCTATGACTGAAGAAATAATTCCTAACATCCCTTTGACACATCTGAGTCTTCAGCTTCCAATTGTGACCCCTTGTTTCCGTGTCCCATCTCTGGAACATCCTGTCTCTGTCCACCTTGTCTATTCCACGCAGTATTTTGTATGTCGTTATCATGTCTCCCCTAACCCTCCTGTCCTCCAGTGTTGTCAGACCGATTTCCGTTAACCTTTCTTCATAGGACATTTCCCTTAGCTCTGGAACTAGCCGCCTTGTTGCAAACCTTTGCACTTTCTCTAATTTCATAACGTGTTTGACCAGGTGTGGGTTCCAAACTGGTGCTGCGTACTCCAGTATGGGCCTGACGTACACAGTGTATAAAGTCTTGAATGATTCCTTACTGAGGGACCGGAGCGCTATTCTCAGGTTTGCCAAGCGCGCGTGTGTGTGTGTGCGTGTGTGTGTGTGCTCACTTAGTTCTGGTTGCAGGAGTTGAGTCACAGCTCCTGGGCCCCGCCTCTTCGCTGGCCGCTACTAGGTCACTCTTCCCGCTCCATGAACTTTATCATACCTATTCTTAAAGCTATGTATGGATCCTGCTTCCACTACATCACTACCCAGACAATTCCACTTAATGACAACTCTGTGACTGAAGAAATATTTCATAACATCCCTGTGATTCATCTGAGTCTTCAACTTCCAACTGTGACCCCTTGTTGCTGTGTCCCATCTCTGTCCACCTCGACTCCTCTCAGTATTTTTTATGTCGTTATCATATATGTGTGTGTGTGTGTGTGTGTGTGCTCATCTAATTGTACTCACCTAATTGTTGTTCCAGGTGGTCGATTCATAGGCCCCGCCTCTACACTGGTCGCTACTAAGTCCACTCTTTCCTTACTCCATGAGCATTATCATACCTCTTCTTTAAGCTATGTATGGATCCTGCCTCCACTACATCACTCTCCAGATTGTTCCACTTTTTTGACAACTGTATGACTGATGAAGTACTTCCTAACATCCCTGTGATTCACCTTAGTTTTCAACTTCCACTTGTAGCCTTGTTGCTGTGTCACGTCTCCGAAACATTTTATTCATATTCACCTTGCCAATTATTTTCAGTATTTTATATGTTGTTATCATGTACTCCCCCTGTCCCTCCTGTCCTCCAGTGTTGTCAGGTTTAGTTCCCTTAACCTCTCTTCGTAGGATAAACCCCTCAGCTCCTAGTCTAATCTTATTGCAAACCTTTGCACTTTCTTTAATTTCTTGACGTGTTTGACCAGGTGTGGGTTCCATACTGGTGCTGCATACTCCAGTATGGGCCCGACGTACACGGTATGTAGTGTCGTGAATGACTCCTTACTTAGCTGTCGAAACGCGATTCTCAGGTTTGCCAGGCGCCCGTATGCTGCAGCAGTTATCTGGTTGATGAGCGCCACAGGAGATGCGCTCAGTATGATGCCCACCCCAAGATCTTGTTCCTTGAGTGAATTTTGCAGCCTCTGACCTGTTAGGTTGTACTCTGTCTGTGGTCCCGTTTGTCCTTCCCCAAGCTTCATAACTTTGCACTTTCTGGGGTTAAACTCCAGGAGCCAGGTGCTTGCAGCCTGTCTAAATCCCATTGTGAGATTACCTGATCCTCGCCCGCTTGTATTCTCCATATTAGTTTCACATTGTCTGCAAACAGGGACACTTATGACTCTATCCCTACCGACATATCATTCACATATAAAAGAAACACCACCGGACCTAGGACTGACCTTTGTGGAACCTAACTCGACACATGCACTTATTTTGACACCTCATCTCGTACCGACGCACATTGTTTCCTTCCTGTCAGGTATTCCCTGATCCATTACAGTATTTTCTCTCCTATTCCTGCCTGCTCCTCTAGCTTGTCAACCAGTCTCTGTGTCATACAGTTTCGAAAGCCTTCTTACAGTCCAAGAAGTTGCAGTATACCCATCTCTCTCTCTTTCTCTCTCGCTCTCTCTCTTTCTTTTTTTTCACACAGGGTTTGACAAGGTCAAGGATCCCTAGCTTTATTGACAAGCTATTTTGAGACATACTAGTAGGGAACAGGATGAAGTTGGAGCCATCTGTGGGCACTCTCTCTCTCTCTCTCTCTCTCTCTCTCTCTCTCTCTCTCTCTCTCTCTCTCTCTCTCTCTCTCTCTCTCTCTCTCTCTCTCTCTCTCTTTACACAGGGTTTGACAAGGTTAGTCTCTCTCTCTCTCTCTCTATCTATCTATCTATCTATCTATTTAACTCTCTCTCTCTCTCTCTCTCTCTCTCTTTACACAGGGTTTGACAAGGTCAGTCTCTCTCTCTCTCTCTCTCTCTCTCTCTCTCTCTCTCTCTCTCTCTCTCTCTCTCTCTCTCTATCTATCTATCTATCTATCTATCTATTTAACTCTCTCTCTCTCTCTCTCTCTCTCTCTCTCTATCTATTTTTTTTTTTACACAGGGTTTGTCAAGGTTAAGGATCCCTAGCTTTATTGACAAGCTATTTACAGGTTAAGGATTCCTAACTTTATTGGCAAGCTAAGAGCTGTTACCTACATCAGCTCATTTGAAAGCATTTGTATTGTTATGAGACATACAAGTAGGGAACAGGATAAAGTTGGAGCCATCTGTGGGCCAGCATTTTCATTTGATCAACTGACTTTATCTCGTTGACATCATTATGCTGTACGAATGTGTTCCATACTCGAGTCATCCTGGGTATGTATGATCTCAGATGGAGTGATGTTCTGGAGGGTACAGCCTGAGTGAAGTTGCTGCTTTCTGCCCATCTTGTGGCATAAAAGCTTGTTTCACGCTGTCCTTGAAGTGGATCCAAGTGTGGTATTTTGACAATATTGGCCTTGTACATAACAGTAAGGCCACCCACATCCCTCCTGTGTTGAAGGCTCTGCTGAAATGACAGATCTATCCAGGATGGGTCCAGGCGAGAGATGAGACGTCTTGCTCTGTTCTCTACTCTGTCAAGCAGACGCAGATGAGAGGGGGGGGGCAGGCAAACCAAGAAAGTGGAGCATACTCAAGGTGTGAGCGTACTTGTGCCTCGTACAGGAGCTTGCAACTCCTACTGTCAAGCAGATGCGAGATACAGCGAAGTGCTGTAAGCTTCCTGGTTGCCTTGTTTGCAAGATTTACAACATGGTTCTTCATGGTTAGTTAGGAGTCAAATTTCACCCCAAGGATATCAACTTCTTCTCCAGGTGCCAACACCCTCCCATTCATCCTTACTACTGCACCAGCATTACCATCAAGGTGTCTAGAGACGATCATCATTTGCGTTTTCTCAGGTGCAAATGTTACTTGCCATCTATTTCCCTAAGCTGATATAGCTCTCAGCTGGTGATTGATGTAGCTTAGAGCAGCTGGCATTTCTTCTCTTGGATAAGTGAATGTCAGTGTACAGTCGTCTGCATATGCATGTGATTCTGGGATGAGATGAAGAAGGTCGTTGAAGTAGACATTCCATAACAATGGACCCAGCACACTTCCTTGTGGAATACTTGTCCCAATAGGATGTCTTGCTGATTCCGTTCCATTGAGAACTACACTTAGAGATCTACCATGAAGGTAATCACTGAGGAGACATAGCGTAGAGCCTGCAATTCCCAGTGCTTGAAGTTTTGCTAAGAGGCCCTGGTGCCACACCCGGTCGAAAGCGCCAGCAATGTCCAGTGCTACCACAAGAGCTTACTTTGGATTCATCCAGTGACTGGTGCCACTTAGTGGAGAGGTTTAACAACAGATCAGCAGCAGAGTAACCTTTCCTGAAGCCATATTGACGATCACAAAGTAGTGAGTGGTAGTCAAAAAACTCTGTCATTTGTCTTGAGATTATTGTCTCAATGATCTTACCAGTGATTGACAGAAGTGACACTGGTCTGTAGTTGCTGATTTCTGCTCTGCTCTTCTTTTTGTGAACAGGGACTACATTTGCCTCTTTCCATAGAGAGGGCCATTTACACTGTACTAGGCAGTGCTGAAAGATGCGAGTTAGAGGTGCTGCTAGCTGGTCTGCACATCTTCTCAACAATCTTGGGCTCAACCTGTCCGGGCCCACAGCCTTTTCTTGGTCAAGCGATTTAAGAAGGAAATGCACCTCCTCCTGCCTTATTGTCACCATGGACAGTTTTGACACAGTTCTTGCAACTAGCCAAGGAGGGTCCCTTGCTGGATCAGGAACTTGCATTTTGGTAGCAAAGTGTTCAGCAAAGAGGTCCGCCTTCTCTTGACTACTAGTAGAGGTGGTCCCATCCTGTCGATTTAGAGGCTCTCTCTCTCTCTCTCTCTCTCTCTCTCTCTCTCTCTCTCTCTCTCTCTCTCTCTCTCTCTCTCTCTCTCTCTCTCTCTCTCTCTCTCTCTCTCTCTCTCCTGTCTTACTTCTGTTACCTTGTCACAGAACTCCAATAGGTTTGTGATACCAGATTTCCTTTCTCTGAAGTCATGCTTTTTGTCATGTATTGGTTCATTTGTTTCTAGGTGTTCCACCAGTCTTTTCCTACTCTTTACATACTATACATGTCAGCGACACTTTTCTTTAATTTAGTGCAGCTTGTCTGTTTCCTTGCTTAAAAATCGGGACTACATTGGCTGACTTCCTTGCCTCAGGCAGTTGCCCTGTTTTGATAGATTTATTAAAGACTGTTGTTAGTGGCACACACATTTGCATCTGCTCCCGCTCTCAGGACCCAAGGAGAGATATTATCTGGGGCCCACTGCCTTCGATTATTATTATTATAATCAAGGGGGAAGCGCTAAACCCAGAGGATTATACAGCGCTTGGGGGGGGGATGTGGAAGGCATTCAGGCTTAATTTGGGAAACTGGAGCACAGATCCAATTCCCTAAATCAATAGCCCCTCAACAACATCAAGGAACCTTCCTTGAGGGGCCACTGCCTTCAAGGTATGTAATTTCCCTAGCAGTTTCTTCACCTCTTCGGTTGAGTGAAGTGTGCCCAGTACTTGCACTGTGAATATCTCCCTGAATCGGGAGCTGAACTGTTCACACTCTTCCTGGTCATTCCCTGTGAGCTCCCCTGCTTCCGTCCTCAGCCTGATTACTTTGTCCTTGACTGTTGTTTTCCTCCAGATGTGGCTGTATAACAACTTTGGGATAGATTTGGGTTTTGATGCTGTCTTTCTCGTATTGAAGCTGGGCTTCTCTCCTTATCCATGCAAATTCATTTCTGGCTCTTCGGTTCAACTCTCTGTTTTCCTGGGTCCTTTACCTTCTATATGACTCACGAAATCGTAATGACACGATTGCTAACAAACCATACCCCGGCCGGGATTGAACCCGCGGTCAGAGAGTCTCAAAACTCCAGCCCGTCGCGTTAGCCACTAGACCAGCTAGTCTAGTGGCTAACGCGACGGGCTGGAGTTTTGAGACTCTATGACCGCGGGTTCAATCCCGGCCGGGGTATGGTTTGCCTTCTATACTTTTTCCATACTCTTGCAAACTTGGCTTTGGCCTCTCCACTCCTGGTAAACCATGAGCTCACTCTGGTCTTCCCGTTGTTTTTGTTACCCCTTGGAACGAACTTCTCCAGTGCCTCCCTGAATTTTGTGGTCACATGTTCTGTCATTTTATTTACTGTCTTTGCCACTAGTTCGCTTGCTCTCTGCACCTCATGTAGGAATTGGCTCATACTTGTGTAGTCCTCTTTTTAGAAATTTGGCTTCTCCCATCCTTCTCGTGCTGGTTCACTCTTAATTGTTAACTCTACTATGCATTCGAAACTCAAGACCACATGGTCACTAGCGCCTAGGGGCCTTTCGAGTGTGATATCTTCTATGAACTGCTCAAGGTTCATCATCACCTCTCTCTCTCTGGTTATGTCCTTAATATGTTGGTACATGAAGTTTTCTAGTACTGCCTCCAGTATCTTGGCTCTCCATGTCTCTAGTCCCTTCATGTGGTTCCAGATTCTCCCAGTCAGTCTCCTTATGGTTAAAATCCCCATGAAAAGTAGCTTTGCCTTGCTCAGTGGGCTCTTCTGGCAATCTTGGTTAGTGTGTCCACCATCACTGTTGCTCTCATCATATTTCTGTCTTGGCCTCCTGTTGTCCAGTGGCGGGTTATACTACGTAGTCATCCGCTGCCTCTGACTAGTCCTTCCATCTCCTCTAAACTTCATTGGCTTTTGATGAGCAATGCATTTCCTTCTTCCCTCTGTGCTCCCCTGTCTTTCCTCAGGATCTAATAACCAGACAGGAAAATCACGTCTGTTATCATTTCCATGAGTTTTACCTCTGTGATTGCTAGGATATCTGGGGATGTCTCAGTGATTATTTCTTGCCACTCCTCACTCTTATTTGTAATTCCATCTGTGTTGGTGCAACATACCTTCGGCTTCCTTTCTAGAACTGCATTCTGGGAGTGCGAGTGGTTGGTCCTGGCTGTGGATGTGGTAGGCAGGTCTGGATATAATGGTAGTCTGCTGGTGTGGCAGTATTAGTGCTGGGAATGGGGTAGAGACTGGCTCTTGTTATTAAGTTTGGTTGGCATGGGGTGGTAGGGATTGAGAGGATGCTGTGGGTGGATCTGTGTGTGGTGTTTGCTGCTCCCATCGAGACTGTGGTCCCTTGTCTGCCAGTACCTGACCTGTCCCTTCTTCCTGACTTTGGTGTATTCTCACTCTTTCTCTCAGTTGTTTCCTTTCTTTTTGTGTTCTGTCACTGGTATTTTTGGGAATCCTTTAACAATGGCTTCTGCTGCAGGATTTTTTTTTGTATCATTTCTGACTTAAATATCAATTTGATAGGGCAGTTCTTTTCCCTCGAGTACCACCCAAGTCTCTGAAAATTTGTCGGTTGAGTCATGCCCTCTCCTGCTACTGTGATGATGCTCTTGATCTCTTTTATCTCCTCTTGTCTTTTTTTGTCATATGTGTTCCCTTCTGACTCGTGGAGCTCATTAATAATGAGTGTCCTCTCCCTTTCCTTATCCCATTTGGTTTCCTTAAATATCTCTGGGTCTGATTTAAGTATCTTCTTGATTGTCTCCATTATCTCCCAGACTTCCTAGTGGCCTGGTATCCTTTCTCTGAGGGACTTCTTTGTATGTGTGTGTGTGTGTGTGTGTGTGTGTGTGTGTGTGTGTGTGTGTGTGTGAGTGTGTGCATGAAATCACCTAATTGTGGTTGCAGGGGTTGAGTCATAGCTCCTGGTCCTGCCTCTTCACTGGTCGCTACTACATCCACTCTCTCCCTGCTCCATGTGCCTTATCATACTTCTTCTTAAAGCTATGTATGGATACCGCCTCCACTACCTGGAGAGTATTCTGGGGGTCAATGCCCCCTGGCCGGCCCAGTCCATGACCACACCTATTCCACTTCCTGACAATTTTGTAACTGACGATATACTTCCTAACTATCCTGTGACTCATCTGAGTTTTCATCTCCCTGTTATGTACTCACCTAATTGTTGTTGCAGGGGTCGAAACTCAGCTCCTGGCCCCGTGTGTGTGTGTGTGTGTGTGTGTGTGTGTGTGTGTGTGTGTATGTGTGTATGTGTGTGTGTGTGTGTGTGTGTGTGTGTGTGTGTGTGTGTGTGTGTGTGTACTCACCTAGTTGAGGTTGCGGGGGTCGAGTCCGAGCTCCTGGCCCCGCCTCTTCACTGATCGCTACTAGGTCACTCTCGCTGAGCCGTGAGCTTTATCATACCTCTGCTTAAAGCTATGTATGGATCCTGCCTCCACTACATCGCTTCCCAAACTATTCCACTTACTGACTACTCTGTGGCTGAAGAAATACTTCCTAACATCCCTGTGATTCATCTGTGTCTTCAGCTTCCAACTGTGTCCCCTTGTTACTGTGTCCAATCTCTGGAACATCCTGTCTTTGTCCACCTTGTCAATTCCTCTCAGTATTTTGTATGTCGTTATCATGTCCCCCCTATCTCTCCTGTCCTCCAGTGTCGTCAGGTTGATTTCCCTTAACCTCTCCTCGTGTGTGTGTGTGTGTGTGTGTGTGTGTGTGTGTGTGTGTGTGTGTGTGTGTGTGTGTGTGTGTGTGTGTGTTAGTGTGTGTGTGTGTGTTTGTGTGTGTATGTACTCACCTAACTGTACTCACCTAATTGTGGTTGCAGGGGTCGAGACTCAGCTCCTGGCCCCGCCTCTTCACTGATCGCTACTGGGTCCTCTCTCTCTCTGCTTCCTGAGCTTTGTCATACCTCTTCTTAAAACTATGTATGGTTCCTGCCTCCACTACTACACTTGCTAGGCTATTCCACTTGCTGACAACTCTATGACTGAAGAAATACTTCCTAACGTCCCTGTGACTTGTCTGAGTCTTCAGCTTCCAATTGTGACCCCTTGTCCCTGTGTCCCCTCTCTGGAACATCTTGTCTCTGTCCACCTTGTCTATTCCCCGCAGTATCTTGTATGTCGTTATCATGTCTCCCCTGACCCTTCTGTCCTCCAGTGTCGTCAGTCCGATTTCCCTTAACCTTTCCTCGTACGACATTCCCTTGAGCTCTGGGACTAGCCTTGTTGCAAACCTTTGTACTTTCTCTAACTTCTTGACGTGCTTGACCAGGTGTGGGTTCCAGACTGGTGCTGCATACTCCAGTATGGGCCTAACATACACAGTGTACAGTGTCTTGAACGATTCCTTATTAAGGTATCGGAACGCTATTCTCAGGTTTACCAGGCACCCGTATGCTGCAGCAGTTATTTGGTTGATGTGTGCCTTCGGTGATGTGCTCGGTGTTATGGCCACCCCAAGGTCTTTCTCCCTGAGTGAGGTCTGTAGTCTTTGTCCACCTAGCCTATACTCTGTCTGCGGTCTTCTTTGCCCCTCCCCAATCTTCATGACTTTGCATTTGGCTGGATTGAATTCGAGAAGCCAGTTACTGGACCACATGTCCAGCCTCTCCAGGTCTCTTTGCAGTCCTGCCTCATCCTCGTCCGATTTAATTCTTCTCATCAACTTCACATCATCTGCGAACAGGGACGCTTCAGAGTCTATTCCTTCCATCATGTCGTTCGCATATATCAAAAATAGCACTGGTCCTAGAACTGACCCCTGTGGGACCCCGCTCGTAACAGGCGCCCACTGTGATACCTCTTCACGTACCATGACTCGTTGCTGCCTCCCTGTCAGGTATTCCCTTATCCATTGCAGTGCCCTCCCTTTTACATGCGCCTGATCCTCCAGCTTCTGCACTAACCTCTTGTGGGGAACTGTGTCAAAGGCCTTCCTGCAGTCTAGGAAAACGCAATCTACCCACCCCTCTCTCTCGTGTCTTACTTTTGTTACCTTGTCATAAAACTCCAGGAGGTTTGTGATACAGGATTTGCCTTCCATGAACCCATGCTGGTTTTCATTTATAATCTTGTTCCTTTCCAGGTGTTCGACCACTCTCCTCCTGATAATCTTCTCCATGACTTTGCACACAATACATGTCAGAGACACAGGTCTGTAGTTTAGTGCCTCGTTTCTGTTTCCTTTCTTAAATATGGGGACTACATTAGCTGTCTTCCATTTCTCAGGTAGTTGCCCAGTTTCAAGGGATGTGTTGAAGATTGTGGTTAGAGGCACGCACAGCATCTCTGCTCCTTCTCTAAGGACCCATGGGGAGATGTTGTCCGGTCCCATCGCCTTTGAGGTGTCAAGGTCACTTATGAGCTTCTTCACCTCCTCCTCAGTTGTTCGTATGTCATCCAACAATTGTTGGTATATTCCCTCTTGATGTTCCCTTCTGTGCTGTCTTCCCACAGCCCTTCCTGTCTCTACTGTAAAAACTTCCTTAAATCTCCTGTTCACCTCCTCACATACCTCCTGATCATTTCTTGTGAGTTCTCCACCTTCTGTCCTTAATCTGATCACCTGGTCTTTGACTGTTGTCTTCCTCCTGATGTGGCTATACAACAGTTTCGGGTCAGTCTTGATTCTCGATGCTATGTCATTTTCATACTGTCGCTGGGCCTCCCTCCTTACCTGTGCATACTCATTCCTGGCTGTGTGTGTGTGTGTGTGTGTGTGTGAGTGTGTGTGTGTGTGTGTGTGTGTGTGTGTGTGTGTGTGCGTGTGCGAAATTCTGTATCAGACTCGGTAGAAAGGCTAGTGAAACTCACAAAACGCGTCAGCAAGCATTTGGCGACGAAGCAATCTGTCGGTCACAGTATTTTGAATGGTGTTCCCAATTCAGAGCAGAACGAACGTCAGTTGAGGATGATGATGAATGCTCTGGTCCTCCATCAACGTCACACACAAACGCCAATATTGAAAAAGTGAGGAAAGCTATTCACAAAGATCGTCGTCAGAGTATCTAGGACATTCATTGAAAATGCTGCGGGAATTACTTATGGGTCGTGCCTGTGAAATCTGTGCCCCGCTTACTGCCAAACACAACATGGTGGTCGTCCCCCACCCTCACTACTTCCCAGATCTGTGGTTTCTTCTTCTCCCATCCATAAAATGGCACTCAAAGGGCAGCATTATAACGACATGGAGGAGATTTAAGCAGGATCGCTGGTCACGCTAGATGTTTTTAGGAAAGAAGAGTTCCAGAAATGTTTCGAGAAGTAGGAGAGTACATAGAGCAGTGGTTCCCAAACTTTTTCAGCTTGTTACCCAATTTAACATGCCACATAAAGCATGTTACCCCTTTCACAAAATGTTGTTATTATTGATATATATGGCTAAACGTGAACGTATACAGCCTCGCATACTCTGCTAATCCTAGCAAAACCATTGAAAACGTAAGAACCACACATACATTATATATAAAATTAATAATAGCTACAAATTCACAGTAACAGTGGGTAAATACTAACTATATACTGCACAGGGCAGTACACATACATACCAGCTTATGTCTACCTCGGCTGATGCTCACAGATAAACTGACAGTGTGAAATAGAGGTAGCCTCAGGAAGTGAGTGACGCGTACTGGACAGGTCGATCTGGGCTACTGAGTGACTTTTGTCCTGAAGCATACTTGTCAAAATACTTTTGGGTTTCCACACACTTAGCTATATATTTCTTCTTTTCTAATACTGTATATTAGTTTTTGATGTTTATTGTTATTTGGTTTAACTTTATTACTTACTTATAATAGGTTTACTTTACAACTTTATATACTAAGAAAAAGTTAACAATAATCCTCATACCGGGTACCGCATTGTTTTCTTGATTTTCAGAATTCATAACTTTTTTTCTGTCACCCCTCCATTACCCCCCAAAAATGGTTAAATTACCCCCAGGGGGTAATTTACCCCCAGTTTGGGAACCACTGACATAGAGGGACACAACCTCAATTAGGTGATTCGGTAAGCCTACATTTTTTTTTCACGGAAGTTCAAGAACTTTTTGATATATGGAAATAAGATCATAGTAAACAGGTGATATCACAATATGCAGAACAACCATTGTGAAAAAAAAGTAGAATTCCAAGCCCTTTCGTGACTTCTCACATTATCAAGGATGTGAGAAATCACGAAAGGGCTTGGAATTCTACTGCTTATATATATATATATATATATATATATTATATATATATATATATATATATATATATATATATATATATAATATATATATATATATATATACATATATATATTAAAAAAATCACTGTGAAAAAATAGCGAATTTCCAACCATTTTCGTGATTTCTCACATTATCGAAGAACTAGAAATAAATGGAGAGCAGAAGGTGTCAAGAAGTAAGATGTAACCTGACGTATGACTTAACGTTTGACTCAACATGTGGAGCATAAGAGTGAAGTTAATTTTGTCAGGTCACATGTCAAGTGAAATTTGTAAGTGATAAGTCATGCATACCTTGAACTCCTCACAAATTCTATTAATTATAGTTGAATCTAATTTATATAATCCAGAACTAATATTCATATTAAAATCAATGGTCAAACTGGAAAAAACCTGAAATAAGATTACAACCACATAACCACAGTATTAAAACTGGACAAGAGTCTTATTCTCTGTTTATTCATGTGATAAATTTTAACCATCTAATTGATTTTAGAAAGGTCAAGAAAGATGTATCAAGAAAGTCTCTGGTTTATAAAAATATAACTGAATCAAGTTTCATAAAAAATAGCTTTAACTTTAATATAACTATTAGTTCAGTGTTATATAAGCTAGGTTCATTTATAATTAATAGAATTTATGAGAAATTTCAGCAATGCCTGACATTTCATTCATAAATTTGACTAGACTCCCACAGGCAGCGTGCTGGGTCAGGTGTCACATTATATATCATGTCATATCTCAGACTTATAAGTCTTCCGCTGTCCGATTATTTTTACATTTCCTTGACAATGTGAGAAATCGCGTGCCTAATAAAGATAACTGTGGATAGGCCAAACTCACTTTAAAACTAAATTTAAAAAAAAATCTTATAGATATATTTTTTTTAAATGACAGTAACATAAAATGTTTTTTGTTTGAACCAAATCTAACTTACAAATTCACCTAACTTAATTGAGCGCATTTTTTTTTTTTTTTGGTAAATCCTGCTACGCATAGCATAGGTTGGTTTAAATTTATTTAATGCTTTTTAAAATCAGTAATATGTATTTTAATCGTTATGTTCACTTTGATTTCCGATTATTTATGGCAAAAAAAAATTTTCATCCTCCTAATTTTGCAAAGAACATCCTTGTTATAAAAGACAAACTCAGCTTAAACAGTACGACATGTATACGTATATATATATATATATATATATATATATATATATATATATATATATATATATATATATATATATATATATATATATATATATATATATATAATGGTTAAAAGAGTACAGTTTACTGAATGAGAGTGTAGTTGGGTATTTTAATTCAGCTGAATTCTGTTTTGGTGTTAATTCCTGAAAGACATAGTGCAGCTGAGAGAAGTAGATAGCAGCTGACAGAGGTAGATCAGAGCTGGGAGACATACCTGAAGAATAACTGAAGGACGTTTATGGTCGTCAGCGCTTTGGGCCGCCAGGTTCCTGACCAGGCCTCCTAGAGGAACAAGGCTAGATGAACCAGGCTCTTACTCCTGGCCGCATGCAGTCCAGCGTAATAACCATAGCCCGGGTGGTCAGGAACTGGCTGGAGGAGGTTATCAAGTTTTATCTTACAGACCGCCTGGGCTCTCGTGGTACAGGGAGCCTGTAAGAAACGTCGGCACGAGAGCTGGAGAGCGTAAAATATTACTCTGAAATTATGCTAGCACGAGTGAGTAGTAAGGTGAGTGGGGGCGGGAGGGAAAGTAAGTGGGAGTTAAGTGGAGGGTGAGTGGAAGAAGGATTAAGGATGAGTGGAAGCTGAATGAAGGGTGAGTGGGAACGAGAAGACAGGAGGTAGAAACAGGTGAGAGAGGGTGAAGCAAGCTCGGGAGGCTGAGTCAACCTGACACTTATCGATCCTGACGTCAGTGTATGTGTGTATGCGTGTGTGTGTACTCACCGACTTGCGTTAGCGGAGGTCGAGACTTAGTTCCTGGCCTCTCTTACTAGACCAGTTTGATCAACATCACTGATGTTTGGTACTTGTTAAATCTACTTTTGAAGCCGTGTACTGAGTTTATCTCCTACACTGCCTTATTCAAGCCACTTCACTTTTCAGCCACCGTGAGACTAAAGAAATACTTCCTTACATCCCTAAACCTAATCTATGTCTTCAGCTTCCGCCTACGTCCCTGTGTTCCTGGTCCACTGAATTCAATCAGTCTCTCCCTGTCAGCCTTATCAATTCCTTCTCAGGTTTTGTACCAAGCAATCATGTTCCCCTTGTCTTCTCCTCTAAGATGGTCAGGTTCAGTTCCTTCAACTCCTCCTCACTGTTCATTCCCCTCAGTTACGGTACTAGTCTGGTTTCAAGCATTTGTAACTTTTCCAGTTTCTTCACGTGCTTGACCAGATGTGGGCTCAACGCTGGGGCCGGGTACTCAATGATTGACTTACGTTGTGAATAATATTTTGATGAATTATTTATTCAGGTTCCTGAATGGTACCCTGAGGTTTGCCAGTCTTGCATGTGAGCTGTCATTATGCAGTTTGTGTAATCCAGGTAATATACTGGGCGTTATATTCACCTTCAGGCCATTTTCGCTCTCATACTTCCAGCGTCTGTCTGCCCATGCAGCATTCTGTGTTCAGTCTGTACCTCCTTCACGGGAATTTACTTGTGTTGAACTCGAGACGTCACTTATTTGACTGCATCTGCATTCTGTCGAGGTCACTCTGAATTTATTACTGCTCTCTCCTGTTTCAATTTTTTTCATTATTTGTACATCGTCACTAAACAGTTACACAACATTCAGTCACTCTAGTGGGTCGTTACTCTCTCCCATTTAAATTCTTCATCCCTTTCTTTACCATTTTCCAATTTTCTGGCAGCTGCCCTAATTGGAGAGACTGGTTGACTGCCCTCTTTACTGGGCTAGATAGTTGTTTTGCCCCTTTTATCAACACTCGTGGAGATATGTTATCTAGTCCCATTGTTTTCGTTACATCCAGTACGTGTGGTAATCTCTTTACTACTTTTGTTGTTGTGTTTATATTCTCCAGAACTTGTTGATCTATTCTGTCTAGAGTGCCTTCCGGTATTTTTCACTTTCTTCTGTAAACACCTTTTGGAATTTTTTACTGGACACTTCACGTACTTCTCTGTCATTCTGCCTCTTCTTCCTTCCTCAGCCTTATCATTTGCTCTTTTGCAGTTGTCTCTTTTCTTGTGTAACCTTGGAGTAACTTGAGTAACCTTGGAGTAACTTGAGTAACCTTGGAGTAACTTGAGTAACCTTGGAGTAACTTGAGTAACCTTGGAGTAACTTGAGTAACCTTGGAGTAACTTGAGTAACCTTGGAGTAGCTTGAGTAACCTTGGAGTAACTTGAGTAACCTTGGAGTAACTTGTGTAACCTTGGAGCAACTTGAGTAACCTTGGAGTAACTTGAGTAACCTTGGAGTAACTTGTGTAACCTTGGAGCAACTTGAGTAACCTTGGAGTAACTTGTGTAACCTTGGAGTAACTTTAGTTCTGTTTTGGCCTTTGATACTGTATCATTTTGAAAAATTCAGTCACTCTTCTTATTCTTGCATGTTCCCATCTAGTTCTCCTGTTTGCCTCTCGAGTTTCTGCATTTTGATTTCCCCTGTATATATTTTTTAACCCTCTTGCTTCTCCATATTCCCTTTCTGCATTCTTGGTTAAACCATGGACGCTCCTTGTTTTTTTCCTATTCTTTTTCTTCATGCATGTTATAAATCTCTCGTTTACCTCTTGGCACTTTGACTCTATTACCTACATCATTACTTGTACAGTTCTTCCTTCCACTTTCCTTTCTCCTTCCACTTCGCTCAGAAAGCATCATATGATTAGTCGCCATTTCTGTAACCCCATTTTCTGTAACTTCCTTCTTCCCTTTCTCCATTTCCCTCTCCGCAAGGTTCTCGAAGTTTACTACATGATCGCTGGCTCCTAAAGGTTCCCTGTAATTAATTTCCACTAGGTCTATGGTCGAAATAAATAAATAAATAAATAAATAAATAAATTTATATATATATATATATATATATATATATATATATATATATATATATATATTATATATATATATATATATATAATATATATATATATATATGTATCGTGCCGAATATGTAAAACTGGTCAATTAGCAAGAACTCATTTAAAATTAATTTTTTTTCTAAAATTTTCTCTTATACGTTTAAAGATATATTTTGTTCATTAATGTTGATGTAAAAATTTATAATTTTGCACCAAAAGGAACTTAGAAAACTTACCTAACCTTATTATAACAAGCGCAATTTATTTTAGCCTAACCCAGCTCAATATATTTTAGATTTGTTTACAATAATTTAATGCTAAACAAACACAGTGAAATATATTTTTTTCGTTAGGTTCAGAATGATTTTGGCGAAATTATTGCATACACAAATTTTCACTTCCTCTATATGGCAAGATGAGCGTTGCTGTTTAAACCAAGATGGCAAGTTCTGCCTATTCGGCACGACATATATATATATATATATATATATATATATATATATATATATATATATATATATATATATATATATATATATATATATATATATATATATATATATATTGCAGTGCAATGACAGACAAGCGATCTTAACAATGCAAGACAAGCCAATCTTTTGCTCTAGATCTTTCACACTCTCTCTGTGTTCATTATGTTGCAAGAGTAGCAGCAGGTGGAATGAGAGAACGTTTTCTTGAGTCAGGTAGCGATCGTGGTGTCGCCAAGCCATTCCTCTCAGAAATTAATATAAATGCACAACATAATGATACTCTTTTACTCTCATTAAATACTTTTACAATTTATGATTTTCTGACTGCTGCTCTAGCAAGGCCTGATAGATATCAGTATCATAGCCAAAGTAAAACAGATCGATTTTTACTTCGTAGGAAACTTGCAGGACATCAGTCTTGCAAGAGAACCTTGACACCCACTCAAGGTGGGCGTCAAGGTGCCAGAACCTTCAAGTGAATTCAATGTAGTCACAATGCAGAACACATTTTAATACATAAGAATACAATATACTAATCTTTATTGACTTTAAATATATAATGGTTGACAAAAATCGTTTTATAACACTTTATAATGCTGGCATTCCTGGAAAAGACTAAGTTATTCCATACATACCAGGACACTAGGAAAAGAGCATCGATCCATATACGAAATATATCCTTGTCCATCACGTGACACGTGAGATACCAAGATACATCACATAAAATATATCCTCATCCCACCACAGGACATCTTGTATAAAGACGCAAGACCTTTCAAGTAATGCAGGTCCAACAGAAGAATAACGGAGATCATTCTGAAGCAGCACAGGAAATCCACGACCACACTGGACTGTGTGCCAACAAAACCAACACTCAGAAACTAAGTTCAACACTAGACAAATAGTGTAAATCATATGTTTGCGTGTGTGTGTCAAGCTTTAATATAGACAGGAGCTACAATTCAGCATCCAACCACACTGGTGTGCTGTGGTCGACTGACTGTCTAGCGAGTGAGGTGGGAGCTGCACCAGATGATCAGCCGGGGTGGGCCCCTTCACCCGCTTGTTAAGAAGCAATTATTCAACTCAAGATGTAGTGGTCAGACAGGAGCACAAATCTGCCCTTCCGCCACTTCTGAACACTTGCAACTGCTAATATGTTTCTAACAATAAATATTTATAATATAATATTCGTTAAAATATGATATATAGGCATTTATGAAGTGAGTTTTCTGCACTGTCATAACTACACGGCATTAGCAGAGGCTTCCTTGCTACTTTATAAAACTAATCATGGACTCCAAATACATAACCTTAAACACAATGATTTGTAAGGAAAAATATAATACATACTTTGTATATATTATGAGTTCATGATACAAATACTTAATACTTTGATTAGACCTTTCAAACTAAGCAGAATTCGACCCTAACTGCTATAATATAGGATCCAGTTCACTAATTGCTACAGTTAGGAAGAATCTAGCCGTCTCCCTCCCACAGATAAGACTAATATTATATACACCTCACAGGGCCTCCATGGCATTACATCACACAGCCTCATACAAGATAACAGGCTTCATAGGCGACTCCTGCACACACACACACTCTGTGCCTGCATCCCCCCTCAAGGAAGGTTCCTTGATGTTGGTGAGGGGCTCTTGATTTAGGAAATTGGATCTGTGCTCCAGTTCCTTGAATTAAGCCTGAATGCCTTCCACATCCCTCCCCAGGCGCTGTATAATCCTCCGGGTTTAGCGCTTCCCCTTGATTATAATAATAATGTGCCTGCATCCACATGTCTTTCCCGCCCTGCATGAGCCCCACTATTTATACTCTCGTTCAGCTGCTCCTGTTGAACCCAAATGTCTTTCTTTACAAAACCTCGATAATGAAAAAACAATTATCTGACAAGCGAAATCATAATGATAGGAGTGTAAACAATTCTTTAATATTCTCATGAGAAATATTAGTAAATTTATGTCTCCAAGTGTATAAATAATACAGTCAGACTAATGACTGATGCTTCTTTGTAAACAAGGAAAGAAACTTTCTTATAAGGTATATCACAAAAGCACAATAATTAACGAGCTTATGCAGTTTTTATTGCAGCCATGATGCCAAAGCGAAGCTTGGGGGCAGTAATTGGTGTCTTCCTTAGAACCATCAGGATTTGTAGCACAAGTATCGTGATTTTTTTTTTTCAAATGAAAATATTCACCAAATGAACTTTTCGACATTATCATTTTCTGTGTGAAGAACACTTTCGATTTCTAGCACTAATAGGACAGAGAACATCGTCAACAGATACTTAGGTAAAATGACACAAGAGCAACGTGCTTGATTTGCCTGATACCGCTCCTAGAAAGAAAAATGTGGCCATAATACATGACTAATTAGTTACTCTAATTAGTTGGCTCCTTCTCTCCTTGCTGTTTGTGTGATTTTGTGAATGGTCCAAGTCGGACCGGAACGCCGTCTTAAGCTCGTTTCTCCTATGTGTGGGTTATTTGTGTATTGTTCCAGTTACTGTTTTGTTCCTTCTTGTTCTTTACTCTTTTGTCCTTTTACTTAACATATTGTCGATAATTTTACAGATTATTATACGGGTGATACTTAGTACTGCCATATACCAGTGTTGCCAAAACATTTCTCACGACTACTACTGTCAACATGAAATATCTCCCAGAAACAGACCAGAGCAAATTACACAAGCCAATGCGAAAAGTTATCTGAGCCCATGTGGGGGCTGCGATAGAGTTTTTAATTGTATGGGGACATCCTCGACTTGTAGATGATGAAGAAACAAGAATTTTGCGTCCACCAAGCGGGATCTTTGAGACTTGAAGAAGCTTCCTGTGCGGGCGAAATATTGTCTGAATAGACAATATTTACTGCTTTTCTGTTTATGATCACAAGGTTTACACTGAAGAGACATCTAGATATTTGGACACATGAGTTAGTAAACAAAAGTATGCATGTAGAGAGACAACATAACGAATGCATGTGAGAGCACATGCCCGCATTATGAATTGTAATCCCCCCCCCCTCCAAAAAAAAAATGAAATTAATATAGATATTTAGAATCTATTAATTACTACCCTCGGCACAATAGAACAAAACACAGAAAGGTTCACTATCTCTGAAGCTCTGGCTCAGCTAATCTTAAAACACCAATACAGTCATCAAATTAAATTACTTCTCCACGCGAAAACAGCTCCTCCAGCCTTAGGTTTCCACGACACGTCATCTTCCATTGTAAACATAAAGCAGACATGACAGACAGCAACTCCAGGAACCATGATAACAGTGTTAAGAAATATATACTACCGACAGAGGCCACAGTGTCACAGAAGTCCAATACAGACGTGACAGGGGTCATTACTATGACCATACTAGTATCTGAAAGAACCTCTGAGCCGTACACCAGACACAAAGATAGGGGTTGACATTATTCTCTGCGAGAATGCTACCTAGACAAGGTCAAGGGAGTGGCTGGAAGCTTGTCTGTACGTCTACAGGAACACAAATACTCCTGAAGAATGGAGAGCATCAATAGCAAGAGTGCTCTCCCACTCTCACTTAATGGCATAGGATAAGGCCAGATTATTGTTCTAAGGAAACGATCAGTTCAAGTATTTGGTATCGTTTACAATGAAACTTATAAACACAAACAAACAGAAAGGTGGCATTATACACAACGGTGGCATTATACACAACGGTGGCATTATACACAACGGTGGCATGTGAATATAATAATGGTATAAAATACTGACAAGTTGATTATTAAGAAAAATATGCAACAGTTAGGAATCTTTATGCCCAGTCGTTTCGAATACAAAGGAGTCTTCTTCAGTCGAATAAAGAGGAGGCAGCAGAAGCAGTGAGAATGTTACTATGTCTTCGAGGGTGGTGGTCTGAGTACATCGTCTATATATATCCACTGCTTCTGCTGCCTCAGTATTCAACTGAAGAAGCTACTGTGAGGCGATACGTTTCGAAATAAAGATACCTAACTGTTACACATATGTTTATTATAAGAACAGTGACATGTTCACTTTAGCAACCCCGGTAGCACGAACTGTTGTACAACAAAGAAAACCCAACATTTCACAGAACGAGCAGGACTCGAACCCTTGGCAGGTGACTCCTAAAATTCACCGGACTCACTCGTTCTGGAATTTGTTTGCAGTGGTGGTATTACGAAATCGTGAGTCAGAACGTAGTACTGGCCTCCAGACCACCTGCAGTTTTTTCATTAAACTTAAAACTTCGACACACCTGACACTTGCTCCGAACCAGTATAATATTTATTCAGTATTTATTCAGTCGGGGTTCGGACTATCTCGAGGATATAAGAGAGAGATATCCTGGTCATTCTTGAGTTTTATTGATATAAGAGAGAGATACCCTGGTCATTCTTGAGTTTTATTGATATAAGAGAGAGATATCCTGGTCATTCTTGGGTTTTATTGATATAAGAGAGAGATATCCTGGTCATTCTTGAGTTTTATTGATATAAGAGAGAGATATCCTGGTCATTCTTGAGTTTTATTGATATAAGACAGAGATATCCTGGTCATTCTTGAGTTTTATTGATATAAGAGAGAGATATCCTGGTCATTCTTGAGTTTTATTGATATAAGAGAGAGATATCCTGGTCATTCTTGGGTTTTATTGATATAAGAGAGAGATATCCTGGTCATTCTTGAGTTTTATTGATATAAGAGAGAGATATCCTGGTCATTCTTGAGTTTTATTGATATAAGAGAGAGATATCCTGGTCATTCTTGAGTTTTATTGATATAAGAGAGAGATATCCTTGTCATTCTTGAGTTTTATTGATATAAGAGAGAGATATCCTGGTCATTCTTGAGTTTTATTGATGAGCACAAGTGAGTACAAGGTCGATGACTCAGTTTGAGGATGGAGGCGCCGGCTGTCCCTACATGCTCGGAACGTGGTAGTGAGCCTGTGACATAACTGACAGCTAGTGACAGCTGGTGAATCATATCTGACATGTACTATGTGTGAAACGTTGTACCAATGAAGGATACTACTGCAACTACCGACTTTCTTACCATTTGTCAGTATCTCGTCTCCAGTTTCCAACTTTGTTCTAGTTATTGAAATTATTTGTATTACTTTTTATTCTCCTTCCAAAGTTACTTCTTGTGACTAGCCACTTGTGATTGTTTTCCATTCTGACCTCACCATATGTATGCACACTCTCTGCTAACCATTAATCAGCTATGTCTCCATCCATGGTAGAGAATATTTCTTCAGTACCATGTACTGCCATTTTCTTCTGTGAGAGTAGAACACTATGCGACGTAGCATATTTGAAGCGAGTACCTTGGTTAATAATAGTCATCTCTGTATTCGACTGAAGAAGCCTGCTATGCAAGCGAATTGCTGTAACTATAATGCTACCTAAGTGTTGCACGTATGTCTTATCTGCTGGTCGACGTTATATACCAATAATATAATGATACTGTGGCTAACTCTCAAAATATGTTGAGCAGGTATCATTGACTGTGAGCAAGACCTGCCTAGCATGGGCCAGTAGGTAAATGAAAATGTCATTGAGAGTTATGGCATTTTACCGTCAAGATTTTTCGTCCACTAGCACCAGTCACTATCTCAATTCACAATGCTATTTGTATGGGCTGGAAAGATATCCTGAAGTATCACCTCAAGACCACTCCCGACCTCGGGGATCTGTGTGTGAATAAAGTTAATGGTGGATTGAACATCTTCACAATAAAATGCCATGAGCCGCGTTGTATGTCTTATTTACACACTGTCTGTACACTCTATCAGTGTATGACTATAGGCCAGTAGGCCTATTGCAATGCTAGGGTATTCTCATACAGGTATGTTATTATTTTTCATTTATTAACACATCGGCAGTTTCCCACCGAGGCAGGGTGATCCGAAAAGGAAGAAACTTTTTTATTATTACTCACTCCATCACTGTCTTGCCAAAGGCGTGCTGTCAATACAGATAAAAAACTGCAACATATTTCCACTCCTCCTTCAAAGCGCAAGGACTGTAATTCCCACCTCCAGGATTCAGGTTCGGAAACCGGTTTCCCTAAATCTCTTCACAAATGTTACTTTGCTCACACTCCAACAGCACGTCAAGTCATAAAAACCATTATCCTCCACTTGCTCCTATCTAACATGCTCACACATGCTTGTTGGATTCCTAAGCCCCTCGCACACAAAACCTCCTTTAACCCTTCTCTCCAACCTTTCCTAGGACGACCCCTACCCTGTTTTCCTTACATTACAGATGTATACACCCTCCAAGTCATCCTCTCTAAATGCCCGAACCATCTCAACAATCCCTCCTCAGCCCTCTGGATAATACTTTTAGAAACCCCGCACCTTCTCCTAATATCCAAACTATGGATTCTCTGCATAATATTCACACCACACGTTGCCCTCAGACACGACATCTCTACTGCCTCCAACCTTCTTGTTGCAACATTCACCACACATGGTATCACTATACTCTCATACATTCCCTTCTTTGCTTCCATTAATAACGTTCTTTGTCTCCACAGACTCCTCAGTGCACCATTCGCCTTTTTTCCCTCATCAGCTCTATGGTTCACCTTGTCTGCATAAACCCATCTGCTGACAAGTCTACTCCCAAATATCTGATTGTATTCACTTCCTTCATACTCCCTCCCTCCAATCTGATATCTAGTCTTTCATAACCAAAATTTTTGGTTATGCTCATCGCCTAGCTCTTTCCTATGTTCACTCTTCATTTTCTTCTTTTACATACCCTCCCAAGTTCGCCCATCAACCTCTTGCAACTTTTCTTCAGAATCTTCCAAAAGCACAGTATCATCAGAAAAAATCATGTGTGACAGCTCTCACTTTGTGTTTGATTCTTTATCTTTTAATCCCAAGCCTCATCCCAACACTCGAGTATTCACTTCTTTTACAACCCCATCTATAATTATGTTAAACAGTTATGGTGACATCACACATCTCTAAGGCCTGCTTTTACTGGGAAATAATTGCCCTCACTTCTACTTGCTCTAACCTGAAAGTGAATCACTTGTATGATTCACTTTCAACACCTAATATCAACAATTTTTTGAAACATTGTAAGTCGTGTGTCTATACTTATATCTCCACACCAGGGAAGATACGTCTCATTGGGTGAATATCTTTAGTGAATATGTGGTTCTTATCTTAAATGTGTATGTGTATCTTAAGTGTAAATGTATGTCATATCTTGAGTGTGAAGGTATGTCTTATCTTGAGAGTGTATGTATGTCTTGTCTTGAGTGTCCATGTACGTATGTCTTAAGTGTGTATGTATCTATTATCTTCTATGATTTGTTTTTCAGTTACTAGCTACCTACCATAGCTACTGACCACAAATACTGTCAACAAATACTGACCACAGCTACTGACCGTAGCCACTGACCATAACAACTGACTACAACTACTGAGCACAACCACTGACCACAGCTACTGACCACACCCACTGACCACAACTACTGACCACAACTACTGACCACAGCCACTGACCAAAACTAATGACCACACCAGAGCTACTAACCACAACTAATGACCACAGATACTGACTACAACTAATGACCACAACTATTGACCATAGCCACTGACCAAAACTACTGACCACACCACAGCTACTGACTACAACTACTGACCACAAGTACTGACGACAGCCACTGACCAAAACTACTGACCACGCCACAGCTACTGACCACAACTACTGACCACAAGTACTGACGACAGCCACTGACCAAAACTACTGACCACACAGCAGCTACTGACCACAACCACTGACCACAACTACTGACCACAGCCACTGACCACAACTACTGACCACAACTACTGAACACAGGTATTGACCACCACTATTGACCACAACTACTAACCACAACTACTGACCACAACTACTGACTACAACTACTTCCCACAACTACTGACCACAACTAGTGACCATAGCTACTAGCCTCACCTGCTAACTAAATCTACTAGCATCACCTACTAACCACAGCTTCTAGCCTCACCTACTAACCAGAACTATTAGCCTCACCTACTAACTACATCTATTAGCCTCACATACTAACCACAACTACTAGCCTCAATTTCTAACCACAACTACTAGCCTCGCCTACTAACTACAACTACTAGCCTCACCTACTGACCACAACTACTAGCCTTATCTACTGACCACAACTACTAGCCTCACCTACTAACCACAAATACTAGCCTTACCAACTAACCATAGCTGCTAGTCTCACCTACTAACTAGTAACTAGCCACAGCTTCTATCGTCACTAACCACAACTACTAGCCTCACATACTAACCACAACTACTAGACTCACCTACAAGCCACAACTACTAGCCTCACCTACTAACCACAACTACTAGTCTTACTAACCATAGTTACTAGCCTCACCTTCTAACCATAGCTACTAGCTTCACATACTAACACATAGCTACTTGCCTTACCTACTAACCACAACTGTTAACCTCACCTACTAACACACAACTAACAGCCACATCTACTTACCACAACTACTAGCCTCATCTACTTACCACAACTACTAGCCTCAAATGCTAACCACAGCTACTAGCCTCACCTACTAATCACAACTATTAGCCTCACCTACTGACCACAACTACTAGGTTCACTTGCTAACACAACTACTAGGTTCACTTGCTAACACAACTACTAGCAGCCTCACCTACTAGCACACAATTACTAGAGCACATTCGTCCTCCCAACATTGAGGTTCTATCCTCTTTAACATGCTCCCGCCCACACAGAAACTTTTACCTGCCGCCCACACGCCCGCAGCTGTGTATTTACGCCCACGCTCCCTCTTCCACACGCCCGCACTGTCGTGGCTCCTCGCTGCACCCACCTCTACACAGGCACGCATAAATTTTGTATCTAGCATTCTCATGTTTCGTTATATTCAGCACACACACACACACACACACACACACACACACACACACACACACACACACACACACACACACACAAACACACCACACACACACACACCACACACACACACCACACACACACACACACACACACACACACACACACACACACAACATACACACACACACACACACACACACGAAAGGTTAAGGGAAATCACCCTGACGACACTGGAGGACAGGAGAGATAGGGGGGACATGATAACGACATACAAAATACTGAGAGGAATTGACAAGGTGGACAAAGACAGGATGTTCCAGAGATTGGACCCAAGGGGACACAGTTGGAAGTTGAAGATACAGATGAATCACAGGGATGTTACGAAGTATTCCTTCAGCCACAGAGTAGTCAGTAAGTGGAATAGTTTGGGAAGCGATGTAGTGGAGGCAGGATCCATACATAGCTTTAAGCAGAGGTATGATAAAGCTCACGGTTCAGGGAGAGTGACCTAGTAGCGATCAGTGAAGAGGCGGGGGCCAGGAGCTCGGACTCGACCCCTGCAACCTCAACTAGGTGAGTACAAGCACACACACGCACACACACACACACACACACACACACACACACACACACACACACACACACACACACACACACACACACACACACACACACACACACACACTCCAGAAAGACGGAGAGGTGGGGCACACCACCAAGTGCTGGACACAGTACACACAACCGAGGAAGAAGTGAAGAGGCTTCTGAGTGAGCTAGATACCTCAAAGGCAATGGGGCCAGATAACAACTCCCCATGGATCCTGAGGGAGCAGAGGCGCTATGTGTACCCCTAACAACAATATTCAATACATCTATCGAAACAGGGAGATTGCCTTAGGCATGGAAGACAGCAAATGTAGTCCCAATCTTTAAAAAAGGAGACAGACATGAAGCACTAAACTACAGACCAGTGTCACTGACATGTATAGTATGCAAAGTCATGGAGAAGATTATCAGGAGAAGAGTGGTGGAACACCTAGAAAGGAATGATCTCATCAACAGCAGCCAACATGGTTTCAGGGACGGGAAATCCTGTGTCAAAAACCTACTGGAGTTCTATGACATGGTGACAGCAGTAAGACAAGAGAGAGAGAGGGGTGGGTGGATTGCATTTTCTTGGACTGCAAGAAGGCGTTTGACACAGTTCCACACAAGAGATTAGTGCAAAAACTGGAGGACCAAGCATGGATAACAGGGAAGGCACTACAATGCATCAGGGAATACTTGTCAGGAAGACAACAGCGAGTCATGGTACGTTGCGAGGTGTCAGAGTGGGCACCTGTGACCAGCGGGGTCCCACAGGGGGTCAGTCCTAGGACTAGTGCTGTTTCTGGTATTTGTGAACGACATGACGGAAGGAATAAACTCCGAGGTGTCCCTGTTTGCAGATGACGTGAAGTTGATGAGAAGAATTCATTCGATCCAAGACCAGGCAGAACTACAAAGGACTTTGGACAGGCTGCAGACCTGGTCCAGCAATTGGCTCCTGAAGTTCAGTCCCACTAAGTGCAAAGTCATGAAGATTGGGGAAGGGCAAAGAAGACCGCAGACGGAGTACAGTCTAGGGGGCCAGAGACTACAAACCTCACTCAAGGAAAAAGATCTTGGGGTGAGTATAACACCAGGCACATCTCCTGAAGCGCACATTAACCAAATAACGGCTGCAGCATAAGGGCGCCTAGCAAACCTCAGAACAGCATTCCGACATCTTAATAAGGAATCGTTCAGGACCCTGTACACCGTGTACGTTAGGCCCATATTGGAGTATGCGGCACCAGTTTGGAACCCACACCTAGCCAAGCACGTAAAGACACTAGAGAAAGTGCAAAGGTTTGCAACAAGACTAGTCCCAGAGCTAAGAGGTATGTCCTACGAGGAGAGGTTAAGGAAAATCAACCTAACGACACTGGAGGACAGGAGAGATAGGGGGACATGATAACGACATACAAAATACTGAGATGAATTGACAAGGTGGACAAAGACAGGATGTTCTAGAGATTGGACACAGTAACAAGGGGACAAAGTTGGAAGTTGAAGACACAGATGAATCACAGGGATGTTAGGAAGTATTTCTTCAGCCACAGAGTAGTCAGGAAGTGGAATAGTTTGGGAAGCGAAGTAGTGGAGGCAGGATCCATACATAGCTTTAAGCAGAGGTATGATCAAGCTCACGGTACAGGGAGAGTGACCTAGTAGCGACCAGTGAAGAGGCGGGGCCAGGAGCTTGGAATCGACCCCTGCAACCTCAACTAGGTGAGTACAACTAGGTGAGTACACACACACAAATACACACAGTAAATGAGATGATGGAATAGGTGAAAACAATATGCAAGGAAGCTAAGGAGAGGTTTGTACCCAACTACTATGCCGAAGGTGACACTCTTCAAATCACAAGTGCTCCCTCACTTAGAATATTGCTCAGTGCTCACGGCCCCCTTCAAAGCAGGAGAAATATCGGAACTGGAACAAATACAGAATCGTTTACTGCTCACACTGAGCCAGTGAAGCACCTAAACTACTTGGAACCCTTCGAGTCTTCAACATGCACTCTTTGGAGCGGAGGAGAGAGTTATACATGATAATATATACCTGGAAAGTACTCGAGGTCCTGATCCCAAATTTGCACTGCAATAACAACATACTGGAGTGAGGAGCAGGGGTGCGGTGGGGACAATTAGGGAACAACACTGTATCAACATCCGGGGTCCCAGACTATTCAACATCTTACCAGAGGATATCAGAAACACGGCTGGAACAAGTGTAGAAGTCTTCAAGAGGAAACTGGACAAGTATCTTCACCAGGTGCCAGATCAACCAGGCTATGACTCAAGAAATCGTAATGACACGATTGCAAACAAACCATACCCCCGGCCGGGATTGAACCCGCGGTCATAGAGTCTCAAAACTCCAGCCCGTCGCGTTAGCCACTAGACCAGCTAGCCACAATAAGATTCATCCAACTAGGTATATTTCTACACCATAGGAAGGTTAGCACAGGCACCACTGTGACCACAAGCATTTGTGGGGCAGCAGGCCTCCAGGAGCAACAGCTTGGTTGACCAGGCAAGCACCAGACGAGCCTGGCCCATGGCCGGGCTCAGAGAGTAGATAAACTTTCGAAACTTTTCAAGGGTATGTTAAAGGTAACTGTACCAGAAATAAAGAGAAAGCCATGATGAGCACTTGGTTCACTCAAAGGTGTAGAGAGGCCAAAACCAAGTGTGCTAGAGAATGGAAGACATGTAGAAGACAAAGGACCCAGGAGAAGAAGGAGAGCTGTAGTAGAGCCTGAAATGAATATACACAGAAGGGAGGCCAAACGACAATACGAAAATGACATAGAAGCGAAAGCCAAATCTGACCCGAAGCTGTTGTACAGCCACATCAGGAGTAAAACAGCAGTCAAGGACCAGGTAATCAGGCTGAGGACAGAAGGACGGGAGGTCACAAGAAACGACTGCAAAGTATGTGAGGAGCTCAACTTGAGATTCAAAGAAGTGTTCACAGAGGAGACAGAAGGGACTCCAGAAAGACGGAGAAGTGGGGTACACTATCGAGTATTAGACACAATACATACATCAGAGGAAGAAATGAAGAGGTTGCTAAGCGATCTAGATACATCAAAGGCGGTGGGGCCTGATAACATCTCTCATAGGGTCCTAAGAGAGGGAGCAGAGGCACTATGTGTGCCACTAACAACAATCTTCAGCACTTCTATCGAAACAGGGCGACTGCCTGAGGTAGGGTGGGTAAATTGCATTTTCTTGGCTGTAAGAAGGCTTTTGACACAGTTCCACACAAGAGATTAGTGCAAAAACTGGAGGACCAAGCAGGTATAACAGGGAAGGCACTTCAGTGGATCAGCGAATGCCTGTCGGGAAGACATCAGCTAGTCATGTACGTGATGAGGTGTCAGAGTGGGCGCCTGTGACGAGCAGGGTTCCACAGGGGTCAGCCCTAGGACCAGTGCTCTTTCTGGTATATGTGAAGGACATGACAGAAGGAATAGACTCAGAAGTGTCCCTGTTTGCAGATGATATAAAGTTGATGAGAGAATTCAATTGGACGAGAACCAGCAGAACTACAAAGGGATCCGGACAGATTGCAGGCCTGGTCCAGAAACTGGCTCCTGGAGTTCAACCCCACCAAGTGCAAAGTCATGAAGATTTGGGAAGGGCAAAGAAAACCGCAGACGGAGTACTCACACACACGCGAGCATGTATACTCACACACGCACACACACACACACACGCGCGCATGCGCGCATGTGTGTGTGTGTGCTATGAGCTATGAATCGACCCCCTGAAACCACAATTAGGTGAGTATTCACACACACACACACACACACACACACACACACACACACACACACACATCAAAAGTCAAGTCTGGAGGAAGACAACAGTCAAGGACTAGGTAATCAGGCTGAGGACAGAAGGTGGGGAGCTCACAAGAAACGACCAAGAAGTATGTGAGGAGCTCAACATGAGATCTAAGGAATTATTTACAGTGGAGACAGAAAGGACTCTGGGAAGTCAGAACAGGGGGATATGCCAACAAGTGCTGGATGAAATACACACAACCAAGGAGGAGGTAAAGAAGATGCAAAGTAACTTTGGTACCTCAAAGGGGGTGGGACCAGACATCACTCCATGGGTCCTTAGAGAGGAAGCAGAAATGCTGTGTGCGCCACTAACAACAATTTTTAACACTATTAAAACTGGGCAATTAAATAGGGTAAGGAAGATGGCAAATGTACTCCCCATTTTTAAGAAAGGAGACATACACGAGGCACTAAACTGCTGACCAGTGTCATTGACATGTGTAGTATGCAGTCATGGAGAAGTTTATCAGGAGAGTTCCTCACAAAAGATTAGTGCAAAAGCTAGAGGATCAGGGATATATAAAAGGAAGGGCACTGCAATGGATCAGAGAATGTCTGACAGGGAGGCAACAACGAGTCATGGTACTTGACGAGGTATCTGAGTGGGCGCCTGTGACAAGCAGGGTTTTGCAGGGGCCAGTCCTAGGACCAGTGCTATTTTTGGAAGGGATGGACTTAGAAGTGTCCCTGTTTGCAGATGATGTGAAGTTAATGAGGAGAATTAAATCGGATGGGGATCAGGCAGGACTTCATAGAGACCTGGACAGGCTGGAGGCTTGGTCCAGCAACTGGGTCCTCGAATTTAACCCCGCCAAATGCGAAGTCATGAAGATCGGGGAAGAGCAAAGAAGACCGCAGAGAAAGTATAGGCTGGGCGGCCAAAGACTGCAAACCTCATTCAAGGAAAAGGATACAGGGGTGAGTATAATACCGAGCACATCTCCTGAGGAGCACATCAACCAGATAACTGCTGAAGCATATGGACGCTTGGCAAACCTGAGAATAGTGTTCCGATACCTAGGTAAGGAATCGTTCAAGGCTCTGTACACCGTGCACGTCATGCCCATACGTAGTATGCAGCACCAGTTTGGAACCCACACCTGGTCAAGTACATCAAGAAATTAGAAAAAGTGCAAAAGTTTGCAACAAGGCTAGTTCAAGAGCTACGGGGAATGTCCAACGAAGAAAGGTTAAGGGAAATCGACCTGACGACAATGGAGGTCAGGAGGGTTAGGGAAGACATGATAACGACATACAAAATACTGCGAGGAATTGACAAGGTGGACAGAGACAGGATGTTCTAGAGATGGGGCACAGAAACAAGGGGTCACAGTTGGAAGTCGAAGACTGAGATGAATCAAAGAGATGTTTGGAAGTTTGTCTTTAGTCATAGAGTTATCAGGAAGTAGAATAGTCTGGCAAGTGACGTAGTGGAGGCAGGAGCCATACATAGTTTTGAGACGAGGTATGATAAAGCTCATAGAGCAGGGAGAGAGAGGATCTAGTAGTGATCAGTGAAGAGGCGGGGCCAGAGCTATGTCTCGACCCCTGCAACCACACACACACACACACACACACACACACACACACACACACACACACACACACACACACACACACACACACACACACACACACACACACTGCTCATTAAAAACCGATAGGAATTTGAGGAAATGGAAGGAATGGACGAGATTGAGGAAAGGGATTACATAGTAGGTACAATTCAGTCTGCAGAGCATAAGGTAGTCATTGCAGTGATGTATAACCCACCACAGAACTGCAGGAGCCCAAGAGAGGAATATGAAGAGAGCAACAGAGCAATCGGAGGACACACTGGCTGAGGTGGCCAGAAGAGCTCAATCGAGCAGAGCATAGTTACGGGTTATGTGCCATTCCAACCACAGGGAGTGACTGGGAAATCCTGGAGCCACATGAGGGTCCCAAAACATGGAGAGCCAAGATGATGGATGTGATGCTTGGAAACCTCATGCACCAAGATGTTAGGGACAATAACAGACAGAGTGGGGAGGATGAACCAGCAAGACTGGACCTCGTGTTTACCTGAGGCCAAGGAACGTGGAGGGAGACTTCCTGGGCAAAAAACCGAAAATTTTGGGAAAAAAAAAAAATATATATATCTCAGGAATAAGTTATTGATGTTTGAAGCCACAATTTTCGATAACTACTGGACGAATTGTCATGATTTCTGGACAGGTTATTGAGGAATGATGGTTCTGCAGAATGACAGAAACGAATTGCGATATTCCTCACCGTTTTGTTTTTATTGATATCTTCCCCCCACCAAAAAAAAAAAAAAGAAAGAAACTAACTTCAATATTATTTTATGCAATCCACTGACATTTTCAAGAAGTTTTATTGTAATTTTATTATTTAGGCCTTTATTTTTCATCTCATGTCGACTAGAACAATGTACATCTTACCAATTTTGTAGTGGGGGGGGGGAGTTTTAAGCCCTATAGAAAAGGGCATTATTTATTTTTCTCTATCTATCTTTAAGGACTGACCACCTCAAAACTTTAAGGGTGATGGACTGATTACATCGTCTTCAAGTATCTTCTGCTTCTATCAACTTTTCTGTACTCGACTGAAGAAGCCTACTGTGTAGGCGAAACGTTTCGAAATAAAGATACCTAACTGTTGCATATGTGTCTTACCTAACAACAAGGAAAAAAGTCACTAAAACACAGCATGTAGGTCTCAAATGCTGCTTAATTCACAGTAAAAAATTTATTGAAATTAGACCAAAACAAAAAAAGATCAACTAAAACGTTCTTCGCCCCTTGAGCAGCTCGGACATTGAGGACATCACATATGAGAGGCCCCTTGGAGCTACTGATCACGTAGTTCTAAACTTTGAATACATAGTGGAGTTACAAGTGGGGAGGGTGACAGGGGTTGAACGGGAAAAGCCCAACTAAGAAAGGGGACACTACACAGGTATGAGGAACTTCCTGCAGGAGGTTCAGTGGAACAGAGAACTTTTATGAAAGTCGGTAAATAAAATGATAGACTACATAACAACAAAATTCAAGGAGTCAGAGGATAGATTTGTTCCCAAGGGCAACAGAAATAATGGGAAGACCAGAACAAACCCTTGGTTTACCCGAAGGTGTAGGGTGACCAAAACTAAGTGCACTAGAGAATGGAAAAGGTACAGAAGACGAAGGACCCAGGAAAACAAAGAGATTAGTCAGAGAGCCAGAAACGAGTACGCACAGATATAGAGGGAGGCCCAGCGACAGTACGAAAACAGCAAAGCATCGAAAGTCAAGTCTGACCCGAAACTGCTGTATAACCACATATGGAGGACGACAACAGTCAAAGACCAGGTAATCAGGCTGAGGAAAGAAGGTGGAGAGCTCACAAAAAAAGATCAAGAGGTATGTGAGGAGCTCAACACGAGATTTAAGGAAGTATTTATAGTAGAGACAGGAAGGACTCTGGGAAAACAGAACAGAGGGGGACATCAAAAAGAGTTATACCAAAAAGTGTTGGATGAAGTACACAACTGAGGAGGACGAGAAGAAGCTGCTAAGTAGCCTTGATACCTCAAAGGCAATGGGACCGGACATCTCTCTGTGGGTCCTTAGAAAGGGAGCAGAGATGCTCTGTGTGCCACTAACCACAGTTTTCAACACATCCCTTGAAACTGGACAACTACCTGACACGGCAACTGTAGTTCCCAATTTTAAGTAAGGAGTGGTGGAGCATCTAGAACGAAACAAACTTATAAATGACAACCAGCAGGGATTCATGGAAGGCAAATCCTGTGTCACAAACCTACTGGAGTTTTATGACAAAGTAATAGAAGTAAGACACGGAGAGAGGGGTGGGTTGACTGCATTTTCTTTGACTGTAAGACAGCCTTCTATACAGTTCCTCAAAAGAGATTAGTGCAGTAGCTAGAGGATCAGGCACGTATAACAGGAAAAGCACTGCAATGGCTCAGAGAATAACTGACAGGGAGGCAATAACGAGTCATGGTACATGATGGGCGCCTGTGACGAGCGGGGTTCCACAGGGGTCAGTCCTAGGACCAGTGCTATTTTTGGTATATATGAATGACATGATGGAAGGGATAGACTCAGAAGTGTCCATATTCGAAGATGATGTGAAGTTAATGAGGAGAATTAAATCAGATGAGGAACAGGCAGGACTACAAAGAGACATGGACAGGCTGCAAGCCTGGTCCAGCAACTGGCTCCTCGAATTTAACCCCGTGAAATGCAAAGTCATGAAGATCGGGGAAGGGCAAAGAAGACAGCAAACAGAGTATAGGCTAGGTGGCCAAAGACTGCAAACCTCGTTCAAGGAGAAAGATCTTGGGGTGAGTATAACACCGAGCATGTCTCTGGAAGCACACATCAACCAGGTAACTGCTGCAGCATATGGGCGCCTGGCAAACTTGAGAATAACGTTCGATACCTTAGTAAGGAATCGTTCAAGACACTGTACACCGTGTACATCAAGCCCATACTGGAGTATGCAGCACCAGTTTTGAACCCACACCTGGTCAAGCACGTCAAGAAATTAGAGAAATGCAAAGGTTTGCAACAAGGCTAGTTCCAGAGCTCAGGGGAATGTTCTACGAAGAAAGGTTAAGGGAAATCGGCGTGACGACGCTGGAGGACAGGAGGGTTAGGGGAGACATGATAACGACATGCAAAATGCTACGTGGAATAGATAAGGTGGACAGAGACAAGATGTTCCAGAGAAGGGACACAGAAACAAACGATCACAATTGGAAGAAGACTCAGATGAGTCAAAGGGATGTTAGGAAGTATTTCTTTAGTCATAGAGTTGTCAGGAAGTGGAATGATCTAGCAAGTGAGGTAGTGGAGGCAGGAACCATACATAGCTTTAAGACGACGCATGATAAAGCTCATGGAGCAGGGAGAGGGAATACTTAGTAGGGATCAGTGAATAAGCGGGGCCAGGAGCTGAGTCTCGACCCCTGCAACCACAATTAAGTGAGTACAATTAGGTGAGTACACACACACACACACACACTCACAGAAGGCGAGAGGAAAAAAGTCACTAGCAGAGGTGCTCTTTGATGATGGGGGAGGGTAAGAAGGTGACAGGAGCGAGAGAGAGAGAGAGAGAGAGAGAGAGAGAGAGAGGAGAGAGAGAGAGAGCATGGGAAATGGTGAAAATAGACGAGGAAATCTGTATAGAATAGAAGGAAGAAGAGACAGGTTACTGATAATCTGTGAATTAGAAAATGGGTAGACAAGGAAAATGAGATGTCGATCATCGGGTCAATTGGAAGAAAGAAGATAGAGCAGAAGACATAATATTAGATGTTGACGAGGTTCTGGCCACGACAAACAACACCCAATAGAACTCTCCATCTGGCCGCCCATACCTCAGGACCACACGATGCTACTGTCTTGTGTATTGGGATTACGACATAACAATGATTGAGAGGGAACAGCAGAGGGGGGTACATTAAAACCAATTAGGTACAGAGACAGAGACAGAAATCGAGAGGTGGATTGAACCTGCAAGGCTAGACCTAGTATTTACCTCTACTACATCCTGCATAGGCGAAATAGAATATGAGAGTCGGCTGGGCGCTAGCAACCACATCGCAATGAAATTCGAGTACCTTGTGAAGCGAAATATAGAGGGAAGCACTGCAGGTGAAGGTTAAAAATTCAAACAAGCTGGAACTTTCTGTATGCCTGCTACCAAGCATATAGCCAGAGGGACACATCGACAAAATAGCATCGGCAGCATACGATCACCTAGCAAACCTGAAAATTGCTTTCATTATTCTCAAAAAAAAAAAATATATATTCAGGACATTATATTCAAAATTAAAAACAAAATCCTATTTACTTATCTAGAGGGCATTCCGGGGGTCAACGTCCCCGCTGCCCAGTCCTTGACTAGGCATCCTAGTAACTATACTCATAAAAAAGCAATGTCTACATCAATATAGGAATTCACTGAGCAGATACCAGCTTTGAAAAGAGCTCTTGAAACGAACCATAGATATGCCAAAGGTCAAGCACCTGAGTTACTGGGAATGTTAGAAGTTCCTTGACTTGTACTTTCTGGAATGCAGGCGAGAAAGATACATCATAATTTACACCTGGAACATCCAAATCTGCACACAGAAATCACCCCATACGAAATTAGAAAAAAAAAACTAGGCAGACGGTGCAGCACACCCCCAGTGAAAAGCACAATAAGTTTCCGGGACCCTAGAAGGTCATCAGCCTCCCATGATTCATAAGGGGAATTACGAATAGACCCCTGGCTGTCAGCAGTAACAGCCTAGCTGATTAGCCCCTAATCTACCGGTAGGTCTGAGGTCTGACCGAGGACCGGGCCGCGGGGGCGTTGACCCCCAGGAGCAACCTCCAGGTAAGTATTAAGACCTTTGAAATAACACGAGAAGAGGTGTTAAAACCTGAGAGAGAAGGACACACAAGAATATATAAGTCACTTGAAACAGAAGAAACACATTATTAGAAAGTGGCCATTATGGTTATGATCTATAAAATTAGGGTGAGAAACAAAGTCCTAAACAGAGCAATCAGTATGTATCCCTGATACATACCGTTGAGAGTACTAAACAAAAGAATGGAACCCACATGGAGTGAAGAGCCGTCATCGTAATGCACTAGCACCGGTACAGACAAGCAATTTACTTCTGAACCAAAAAGCAACTGAAATCAGAAAGAGCAGCCTGCACCTTCTCCCACTGTCTGAGAGCATTTATCACTTCTCCCAAGCACTTGCATGTCTAGGCTGGGATGACACCAACATTGTTGTTGTTGAAAGTGTTCATGGAGTACTTACAACACAGATGGCATCAGTAGGCTTGGTAAAGTAATACAATAAGTGGAGGGTTTAAAGGATGAGTCTTAAAGTAATACAATAAGTGGAGGGTTTAAAGGATGAGTCTAAGGACACATTATACTTCTAGTACATGTAAATAACCTACCATGAAAATGCCGAAGGCTTTAAAAAGAGCGCAGAAACTCATCTTCACAAAGGAGACAGCAAAGCATGGAAAAAATCACAGACAAGCAGCACTAACATTACACATCACAGAAGTCAGATAATGAGGGAAGAGTGAGATAGCAAAATTATTGATTTTGTGGGAAGGCGTGACCTACACAACCCAAGAAAACAAAATGGTACAATACAGAGTCTGGAACAATACACAAAGAGCCCGAACATAGGAGACGACGTCAAAGTCGGACCGAGATGTCGTCATGTGTTTCTTTCTCCTGTGTGCGGGTTATTTGTGAACACAACTCAAGCTAACATAGATTTAGAGCAGTAAGATCAAGACTGTCACAACGTTTAGAGCATTAAGACAAAATCAAGGAGGTTTGTGATGGAAGCGAAAATAAAGATGTGGTCTTCACAGACATTACAAAAGAGTATTTAACAACTGGCATCATCGAGTGATAACCTGTAAAATAAGGGCACTATGCATAACATGAAAAAGAGGAGAACTGATATTTAATTTTATCACAAACAGAACACAAAGCCTAGTAACAGCTGTAAACGCAACAAAATATTATCTTTGCAGAGTATAGAATCTCGATATCACAAAACTTTTACTGATATAGATAACAACATATGGCTACAGCTTCCTGCCATTCATTTCAGATAAGCATGAAAGTCGCCTCGGTCGATGATATGAAGAAATTGTCTTTCAGTGGACTATGGAAAATAACATGATGCTCAATAATGACAAGTTATAACTGCTTACTTAAGGAGAGAATTACGAACTGAAACTGAACTCAGGATACAAAACACAACAGGATCATCTTGTAGAACGAATTTAACGTAACAAAGGTCGGATGTCTTGTCATTTAGTAAACACAATAAAGCAAATGTTGAAGAGCCAGAAAATTAGCAGTATGGATAATAAGAACTTTAAAGACATGAGAAACAATGCCAAAAGCGACATTATTCACATGTGTTTTAATCTCGCATCTAGAATGTATTGTTCTACGCTCACAACTCCTTTGAAGACAGGAGAAATATCAGACTTGGAAATATACTGAAATCATTTCCTGTCCGCGTAGAGCAAATACAGCATTTAAACTAGTACTACGAATGTACTGCCTAAAGAGGATATGAGAAAGAGAAAGAGACATCTAATAATACATAAACGGGAAGCACTTGAGGGTCTGGTCTAAAAAAACGTAACGTTCTGGAGAGAGAGAAATTTGGGAGGATATGTGAAATGGACCAAGTGAAAGTGAGAAGCAGGAGAACCATGAGCCTTATAAGAGATCGCTGTCTCAACATCCGCGATCAAAGACTCTTAAGCCTGTTACTAGTAGATATTCGAAATATTCCCGGAACTAATGTAGTAGTAGCCTTTACAAGAACTGGAAGACCTGAGAGTTATAATTTCAGAAGATCTCATATTCAAGGATCACAACAATATTTTTGTAGCTGCAAGAAAAATGCTAGGATGGGTAATTATAGGACCTTCAAAACAAGAGATGCCAAGCCAATGGTGATACTCTTCGGTCATTCGTTGTCTCTAGGCGGGAAAACTGCCGTGTACTAACAGCCCCATTCAGGGCTAGAGAAATTGTTGAGCTGACGAATGTGTGGAGAACCTTCACAACTCTCATGAGCTGGAAGGGCTTGAAGCTCCTAGATGCATCATAATCTACACCTGGAAGACACTGGAGGGATTGGTCCCAAGCCTGCACACCGAAATAACTATATATATGAGCACAAGAGGTTTGGAAGACTATACAAGATACCTCCAATAAAAAACAGGGGAACAAAGAGTGTACTGAGAGAGAACTCAATAAATGTTGAGGGACCACTGCTCTTCAACACCCTCCTTCATGTATAAGGGGGATTACCAACAAACTAAAAGAGGGGACCTGACATACCTGTGACATCTGTGACACCTATCCCAGGTGTCACAGGTGTGTCACACGTATCACAGGTATGTCCCAAGTGTCACAGGTATGTCCCAAGTGTCATAGGTATGTCACACCTGTCACAGGTTATTTCCATATGTCTCAGGTATTTCCCACGTGTCTCAGATATGTCCCACGTACCTCGGGTATGTCCCACGTACCTCAGGTATGTTCCACGCACCCAGGGAGGTATCACGTGTCTCAGGTATGTCCCACGTTCCTCATGTATGTCCCACGTTCCTCAGGTATGCCCTACGTATCTCAGGTATGTCCCACGTGTCTCAGGTATGTCCCACATGTCTCAGGTACGGAACAATACCTTTCATATCGGAGATTTCACTTGATACAAAGGCACTGCATTTTATTGGTCAGAATACTTGTCCTGACTCGGATCTTAGGCAATGACTTCGTCTCTGCCTCCCAAAGGAGGGTATTGGGGGGACTGATCCTCCCCCTCAGGTGTGGGACGGAGAAGCACAGGTCTTCTAAAAAACTAATGAACAATACGGACGGAGGATAATGCCAGGTAACTCGAGGACATGAAAAGTGGCCAGTCTCTTGAACTAAAGGCTGAGGTACTGATCACATCAAGACTTAGAATTATTTTAGATATGGTCAATCAGTCTGGGGAAAGAAATTAGCTCTGATAAGTGGGAAGCAACGAAGACGGCAACTTGGGATTTCGACAGATGACAACATGTTACATGGAAGATAAAAAAAAGAAACTCCGCCAGTCCTCGAGCATGCAGCACCAACGTAGAGCCAACTCCTAGCCAGCGGTATATAGAAATATGAGAAAGTTCAGGGATTTGTCATAGGAAATAATCCAAGAGCAAAGGAATATGAGCTACGAGGAAAGGTTAAAATCAGTGAACTTTGTGTAACTGCAAGAGTGAGGGTAAGATAGAAATATCACTATGTACAAGACAGAAATACTGACATGATGGGTAAGGTCAGACTGACATGAGCGAGATCACAACATGGATACAACATGGGTGAAACCACAACATAGGAGGGACTGCAACACAGGAGAATCGCAACTTGGACCACAACATGGGAGGAACCACGACATGGGTGGGACCACAATGTGGGAGGGACCACAACATAGGAGGAATCGTAACGAAGGTGAATTACAACTTGGACCACAACATGGGAGGGACCCCAACATGGGAGGAAGCACGACATGGAAAGGATCACAACATGAAAGGGATTGCAACATAGGGGAATCACAACTTGGACCACATTATGGGAGGAAGCACGACATGGATGCAACAACATGAATGGAGCCACAACATAGGAAGAACTAACATAGGGGGTCACAACATGGACCAAATCATGGTAGAGGCCACAACATGAGGACACAGATGCAGGTATTACGGAAATGAATTTGTAAGTAAATATAACACGAACTCCAGGAGCTGGAATGCTGCCCCAGCAGGAGGTACTCCCTGAGTGCACGCACGCACCACGCCTGCCACGCACACACCACGCCCACACCACGCCCACACCACGCCTGCCACCCCCAAATCACTCCCAAACCACGTCCACACCACGCACACCACACCTGCCACGCACGCACCACGCACACATCACGCCCACCAAGCCCACACCACGCTTGCTACGCCCACACCACGTACACACACCACGCTTACCATGCATGCACCACGCCCACACCATGCTCACACCACGCCCACCACGCCCACACCACGCACACACCACGCATACACCACGCCTGCCCTGCACGCACCACGCCCACTCCATGCCCACACCACGCCCATTCAAACCTCACAACCAGTAGCATAAAGTAGTATGAGTAGTTGTAGCTGGCATAATGTCACTATACTTGACTTTTTGAAAGTCAATATGGAACAGGGATCTCTCTCTCTCTCTCTCTCTCTCTCTCTCTCTCTCTCTCTCTCTCTCTCTCTCTCTCTCTCTCTCTTTCTTACACGCACACACAGGAGCTGCGAATCGACCCCTGCAACCACAAATAGGTCAGTACATACACACACACACACACACACACACACACACACACACACACACACACACACACACACACACACACACACACACACACACACACACACACATATACACACATACACACACTTCTCTCTCATTCTCTATAACCTCTGTGTGAAAGTCTATGGCAAGCAGTCAACAGTATAGTGGGTAACGCTTTTAACAAAATTTAATAAAACTAATTAAAACTAAAAAAAAAAAAGGTCTCCCTTTGGAGTTGTTTGTGAGCCAACAGTTAAGTCCCTTAAGAACCAGGAAGATAAATGTCTTTTGTTACAGGACTTTACTAGTCACCGTCCGCTTCAGGTAATGGCCAACAGCACCCTGAGAGAAGTAGTGGAACTACACAGGACGTTCTGCCAATTATGGTCCACTTAGATCACAATACTATTTAAAAGCAATAGACCCATGTGCAACATCTGGTTATCTTGATTTGTACGTAGATGTTTCCCCGACCAGTGCCTTTATCAATATAAGGACATTATGTGAAGAATGTAGAATTATGTACAAAAGATGAGGTAATGAGTTCCTCAGCCTTGGTGTTGGTGAAGAGCACCGTTGTCTGGAAGACTGTTAAGCACAGGCATGAAGCGTGGCCTGGACTTCTAATTCTTCAAGATTGCAGTGCTCTTCAAGGCTGAGGGACTGATTACCTCACCCTTTGTATATAGTTCTACAGTCTTCACTTTATGTCCTTGTATTGATAAAGCCATGGTTGGCGAAACGTCTACCAATAAAGATACCCAGATGTTGCACGCATGTCTAATTCTTCATCTTGTTTATATTACACAAGTTCCATGACTGTTGTTTTCAGTAGGTACGTTATTTGTTCTGTTTCTCACGCCGACAGTCACCATAAGCAAGAGAAGTTGGGGAGAGAACCTTTACTTGTCTTGAAGTAAAGTGTCTTGTGGCTCAGTTGACAGCGCCCTCAGTTCAAATACCGAGAGTCGGTGGTTCAATCCCCGGCGTGGGAGGAAGCGGTGGACATGTTTCCTTGCTGTTGGTCACATAGTAGTAAGTAGGTACCTAGGTGTTAGTCGACTGTTGTGGGTGGCATCACATGGGGTGTTGAGCTGCCTTAGCTAGAGCTGGCCTTTCAAATAAGCTGAGGTAGGATAACAGTTCTTAGCCTGAAAATTCAACTGTGCAAAAAAAAAAGAAAAAAAAAAGTGTAGAAATCAAATTTAATCGAAAGAAAATTTATTTCCCTCATGATTCATCTTATATAGAAAGTTGGATAACATTGCATCTCTCAGTTGGGAAGCCTCTTAGTTATGCACAACGTTTCGGGAAAGCTTAAACCTCACTTACTTCTAAAAGGACTGTAGTATTTTACATAAATGTATATAACACATTAATGATATTCTCTGTAAAATAAATTTGATGATAATAACTCAGAGGTATATGCAGCAGATACAATCACAGCGGTACGTGAGAATAACTCATACGTATATGCAGCAGATACAATCACAGATGTACATGAGAATAACTCATACGTATATGCAGCAGATACAATCACAGATGTACATGAGAATAACTCATACGTATATGCAGCGGATACAAGCACAGCGGTACGTGAGAATAACTCATACGTATATGCAGCAGATACAATCACAGATGTACATGAGAATAACTCATACGTATATGCAGCGGATACAAACACAGCGGTACATGAGAATAACTCATACGTATATGCAACAGATACAATCACAGATGTACATGAGAATAACTCATACGTATATGCAGCAGATACAATCACAGTGGTACATGAGAATAACTCATACGTATATGCAGCAGATACAATCACAGTGGTACATGAGAATAAGAATATTCAATGGTTACAATATAAAATTCTTACAAAAATTAAGATAAGGATAAAGCTAATTTACCTGAACTGATACAAAATGTGATGGGAAGGTATAGGCTAATCTAGTAATAAATGGGAGATGAAGGAAGGGTGGAAGAAGGACAGGGATGATATTGGATGAAAGACATGATTTTGGGATTTGTTTGACATCATAAATTGTTGTCAGGATCACATTAATCTAAGGTGTTTTTTAACAGTTGCTTTGAAGTGGTTGGCTGATAGTTACTGGTTTTAGACCATTTTATACGCATTGAGTTTTTTACACAGCTTGATTCAGACACGAGGAGTATCTTACAGAGTTTTTGTGTCTGGTATTTTTTTTTTTTTATTCGCCGGTATTCTCCCGGCCGTTGCAGCTTTCTAGAAAGAGTTTCAAGGCAAGATTAATATTAGAATTGATAAATGAGACACTTCCACAACATTTGGGTAATGTTGCACAAGTGTCTCATTTATCATCGTGTCGGTTATCTAAAGCATTTATTCGGTTATCTAAACCATTTATTCACATAATATTAGAATTAATTGCACTTAGTAGTGGTGTTTACTGTGAAGTCTTCAGTTCTTTATCGTTTCCATGTACTTCAATATAGCTATCTATCATAATTTCTTGGTGGGATCACCCGCAGTACGCTGCTAAACTATTTTATATTATAGGTGCATAGTGGAAACAACCACTGTATGTGTATCTTAATCTATAAATTACACTATGGAAACATCTGTAGTGTGCTGCTACATTATTCTGTATGACCATTATATGCTGGGAACACCTGAAGTGCGGCACAGCGTGTCGTTCTTGTTCTGTCTGAGTGTTACATGGTGGGAAGACACACACAGTAACGTCTGGATGTTATACTCCTTTGGCAAATCTAAGATTGGCTTTCAGGACTCTCAGCAGTTGCTCACAAATATTTATATATCATATATTAGGCAGACTCGGTACGTGCACACATGCACATATATACTTATACGTATACACATACATACATACACACATACACCTACTGCACACATAAAACGATTCATGTTAACATGTATGAGAGTTGTTGTTGTTGTTGATGTTGGGGAACCTTGCATGCATGTTAACAATGCTGAAGTTTGCTCTTCATCACTGACAACTGACAACCCTGACAAAGTATACACATGTGTCTCCCACAAGCACACACGTGTAGGAGGAATGATAATATTGACTTTACTTACAGAGGTAATTAGCTGTGTAATAGGGCGGGTGAGGATAAGGGCTGTGAGGAGACACTTGTCCGAGGAGGGACTCAGGGGATAGGGGATGATGTACACATTTTTTTTTTAATATTAAACAAAATTAGGTACATCAGCCTGAGCTGGGAAACTTCAGTATGATCATCAAGAGTTTCAGTTTAAAATGGTTCTGAGAGGCAGTGTAGCTATGTCAGTGTACCCTCGCTGCACATATCCCTCACCATCAGGCATGTAAGTGCTACGAGCCTCAACAGTGAGATACAATAACCCACACACAGGCGAGAGAAGCTTATGACCATTTACAAGTCACATTAACACACTAACACCTCCGGTGTGTTAGTGTGACTTATTAATGGTCCAAGTCAGACCGACACGTCATCTTACGCTTCTCTCTCTCCTATGTGCGGGTTATTGTGTATTGTTTCAGTCACGGTATTGTGACTTTTTTATTCTCAGCAATGAGACGTCAGCAAACCCTCAAGAGTCCTCCCCCCTCCATGAACAGGTGCTAGACGTCCCCAGGAGTCACAGTAACTTGTATTTTCAGTCCTTCTTTTATTGTGTAAGTTAAAGATTCTAGGCCCAGTGAAAAATATCAGTCACGGGTAAAACCTGTTTAAAGTGTAACGATGAGTTTATATTGACCAAGACGGGAATACATTTTTTCTATGTTATGAGTAATGTCGTGTGTCATGGGCAGACAACACCTTCAGCAATCATATTAAAAAACCGAGGCGTTTTTCAATCCGCATGAAGGATAAGAAACGGTGGGCGATTATATCAAAAGACACAAAACATAATTCCTGGACACATTACCAGATTATATATATATATATATATATATATATATATATATATATATATATATATATATATATTATATATATATATATATATATATCTGGTAATATATATATCTGGTATATATATATATATATATATATATATATATATATAATATATATATATATATATATATATATATATATATATCAATGAAATTACGAATTTAATTCATTTTAGCAGACTGCGGCAGGCCAGGTCTCGACCCTACGAACGTTGTACGGGCTCGTGAGACAACACAACATACTCATTACCTATACCACTCAGCCACTGATCCTACAAATAGGTTCTCTACAAATATGCTGTTATGTATGATGTATGTAAGTGTATCTGTGTATACCTGTAAAAAATTATTTACTTTCTTACCGACAAGACTAAAATCTCTCTGACCTTATACTCACGACCATAGGTGTCGATGACAGTGAATTCAGATCATAAACTAATCGAAGTTCAGACATGAATACACATGTGTCCTGAGCGTGTTCTCACCAGCTTCAATTTCAACAGCAAGCACATTAACGAAGACCAAATAAATTATGTTCTTAATAACATGCTGAGTAAATATATTGTGTGACAAGTATCTGAACCAGTGTCTCGAGAGGATTAACCTGGACACATATTACTGATGAAAAAGAAAAAGAGTTGCAAGCTAAAAAGCGATAAACGCTTCCTTTAAATTTGAAGACGAAGATTCACGAAGCTTCTCAAATGTGCTAGATTTTCTGACATGCAGAAACACTTGTAAGAAAAATAGAAGACACTGAACCTAATATGAATGAATTACTCAAAGTCCATAAGACACAGGGAGCTAAAAGCAATGAAATTAAAAATAAAATTAAATAACACTTCTCGGATAAAAAATCCAGAGTAAATACCATCTTACACTAACGATAGCAAATGAATGAGTTAAATACTGAAGTCCCAGAATGTATCTCTGTTCAGTAAGTCATTAATTAGACTAATGGTTGATAATTAGAATGTATTTTTCGCGAATGAGATTAAAAACATTGCCAACATCTCCAAAAATTCTGACTTAACTGTAACCTCCACTCGACTTTGAAGAGCCACTGATAGCATTCCCATGTTCTGTACCCCAGACCCAGACTTGTCTTACTCCATGTTCACCAAGAACTGCAAAAAAGAAAGTCTTAGATATTCTGTGGAGAGAAAGTCTAGACATGGAGGTCATCCCCTTGCTGTTAAATTAAATAGATATATCCCCCCCTTCCGCCACAGAGGTGGCAGCAAAACAATAGTAAAGAAGATCTATAAACCGATAGCACTTACCTTACAAATCACTAAAATTCTTGAGAATTTTAAGAAATACGGTCGCTAATCACATGAATTCACAACTACACAATCCAGTCCAGTCTATTGACAGGTTGTTTCTGCCTCTCGTAACTACTGAACCATTACAAGATGGTCTTGGATGCACTGAAAGATAAACAAAATGCATATGTAGTATACATAAATTTACAAAAGTCTTCGAAAATAACGCACAAAATGCGTCCCAAAATGAATAACTGGAAAAAATAGACAGATGAATTTTTGACTTTCTAACAATTAGAAGGCTAAGAGTAATCGTAAACAAAGTTAATTCAGAGGCTGCCACAGAGAGAAGCTGTGTTCCCAAGGCACAGTGCTCGCCCACATTCTCATAACTGACATAAACAGGGACATAAATCATAGTAACCAATCATCCATTGCAGACGACACCAAAATTTGTATGGGAGTGACATCAGCTTAAGACACGACAAACATCCAAGCAGATATAAACCAAGGTTTCCAGTGGGCCATTGTAGGCAATGTGATGTTCAGTGAGGACAAATTTCAGTTACTCCATTATGGAAAAAAATGAGGAAATGAAAACTACTACCGAGCACAAAAGTAACTGTTCATAAAATCGAGAAACTAGCATGAGGGAATTAGGAGTGATAATGTCAAAAGACTTTTCAAGAATTATAGCAGTTACAGGTCGGCCATCACTAATCCGGCAATCAGTTATCGGGTTCCATCAGTAATCCGGCACTAATTTCGGCTAGCATAATTCCATCATTATACTGACTCGAATCATTATGTTGACTCAAATTTCATCATAATACTAACTCAAAATTGTGCAGATAGTTGTAAATCCACAGCAGCAAGGCAGTGGGTTAGAAAGCAGTGATGAAAATTAGGAAGATGTAGCAGATAATCTCTATTGATAGGTTAAGTACATATATATTTTAACCTAACCACTCCGTAATCCAGCACACTACAGGTCCCAATAATGCCGGATTAGTGATGGCCGACCTGTATTATCACAACTGTGAGGCAAGTGATAGATGGATAATGAGAATCTTTAAAGCAAGAGATCCTAGGTCAGTGATGACCCTCTTTAACTCACTTGTTCTCTCTAGGCTGTTAATGAAGGGGGAAATTGCAGACCTAGAGAACACAGAGAGATCGTTCACTGCACTTACAGATTAAATCAGACACCTAAATTATTGAGACCCTTAGCCATCCCTTGACCTGTACTCCTTGAAACGCCAGCAAGAAAGATGCTTCATTATTTACACCTGAAAAGTCTTAGAAGGACTGGTCACGTATCTGCGCATATAGCTACCAACATAATCAAGAGACCTGAGAGACGGTGAAAAACACCAAAAATAAAAAAAAACATGAGTTCTACGAGTACAATAAAAGCTAACACAATAAATATAAAGGACCCAATACTTTTCAGCAGGTTCCCATCATGCATAAGGTAAATTACCAACTGATCAGTAGGACTGCGTACGACCTGCAGTAAGAGCCGTGTTGATCAGGCCTTGATCCACAAGGACACCTGATCTCGGACCGGGCTGATGGGGCGTTGACCCCCTAAAACATCCTTCAGGAATGGGTTGAATGATGTATCTTCCTTGAATCTAGTGCAGCCAATGGTTTTCTACAGGTTGCGTTTTATAAAAGTTATTTTTTCCGAACCTTATATTGGCTTCAATCTAACTCGATATGACTTGGCGTGGAGTGCAGCCCAAGTGTCCCTACCTAGATAACTTTGGCAGATGATTACCGACGTGTTTGTCCAGGTCGCCAGAGTCAATACGGTACACAACGCTTCGTCAGACTGTGAGTGTTTGTGTTGCAGAGAGCTGTCGCATCCAGGGCAGAGCTGCAGGTACGCGACTGTGCTTCACTTGCAGTTCTCCTTTAACACATTCCTTCAATTGCCTTCCCCTCTCATCGAGCAAAGCTTTTGTAACATTACCCATATATAAACCATAACTGTTACAGAAGCTTTCACCCTTCTCCCTCATTCTTCCAGGGACCGCTTTCCTTCCTCAACCCATATGAATCTGCTGGCAACTCCACTTCTGATGGAAGGAAACTTCGGAGTTTCTTACCTACTGAACACAAAGTGGAATGCTGGAGGATATCCTCATTACTGAAGTCTCCTAGCTTGGACAAATAGATTTCATGACCAGATGTTCAGAACCCATTCTGTGTGATGGATTATGACAGGGAAACAGAAAGCATTGATTCCCATTATGTAACTCACATATAATATATGCATGTCGTCTCTCATCTCTGTGTCGTGTTGTGTCTGGTTCTGTGTTGTGCCTGTCTGGTTTTGTGTTGTGTCTGGCTCTGTGTGTTGTGTTTGCTGGCTCTGTGTTGTGTCTGTCTGGCTCTGTGTTGTGACTGCCTGGGTCTGTATGTTGTGTCTATCTGGCTCTGTGTTGCGACTGGGTCTGTATGTTGTGGCTGTCTTGCTTTGTGTTGTGTCTGTCTGGCTCTGTGTTGTGACTCTCTGGCTCTCCCTCTCTCTCTCTCTCTCTCTCTATCTCTCTCTCTCTCTCTCTCTCTCTCTCTCTCTCTGTCTGTCTGTCTGTCTGTCTGTCTCTCTGTCTCTCTCTCTCTCTCTCTCTCTCTCTGTCTGTCTGTCTGTCTGTCTGTCTCTCTGTCTCTCTCTCTGTCTCTGTCTCTCTCTCTCTCTCTCTCTCTCTCTCTCTCTCTCTCTCTCTCTCTCTCTCTCTCTCTCTCTCTCTCTCTCTCTCTCTCTCTCTCTCTCATCCCTCTGTCTTTGGCACTGTGCATAAGAGACGCTTTTTTTGACAAACTGCACAACGAAATAGAATCAGAATAGATATTTTCTTCAGACAATGTTTGGCTTGTAGATCAAGCTGCTTCAAATATATTCTTCCCTTGTCTTTCATCTGCAACTTTGGCTGTGTTCCCGATAACTCTGACGTAGGTTTATGTTGCAAGTCTTGAATATCTCAGAAGTATTCAACAAAGTTTGTCCTCAGGCTCTTCTGGACAAACTTCATATGACCTCACAACTCCAGACACCAGTTGAAAGTTTTCTCTCTTTTTTTCTCTCTCTCTCTCTCTCTCTCTCTCTCTCTCTCTCTCTCTCTCTCTCTCTCTCTCTCTCTTCTCTCTCTCTCTCTCTCTCTCTCTCTCTCTCTCTCTCTCTCTCTCTCTCTCTCTCTCTCTCCTACCTTCACTTTTGAGATTGTAGAAATTTTTTAGGGGTTAGTGCTTCCTCCTAAATTATTTAGAAACCATTGCTCTCTTCTAAATTAGAAACCAGTGCTCTCATCTAAATTATTTCAAATTCATCGATATCTTCTAAATTATTTAGAAGTCACTGTTCTCTCCTAATTAATTACAAGCAGACGTCACATACTGACAACTACATTCTCTAGGTTCTAATTTCGTAATTCATAATTTGTCCCTGTGCTAAGCACTATTTATTTTTACATTACTAGTCATGTTAAAAAAATTCCGCGTTCAGAGGCACTAATCCATATTGTCAAGTGCAGCCAGGCTGTCAGGCTTTACACTTCCTCCTGTTAACGCAGAAAAACCTGAATGATCAGACTTGTTAACGCGTCGGTCTGGAGTTTTGAGACTTTCTGATCGCGGGTTCTAACCCCACCCGTGGTATGATTAGTCGATATATTAACGAAATCATGGAGCAAGTGATTCTGAACCATTAATTAACGAAACTGCGGCTGCCTGAGACTCTATCCTGCATCACTTTGTCCCACCCTGTGGGAACAAGTCTGCACCATCAATCCTTCAAACGGTCACGTATATCCTCGCACAATGAAGCAAGCTTAGTTCGCTAGGCTCATGTTGTTTGAAAGATTGATGGTCCAGTGGTTAGAGCATCGCGAACATTTTCTTATTCCTCTGGAGTGGGACAACGTTACGCGGGATTGAGCCTCGGCCAGCCGCAGTTTCATTAATGTTTCAAAATTACTTGTATCATGATTTCATTAATATATATATATATATATATATATATATATATATATATATATATATATATATATATAATATATATATATATATATATATATATATATATATATATAAATATATATAAATATATATATATATATATATATATATATATATATATATATATATATATATATATATATATATATATATATATATATATATATATGTCGTGCCGAATATGTAAAACTGGTCAATTAGCAAGAACTCATTTAAAATTAAGTCCTTTCTAAAATTTTCTCTTATACGTTTAAAGATATATTTTTTTTCATTAATGTTAATGTGAAAATTTGTAATTTTGCCCCAAAAGGAACTTAGAAAACTTACCTAACCTTATTATAACAAGAACAATTTATTTTAGCCTAACCCAACTATATATATTTTAGATTTGTTTACAATAATTTAATACTAAACAAACACAGTGAAATATATTGTTTTCGTTAGGTTCAGAATGATTTTGGCGAAATTATTGCATACACAAATTTTCACTTGTCCTATATGGCAAGATGAGCGTTGCTATTTAAGCCAAGATCGCAAGTTCTGCCTATTCGGCACGATATATATATATATATATATATATATATATATATATATATATATATATATATATATATATTATATATGTATATATATATATATATATATATATATATATATATATATATATATATATATATATATATATATATATATATATATATATATATAGGTAGTAGGTTGGTAGACAGCAACCACCCAGGGAGGTACTACCGTCCTGCCAAGTGAGTGTAAAACGAAAACCTGTAATTGTTTTACATGATGGTAGGATTGCTGGTGTCCTTTTTTCTGTCTCATAAACATGCAAGATTTCAGGTACGTCTTGCTACTTCTACTTACACTTAGGTCACACTACACATACATGTACAAGCACATATATACACACCCCTCTGGGTTTTCTTCTATTTTCTTTCTAGTTCATATTCTTGTTTATTTCCTCTTATCTCCATGAGGAAGTGGAACAGAATTCTTCCTCCGTAAGCCATGCGTGTTGTAAGAGGCGACTGAAATGCCGAGAGCAAGGGGCTAGTAACCCCTTCTCCTGTATATATTACTAAATGTAAAAGGAGAAACTTTCGTTTTTCCTTTTGGGCCACCCTGCCTCGGTGGGATACGGCCGGTGTGTTGAAATATATATATATATATATATATATATATTATATATATATATATATATATATATATATATATATATATATATATATATATTATATATATATGTCGTGCCGAATATGTAAAACTGGTCAATTAGAAAGAACTCATTTAAAATTAAGTTCTTTCTAAAATTTTCTCTTGTACGTTTAAATATATATTTTTTTCATTAATGTTAATGTAAAATTTTTAATTTTGCACCAAAAGAATCTTAGAAAACTTACCTAACCTTGTTATAACAAGAGCAATTTATTTTAGCCTAACCCAACTATATATATTTTAGAGTTGTTTACAATAATTTAATACTAAACAAACACAGTGAAATATATTTTTTTCGATAGGTTCAGAGTGATTTTGGCGAAATTATTGCATACACAAATTTTCGATTGTCCTATATGGCAAGATGAGCGTTGCTATTTAAGCCAAGATCGCAAGTTCTGCCTATTCGGCACGACATATATATGCTCAGCAATTCGCAGACAGGCGAAATTATTTACAAACATTGTCTCTATGTCCACAGATGGACTGGAACCTGCAAACTCTGCATCAAAATCCAGAGTACTTTACCACGGAGCCAGACCCCAGAAAAGTATGGACGTCTAGCCGTAGCTAGGCGATATTACCCTATACCAAGGGGCACCAGGCTTGTTTTCAAAGTTATTTCATCAAATCCTGTCACTTGCAGTGGACAACGAAAGAAATTTGAAATGCTTAATAATTCGCAAACAGGCGATATTATAATTAAAGTATGGAGTAACATCGTCTAGCTATGGCTAGGCGTCCATTTTTTTCTGGGGTTTGGCTCCGTGGTAAAGTACTGTGGACTCTGATACAGAGTTTGCACGTTGAGTCCTGCTGTGGACGTAGAGATAATATTTGTATATATATATCCTCTGCATGCATCAGCCTTACTAGAGATTTTAACAATGCAAGGAATTCGCAAGAGCAGGCGAAATATACACAAACACTGATCTCTGGCTGAAGGAGACTGGAACCTACGAACCTTGGAACAAGATATGCAGTGCTATACTATTGTCACCACACTGGACCAATACTTTGGAGTCCAGTTTGTGCCAAACGCTGATCCAAGACAGCCAGCTTTCAGGGAGAAGGCTTACAGCTTTTCATCTCACCCCCTGCATGCATCAGCCTTACTAGAGATTTTAACAATGCAAGCTTACAGCTTGCATTGTTTCAAGCTGTGAGCCTTCTCCCTGAAAGCTGGCTGCCTTGGATCAACGTCTAGCGCAAGCTGGACGCCAAGGTATTGGTCCAGTGTGGTGAGAATGGTATAGCACTGCGAACCTTGTTCTAAGGTTCGTAGGTTCGAGTCTCCTTCAGCCAGAGATCAGTGTTTGTGTATATTTCGCCTGCTCCTGCGAATTCCTTGCATTTCAAAATCTCTAGGAAGGCTGATGCATGCAGGGGATGAGATGAAAAGCTGTAGTGAGTGTAAGCCTTCTCCTCAGATATATATATGTGTGTGTGTGTGTGTGTTTGTGTACCTGGAGTGGGTTTCGGGGGTCAACGCCCGTTCAGCCCGGTACGTGACGAGGCCTCGTGGTGGATCAGAGCTTGATCAACCAACATGTTACTGCTGGCCGCACGTAAACCGATTTACGAGCCACAGTCAGGCTGCCAGGTACTGACTTTAGGTGCCTGTCCAGGGTCTTTTTGAAGACAGCCAGAGATCTATTGGTAATCCCTCTCATATACGCTGACAGTCAGTTGAACAGTCTTGGGCTCCTGGCACTTATTGTGTTGTCTCTTAGCGTACCCGTAGCGTCCCTGTTTTTCATTAGGGGATGTTGCATCTCCTTCCGAGTCTTTTGCTTTCGTAGGGAGTGATTTTTGTGTGCAGATTTAGGAACAGTCCCCTAGGATTTTCCAAGTGTATACTATCATGTATCTATCACCCCTGCATTCCAGGGAATACAAATCAAGGGACTTAAAGTATTCCCAGTAATTTAGGTGCTTTATCGCATTTATACGTGAAAATGAAAGTTCTCTGTTTATTCTCCAGTCTGCAATTTCGCCTACCTTCTAAGGGGCCTCTAGTGTTCGACAATATTCCAGCGTAGAGAGAACAATCGATTTGAAGAGAGTCATCATGGGCTTGTCATTCCTAGTTTTGAAGGTTCTCACTATCCATCCTATCATTTTTCTAACAAATGTGGAAGACACATTGTTGTTATCTTTGAAAATAAGATCCTCTAACATTATTATTCCCAGGTCCTTCACATTAGTTTCCCGCTCTATTGTGTGGTTGTAATTTGTGTTATACTCCGATGTAGTTTTGATTTCCTCGAGTTTTTCATAGCGGAGTAATTAAAATTTGTCTTCATTGAATTTCATATTGTTTTCTGCGGCTCATTTAAAGATTTGGTTGATGTCTGCTTGGAGATTTGCAGTGACTTCGACAGATAACACTGTCATGCAAATTCAGGTGTCATGCGAAAAGGAGGACACGGTGATGTGACTTACATCTCTCTCTGTGTCAGATATGAGAATGGAGAACAGGATGGGAGCGAGTACAGTACCTTATGGACAGAGCTTTTCACTGCAGCCGTCTCTGACTTTACTCTGTTTACTATTACTCTTCTGTTCTATTCGTTAGGAAGTTACAGATCCATCTACCAACTTTTCCTGTTATTTCTTTATCACGCATTTTGTGTGCTCTTACACCATGATCGCACTTATTGAAGGCTTTGCCAAAGTCTGTGTTTACTACATCTGCACTTTGTTTGTCCTCCAGAGCATCCAAGACCATGTCATAGTGGTCTAGTAGTTGTGAAAGGCAGGAGCGACCTGCTCTAAACCCATGTTACCCTGGTTGTGCAACTGAGGGGTATCTTGCTTCAAGACCAACAAACTGATAAATAGGACACCTGTGCAACATTTGGGTATCTTTATTCTGGAAATGCTTCGTCACGCAGTGGGCTCTTCAATCCAATACTTATCATATTCCACTTTTTTTCTGATGAGATTAAGACACATGTGCAACATCTGGGTATCTTTATTGTAGACGTTTCGCCATTCAGTGGCTTTATCAATACAAATTCTAGGACATAACTTGAAGACAGTAGAACTATGTACAGAAGATGAGGTAATCAGTCCCTCAACCTAGGAGTAGGTGCGAAGAGCACCATAGTCGTGGAGAATCTCGGTATTATATACCATTCGTACACACTTTTTTTCTGCTTTGAAAACCACTGCGTGGCGAAACGTTTCCAGATTAAAATACCCAAATGTTGCACGTGTCTCATTTATTAACTGATGATGATGCTCTGGGTTGTGCAATTATTTTGACTCGGAGTGTTTAGCAATCTCCCTCCCTCTGCATACCTTCATATCTTCCCTCTAGTCAATCAGTCCAACCGGGTGTTCGTTTCATGAATATATTTGTGTGGAATTGTGGAGTTAACTAGGCTGGTATACTAGTGTGTCCTAATGTAGTCTTTCCGCTGCCGTCTTTAAGTCGTTGGTTTTTCAACAGTTTTAGCGTGGCGTGGGGCCACTCTCGTGACTTGAAATGCCTGCGGGATGACAACTGTCTCAAGACTCTCTCTGTATTTGATACTGTTATGAGGGTTTTAAGGATCATGCCACCCACAGTCTCTAACTTTCCTTGTTTGATGTACTGGTAAGACAGATTTTTGCTGTTTGTGGCTTGCAGTCCCAGGAAGGGACCGCAGCAAGCGTCTGGAACAAGGGGCTCTGTTGGTTATTCTCTTTAGATATGTAAAGAGAGGGTGCCAAAACTCCTTGCATCATTTTCATCATCTTCCTTCCGTTTCCTGTAGCTCATTGGTAGAGTCTTGGATAACAACTGAAAGACCCGGTTTAATATTGGGTGGGTAGAGACGTGATCTGTGACTGGGTTACAACCCCTTGGAATTTTAACATCATTTGCCTCTGCTCACGCGGCAGTACATATGGCAGGTAACATACAGGTGTATGTCACCTGCTGTAGGTGAGATTTATAGTCGCTGTGCCCTAAGTTGGTACTCAGTGTCCAGTATTTACTGGGATGAATACTAGGCTGTCACTTGTCTGACCATTTCTACAGTTTACTAAGGCCCATTTGCAGTCTTTCCTTATGCTCATTGATTTTTATTCAGTTCAGTAATTTCGCATCCCCGCAAACAAGGAAACATGTGACTATAACTCGTCTAGTTCGTGATTCACATATATTGAAAACAGTACCGGACCTAATACCAATCCTGCGGAATCTCACTCTTCAATTTTAGCATCTTGAACAATCCTCTTCCATCCTTCCCATGATGTACTCCTGAATCCACTATCGTGCATTCCTTATTATTTCTGCCTGCTCCCTCAAGATTTTCTGGTGCAGGGGTCGAGTGTCAGTTCCTGTTAACTCCTCTTCGCTGGTCTCTACTAGGTTCACTCTCGCTCCTGACTTCGAAAGCTTTATCGTACCTCTTTTTAAAGCTCTGTATATGGATCCTGCCTCTAATAATTCTTTGGGTGCAAGTGTACTCTCCTATTTGTGGTTGCAGGAGTCGAGTGTGTGTGTGTGTGTGCGTGTGTGTGTGTGTGTGTGTGTGTGTGTGTGTGTGTGTGTGTGTGTTGTGTGTGTGTGTATACTCACCTAATTGTACTCAGCTAATTGTAGTTGCAGGGGTCGAGACTCAGCTCCTGGCCCCGCTTCTTCACTGAACGCTACTAGGTCCTCTCTATCCCTGCTCCATGAGCTTTATCATACCTCGTCTTAAAACTATGTATGTATGGTTCCTGCCTCCACTAAAAAACTTGCTAGACTATTCCACTTCCTGACTACTCCATGACTGAATAAATGTTTCCTAACATCCCTTTGACTCACCTGAGTCTTCAACTTCCAAGAGTGACCCCTTTGTTTCTGTGACCCCTCTCTGCAACATCCTGTCTTTGTCCACCTTGTCTATTCCACGCAGTATTTTGTATGTGGTTATCATGACTTCCCTGACGCCCCTGTCCTCCACTGTCGTCAGACCGATTTCCCTTAACCTTTCTTCGCAGGACATTTCCTTTAGCTCTGGAACTAACCTTGTCGCAAACTTTTGCACTTTCTCTAATTTCGTGACGTGCTTGACCCGTTGTGGGTTCCAAACTGGTGCTGCATACTCCAGTATGGGCCTGACGTACACGGTGTACAGTGTTTTGAACGATTCCTTACTAAGGTATCGGAATGCTAATCTCAGGTTTGCCAGGCACCCATATGCTGCAGCAGTTATCTGATTGATGTGTGCTTCCGGAGACATGCTCGGTGTTATACTCACCCCAAGATCTTTCTCCTTGAGTGAGGTTTGCAGTCTTTGGCCACCTAGCCTATACTCTGTCTGCGGTCTTCTTTGCCCTTCCCAGATCTTCATGACTGCATTTAGTGGGGTTAAAGTCGAGGAGCCAGTTGCTGGACCAGGTGTCCAGCCTGTCCAGGTTTCTTTGAAGTCCTGCCTGATCCTCATCTGATTTTATTCTCCTCATTAACTTCACATCATCTGCGAACATGGACACTTCTGAGTCTGCCCTTTTCATCATGTCATTCACATATACCAAAAATAGCACTGGTCCTAGGACCGACCCCTGTGGGACCCCGCTCGTTACAGGTGCTCACTGTGATACCTCATTGCATACCATGACTAGTTGTTGCCTCCCTGTCAGGTATTCTCAGATCCATTGAAGTGCCCTTCCCGTTATACGCACCTGATCCTCTAGTTTCTGCACTAATCTCTTATGAGGAACTGAGTCGAAGGCCTTCTTGCAGTCCAAGAAGATGCAATCAACTCACCCCTCTCTTTCGTCTCTTACTTCTGTTACTTTATCATAAAACTCTAGGAAATTTGTGACACAGGATTTGCCTTCCATGAAACCGTGCTGGTTGTCATTTATACTTTTGTTCCATTCCAGGTGCTCAACCACTCTCCTCCTGATAATCTTCTCCATGACTTTGTATACTATACACGTCAGTGACACTGGTCTGTATTTTTTAGCGCCTCTTTTCTGTCTCCTTTTTTAAAAATGGGAATTTCATTTGCTGTCTTCCTCACCTCAGGTAGCTGTCCAGTTTTAAGGGATGTGTTGAAGATTGTGGTTAATGGGACACGTAACATTTCTGTTGTCCGGTCCCATTGCCTTTGAGGTATCAAGGTCACTTAGCAGCTTCTTCACCTCCTCCTCAGTTGTGTGTATGTCATCCAGCACTTGTTGGTCCTAACATCCCTGTGACTCATCTGAGTCTTCAACATCCAACTGTGACCCCTTGTTGCTGTGCCCCATCTCTGGAACATCCTGTCTCTTTCCATCTTGTAAATTCCTCTCAGTATTTTGTATGTTGTTACCATGTCACCCCTCTCTCTATCCTGTCGCCCAGTGTCGTCAGGTCGATTCCCCTTAATCTCTCATCGTAGGACATGCCTCTTAGTTCCAGGACTAGTCTCGTTGCAAACCTCTACACTTTCTCTAATTTCTTGACGTGCTTGACGTGTGTGTGTGTGTGTGTGTGTGTGTGTGTGTGTGTGTGTGTGTGTGTGTGTGTGTGTGTGTATGTGTGTGTGTGTGTGTGTGTGTGTGTATGTGTGTGTGTGTGTGTGTGTGTGTGTGTGTGTGTGTGTGTGTGTGTGACTCACCTAATTGTAGTTGCAGGGGTCGAGACTCAGCTCCTGGCCCCGCCTCTTCACTGAACGCTATTAGGTCCTCTCTCTCCCTGCTGTATCATACCTCGTCTTAAAGCTATGTATGGTTCCTGCCTCCACTACATCTCACGCCAGACTGTTCCACTTCCTGACCACTCTATGACTGAAGAAATGCTTCCTAACATCCCTGTGGCTCATCTAAGTCTTCAGCTTCCAAGAGTGACCCCCATGTTTTTGTGTCCCCTCTCTTGAACATATTGTCTCTGTCCACTTTGTCTACTCCACGCAGTATTTTGTATGTCATTATCATGTCTCACCTATCCCTCCTGTCCTCCAGTGTCGTCAGACCGATTTCCCTTAACCTTTCTTCATAGGACATTCCCCTTAGCTCTGGAACTAACCTTGTCGCAAACCTTTGCACTTTCTCTAATTTCTTAACGTACTTGACCCGGTGCGGGTTCCAAACTGGTGCTGCATACTCCAGCATGGGCCTGACGTACACGGTGTACAGTGTCTTGAAAGATTCCTTACTTAGGTATCGGAAAGCTAATCTCAGGTTTGCCAGGCACCCATATGCTGCAGCAGTTATCTGGTTGATGTGTGCTTCCGGAGACGTGTTCAGTGTTATACTCACGTCAAGATTTTTCTGCTTGAGCGAGGATTGCAGTCGTTGGCCACCTAGCCTATACTCTGTCTGCGGTCTTCTTTGCCCTTCTCCGATCTTCATGACTTTGCATTTGGCATGGTTGAATTCGAGAAGCCAGTTGCTGGACCACGTGTCCAGCCTGCCTGATCCTCATCTGATTTAATTCTCCTCTTTAATTTCACATCATCTGCGAACAGGAAGACTTCTGAGTCTATCCCATCCATCATGTTATTCACCTATACCAAAAATAGCACTGGTCCTAGGACCGACCCCTGTGGGACCCCGCTCGTCACAGGTACCCACTGTGATACCTCATCACGTACCATGACTCGTTGTTACCTCCCTGTCAGGTATTCTCTGATCCATTGAAGTGCCCTTCCCGTTATACGCGCCTGATCCTCTAGTTTCTGCACTAATCTCTTGTGAGGAACTGTGTCGAAGGCCTTCTTGCAGTCCAAGAAGATGCAATCATCCCACCCATCTCTCTCGTTACTTACTTCTGTAACTTTATCATAAAACTCCAGAAGGTTTGTGACACAGGATTTGCCTTCCATGAAACCGTGCTGGTTGTCATTTATACTTTTGTTCCGTTCCAGGTGCTCCACCACTCTCCTCCTGACAATCTTCTCCATGACTTTGCATACTATACACGTCAGTGACACTGGTCTGAATTTTGGCGCCTCTTTTCTGTCTCCTTTTTTTTAAAAATGGGAACTACATTTGCCGTCTTCCATACCTCAGGTAGTTGCCCATTTTCAAGGGATGTGTTGATGATTGTGGTTAATGGGGACGCACGGTATTTCTGCTTCCTCTCTAAGGACCCATGGGGAGATGTTGTCCGGTCCAATTGCCTTTGAGGAATCAAGGAATCAAGGTCACTTAGCAGCTTCTTCACCTCCTCCTCAGTTGTGTGTATGTCATCCACCACTTGTTGGTGTATTCCCTGTTGGTGTGTGTGTGTGTGTGTGTGTGTGTGTGTGTGTGTGTGTGTGTGTGTGTGTGTGTGTGTGTGTGTGTGTGTTTTAACAGTGTGCATATAAAGGCAAAATGAATCTGAATGTGGTATTAGTGTATTTTTGTGCAGTGGTGAATACTGACGTATAACTGTTGTCTGTGTATTTATATCTGAACATTGTGTGAGTGGCAGTCCAGAGATTTATGTACCGTGTGATTGATTTCTCTGTTTTAAAATGTATAACTCTGTGTGTGATGTTTATACCCATTACATCTGTTACTGGGAATCGTCGGCCCCGAGGCCTAGTCTTACACTAGGTCTTCTTACACAGACAGAAATTTTCGAAGATTAAACTAGGGTGACACATCGTGTTTTGTTTACATCATGTCATCTGTTATAGGGAGGAGTGAGAGACCTAGTGAGAGGTCTGCTGTAGGGATTAGCGAGAGACGTAGTGAGAGGTCTGGTGTAGGGAGGAGTGTGGGACGTAGTGAGAGGTCTGGTGTAGGGAGGAGCGAGGGACGTAGTGAGAGGTCTGGTGTAGGGAGGAGTGTGGGACGTAGTGAGAGGTCTGGTGTAGGGAGGAGCGAGGGACGTAGTGAGAGGTCTGGTGTAGGGAGAAGCGAGGGACGTAGTGAGGGAGAGACAAGTTATATAGAATGCTCACTCTAATGAAGAATAATTGGCTGGCGTGGTAAATAAAACAAAATAATGGAAGAAGAGAGTAAACGGTATGAAGAACTTTGCAGTCAAACAAGAGGAGAGTTGTTAGTGATGTTAGTATTACCTCTGCGAGTGAGGAGGCCTGGGTTAAGACAGTGGCAGCAGTGCCATAAGTTCAGCAAAGATCCACGATGCCATTAACAGATATACAAAAGAAAAGGGAATTAAGAAGTACCATATTTTCCGGGACATAAGGCGCGCCTTTTTTCCCACAGAAAGTCTTGGAAAATCAGCCTGCGCCTTATATGCTCAAGGTCAGGGTCAAGGGAAGACTTTGGGTTAGGGTTTTACTGATTTACCGTTATGATATATATGTCGTGCGCCTTATATGCCGGAAAATATGGTAGGTTGACACACGTAAAATGTTCGTGCAGGAGATTCAAAATAAACGGAAAAGTGGAGAACATTAGATAAGAAATTTTAGACAAAGAAATAATCAACAAAAATGGGAAAGTGTGATAACTGAAATAGACAAATGTCAAGCAGCAATTATTTAAATTTATAAAGGCAAGAATGAAGAGTGATACATGAAAGATACGAAGAAAAGGCAGGAAACTGACCATTAAGTCAATATAAATTAAAAATAAGAGATATTCATTGGTTGTAGGTTGCTGAAGGAAAGGAGAGGGAAAACCCACTAATAAATTTTGGAAACAAGGAAAGAACAACAATGAAGAGAGTTAAAAAAAAAAAAAAAAAGGAAAAGCTACATGAAATGATTTCAAATTACAATAAAAAATTTAGTAAAAATAAATAAGATCCCAACTCTATAAGAATAAGAAATTGATATAAATTTGTCCTTAACAAATTATGTTTATAAATGTAAAGCTTATGTAAGAAGTGTTAAAATTAAGAATGTTAAGTGAAGACTCACTCTCTCTCTCTCTCTCTCTCTCTCTCTCTCTCTCTCTCTCTCTCTCTCTCTCTCTCTCTCTCTCTCTCTCTCTCTCTCTCTCTCTCTCTATCTCTCTCTCTCTCTCTCTCTCTCTCTTTCTCTCTCTCTCTCTCTCTCTCTCTCTCTTTCTCTCTCTCTCTCTCTCTCTATCTATCTATCTATCTATCTATCTATCTATCTATCTATCTATCTCTCCCTCTCTCGCTCTCTCGCTCTCTCCTCCTCCTCCTCCTCCTCCTCCTCTCCTCCTCCTCCTCCTCCTCCTCCTCATCCTCCTCCTCCTCTTCCCCCTCCCCTTCTCTCACCTCTCCACCTCCCTCCTCTTCTTCTCCTCCTGTTCAGTCCCGCATCCCCACCCCTTTCACATCCCTCTCATCTACTTATTTCCTTGTTTCCCCATCCACCCTCTCCCTCCACTCCCTCTCCTATTCTCCCTCTACCCATATTCTCCCGCCCCTTCTCCCCCACCCCGTATACCCTTCCCTCCCCCCCTACCGTCATTAACCTCTTCCCGCTTCCCCTTGCCTCTCTCCCTCTTCCTATCCACTTCCCTTCCATTTACCTACTTATGTTACCTCCCCCGCCCCTCCCTCTCTCCCCAGGAAGGGTGCTGGGGGAGATAACGAGGCGGTGATTGCTTACACACTATTAATTAATGGTTAATTGGCACTGCGTCTCAGGTCGGATTCCCTGCTAGGATTATAAGGGAGGGTGCTAGGATTATAGGAGAGGGTGCTAGGATTATAGGGAAGAGAGAGGGGGTATTCTAAGGGAATACGAATGAAGGAGAATTTGCACTAAACAGAAGGGTGCTAGGAGCAGGAAGGGTGCTATGAGTAAGAGGGGTGCTAGAAGTAGGAGAGGTGCTCGGAGAAAGAAGGGTGCCAGGAGTAGGAGGGTTGCTAGGAATAAGAGGGGTGCTAGGAGAATGAGAGGTTCTTATAGAAAGAGGGGTGCTAGGAGGAGGGGTACTAGAGTAGGAGGGGTGCTAGGAGTAGTTGGATGGGTGCTAGGAGTAGGAGGAAAAGTGCTAGGAGCATTACGAGTGCTAGGAGAAGGGGTGCTAGAAGAAGAAGGAGGGGTGCTAGAGGCAGAAGAAAGGGTGCTAATAGTACAAGGAGGGTGCTAGAAGCAAAAGAAGTGCTAGGATTAGCAGAGGTGCTAAGATTAGAGAGCGAGCCCTAGAGGATCCGAAGAAGGAATGAGGGAATTGAAAACAAGAAAGATGGGAGAGACCAAGGGAGGGTGATGGTAGACGGAAGCAGAGACCAAGGGAGGGTGATGATAAATGGAAGGAGAGACCAAGGAAGGGTGATGATAAATGGAAGGAAAGACCAAGGGAGGGTGATGGTAGATGGAAGGAGAGACAAAAGGAGATAATTATATAAGAAATGTAGGGAATACTATAATGGAAATAAGTGTAGAGGTGCCATAGTTACAGTGAGAGTAGAGGTGACATAGTTACAGTTAGTGTAGAGGTGCCATAACTACAGTGGGTGAAGAGGTGCCATAGCTACAGTGGGTGTTGCGGTGCCATGAGTACAATGAGTAAAGAGGTGCCATAGGTACAGTTACCGAGCCCTGTGTTAATAAGTGCCAGATGGGTTCGATACAATAAAAAGGTACTCCAAGGCTTGGCACTGGTACCTCGACCATTTCTCATCCTCGTAGCGGACATAAGAACATAAGAAAGGAGGATCACTGCAGCAGGCCTGTTGGCCCATACTAGGCAGGTCCTTTACAATCCATCCCACTAACAAAACATTTGCCCAACCCAATTTTCAATGCTACCCAAGAAATAATCTCTGATAACTCTATCCACTCATTTGCAAGTCCCAATCAAATCCAACTCCTCTCATTCATATATTTATCCAACCTAAATTTGAAACTACCCAAAGTCCCAGCCTCAATAACCCAACTAGGTAGACTGTTCCACTCATCAACTACCCTATTTCCAAACCAATGCTTTCCTATGTCCTTTCTAAATCTAAACTTGTTTAATTTAAATCCATTACTGCGGGTTCTCTCTTGGAGAGACATCCTCAAGACCTTATTAATATCTCCTTTATTAATACCTATCTTCCACTTATACACTTCGATCACGTCTCCCCTTATTCTTCTTCTAACAAGTCAATCTTTCTTCATAGGGAAGATTTCTAATGCTATGTATTAATTTAGTCATTCTATGCTGAATGTTTTCTAACGAATTTATATCCGTTCTGTAATATGGAGACCAGAACTGAGCTGCATAATCTAGGTGAGGCCTTACTAATGATGTATAAAGCTGCAGTATGACCTCTGAACTTCTGTTGCTTACACTTCTTGATATAAATCCCAATAATCTATTTGCCTTATTACGTACGCTTAGGCATTGCTGTCTTGGTTTAAGGTTGCTGCTCACCATAACCCCCAAGTCCTTTTCGCAATCCGTATGGATAAGTTCTACATTATTTAACTTATAAGTGCTAGGGTTATAAACACTCCCTAGCTTCAGAACCTTGCATTTATCTACATTAAACTGCATCTGCCACTTTTCTGACCAAGAATAGAGTTTGCCTAAATCCTCCTGAAGTTTCCTAAGATCTACGTTTGAATCAATTATCCTACCTATCTTTGTGTCATCGGCGAATTTGCTCATATCACTAGTAATACCCTTATCAAGGTCATTGATATATATTATAAACAACAACGGGCCTAAGACTGTTCCCTGTTGTACGCCACTTGTTACAGATCCCCACTCGGATTTAACCCCATTTATAGACACTCTGCTTCCTGTCAGTGAGCCATGACTCGATCCACGAGAGCACTTTTCCCCCAATGCCATGAGCTGCCAACTTCTTTGACAGTCTTTGGTGTGGAACTCTATCAAAAGCCTTACTAAAATCTAAGTAAATAATATCAAATTCTTTATCGTGATCAACAGCCTCAAAAACTTTACTGAAGAAAGTTAATAAATTAGTTAGACAAGACCGGCCTCTCGTGAATCCATGCTGAGAATCATTAATCAAGCTATGCTTATCGAGATGACTTCTTATAATCTCAGCTATAATTGACTCTAGTAATTTGCCTACAATTGAGGTCAGGCTTATTGGGCGGTAATTTGACGGTAACGACTTGCCCCCTGCTTTAAAAATAGGAATTACATTAGCCATCTTCCACATATCAGACACTACACCTGTTTGAAGAGATAAATTAAAAATATTAGTTAATGGTTCACAGAGTTCCATTTTGCATTCCTTAAGAACCCTTGAAAAAACCTCATCAGGACCCGGCGACTTATTTTGCTTCAGTCGGTCTATCTGCTTCACAACCATTTCACTAGTGACTGTGATGTTACATAATTTATCTTCTTCAGGCCCATTATAAAAATTACTGGAATATTGTTAGTGTCTTCCTGTGATAAAACCGAGAGAAAATAATTATTTAAAATCGAGCACATTTCATTCTCTTTGTCAGTTATTTTTAAGGGGACCTATCTTATCTTTAACTTTTGTTCTATAGACCTGGAAAAAACTTTTTGGGTTAGTTTTCGAATCCCTAGCAACTTTAATTTCATAGTCCCTTTTAGCTTTTCTTATCCCCTTTTTAATGTCCCTCTTAATGTCAATATACTGATTCATAAGGTGACCCTCACCTCTTTTGATACGCCTATAAATTCCCTTCTTATGCCCTAGTAGATATTTCAGCCTATTATTCATCCATTTTGGGTCATTTCTATTTGATCTAATTTCTTTATACGGAATAAACGTTCTTTGAGCAGCATGTATAGTGTTCAGAAAACTGTCATGTTGATAGCTCTCTTCGTTACCCCAGTCAACAGATGATAAGTGTTCTCTAAGCCCATCGTAATCTGCTAAGCGAAAATCTGGGACTGTTACTGAGTTATCCCTACTATCATACTTCCATTCAATGCTAAATGTAATTGATTTGTGGTCGCTAGTACCCAGTTCCTCTGAAATTTCTAAATTATTAACAAGGGATTCATTGTTTGCCAGAGCTAAGTCAGGCAGGTTATTTCCCCTTGGTTCTGTCACAAACTGCTTCAAAAAACAATCATGAACTGCTTCTAAGAAGTCGTATGATTCTAAATTCCCAGTCAAGAAATTCCAATCAATATGAATAAAGTTAGTCTCCTAGAATTACTACATTATCGTGCCTTGTGGCCCTAACAATTTCCTCCCATAGTAGTCTCCCTTGGTCCCTATCTAAGTTTGGGGGACGGTATATCACACCTAAGATAAATTTTTCTTGCTCCTCTGAAAATTCTATCCAAACAGACTGTATGTGTTACTTCAGACTTAATACCCATTTTTATGCAACAGTTCAAGCGATCTCGGACATACAATGCCACCCCACCCCCCTTCCCGATACTTCTATCAACTTGGAACAATTTAAAACCCTGAATGTGACATTCTGCAGGCATGTCCCGACTTTTTGAATTAAACCACGTCTCAGTTAAGGCAAATACATCAATGTTACCTGCACTAGCAACTAATCTCAACTCGTCCATCTTATTCCTAGCACTACGGCTATTAGCATTGAAAGACTCTCCTTTCTCTTTACCCTTCCTGCTCATTTCTGTTTTTCTACTAAACCTATTACTGTCCTTATCACCCAGTGTCACTGGCTTTTCAATATCTACCTCGTTCTGCTTATTGCTAGTTCCCCTAGAACTCATAATATTACTACACTGGGACTTCACTGTTTTCCTGTCAAAACCCATACCACTAACTATTCCTAGTTTAAAGTCCTAACAGCTCCCTCCACTGCAGTTGCCAGTGCCCCCACCCCAGACCTAGATAAGTGAACCCCATCCCTGGCATACATGTCATTTCTGCCATAGAAGAGGTCCCAGTTGTCAATGAATGTTACCGCATTTTCCTTACAGTATTTGTCCAGCCAGCAATTGACACCAATTGCCCTGGGCAACCATTCATTTCCAACCCCTCTCCTTGGCAAAATACCACATATGTCAGGGTTCCCACCCTTCCTCCTAATTATTTCTATTGCTGACCTATACCTGCTAATCAGGTCTTCACTCCTACGTTTGCCAACATCGTTGCCTCAAGCACTGAGACAGATAATAGGATTGCTCCCATTACCTCGTGATGTCATCCAGAAGGCTAACAATATCCTCCATCCCAGCCCCAGGAAAGCAAACCCTCTGTCTCCTACTCCTGTCCTTCAAGCAGAACGCCCTATCCATATACCTAACTTGGCTATCCCCAACAACAACAATATTCTTACCTTCCTTGGTGTCGTTCGTCGTGACGTTCCCAGTAGTCGACTCACATTCGTCGGGTAGCACTAAGAATGCATTAGATGTTTCCACAACAGTTTCCACAGCAGTCTCTTTCTTCTTCATCGTTTCCCCCTTTCCATTCGTTTCCACAACAGTTTCCACAGCAGTCTCTTTCTTCTTCATCGTTTCCACCTTTCCATTCGTCTTCTTGATCGCCAACTTCGTTCCATGCTGTCCAGCCACTGACCAGTTTCCCTTCTTGACCTGAGGACTCAAAACAGGAGGACTACTACGAATGTTCTTGTTTTCCTCGGTCAGTCGCCGAATCTCCATCTTCGCCATCCTCAATTCTTCCTTAAGCTGTTGGTAAAGTAGCTCGATGGAGGGCATCTTGGTTCAGTCCGTAGAGAGCACACTCGACACGTCCTCACTGAGCTAAGTACAGGCCTCAGGCACACTCTCTGTCTGACCTTTCTGTCTCTGTTGACATGGATAACAAAACCAGCAAGAAAGTCTCCTCGGTGCATGACGCGGAAAAAGTGAGAGATTTCAAGAAGGTCTGTCAGGGAGGGAAAGAAATAACATGATCAACGATGCCAGGTTCTAACTGCTCAGATTAGGAAAGGACTGGGAGATCAAAGGGAGTACTGCACTCGATTAAAAGCAGGAGGATCACTTAATAGAGCGAGAGGAACATGTGAAGGAATTGGGCATAATATCAAATGACCTGTCTGTTATTGAACATAATAGAGCAAATGACAGGAATGCCAGAATATTGACGTAAATAATGAGAGACTACATGATAAAGTTGTGTCAGCGCAGAGAACCTTGACATCACACGTGCTCTCATTTAGAATATTGCTCTGTGTCGACGGCTCTGTTTAGTGCAGGAGAGATATCAGAGCAGGAAAACACGAACAGATCGTTTATTGCTCTCACTCAGACAATGCAGCTTTTAAACCACTGGCAACACTCCAGAGCACTGGAATGTACTGATATAATATTGATCTGGAAGATACTTGAGGACCTAGTTCCAGATCTACCCACTACTACAACAACATACTGGAGTGAGAGTTATGGAATGACGTGTAAAACAGACCTCGTGAACAGCAAGGGTATCATGGGCACAGTACGAGAACATAGCGTCAGCATCCGTGGTTTAAGAGTGTCCTGCAGTCATCAGATATGAAATACCAGATCAACCAGGTTGTTATGGTTATATGCGCTTGCGAGCGGTCAATATCAATAATTTGTTGGAAGTGGTAGTCATCTGGCAAGTCTGGCCTCAGAGTGAGCTGCGAGAGTACGAGTACACTGGACACTCTTCACAGGTTTATTATTGGCATTTGTAAGGAATTTCCTGGAGGGAGGCAGAGTGCAGGTGAGAGGAAATGTTCTTCTCTACTGCCAGCTGAACTTTGTTCCTCCACCCCTACCTGCGGTCTCTCTTTCTCTCTCTCTCTCTCTCTCTCTCTCTCTCTCTCTCTCTCTACACACACACAGGGTTTGACAAAGTTAAGGATCCCTAGCTTTATTGACAAGCTATTTACAGGTTAAGGATTCCTAACTTTATTGGCAAGCTAAGAGCTGTTACCTACATCAGCTCATTTGAAAGTATTTTTATTGTTATGAGACAAAAGTAGGGAACAGGATGAAGTTGGAGCCATCTGTGGGCCAGCATTTTCATTTGATCAACTGACTTTATCTCGTTGACATTATTATGCTGTACGAATGTGTTCCATACTCGAGTTATCCTGGATATATATGATCTCAGATGGAGAGATGTTCTGGAGAAGGGTACAGCCAGAGTGAAGTTGCTGCTTTCTGCCTGTCTTGTGGTATAGAAGCTTGTTTCACGCTGTCCTCGAAGTGGATCCAAGTGTGGTACTTTGACAATATTGGCCTTGTACATAACAGTAAGGCCACCCACATCCCTCCTGTGTTGAAGGCTCTGCTGAAATGACAGATTTATTCAGGATGGGTCCAGGCAGTCGCAGATGAGAGGGGGGGGGGCAGGCAAACCAAGAAATTGCAGCATACTCAAGGTGTGAGCGTACTTGTGCCTCGTACAGAATCTTGCAACCCCTACTGTCAAGCAGATGCGAGATACGGCGAAGTGCTGTAAGCTTCCTGGCTGCCTTGTTTGCAAGATTTACAACATGGTTCTTCATGGTTAGTTTGGAGTCAAATTTCACCCCAAGGATATCAACTTCTTCTCCAGGTGCCAACACCCTCCCATTCATCCTTACTACTGCACCAGCATTACCATCATGGTGCCTAGAGATCATCATCATTTGCGTTTTCTCAGATGCAAATGTTACTTGCCATCTATTTCCCCAAGCTGATATAGCTCTTAGCTGGTGATTGATGTAGCTTAGAGCAACTGGCATTTCTTCCCTTGGATAAGTGAATGTCAGTGTACAGTCTCTCTCTCTCTCTCTCTCTCTCTCTCTCTCTCTCTCTCTCTCTCTCTCTCTCTCTCTCTCTCTCTCTCTCTCTCTCTCTCTCTCTCTCTCTTTCTCTCTCTCTCTCTCTCTCTCTCTCTCCTCTCTCTCTCTCTCTCTCTCCCTGTCTCTCTCCCTTCACTCAGTTACTCATTCCATCTCTATTTCCCTCACTCTCTCTCTCTCTGTCTGTCTGTCTGTCTCTCTCTCTCTGTCTCTGTCTGTCTGTCTGTTCTCTCTCTTTCTCTCTCTTCTCTCTCTCTCTCTCTCTCTCTCTCTCTTCTCTCTCTCTCTCTCTCTCTCTCTCTCTCTCTCTCTCTCTCTCTCTCTCCCCTCTCTCCCTCCTGTCTCTCTCCCTGTCTCATTCCCTTCACTCAGTTACTCATTCCATCTCTATTTCTCTCTCTCTTCTCTCTCTCTCTCTCTCTCTCTCTCTCTCTCTCTCTCTCTCTCTCTCTCTCTCTCTCCATCACTCCCTCCATCACTATCTTTCACTCCTTGCTTCTAGGTTTTCACCCACACTTCCCTCACTATCGCTCTCATTTCTTTCTCTCTCTCTATCCTCTTTCCCTTTATTTCCTGTTCTCCGTTCTCTCCCCTGCTCTTATTCCTCTCTCTTCTCCACTCTCCATCTCTTTCTTTCTCCCCTCGCTCCTTTTCTACCCACCATCCCTCTCTCTTCCCCTTCTCTCTCTTCCCTCCTTCCCTCTTTCTCCACCTCTCTCCATCTCTACTATCCCTCCCTCTCTTTGCCCTTCCTTCTCTGCTGTCTAGAACATCTTAACATCAACTTCCATCTTCAGCTTGAACTATATAAGAATGTTGTCTAACAATGGAAACAAAACATGTCAAGGAAACTGTTAGACAGTGAAAAGCAGGGGTGCAGTGGGCACAACAAGGGAGCACTGTATCAACATCCGTGGCCTCAGATTATTTATCATCTTACCAGAAGATATTACAAACACTGCTGGAACAAGTGTAGAAGCCTTCAAGAGGAAACTGGACAAGTGTCAGACATGGTTACTGGTGTCAGACTGGGTTTCTGTTGTCAGACTGGGTTAGTGGTATTAGTGTCACACTGGGTTACCAGTGTCAGATTGAGTTACTGGTGTCAGACTGGATTACCAGTGTCAGACTGGGTTACTAGTGTCAGACTGGGTTATCAGTGTCAGACTGGGTTACTGGTGTCAGGCTGGGTTACCAGTGTCAGACTGGGTTACTAGTGTCAGAGTGAGTTACTGGTGTCAGACTGGGTTACTGGTGTCAGACTGGGTTAGTAGTGTCAGCCTGGATTATCAGTGTCACACTGGCCTACCAGTGTCAGCCTGGGCTGCCTGTGTCAAACTGAGTTACTGGTGTTAGACTGGATTACAAGTGTCAGACTGGGTTACTAATGCCAGACTGAGCTACAAGTGTCAGTTTAGGTTCCTGATGTCATACTGGGTTACTGGTGTCACACTGGGTTATCAGTGTCAGACTGGGTTACGTGTGTCAGACTGAGTTACAAATGTTAGACTGGGTTACTGGTGTCAGACTAGGTTCCCGATGTCAGACTGGGTTACAGGTGTCAGACGGGGTTATTGGTGTCAGAGTGGGTTTCCGGAGTCAGACTGGGTTACTGTCGTCAGACTGGGTTATCAGTGTCGGACTGGGTTACTGGTGTCAGGCTGGGTTATTGATGTCAGACTGGGTTATCAGTGTCAGGCTAGGTTATCAGTGTGAGACTGGGTTATCAGTGTCGGACTGGGTTACTGGTGTCAGACTGGATTACTAGTTTCAGATTGGGTTACTAGTGTCAGACTGAATTACAAATATCAGACAGGGTTTCCAGTGTCAAGCTGGGTTATCAATGTCAGACTGGGTTACTGGTGTCAGAGTGGGTTACTGGTGTCAGACTGGGCTACCAGTGTCAAGCTGGGTTATGTCAGATGAGTTACAAGTGTCAGACTGACTTACTGGTGTCAGACCAGGTTACTCATGTCAGATTGGGTTACAAGTGTCAGACTGGCTTACTGGTGTCAGACTAGGTTACTGATGTCAGACTGAGTTACTGGTGTTAGACTACGTTACTGGTGTCCGACTGGGTTACTGGTGTCAGACTGGGTTACTCATGTCAGATTTGGTTACAAGTGTCAGACTGGCTTACTGGTGTCAGACTAGGTTACTGATGTCAGACTGAGTTACTGGTGTTAGACTACGTTACTGGAGTCAGACTGGGTTTCTGGTTTCTGACTGGGTTACTGGTGTCAGACTGAATTATCAGTGTCAGACTTGGTTACTAGTGTTAGTCTTGGTATCTGGTGTCAGACTGGGTTATCATTGTCAGAGAGGGTTACCAGTGCCAGGCTGGGTTACCAGTGCCAGGCTGGGTTACCAGTGTCATACTGGGTTACTGGTGGCAGGCTGGATTACAAGAGTCAGACTGGGTTATTTCTGTCAGACTGGATTAACAGTGTCAGACAGGGCTACCAGTGTCAGACTGGGTTAACAGTGCCAGAGTGTATTACTGGTGTCAGACTGAATTACTAATGTCAGACTGAGTTACAAATGTCAGACAGGGTTTCCAGTGTCAGGCTAGGTTACCAGTGTCAGACTGGGTTACTGGTGTCAGACTGGGTTATCAGTGTCAGACTGGGCTACTAGTGTCAGACTGGGTTACCAGTGTCAGACTGGGTTACTGGTGTCAGACTGGATTACAAGTGTCAGACTGGCTTACTGGTGTCAGACTAGGTTACTGATGTCAGACTGAGTTACTGGTGTTAGACTACGTTACTGGTGTCAGACTGGGTTTCTGGTTTCTGACTGGGTTAGTGGTGTCAGCCTGGATTATCAGTGTCAGACTTGGTTACCAGTGTTAGACTGGGTATCTGGTGTCAGACTGGGTTATCATTGTCAGAGAGGGTTACCAGTGTCAGGCTGGGTTACCAGTGTCAGTCTGGGTTACTGGTGTCAGGCTGGATTACAAGAGTCAGACTAGGTTATCATTGTCAGAGAGGGTTACCAGTGTCAGACTGGGTTACTCATGTCAGACTGGGTTACAAGTGTCAGACTTGGTTACTGGTGTCAAACTGCATTATCAGTGTCAGACTTGGTTATCAGTGTCATACTGGGTTGCGGGTGTCAGGCCGGGTTACCAGTATAAGACAGGGCTGCTGGTGTCAGGATGGGTTACCAATGTCAGAATGGGTTACTAGTGTCAGACTGAGTTACAAGTGCCAGATTAGGTTCCTGATATCAGACTGGGTTGCTGGTGTCATTCTGGGCTACTGCTGTCAGACAGGGTTATTATTGGTAGGCAGGGTTACTAGTGTCAGGCTGGGTTACATGCGTCACATTGGGTTACTGTTGTCAGGGTGGGTTACTAGAATCATACTGGGTTACTTATGTCAGACTGAATTACAAGTGTCAGACTGGGTTACTGGTGCCAGACTGGGTTATCAGTGTCAGACTGGGTTATCAACGTCAGACTGATTTACCAGTATCAGGCCGGGATACCAGTATCAGACTTGGTTGCTGGTGTCAGGCTGGATTACCAGTATCAGACTGGGTTGCTGGTGTCAGGATGGGTTACCAGTGTCAGATTAGGTTGCTAGTGTCAGACTGAGTTACAAGTGTCAGATTAGGTTCCTGATGTCAGATTGAGTTACTGCTGTCAGACTGGGTAATCATTGTCAGACAGAGTTATAAATGTCAGGCTGGGTTACCAGTGTCAGACTGGGTTACTGTTGTCAGGCTGGGTTACCAGAGACATACTGGGGCACTGGAGTCAGACTGGGTTACCAGTGTCAGGCTGGGTTACTGGTGTCAGACTGGATTACTGATGTCAGACTGGATTACCACTGTCAGACTGGGTTACTCATGTCACACTGGGTTGCAAGTGTTAAACTGGGTTACTGGTGTCAGAATAGATTACTGATGTCAGACTGGGTTACTGGTGTTGGACTGCGTTACTGGTGTCAGACTGGGTTTCTGGTGTGAAACTGGGTTACTGGTGTCAGACTTTGTTACCAGTGTCAGACTTGGCTTCTGGTGTCAGATTAGACTTCTGGCGTCAGACTGGGTTATCAGTGTCAGACTAGGTTACCAGTGTCAGACCGGGTTACTAGTATCAGTCTGGGTTGCTAGTGACAGGTTGGGTTATCAGTGTCAGATTGGGTTACTGGTGCCACACTACGATAGAGAACACTGAAAAATTACAGGAAGACATAAACAGGGTTTTCCAGTGGGCAGTGGAGAACAACTTGACGTTCAGTGGTGATAAGTTGCAGCTGCTTAGGTATGGAAAGAATGAAGAACTCAAAAGGAACACTGTATACAAAACTCAAAGGGTCACCAAATGAAAAGAAAGGAACATGTAAAAGACCTGGGAATAATTTTGTAAGCTGACCTTTCTTTTAAAGACCATAACAAAACAAAAATTACGACAGCCAGGAAGATGACTGGGTAGGTATTGAGAACTTTCAAAACAAAGGAAATAATGCCAATGGTGACACTCTTCAAATCGCTAGTGCTCCCTCCTTTAGAATACTGCGGCCCCGTTCAAAACAGGAGAAACATCAGAGCTAGAACAAATGCAGAGATCGATTACGGCTGACACTGAGCCAGTAAAGCACCTAAACTACTGGGAGCGCCTTAAAGTTTTGAACATGTACTCAGTGGAGCGGAGGAGAGAGAGATGCATGATAATACATCTGGAAAGTACTCGAGGGTCTGGTTCCAAATCTGTACACTGCCATAACAACATACTAGAGTGAGAGATATGAGAGAAAGTGTAAAATAAACCCAGTGAGGAGCAGGGGTGCGGTGGGGACAATAAGGGAACACTGTATCAACATCCGAGGTCCCAGACTATTCAACATCTTACAGGAAGATATCAGAAACACTGCTGGAACAAGTGTTGAAGCCTTCAAGAGGAAACTGGACAAGTATCTTCACCAGGTGCCAGATCAACCAGGCTGTGATGGATATGTGGGACAGTGGGCCTCCAGCAGCAACAACCTGGTTAACCAGGCAAGAACCAGACGAGCCCGGCCATGGGCCAGGCTCGTCGGTTATCGGTGTCAGATTGGGTTACTGATGTCAGCCTGGGATACTGGTGCCATATTGGGTTATCAGCGTCAGACCGTGTTACTCAGGCTGGGTTATTGGTGTCAGACTGGGTTATCAGTGTCAGACTGGGTTAATGGTGTCAGACTGGGTTATTAGTGTCAGACTGGGTTATCAGTGTCAGACTGGGTTACTAGTGTCAGACTGAGTTACATGAGTCAGACTGGGTTATTCGTGTCAGCTTAGTTTACTGATGTCAGACTTGGTTACTGGTGCTAAACTGGGTTTCTGGTGTCAGATAGAGTTTCTGGTGTCAGACTGGGTTACTGGTTTTAAATTGGGTTACTGGTGTCAGACTGGGTTACGAGTGTCATACTGGGTTACTGGTGTCAGACTGGGTGATCAGTGTCAGACTGGGTTACTGGTGTCAGACTAGATTCCTGATGTCAGACCGGGTTACGGGTGTCAGACTGGGTTTCTGGTATTAGACTGGGTTACTGGTGTCAGACTGGGTTATCAGTGACAGACTGGGTTACCAGTGTAAGAAGGGGTTATCAAGGTCAGACTGGTTTATTTGTGTCAGACTGGGTTGCTGATGTCAGACTGGGTTATCAGTGCCAGACTGAGTTATTGCTGTTAAACTGGGTTACAAGCGTCTGACTCGGTTACTGGGGTCAGACTGGGTTACTGGTGTTAGACTAGGTTATCAATGACATACTGGGTTACCAGTGTCAGGCTGGGTTACCAGTGTCATCAGACCGGGTTACCAGCGTCATAAGACTGTGTTACCAGCGTCATCAGACTTCGTTACCAGCGTCATCAGACTGGGTTACCGGTGTCGGACTGGGAAGCCTCAAGACTCTGCCTAATTAATATTGATTAGTTCCATTAATTACCCGCACTCTAGACCGGTGTTTACCACTTCGTTCTCGATTAATTCTCCCCCTCGTTATAACCTCACTCAGCCACTCTTCCCTACCAGTATGACAACCATAAACACAATATAAAAACAGCATAATACAAATAAATGTATAACTAAGGGCTTTCTGCATGCATAACTAAATGTCAATCATCTGTGTACAAACATTGTATCTTGCTGATATATGTATTTATAACTGTGTCTTATATGACGATAATCTGGGACACAGGTGAAAGGAGGCCTGACACACAAGCTAATTTGTTTCAGTTTACTGAATTTAAGACATACGAAAATATCTAACCAGTGAAAAAAAATATGTCTTAGTTTCTCCCACTTAGGAGAAGATTTGTGTATTTAAATAGAGTAATACCAGGACGGGGGGAGGTAATGCTGGAAGATGAGGCGGAATTTAAGGTTATCAGTCCCTCAGCATATGCTGTGCTTTTCCATCTTGAGAAAAGTACAGCATACGCTCGGAGAAGTGGCTTATATATTGTTGTCAGGTGAGTAAAAGCAGGAGGTGGATTCGCTATTGGATAAAATCACTAAAGAAGTAGTTCATGCCTGTAGGTTTTTTATACCATTTACATCACATCCTCGCCAGTAACATGGAATATCAACAACTACACAAACCAGGGCAGAATGGGTTTAGAGCAGATCGCTTCTGCATTTAATAGTTTCTAGCCCATTACAATATGGTCTTGAATGCACTGGAAGACAAGCTAAATGCTGAGGTTGTGTACACTGATTTCGCAAAAAGCCTTCGACAAGTGCATCAATGATGTGATAGCTCACAAAATAAGTTCAAAGGAAATAAATGGTAAAGTGGGCAGATAGATATTTAACGTCTTAACGAATAGAGCTGAGAGAGAGTAGTACACAGGGAGAAGCGGGAGGCAGCTACAGTGGACCACTCCTTAACACACAGTACTCTCCCCACCTCTATTTCTCATTCTCACGTCCGACATAGATAAGAAGGAAAATAAATGGTATAAATACTGAACAGATGGATAAAGAGACCCAAATGCATTATAAAGCGATATTTTTATTGAAAGTGTTTAGCCCGCACTGTGGATTTAATGAAGTCAAACAGATCTTACAAGGACTGGTCCCAAAACTTCACACACGAATCACTTCGCTTGAAAACAAGAGACTTGGCACACGGTCAAAGTGCCTCCAATAAAAAGCAAGGGCGAGATGAAGTACAGTAATAAAGAACTTGATAAGTATCAGATGTTCAAGAGCTATCAACGATATTCCTCTGTGCACAAGAGGGAACTGGACAAGTTCCTTAAATCGATTGGCTTGTGTGAAGACAGCAGTAACAGCCTGATTGATTGGGCCTTGTTCGGTCGGGAGGCTTGGTCTGGGACCGGCCGTGGGGGTTGCTGACCTTCGGAAGAATCCTTCATGTATCCTCTAAGTAGACCCATAACTCATTCGTACCCACCTTGAGTGATTCATCCTCACTGTGACTGGTTCGTACCCAGCAGGTAAATACCAAGGAACTTTAAATCAGCAAGCAAGATAACCCACCAGGAATAAAAATACATCGAATTTGATCTTTATAACAACGAGGAACTAATCGGACACATAATAATCTTAAATCCACTATACTCTGATGATAACATTGTGAAAGTTTAAACAAGTATAATCTCATGCATGGAAAACCCTCCAGTAATAGTGTACGAAAAGATATGTTTAACATATCTAACTTGAACAATCAGAGAATTGACAAGGGCAAGATTAACAAATAACTGTCAAACACATCCCGGGAAACAGTTATGAGCACCGTGCCACTGAGAAAATCTAAAAGAATATTATATATATAAAAAGAACGCATAAGAATGTACAGGAGGAAAAGGGTAACTGAATTGCTTAAAAACGTGAATGTGTCACAACGAAGGAAAGATAATTTAAGAAGGGGGATAACAGAGATAGAAGAAAACTTAAGCCGTCATATCAAACAGAAGAAACACAAAGTGAATATTGCAAGAAACTCAAAACATTTCTGCACGAATGCAAAGCATAAATTATGAACTGCCTCTAGAATTGACAATTAATCACAGGAATTTTGTTCACTGACGGTGAAAAAAGAAATGAGTGATGCTGAAAAAAAATCCACTAAATGAAAGCAGGGTGAAGAATGCAGATTCTATTTTAATTTCCCCTGAAGGTCACACAGATCGTTAAACTACGTGACATATGGATTAATCTTGAAGAATTCTAGAAAGAAATGTAAAACACACACATTCATGCTGCACCTGGACTGGATTCGTGAAATTCCTTATTTATGAAGTGAAAATACTACCAGCACGAGCACTCAGTGTCCCTTGGAGAAAGATCTTAGATGTAAGTGAAACCCTAAAGACATTAAAGTGTGCAGACATAGTTACTTTGCATAAAGGAGACAGAAGAACGCTAGCAAAATAATACAGGCTAGTAGCACTAACATCGCGCATCATAAAAATCTTTGAAAGGCTGATGAGACGCCAGATTACAGATTTTATGTAACATCATCACCTGCATAACCCAGAACAGCATGGATTTAGAGCGGGAAGTTCATGCCTGTTTCAGCTACTAAACAACTATGACAAAATTTCGAAGGCATTGAAAAAAATACACAGATGTAGTGTACAAGGGTTTCGCAAAGGCATTTAAATATGTGGAATAAACCCAGTCAAAGGCAGGAATGCCGTGGGCACAATAAGGGAATACTGTATCATCATCATCATTCACTCCATCACTATCTTGCTACAGGCGCACTTACACTACAGTTATCAAACTGCAACATTAACACCCCTCCTTCAGAGTCCAGGCACTGTACTTCCCATCTCCAAGGCTCAAGCCCGGCCTGCCGATTTCCCTGAATCCCTTCATAAATGATTCCTTGCTCACACTCCAACAGAACATCAAGTCCTAATAACCGTTTGTCTCTATTCTCTCCAATCTAACACGCTCATGCATACATGCTGGAAATCTAAGCCCCTCGCACACAAAATCCTCTTTACCCCCGCCCTCAAACCTTTTCTAGGCCAACCTTTACCCCGCCTTCCCTCCACTACAGATTTATACACTCTCAAAACTATTCTATTTCTTTCCATTCTCTCTACATATCCAAACCACCTCAACAACCCTGCCTCAGCCCTCTGGATAATAGTTTTGGTAATCCCGCACCTCCTAATTTATTAACTACGAATTCTCTGTATTATATTCACACCACACATTGCCCTCAGACACGACATCTCTACTGCCTCCAGCCTTCTCCTTGTTACAACGTTCATCACCCATACTTCATACCCATATAAGTGCATTGGTATAACTATACTCTTACACATTTCCCTCTTTGCTTCCATGGACTAAGTTCTTTGTCTCCACAGACTCCTCAGTGCACCACTCATCTTTTTCAGCTCATCAATTATATGATTCACCTCATCTTTCATAGACCCATCTGCTGACACGTTCACTCCTGAATATCTGAATACATTCACCTTCTCCATACTCTCTCCCTCCAACCTGATATCCAATATTTTGTTACCTAATTTTTTTGTTATCCTCATCACCTTACTCTATCCTATATTCACTTTCAATTTTTTTCTTTTACATACCCTACCAAACTCATCAATCAACCTCTGCAACTTCTCTTCAGAGTCTCCCAAAAGGACAGTGTCATCAGCAAGGAGCAACTGTGACTACTCCCACTTTGTGTTAGATTCTTTATCTTTTAGCCCCACACCTCTTGCCAACACCCGAACATTCACTTCTCTTACAACCCAATCTATAAATATATTGAACAACCATGGTGACATCACACATCCTTGTCTAACGCTTACTTTTACTGGGAAATAATCTTCCTCTCTCCTACATACTCTAACCAGAGCCTCACTATCCTCGTAAAAACTTATCACTACTTTCAATAACCTACCTCCTATTCCATACATTTGCAACATCTGCTCCCCAAACCACCCTGTCATACCGCTTTTCCAAATCCATAAATACCACGAAAACCTCTTTACCCTTATATAGATACTGTTCACCTATACGTTTTACTGTAAACACTTTGTCTACACACCCACTATCCTTCCTAAAGCCTCCTTGTTCATCTGCTATCTTGCTCTCCGTCTTACTATTAATTCTTTAAATAATAACTCTACCATACACTTTACCAGGTATACTCAACAGACTTATTCCCTATCATTTTTGCATTCTCATTTGTCCTCTTTGCCTTTATACAAAGGAACTATGCATGCTCTCTGCCAATCCCAAGGTACCTTACCCTCTGCCTTACATTTATTAAATAAAAGCACCAACCACTCCAAAACTATATCAACACCATAACAGAAGATATCAGAAAAATTTCTGGAACAAGGGTAGAAAGAAGTCTCCAAGAGGAAACCGGACAACCTCCTCCAAGTAACGGATCAGCCAGATTGTGAAGGATATGTGAACCAGTGGGCCGACAGTAGCAACAGCCTGGTTGGCTAAGCATCACTGGTCCAACGATAAACTGTAAGAGTAAAAAAACTCTCGAAACCTATCAAAGATATAGCAAAGCTTAATGGTGTACCTTGAGTGGTTCCTACCCCACCATGACTGGTTCCTACCCCACCATGACTGGTTCCCACCCCACCATGACTGGTTCCTACCCCACCATGACTGGTTCCTACCCCACCATGACTGGTTCCTACCCCACCATGACTGCTTCCTACCCCACCATGACTGCTTCCTACCCCACCATGACTGGTTCCTACCCCACCATGACTGGTTCCTACCCCACCATGACTGGTTCCTACCCCACCATGACTGGTTCCTACCCACCATGACTGGTTTTCCCACCCCACCATGACTGGTTCCTACCCCACCATGACTGGTTCCTACCCCACCATGACTGGTTCCTACCCCACCATGACTGGTTCCTACCCCACCATGACTGGTTCCTACCCCACCATGACTGGTTCCTACCTCACCATGACTGGTTCCTACCCCACCATGACTGGTTCCTACCCCACCATGACTGTTCCTACCCCACCATGACTGGTTCCTACCTCACCAAGACTGGTTCCTTTCCCCACCATGACTGGTTCCTACCTCACCATGACTGGTTCCTACCCCACCATGACTGGTTCCTACCCCACCATGACTGGTTCCTACCCCACCATGACTGCTTCCTACCCCACCATGACTGGTTCCTACCCCACCATGACTGTTCCTACCCCACCATGACTGGTTCCTACCTCACCATGACTGGTTCCTACCCCACCATGACTGCTTCCTACCCCACCATGACTGTTCCTACCCCACCATGACTGGTTCCTACCTCACCATGACTGGTTCCTACCCACCATGACTGCTTCCTACCCCACCATGACTGGTTCCTACCCCACCATGACTGGTTTCTACCTCACCAGACTGGTTCCTACCCCACCAGACTGGTTCCTACCCCACCATGACTGGTTTCTACCTCACCATGACTGGTTCCTACCCCACCATGACTGGTTCCTACCCCACCATGACTGCTTCCTACCCCACCATGACTGGGTTTCCCACCCCACCATGACTGGTTCCTACCCCACCATGACTGGTTCCTACCCCACCATGACTGGTTCCTACCCCACCATGACTGGTTCCTTCCTCACCAAGACTAGTTCCTACCCCACCATGACTGGTTCCTACCCCACCATGACTGGTTCCTACCCCACCATGACTGGTTCCTACCCCACCATGACTGGTTCCTACCCCACCATGACTGGTTTCTACCTCACCATGACTGGTTCCTACCCCACCATGACTGGTTCCTACCCCACCATGACTGGTTTCTACCTCACCATGACTGGTTCCTACCCCACCATGACTGGTTCCTACCCCACCATGACTGCTTCCTACCCCACCATGACTGGTTCCTACCCCACCATGACTGGTTCCTACCCCACCATGACTGGTTCCTACCCCACCATGACTGGTTCCTACCCCACCATGACTGGTTCCTTCCTCACCAAGACTAGTTCCTACCCCACCATGACTGGTTCCTACCCCACCATGACTGGTTCCTACCCCACCAAGACTGGTTCCTACCCCACCATGACTGGTTCCTACCTCACCAAGACTGGTTCCTACCCCAACATGACTGGTTCCTACCCCACCATGACTGGTTCCTACCTCACCAAGACTGGTTCCTACCCCAACATGACTGGTTCCTACCCCACCATGACTGGTTCCTACCCCACCATGACTGGTTCCTACCTCACCAAGACTGGTTCCTACCCCACCATGACTGGTTCCTACCTCACCAAGACTGGTTCCTACCCCACCATGACTGGTTCCTACCCCACCATGAATGGTTCCTACCTAACCAAGACTGGTTCCTACCCCCACCATGACTGGGTTTCCTACCCCACCATGACTGGTTCCTACCCCACCATGACTGGTTCCCTACCCCACCATGACTAGTTCCTACCCCACCATGACTGGGTTTCCTACCCCCACCATGACTGGGTTTCCCACCCCACCATGACTGGTTCCTACCCCACCATGACTGGTTCCTACCCCACCATGACTGGTTCCTACCTCACCAAGACTGGTTCCTACCCCACCATGACTGGTTCCTACCTCACCAAGACTAGTTCCTACCCCACCATGACTGGTTCCTACCTCACCAAGACTAGTTCCTACCCCACCATGACTGGTTCCTACCTTACCAAGACTGGTTCCTACCCCACCATGACTGGTTCCTACCTCACCAAGACTAGTTCCTACCCCACCATGACTGGTTCCTACCTCACCAAGACTGGTTCCTACCCCACCATGACTGGTTCCTACCTCACCAAGACTGGTTCTTACCCCACAATGACTGGTTCCTACCTCACTAAGACTAGTTCCTACCCCACCATGACTGGTTCCTACCTCACCAAGACTGGTTCCTACCCCAACATGACTGGTTCCTACCTCACCATGACTGGTTCCTACCCCACCATGACTGGTTCCTACCCCACCATGACTGGTTCCTACCCCACCATGACTGGTTCCTACCTCACCAAGACTAGTTCCTACCCCACCATGACTGGTTCCTACCCCACCATGACTGGTTCCTACCCCACCATGACTGCTTCCTACCCCACCATGACTGCTTCCTACCCCACCATGACTGGTTCCTACCCCACCATGACTGGTTCCTACCCCACCATGAAATGGTTCCTACCCCACCATGACTGGTTCCTACCCCACCATGACTGGTTCCTACCCCACCATGACTGGTTCCCCACCCCACCATGACTGGTTCCTACCCCACCATGACTGTTCCTACCCACCATGACTGTTCCTACCCCACCATGACTGGTTCCTACCCCACCATGACTGGTTTCCTACCTCACCATGACTGGTTCCTACCCCACCATGACTGGTTCCTACCTCACCAAGACTGGTTCCTACCCCACCATGACTGGTTCCTACCTCACCATGACTGGTTCCTACCCCACCATGACTGGTTCCTACCCCACCATGACTGGTTCCTACCCCACCATGACTGCTTCCTACCCCACCATGACTGGTTCCTACCCCACCATGACTGGTTCCTACCCACCAGACTGGTTCCTACCTCACCATGACTGGTTCCTACCCCACCATGACTGCTTCCTACCCCACCATGACTGGTTCCTACCCCACCATGACTGGTTCCTACCTCACCATGACTGGTTCCTACCCCACCATGACTGCTTCCTACCCCACCATGACTGGTTCCTACCCCACCATGACTGGTTTCTACCTCACCATGACTGGTTCCTACCCCACCATGACTGGTTCCTACCCCACCATGACTGGTTTCTACCTCACCATGACTGGTTCCTACCCCACCATGACTGGTTCCTACCCCACCATGACTGCTTCCTACCCCACCATGACTGGTTCCTACCCCACCATGACTGGTTCCTACCCCACCATGACTGGTTCCTACCCCACCATGACTGGTTCCTACCCCACCATGACTGGTCCTTCCTCACCAAGACTAGTTCCTACCCCACCATGACTGGTTCCTACCCCACCATGACTGGTTCCTACCCCACCATGACTGGTTCCTACCCCACCATGACTGGTTCCTACCCCACCATGACTGGTTTCTACCTCACCATGACTGGTTCCTACCCCACCATGACTGGTTCCTACCCCACCATGACTGGTTTCTACCTCACCATGACTGGTTCCTACCCCACCATGACTGGTTCCTACCCCACCATGACTGCTTCCTACCCCACCATGACTGGTTCCTACCCCACCATGACTGGTTCCTACCCCACCATGACTGGTTCCTACCCCACCATGACTGGTTCCTACCCCACCATGACTGGTTCCTTCCTCACCAAGACTAGTTCCTACCCCACCATGACTGGTTCCTACCCCACCATGACTGGTTCCTACCCCACCAAGACTGGTTCCTACCCCACCATGACTGGTTCCTACCTCACCAAGACTGGTTCCTACCCCAACATGACTGGTTCCTACCCCACCATGACTGGTTTCCCACCTCACCAAGACTGGTTTCCTACCCCAACATGACTGGTTCCTACCCACCATGACTGGTCCTACCCCACCATGACTGGTTCCTACCTCACCAAGACTGGTTCCTACCCCACCATGACTGGTTCCTACCTCACCAAGACTGGTTCCTACCCCACCATGACTGGTTCCTACCCCACCATGAATGGTTCCTACCTAACCAAGACTGGTTCCTACCCCACCATGACTGGTTCCTACCCACCATGACTGGTTTTCCTTACCCCACCATGACTGGTTCCTACCCCACCATAGACTAGTTCCTACCCACCATGACTAGTTCCTACCCCACCATGACTGGTTCCTACCCCACCATGACTGGTTCCTACCCCACCATGACTGGTTCCTACCCCACCATGACTGGTTCCTACCTCACCAAGACTGGTTCCTACCCCACCATGAACTGGGTTCCTACCTCACCAAGACTAGTTCCTACCCCACCATGACTGGTTCCTACCTCACCAAGACTAGTTCCTACCCCACCATGACTGGTTCCTACCTTACCAAGACTGGTTCCTACCCCACCATGACTGGTTCCTACCTCACCAAGACTAGTTCCTACCCCACCATGACTGGTTCCTACCTCACCAAGACTGGTTCCTACCCCACCATGACTGGTTCCTACCTCACCAAGACTGGTTCTTACCCCACAATGACTGGTTCCTACCTCACTAAGACTAGTTCCTACCCCACCATGACTGGTTCCTACCTCACCAAGACTGGTTCCTACCCCAACATGACTTGTTCCTACCTCACCATGACTGGTTCCTACCCCACCATGACTGGTTCCTACCCCACCATGACTGGTTCCTACCCCACCATGACTGGTTCCTACCTCACCAAGACTAGTTCCTACCCCACCATGACTGGTTCCTACCTCACCATGACTGGTTCCTACCCCACCATGACTGGTTCCTACCCCACAATGACTGGTTCCTACCTCACCAAGACTGGTTCCTACCCCACCATGGCTTGTTCCTACCTCACCATGACTGGTTCCTACCCCACGATGACTGGTTCCTACCCCACCGTGACTGGTTCCTAGCCCACCATGACTGGTTCCTACCTCACCAAGACTGGTTCCTACCCCAACATGACTGGTTCCTACCCCACCATGACTGGTTCCTACCCCACCATGACTGGTTCCTACCTCACCAAGACTGGTTCCTACCCCACCATGACTGGTTCCTACCTCACCAAGACTGGTTCCTACCCCACCATGACTGGTTCCTACCCCACCATGAATGGTTCCTACCTAACCAAGACTGGTTCCTACCCCACCATGACTGGTTCCTACCCCACCATGACTGGTTCCTACCCCACCATGACTGGTTCCTACCCCACCATGACTAGTTCCTACCCCACCATGACTGGTTCCTACCCCACCATGACTGGTTCCTACCCCACCATGACTGGTTCCTACCCCACCATGACTGGTTCCTACCCCACCATGACTGGTTCCTACCTCACCAAGACTGGTTCCTACCCCACCATGACTGGTTCCTACCTCACCAAGACTAGTTTCCTACCCCACCATTTACTGGTTCCTACCTCACCAAGACTAGTTCCTACCCCACCATGACTGGTTCCTACCTTACCAAGACTGGTTCCTACCCCACCATGACTGGTTCCTACCTCACCAAGACTAGTTCCTACCCCACCATGACTGGTTCCTACCTCACCAAGACTGGTTCCTACCCCACCATGACTGGTTCCTACCTCACCAAGACTGGTTCTTACCCCACAATGACTGGTTCCTACCTCACTAAGACTAGTTCCTACCCCACCATGACTGGTTCCTACCTCACCAAGACTGGTTCCTACCCCAACATGACTGGTTCCCCACCTCACCATGACTGGTTCCTACCCCACCATGACTGTTCCTACCCCCCCATGACTGGTTTCCATACCCCACCATGACTGGTTCCTACCTCACCACGACTAGTTCCTACCCCCATGACTGGTTCCTACCTCACCATGACTGGTTCCTACCCCACCATGACTGGTTCCTACCCCACAATGACTGGTTCCTACCTCACCAAGACTGGTTCCTACCCCACCATGGCTTGTTCCTACCTCACCATGACTGGTTCCTACCCCACGATGACTGGTTCCTACCCCACCGTGACTGGTTCCTAGCCCACCATGACTGGTTCCTACCCCACCATGACTGTTTTCTACCCCACCATGACTGGTTCTTACCCCACCATGACTGGTTCCTACCCCACCATGACCGGTTCCTACCCCACCGTGACTGGTTCCTACTCCACAATGACTGGTTCTTACCCACCATGATTGGTTCCTAGAGCACCATGACTGGTTCCTACACACACTTCATAAAGTTTGAGCAATACGGCGGAAAATGTTTGGAGAAAGTCTTCGTGACCTGATGTCCTCTGAAACAGTCGTAGATCAGCCAGGCTGTGATGGCTGCGTACGCCTGCAGGTCGTTAGCAGTAACAGCCTGGTTGATCAAAGAAGAACAACTCCTGAAACCAATCACAGGTGTGCTACAATCAAAGATTTTTAATAATAATAATAATAATAATAATAATAATAATAATAATAGTAATAATGATAGTAAGTACAATAAGGATAATAATAACATAATAATAATAAGTACGATTATTATTATTATTATTATTATTATTATTATTATTATAAAAAATATTAATATCAGTTGTGTATGCCTTATAAAACGCAAATATTTATATATAACTTTAATAGACAGGTAGTTACATTTACATAATGACGTACGTGAGTGTTAGCCTCATTCACTGTGTATATACCCAGAGAAGTATATATCTCTCAAAGTATATATGCTGAGAGATTCCTTTGATTCCTGACTTAACTCGTTAAAATATTCTTGTGTGGTGGTGAACAGGTTGCGTGCAGCCTTAATGATCCTCGTGTGGTCGATAGGATTTAAACCCAATTATCCAATCAACTTCATCCAGTCGTGCCTGGAAACAGTGATTATCTGACTGTGTATTGTTGAGTGTTTCCTCTTTGCTTCACCATTTTCTGTAACTGTTTAATTGATTATTTTTTTTTTATTAGCAGACCTCAAAGTATCCCAACTAATTCCAACCTAACCCAAAAGTAATGTAACCTAAGCTAATCTAATCCAACCTAAACGAGGCTGTCCCAAAGTAACCTACATATATATATATATATATATATATATATAAAATATATATATATATTATATATATATATAATATATATATATATATATATATATATAATATATATGTAATAATTTCGCAAAATTCATTATGAACCTAACAAAAATTTATTTTATTGTGTTCGTTTATTATTAAATTATTGTAAACTTATCTAAAATATATTTAGTTGGATTAGACTAAATTAAATTGCACTTGTTGTAATAAGGTTAGGAAAGTTTTCTAACGTCTTTTCGTAAAAAATATAAATTTTTACATTAACATAAAAAATATATCTTTAAACGTGTAAGAGAAAATTTTATTAAGAACTTAATTTGAAATCAGTTCTTGCTGATTGACCAATTTTACCTATTCAGTACGACATATATATTGTGTGTGGGGGAGGATTAATGTTTTCTTGACTAGTGGTGTACAGGTAACATGCAACCTTAATGGGTTTCGATCTCGTTTGCCTTTAACCCTTACATATTACTTAAGATCAGTCCTTGGATATAAAACTGTGATCTTCCTTTGTGAGAGTGGTGTGAAAACCCCATGTAATGTACTGCTACGGGTTTATAGCACCGGTACACCAGTAGCTGATGAACCACTGATGCCCAGCACTGATGTACTGGTTCACTGAGAGTGTGTTATCGCTTCAGAAGACCCACGTCAGACGACAGAACACTGCGTCTGTGTTTCCTGACGAACAATACCCCTCCAGGAGTACCTAAGGTGGTTGACATTTAGTTTGGGCAAGGTAGTGAGTGACTTTTTCCTCTTCTTTATACGATGTTGACCTTTATCTTAAATGACAGAGAAATTTAGCTTAAATATAGAGGGTGATTTTTCTTAAATTTCAGTGACCTTTAACTTATATTTAGATGTAAATCTTAGCCTCCGCAAACATAGCTCTGTTTATGACATATTATATAAATAACTATTAGGGGATATATACAAGTGAGGTGTATGATTCTCGGTATATGCTTCTGTATATGAAGAATGTATATAAGGGTTAGATAACCGACAAGTTGATAAATTAGATACATATGCAATAATTAGGTATCTTTATTGTTGAAACGTTTCGCCACACTGGCTTCATCAGTCCTATTCAAAGAAGAATAATGAAGATCAGAAGGCGTTTAAGGTAATCAGTCCCTCTCAGACTTTAGGCTGGGGACTGATTACATCAAGTATTGTGCACTGTCTAATATATATGGAGAGTTTATATTTATCCTTATATTAAGAATGATCGTGTTCTTGATTGGTAGTGAACAGGTTACAGGCGCCTTTAATGACCCTCGTTAAGTCAATAAGTTAAGACCTCATTAACGAGCCATAACAATTACATCTAACTTACATAATCTTGAGTTTATTTTATACTCCAGTAAGGAAAATTCTGAATAAAAAGTTACTTAATTCTATTTTTTCGTCATTAGATTTGCAAACGACATAATTTAGACAATATTATCATCAAGTGAAAGGAATATTACCAACAAATATACAACACTATAGAATCCAGAGCTCTTGCCATGCTACTGAATATTGATGCTACTGTATTCTAAGTTTTCATTCTACAGTTGATGTTATCACCTGTCACTGTGTTGATGCTTCACTGTTATTGTCAAGCTCATATTTATAAACTTCTATAACAATAACATTTATAAATTCATCTTACGTTTTGATAAGTTTATTTAACTTCATTATATAAGGGCAGTTATTGTTTATTAGTAACGCTAATATTTTATTAGTTAAGCACAGATACTTATTTCTAGATTTATACAAATATCGTTCCAATTTATGCTGCTTTATTAATAAAGTTGTTTTTGTTTGATTAATATTAAAGTCTGTCTCATACATCATCGTAATATCACTGAGAGGTCCTGGACGTTATTTTGAGAGGTCCTGGACGTTATTTTGAGAGGTCCTGGACGTTATTTTGAGAGGTCCTGGACGTTATTTTGAGAGGTCCTGGACGTTATTTTGAGAGGTCCTGGACGTTATTTTGAGAAGTCCTGGACGTTATTTTGAGAGGTCCTGGACGTTATTTTGAGAGGTCCTGGACGTTATTTTGAGAGGTCCTGGACGTTATTTTGAGAGGTCCTGGACGTTATTTTGAGAGGTCCTGGACGTTATTTTGAGAAGTCCTGGACGTTATTTTGAGAGGTCCTGGACGTTATTTTGAGAGGTCCTGGACGTTATTTGAGAGGTCCTGGACGTTATTTTGAGAGGTCCTGGACATTATTTTGAGAGGTCCTGGACGTTATTTTGAGAGGTCCTGGACGTTATTTTGAGAGGTCCTGGACGTTATTTTGAGAGGTCCTGGACGTTATTTTGAGAGGTCCTGGACGTTATTTTGAGAGGTCCTGGACGTTATTTTGAGAGGTCCTGGACGTTATTTTGAGAGGTCCTGGACGTTATTTTGAGAGGTCCTGGACGTTATTTTGAGAGGTCCTGGACGTTATTTTGAGAAGTCCTGGACGTTATTTTGAGAGGTCCTGGACGTTATTTTGAGAGGTCCTGGACGTTATTTTTGAGAGGTCCTGGACGTTATTTTGAGAGGTCCTGGACGTTATTTTGAGAGGTCCTGGACGTTATTTTGAGAAGTCCTGGACGTTATTTTGAGAGGTCCTGGACGTTATTTTGAGAGGTCCTGGACGTTATTTTGAGAGGTCCTGGACGTTATTTTGAGAGGTCCTGGACATTATTTTGAGAGGTCCTGGACGTTATTTTGAGAGGTCCTGGACGTTATTTTGAGAGGTCCTGGACGTTATTTTGAGAGGTCCTGGACGTTATTTTGAGAGGTCCTGGACGTTATTTTGAGAAGTCCTGGACGTTATTATGAGAGGTCCTGGACGTTATTTTGAGAGGTCCTGGACGTTATTTTGAGAGGTCCTGGAAGTTATTTTGAGAGGTCCTGGACGTTATTTTGAGAAGTCCTGGACGTTATTTTGAGAGGTCCTGGACGTTATTTTGAGAGGTCCTGGACGTTATTTTGAGAGGTCCTGGACGTTATTTTGAGAGGTCCTGGACGTTATTTTGAGAGGTACTGGACGTTACTTTGAGAGGTCCTGGACGTTATTTTGAGAGGTCCTGGACGATATTTTCAGAGGTCCTGGACGTTATTTTGAGAGGTCCTGGACGTTATTTTGAGAGGTCCTGGACGTTATTTTGAGAGGTCCTGGACGTTATTTTGAGAGATCCTGGACGTTATTTTGAGAGGTCCTGGACGTTATTTTGAGAGGTCCTGGACGTTATTTTGAGATCCCCTGGACGTTATTTTGAGAGATCCTGGACGTTATTTTGAGAGGTCCTGGACGTTATTTTGAGAAGTCCTGAACGTTATTATGAGAGGTCCTGGACGTTATTTTGAGAAGTCCTGGACGTTATTTTGAGAGGTCCTGGACGTTATTTTGAAAGGTCCTGGACGTTATTTTGAGAGGTCCTGGACGTTATTTTGAGAGGTCCTCGACGTTATTTTGAGAAGTCCTGGACGTTATTATGAGAGGTCCTGGACGTTATTTTGAGAGGTCCTGGACGTTATTATGAGAGGTCCTGGACGTTATTTTGAGAGGTCCTGGACGTTATTTTGAGAGGTCCTGGACGTTATTTTGAGAGGTCCTGGACGTTATTTTGAGAGGTACTGGACGTTATTTTGAGAGGTCCTGGACGTTATTTTGAGAGGTCCTGGACGATATTTTGAGAGGTCCTGGACGTTATTTTGAGAGGTCCTGGACGTTATTTTGAGAGGTCCTGGACGTTATTTTGAGAGGTCCTGGACGTTATTTTGAGAGATCCTGGACGTTATTTTGAGAGGTCCTGGACGTTATTTTGAGAGGTCCTGGACGTTATTTTGAGAGGTCCTGGACGTTATTTTGAGAGATCCTGGACGTTATTTTGAGAGGTCCTGGAAGTTATTTTGAGAAGTCCTGAACGTTATTATGAGAGGTCCTGGACGTTATTTTGAGAAGTCCTGGACGTTATTTTGAGAGGTCCTGGACGTTATTTTGAGAGGTCCTGGACGTTATTTTGAGAGGTCCTGGACGTTATTTTGAGAGGTCCTGGACGTTATTTTGAGAGGTCCTGGACGTTATTTTGAGAGGTCCTGGACGTTATTTTGAGAGGTCCTGGACGTTATTTTGAGAGGTCCTGGACGTTATTTTGAGAGGTCCTGAACGATATTTTGAGAGGTCCTGGACGTTATTTTGAGAGGTCCTGGACGTTATTTTGAGAGGTCCTGGACGTTATTTTGAGAGGTCCTGGACGTTATTTTGAGAGATCCTGGACGTTATTTTGAGAGGTCCTGGACGTTATTTTGAGAGGTCCTGGACGTTATTTTGAGAGGTCCTGGACGTTATTTTGAGAGGTCCAGGACGTTATTTTGAGAGGTCCTGGACGTTATTTTGAGAGGTCCTGGACGTTATTTTGAGAGGTCCTGGACGTTATTTTGAGAGGTCCTGGACGTTATTTTGAGAGATCCTGGACGTTATTTTCAGAGGTCCTGGACGTTATTTTCAGAGGTCCTGGACGTTATTTTGAGAGGTCCTGGACGTTATTTTGAGAGGTCCTGGACGATATCTTGAGAGGTCGTGGACGTTATTTTGAGAGGTCGTGGACGTTATTTTGAGAGGTCCTGGACGTTATTTTCAGAGGTCCTGGACGTTATTTTGAGAGGTCCTGGACGATATCTTGAGAGGTCCTGGACGTTATTTTGAGAGATCCTGGACGTTATTTTGAGAGGTCCTGGACGTTATTTTCAGAGGTCCTGGACGTTATTTTCAGAGGTCCTGGACGTTATTTTGAGAGGTCCTGGACGATATCTTGAGAGGTCGTGGACGTTATTTTGAGAGGTCCTGGACGTTATTTTGAGAGGTCCTGGACGTTATTTTGAGAGGTCCTGGACGTTATTTTGAGAGGTCCTGGACGTTATTTTGAGAGGTCCTGGACGTTATTTTGAGAGGTCCTGGACGTTATTTTGAGAGGTCCTGGACGTTATTTTGAGAGGTCCTGGACGTTATTTTGAGAGGTCCTGGACGTTATTTTGAGAGGTCCTGGACGTTATTTTGAGAGGTCCTGGACGTTATTTTGAGAAGTCCTGGACGTTATTTTGAGAGGTCCTGGACGTTATTTTGAGAGGTCCTGGACGTTATTTTGAGAGGTCCTGGACGTTATTTTGAGAGGTCCTGGACGTTATTTTGAGAGGTCCTGGACGTTATTTGAGAAGTCCTGGACATTATTTTGAGAGGTCCTGGACGTTATTTTGAGAGGTCCTGGACGTTATTTTGAGAGGTCCTGGACGTTATTTTGAGAGGTCCTGGACATTATTTTGAGAGGTCCTGGACGTTATTTTGAGAGGTCCTGGACGTTATTTTGAGAGGTCCTGGACGTTATTTTGAGAGGTCCTGGACGTTATTTTGAGAGGTCCTGGACGTTATTTTGAGAAGTCCTGGACGTTATTATGAGAGGTCCTGGACGTTATTTTGAGAGGTCCTGGACGTTATTTTGAGAGGTCCTGGAAGTTATTTTGAGAGGTCCTGGACGTTATTTTGAGAAGTCCTGGACGTTATTTTGAGAGGTCCTGGACGTTATTTTGAGAGGTCCTGGACGTTATTTTGAGAGGTCCTGGACGTTATTTTGAGAGGTCGTGGACGTTATTTTGAGAGGTACTGGACGTTACTTTGAGAGGTCCTGGACGTTATTTTGAGAGGTCCTGGACGATATTTTCAGAGGTCCTGGACGTTATTTTGAGAGGTCCTGGACGTTATTTTGAGAGGTCCTGGACGTTATTTTGAGAGGTCCTGGACGTTATTTTGAGAGATCCTGGACGTTATTAGAGTCTGAGTTTTGAGAGGTCCTGGACGTTATTTTGACCCGAGTGAGATCCTGGACGTTATTTTGAGATGGCCTCCTGGACGTTATTTTGAGAATCCTGAACGTTATTTGAGAGGTCCTGGACGTTATTTTGAGAAGTCCTGGACTTTTGAGAGTCCTGACTTATTGAAGGTCCTGGACGTTATTTTGAGAAGTCCTGGACGTTATTTTGAGAGGTCCTGACGTTATTTTGAGAAGGTCCTGGACGTTATTTGAGAGGTCCTGGACGTTATTTTGAGAGGTCCTGGACGTTATTTTGAGAAGGTCCTGGACGTTATTTGAGAGGTCCTGGACGTTATTTTGAGAGGTCCTGGACGTTATTATGAGAGGTCCTGGACGTTATTTTGAGAGGTACCTGGACGTTATTTTGAGAGGTCCTGGACGTTATTTTGAGAGGTCCTGGACGATATTTTGAGAGGTCCTGGACGTTATTTTGAGAGGTCCTGGACGTTATTTTGAGAGGTCCTGGACGTTATTTTGAGAGGTCCTGGACGTTATTTTGAGAATAGGTCCTGGACGTTATTTTGAGAGGTCCTGGACGTTATTTTGAGAGGTCCTGGACGTTATTTTGAGAGATCCTGGACGTTATTTTGAGAGGTCCTGGACAGTTATTTTGAGAGAGTCCTGACGTTATTTGAGAGGTCCTGGACGTTATTTTGAGAGTCCTGGACGTTATTTTGAGAGGTCCTGGACGTTATTTTGAGAGTCCTGGACGTTATTTGAGAGGTCCTGGACGTTATTTTGAGAAGTCCTGGACGTTATTTTGAGAGGTCCTGGACGTTATTTGAGAGGTCTGGACGTTATTTTGAGAGTCCTGGACGTTATTTTGAGAGGTCCTGGACGTTAATAATTTGAGAGGTCCTGGACGTTATTTTGAGAGGTCCTGGACGTTATTTTGAGAGGTCCTGGACGTTATTTTGAGAGGTCCTGGACGTTATTTTGAGAGTCCTGGACGTTATTTTGAGAGGTCCTGGAACGTATTTTGAGAGGTCCTGGACTTATTTTGAGAGGTCCTGGACGTTATTTTGAGAGGTCCGGACGTTATTTTGAGAGGTCCTGGACGTTATTTTGAGAGGTCCTGGACGTTATTTTGAGAGGTCCTGGACGTTATTTTGAGAGGTCCTGACGTTATTTTGAGAGTCCTGGACGTTATTTTGAGAGGTCCTGGACGTTATTTTAGAGGTCCTGGACGTTATTTTGAGAGGTCCTGGACGTTATTTTGAGAGTCCTGGACGATATTTGAGAGGTCCTGGACGTTATTTTGAGAGGTCCTGGACGTTATTTTGAGAGGTCCTGGACGTTATTTTCAGAGGTCCTGGACGTTATTTTGAGAGGTCCTGGACGTATTTTGAGAGGTCCTGGACGTTATTTTGAGAGTCCTGGACGTTATTTTGAGAGGTCCTGGACGTTATTTTAGAGGTCCTGGACGTTATTTTCAGAGGTCCTGGACGTTATTTTGAGAGGTCCTGGACGATATCTTGAGAGGTCCTGGACGTTATTTTGAGAGGTCCTGGACGTTATTTTGAGAGGTCCTGGACGTTATTTTGAGAGTCCTGGACGATTATTTTGAGAGGTCCTGGACGTTATTTTGAGAGGTCCTGGACGTATATTTTGAGAGGTCCTGGACGTTATTTTGAGAGGTCCTGGACGTTATTTTGAGAGGTCCTGGACGTTATTTTGAGAGGTCCTGGACGTTATTTTGAGAGGTCCTGGACGATATATTGAGAGGTCCTGGACGTTATTTTGAGAGGTCCTGGACGTATTTTAGAGGTCCTGGACGTTATTTTAGAGTCCTGGACGTTATTTTGAGAGGTTCGCTTGGAGCGAATATTTTGAGAGGTCCTGGACGTTATTTTGAGAGGTCCTGGACGTTATTTTGAGAGTCCTGGACGTATTTTGAGAGGTCCTGGACGTTATTTTGAGAGGTCCTGGACGTTATTTTGAGAGGTCCTGGACGTTATTTGAGAGGTCCTGGACGATATTTGAGAGGTCCTGACGTTATTTGAGAGGTCCTGGACGTTATTTTGAGAGGTCGACGTTTTTGAGAGCCGACTTATTTTAGAGGTCCTGGACGTTATTTTGAGAGGTCCTGGACGTTATTTTGAGAGGTCCTGGACGTATTTGAAGGTCCTGGACGTTATTTTGAGAGGTCCTGGACGTTATTTTGAGAGTCCTGGACGTTATTTTGAGAGGTCCTGGACGTTATTTTGAGAGTCCTGGACGTTATTTTGAGAGGTCTGGACGTTATTTTGAGAGGTCCTGGACGTTATTTTGAGAGGTCCTGGACGTTATTTTGAGAGGTCCTGGACGTTATTTTGAGAGGTCCTGGACGTTATTTTTGAGAGGTCCTGGACGTTATTTTGAGAAGTCCTGGACGTTATTTTGAGAGGTACTGGACGTTATTTTGAGAGGTCCTGGACGTTATTTTGAGAGGTCCTGGACGTTATTTTGAGAGGTCCTGGACGTTATTTTGAGAGTCCTGGACGTTATTTTGAGAGGTCCTGGACTTATTTTGAGAGGTCCTGGACGTTATTTTGAGAGGTCCTGGACGTTATTTTGAGAGGTCCTGGACGTTATTTTGAGAGGTCCTGGACGTTATTTTGAAGTTTGAGAGGTCCTGGACGTTATTTTGAGAGGTCCTGGACGTTATTTTGAGAGGTCCTGGACGTTATTTTGAGAGGTCCTGGACGTTATTTTGAGAGTCCTGGACGTTATTTTGAGAAGGTCCTGGACGTTATTTTGAGAGGTCCTGGACGTTATTTTGAGAGGTCCTGGACGTTATTTTGAGAAGTCCTGGACGTTATTTTGAGAGGTACTGGACGTTATTTTGAGAGGTCCTGGACGTTATTTTGAGAGGTCCTGGACGTTATTTTGAGAGGTCCTGGACGTTATTTTGAGAGGTCCTGGACGTTATTTTGAGAGGTCCTGGACGTTATTTTGAGAGGTCCTGGACGTTATTTGAGAGGTCCTGGACGTTATTTTGAGAGGTCCTGGACGTTATTTTGAGAGGTCCTGGACGTTATTTTGAGAGGTCCTGGACGTTATTTTGAGAGGTCCTGGACGTTATTTTGAGAGGTCCTGGACGTTATTATGAGAGGTACTGGACGTTATTTTGAGAGGTCCTGGACGTTATTTTGAGAAGTCCTGGACGTTATTTTGAGAGGTCCTGGACGTTATTTTGAGAGTCCTGGACGTTATTTTGAGAGGTCCTGGACGTTTATTTTGAGAGGTCCTGGACGTTATTTTGAGAGGTCCTGGACGTTATTTTGAGAGGATCCTGGACGTTATTTAATTGATGAGGTCCTGGACGTTATTTTGAGAGGTCCTGGACGTTATTTTGAGAAGTCCTGGACGTTATTTTGAGAGGTCCTGGACGTTATTTTGAGAAGTCCTGGACGTTATTTTGAGAGGTCCTGGACGTTATTTTGAGAGGTCCTGGACGTTATTTTGAGAGGTCCTGGACGTTATTTTGAGAGATCCTGGACGTTATTTTGAGAGGTCCTGGACGTTATTATGAGAGGTCCTGGACGTTATTTTGAGTGGTCCTGGACGTTATTTTGAGAGTCTGGACGTTATTTTGAGAGGTCCTGGACGTTATTTTGAGAGGTCCTGGACGTTATTTTGAGAGGTCCTGGACGTTATTTTGAGAGGTTTGAACGCTATTTTGCTGTCTTATGTCAGGGGTTTTCGAAGGAAAGTGGTTGAATATACGAGAAATACATTAGAAATATATGAAAAATATACAAAAAAATATATGACAAACATATTGCAGGGAGAGGCAGTGTACAGGGAGAGGCAGTGTGCAGGGAGAGGCACTGTGCAGGGAGAGGTAGTGTGCAGGGAGAGGCACTGTGCAGGGAGAGGTAGTGTGCAGGGAGAGGCAGTGTGCAGGGAGAGGCAGTGTGCAGGGAGAGGCAGTGTGCAGGGAGAGGCAGTGTGCAGGGAGAGGCAGTGTGCAGGGAGAGGCAGTGTGCAGGGAGAGGCAGTGTGCAGGAGAGGCAGTGTGCAGGGAGAGGCAGTGTGCAGGAGAGAGGCAGTGTGCAGGGAGAGGCACTGTGCAGGGAGAGGCAGTGTGTAGGGAGAGGCAGTGTGCAGGGAGAGGCAGTGTGCAGGGAGAGGCAGTGTGCAGGGAGAGGCATGTGCAGGGAGAGGCAGTGTGCAGGGAGAGGCAGTGTGCAGGGAGAGGCAGTGTGCAGGGAGAGGCAGTGTGCAGGGAGAGGCACTGTGCAGGGAGAGGCAGTGTGCAGGGAGAGGCAGTGTGCAGGGAGAGGCACTGTGCAGGGAGAGGTAGTGTGCAGGGAGAGGCACTGTGCAGGGAGAGGCAGTGTGCAGGGAGAGGCACTGTGCAGGGAGAGGCAGTGTGCAGGGAGAGGCAGTGTGCAGGAGCAGAGCAGTGTGCAGGGAGGAGGCAGTGTGCAGGGAGAGGCAGTGTGCAGGGAGAGGCAGTGTGCAGGGAGAGGTAGTGTGCAGGGAGAGGCAGTGTGCAGGGAGAGGCAGTGTGCAAGGAGAAGCAACGTACAGGGAGAGGCAGAGTGCAGGGAGAGGCAGTGTGCAGGGAGAGGCAGTGTGCAGGGAGAGGCAGAGTGCAGGGAGATGCAGTGTGCAGGGAGAGGCAGTGTGCAGGGAGAGGCAGTGTGCAAGGAGAAGCAACGTACAGGGAGAGGCAGAGTGCAGGGAGAGGCAGTGTGCAAGGAGAAGCAACGTACAGGGAGAGGCAGTGTGCAGGGAGAGGCAGAGTGCAGGGAGAGGCAGTGTGCAGGGAGAGGCAGTGTGCAGGGAGAGGCAGTGTGCAGGGAGAGGCAGAGTGCAGGGAGAGGCAGTGTGCAGGGAGAGGCAGCGTGCAAGGAGAAGCAACGTACAGGGAGAGGCAGAGTGCAGGGAGAGGCAGCGTGCAGGGAGAGGCAGTGTGAAAGGAGAGGCAACGTACAGGGAGAGGCAGAGTGCAGGGAGAGGCAGTGTGCAGGGAGAGGCAGTGTGAAAGGAGAGGCAACGTACAGGGAGAGGCTGAGTGCTGGGAGAGGCAGTGTGCAGGGAGAGGCAGCGTGCAAGGAGAAGCAACGTACAGGGAGAGGCAGAGTGCAGGGAGAGGCAGTGTGCAGGGAGAGGCAGTGTGAAAGGAGAGGCAACGTACAGGGAGAGAGGCAGAGTGCAGGGAGAGGCAGTGTGCAGGGAGAGGCAGTGAAAGGAGAGGCAGCGTACAGGG
>NC_069402.1:21634016-21681516 GCF_026875155.1 Cherax quadricarinatus
TATGTGAACTAAAACACACTCTCTAGGTAAGTGAACTAATACACACTCCAGGTATGTGAACTAATACACACTCCAGGTATGTGAACTAAAACACACTCCAGGTATGTGAACTAATACACACTCCAGGTATGTGAACTAATACACACTCCAGGTATGTGAACTAAAACACACTCCAGGTATGTGAACTAATACACACTCCAGGTATGTGAACTAATACACACTCCAGGTATGTGAACTAAAACACACTCCAGGTATGTGAACTAATACACACTCAAGGTATGTGAACTAATACACACTCCAGGTATGTGAACTAAAACACACTCCAAGTATGTGAACTAATACACACTCCAGGTATGTGAACTAAAACACACTCCAGGTATGTGAACTAATACACTCTCCAGATATGTGAACTAATACACACTCCAGGTATGTGAACTAAAACACACTCCAGGTATGTGAACTAATACACACTCCAGGTATGTGAACTAATACACACTCCAGGTATGTGAACTAAAACACACTCCAGGTATGTGAACTAATACACACTCCAGGTATGTGAACTAAAACACACTCCAGGTATGTGAACTAATACACACTCCAGGTATGTGAACTAATACACACTCCAGGTATGTGACCTAATACACACTCCAGGTATGTGAACTAATACACACTCCAGGTATGTGAACTAATACACACTCCAGGTATGTGAACTAATGCACACTCCAGGTATGTGAACTAATACACACTCCAGGTATGTGAACTAAAACACACTCCAGGTATGTGAACTAATACACACTCCAGGTATGTGAACTAAAGCACACTCCAGGTATGTGAACTAATACACACTCCAGGTATGTGAACTAATACACACTCAAGGTATGTGAACTAATACACACTCCAGTATGTGAACTAAAACACACTCCAGGTATGTGAACTAATGCACACCCCAGGTATGTGAACTAATACACACTCCAGGTATGTGAACTAATACACACTCCAGGTATGTGAACTAATACACACTCCAGGTATATGTGTGAAATTAATACAACAGGTTCAGCCATTAATAAAAGTACGCTTTTGTATTGCATCCTCGTACACCACAGTCATGCCTCCAGCAACACCTGAAGCAACACCTGCAGCAACACCTGCAGCAACACCTGCAGCAACACCTGCAGCAACACCTGCAGCAACACCTGCAGCATTACCTGTAGCAGCGCTACAACCTAGCTAACCGTAGTTGAAATGTTGACAATTCCGGGGTCAACGTCCCCCAAGCCCGGTCCCAGACCAAACATCCTGGTTTACAATCTGATCAATCAGGCTATTGTTACTGGCTACGTGTGGTTCAGCGTATACAATGCAGCCCGAATGATCATGAACTCTTTATAATGACTTGCCAACTTTCCCTCTTGAAAAAAGCCAGAGGTCTGTTGGTAATTCCTCTTATGTATGATGGGAAGGTGTTGAAAAGTCTTGGTCCCTTGACACTTATTGAGCTATATTTTAGTGTGCTCATTGCACTCCTGCTGTTTACTGGGAGTATTTAACACTATCGAGCCTCGAGTTGTTGTGATCGTTGCTGCAGGATCATCTGGTACTGTCAGGTGATCGTTGTTGTGATCGTTGCTGCAGGATCATCTGATACTGTCAGATAATCGTTGTTGTGATCGTTGCTGCAGGATCAGCTGATACTGTCAGATAATCGTTGTTGTGATCGTTGCTGCAGGATCATCTGATACTGTCAGATGATAGTTGTTGTGATCGTTGCTGCAGGATCAGCTGATACTGTCATGAAACGTTGTTGTGATCGTTGCTGCAGGATTTATCTGATACTGTCAGATGATCGTTGTTGTGATCGTTGCTGCAGGATCATCTGATACTGTCAGATGATCGTTGTTGTGATCGTTGCTGCAGGATCATCTGATACTGTCAGATGATCGTTGTTGTGATCGTTGCTGCAGGATCATCTGATACTGTCAGATGATCGTTGTTTGTGATCGTTGCTGGGAGGATCATCTGATACTGCCAAAATGATCGTTGTTGTGATCGTTGCTGGCAGGATTATCTGATACTGTCAGATGATCGTTGTTGTGATCGTTGCTGCAGGATCATCTGATACTGTCAGATAATCGTTGTTGTGATCGTTGCTGCAGGATCAGCTGATACTGCCAGATGATCGTTGTTGTGATCGTTGCTGCAGGATTATTGATACTGTCAGATGACGTTTGTTGTGATCGTTGCTGCAGGATCATCTGATACTGTCAGATGATCGTTGTTGTGATCGTTGCTGCAGGATCAGCTGATACTGTCAGATAATCGTTGTTGTGATCGTTGCTGCAGGATCAGCTGATACTGCCAGATGATCGTTGTTGTGATCGTTGCTGCAGGATTATCTGATACTGTCAGATGATCGTTGTTGTGATCGTTGCTGCAGGATCAGCTGATACTGTCAGATGATCGTTGTTGTGATCGTTTTCTGCAGGATCATTGATACTGTCAGAAAATCGTTGTTTTTGATCGTTGCTGCAGGATCAGCTGATACTGTCAGATGATCGTTGTTGTGATCGCTGCTGCAGGATCAGCTGATACTGTCAGATAATCGTTGTTGTGATCGTTGCTGCAGGATCAGCTGATACTGTCAGATAATCGTTGTTGTGATCGTTTTCTGCAGGATCAGTGATACTGTCAGTAAACGTTGTTGTGATCGTTGCTGCAGGATCAGCTGATACTGTCAGATAATCGTTTTTGTGATCGTTGCTGGGAGGATCAGTGAATACTGTCAGATGATCGTTGTTGTGATCGTTGCTGCAGGATCATCTGATACTGTCAGAAAATCGTTGTTGTGATCGTTGCTGCAGGATCAGCTGATACTGTCAGATGATCGTTGTTGTGATCGCTGCTGCAGGATCAGCTGATACTGTCAGATAATCGTTGTTGTGATCGTTGCTGCAGGATCATCTGATACTGTCAGATGATCGTTGTTGTGATCGTTGCTGCAGGATCAGCTGATACTGTCAGATGATCGTTGTTGTGATCGTTGCTGCAGGATCAGCTGATACTGTCAGATGATCGTTGTTGTGATCGTTGCTGCAGGATCAGCTGATACTGTCAGATGATCGTTGTTTTGATCGTTGCTGCAGGATCAGCTGATACTGTCAGATGATCGTTGTTGTGATCGTTGCTGCAGGATCAGCTGATACTGTCAGATGATCGTTGTTTTGATCGTTGCTGCAGGATCAGCTGATACTGTCAGATGATCATTGTTGTGATCGTTGCTGCAGGATCAGCTGATACTGTCAGATGATCGTTGTTATGATCGTTGCTGCAGGATCAGCTGATACTGTCAGATGATCGTTGTTTTGATCGTTGCTGCAGGATCAGCTGATACTGTCAGTTAATCGTTGTTGTGATCGTTGCTGCAGGATCATTGATACTGTCAGATGATCGTTGTTGTGATCGTTGCTGCAGGATCGCTGATACTGTCAGATGATCGTTGTTGTGATCGTTTTTCTGCAGATCATCTGATACTGTCAGATGATCGTTGTTGTGATCGTTGCTGCATGACAGCTGATTTCTGTCAGATAAACGTTGTTGTGATCGTTGCTGCAGGATCATCTGATACTGTCAGATGATCGTTGTTTTTGATCGTTGCTGCAGGATCATCTGTACTGTCAGATTTATCGTTGTTGTGATCGTTGCTGCAGGATCAGTGATTTCTGTCAGATGATCGTTGTTGTGATCGTTGCTGCAGGATCATTGATACTGTCAGATGATCGTTTTTTGTGATCGTTGCTGCGGATCAGCTGATACTGTCAGATAATCGTTGTTGTGATCGTTGCTGCAGGATCAGCTGATACTGCCAGATGATCGTTGTTGTGATCGTTGCTGCAGGATTATCTGATACTGTCAGATGATCGTTGTTGTGATCGTTGCTGCAGGATCATTGATACTGTCAGATAATCGTTGTTGTGATGTTGCTGCAGGATCAGCTGATACTGTCAGATGATCGTTGTTGTGATCGTTGCTGCAGGATCAGCTGATACTGTCAGATAATCGTTGTTGTGATCGTTTTCTGCAGGATCAGCTGATACTGTAGATGATCGTGTTGTTTATCGTTGCTGCAGGATCATCTGATACTGTCAGAAAATCGTTGTTGTGATCGTTGCTGCAGGATCAAATGATACTGTCAGATGATCGTTGTTTGATCGCTGCTGCAGGATCAGCTGATACTGTAGATAATCGTTGTTGTGATCGGTTGCTGCAGGATCAGCTGATACTGTCAGATAATCGTTGTTGTGATCGTTGCTGCAGGATCAGCTGATACGTCAGATAATCGTTGTTGTGATCGTTGCTGCAGGATCAGCTATACTGTCAGATGATCGTTGTTGTGATCGTTGTGCAGGATCAGCTGATACGGGCAGATGATCGTTGTTGTGATCGTTGCTGCAGGATCATCTGATATGTCAGAAAATCGTTGTTGTGATCGTTGCTGCAGGATCAGTGATACTGTCAGATGATCGTTGTTGTGATCGCTGCTGCAGGATCAGCTGATACTGTCAGATAATCGTTGTTGTGATCGTTGCTGCAGGATCATCTGATACTGTCAGATGATCGTTGTTGTGATCGTTGCTGCAGGATCAGCTGATACGTCAGATGATGTTGTTGTGATCGTTGCTGCAGGATCAGCTGATACTGTCAGATGATCGTTTTTTGTGATCGTTGCTGCAGGATCGCTGAACTGTCAGATGATCGTTGTTTTGAAACGTTGCTGCAGGATCAGCTGATACTGTCAGATGATCGTTGTTGTGATCGTTGCTGCAGGATCAGCTGATACTGTCAGATGATCGTTGTTTTGATCGTTGCTGCAGGATCAGCTGATACTGTCAGATGATCATTGTTGTGATCGTTGCTGCAGGATCAGCTGATACTGTCAGATGATCGTTGTTATGATCGTTGCTGCAGGATCAGCTGATACTGTCAGATGATCGTTGTTTTGATCGTTGCTGCAGGATCAGCTGATACTGTCAGTTAATCGTTGTTGTGATCGTTGCTGCAGGATCATCTGATACTGTCAGATGATCGTTGTTGTGATCGTTGCTGCAGGATCAGCTGATACTGTCAGATAATCGTTGTTGTGATCGTTGCTGCGGATCATCGATACTGTCAAAATGATCGTTGTTGTGATCGTTGCTGCATGATCAGCTGATACTGTCAGATAATCGTTGTTGTGATCGTTGCTGCAGGATCATCTGATACTGTCAGATGATCGTTGTTGTGATCGTTGCTGCAGGATCATCTGATACTGTCAGATGATCGTTTTTTGTGATCGTTGCGCAGGATCAGCTGATACTGTCAGATGATCGTTTTTGTGATCGTTGCTGCAGGATCATCTGATACTGTCAGATGATCGTTGTTGTGATCGTTGTGCAGGATCATCTGATACTGTCAGATAATCGTTGTTGTGTCGTTGCTGCAGGATCAGCTGATACTGTCAGATGATCGTTGTTGTGATCGTTGCTGCAGGATCAGCTGATACTGTCAGATAATCGTTGTTGTGATCGTTGCTGCAGGATCAGCTGATACTGTCCCGATGATCGTTGTTGTGATCGTTGCTGCGGATCAGCTGATACTGTCAGATGTCGTTGTTGTGATCGGTTTTCTGCAGGAAACAGCTGATACTGTCAGATGATCGTTGTTGTGATCGTTTTCTGCAGGATCAGCTGATACTGTCAGATAATCGTTGTTGTGATCGTTGCTGCAGGATCAGCTGATACTGTCAGATGATCGTTGTTGTGATCGTTGCTGCAGGATCATCTGATACTGTCAGAAAATCGTTGTTGTGATCGTTGCTGCAGGATCAGCTGATACTGTCAGATGATCGTTATTGTGATCGCTGCTGCAGGATCAGCTGATACTGTCAGATAATCGTTGTTGTGATCGTTGCTGCAGGATCAGCTGATACTGTCAGATGATCGTTGTTGTGATCGTTGCTGCAGGATCAGCTGATACTGTCAGATAATCGTTGTTGTGATCGTTGCTGCAGGATCAGCTGATACTGTCAGATAATCGTTGTTGTGATCGTTGCTGCAGGATCAGCTGATACTGTCAGATGATCGTTGTTGTGATCGTTGCTGCAGGATCATCTGATACTGTCAGAAAATCGTTGTTGTGATCGTTGCTGCAGGATCAGCTGATACTGTCAGATGATCGTTGTTGTGATCGCTGCTGCAGGATCAGCTGATACTGTCAGATAATCGTTGTTTGTGATCGTTGCTGCAGGAAACATCTGATACTGTCAGATGATCGTTTGTTGTGATCGTTGCTGCAGGATCAGTGATACTGTTCAGATGATCGTTTTTTGTGATCGTTGCTTTCAGGATCAGCTGATACTGTCAGATGATCGTTGTTGTGATCGTTGCTGCAGGATCAGTGATACTGTCAGATGATCGTTGTTTTGATCGTTGCTGCAGGATCAGCTGATACTGTAAAATGATCGTTGTTGTGATCGTTGTGCCCGGATCAGCTGATACTGTCAGATGATCGTTGTTTTGATCGTTGCTGCAGGATCAGCTGATACTGTCAGATGATCATTGTTTTTGATCGTGTGCAGGATCAGCTGATACTGTCAGATGAATCGTTGTTATGATCGTTGCTGCAGGATCAGCTGATACGTCAGATGATCGTTGTTTTTGATCGTTGCTGCAGGATCAGCTGATACTGTCAGTTAAAACGTTTGTTGTGATCGTTGCTGCAGGATCATCTGATACTGTCAGATGTCGTTTTGTGATCGTTGCTGCAGGATCAGCTGATACTGTCAGATGATCGTTGTTGTGATCGTTGCTGCAGGATCATCTGATACTGTAGATGATCGTTGTTGGATCGTTGCTGCATGATCAGTGATACTGTCAGAAAAATCGTTGTTGTGATCGTTGCTGCAGGATCATCTGATACTGTCAGATGATCGTTGTTGTGATCGTTGCTGCAGGATCATCTGATACTGTCAGATGATCGTTGTTGTGATCGTTGCTGCAGGATCAGCTGATACTGTCAGATGATCGTTGTTGTGATCGTTGCTGCAGGATCATCTGATACTGTCAGATGATCGTTGTTGTGATCGTTGCTGGGATCATCTGATACTGTCAGATAATCGTTTTTTGTGATCGTTGCTGCAGGATCAGCTGATAAATGTCAGATGATCGTTTGTTGTGATCGTTTTCTGCAGGATCAGCTGATACTGTCAGATAATCGTTTGTTGTGATCGTTGTGCAGGATCAGCTGATACTGTCAGATGATCGTTGTTGTGATCGTTGCTTGCAGGATCAGCTGATACTGTCAGATGATCGTTGTTTTTGATCGTTGCGCAGGATCAGCTGATACTGTCAGATAATCGTTTGTTGTGATCGTTGCTGCAGGATCAGCTGATACTGTCAATGATCGTTGTTGTGATCGTTGCTGCCCGGATCATCTGATACTGTCAGATATCGTTTTGTGATCGTTGCTGGCAGGATCAGTGATACTGTCAGATGATCGTTGTTGTGATCGTTGCTGCAGGGTCAGCTGATACTGTCAGATGATCGTTGTTTTGATCGTTGCGCAGGATCAGCTGATACTGTCAGATGATCGTTGTTGTGATCGTTGCTGCAGGATCAGCTGATACTGTCAGATGATCGTTGTTATGATCGTTGCTGCAGGATCACTGATACTGTCAGATGATCGTTGTTTTGATCGTTGCTGCAGGATCAGCTGATACTGTCAGATAATCGTTGTTGTTTATCGTGCTGCAGGATCATCTGATACTGTCAGATGATCGTTGTTGTGATCGTTGCTGAGGATCAGCTGATACTGTCAGATGATCGTTGTTGTGATCGTTGCTGCAGGTCATATGATTTCGTCAGATGATCGTTGTTTTTGATCGTTGCTTTCAGATCATCTGATACTGTCAGATGATCGTTGTTGTGATCGTTGCTGCAGAACAGCTGATACTGTCAGATGATTTGTTGTTGTGATCGTTGCTGCAGGATCATCTGATACTGTCGATGATCGTTGTTGTGATCGTTGCTGCAGGATAAATTGATACTGTCAGATAATCGTTGTTGTGATCGTTGCTGCAGGATCAGCTGATCTGTCAGATAATCGTTGTTGTGATCGTTGCTGCCGGATCATTGATACTGTCAGATGATCGTTGTTGTGATCGTTGCTGCAGGATCAGTGATACTGTCAGATGATCGTTGTTGTGATCGTTGCTGCAGGATCATCTGATACTGTCAGATGATCGTTGTTTTTGATCGTTGCTGCAGGATCAGCTGATACTGTCAGATGATTTGTTGTTGTGATCGGGTTTCTGCAGGATCAGCTGATACTGTCAGATAAACGTTGTTGTGATCGTTGCTGCAGGATCAGTGATACTGTCAGATGATCGTTGTTGTGATCGTTTTTCTGCAGGATCATCTGATACTGTCAGATGATCATTGTTGTGATCGTTTTCTGCAGGGTCAGCTGATACTGTCAGATGATCGTTGTTGTGATCGTTTCTGCAGGATCAGCTGGATACTGTCAGGTGATCGTTGTTGTGATCGTTGCTGCAGGATCAGCTGATACTGTCAGATGATCGTTGTTTTGATCGTTGCTGCAGGATAGCTTGATACTGTCAGATGATCGTTGTTTTGATCGTTGCTGCAGGATCAGCTGATACTGTCAGATAATCGTTGTTGTGATCGTTGCTGCAGGATCAGTGATACTGTCAGATGATCGTTGTTATGATCGTTGCTGCAGGATCAGCTGATACTGTCAGATGATCGTGTTTTGATCGTTGCTGCAGGATCAGCTGATACTGTCAGATGATCGTTGTTGTGATCGTTGCTGCAGGATCATCTGATACTGTCCCGATGATCGTTGTTGTGATCGTTGCTGCAGGATCCGCTGATACTGTCAGGGTATCGTTGTTGTGATCGTTGCTGCAGGATCATCTGATACTGTCAGATGATCGTTGTTATGATCGTTGCGGAGGATCAGCTGATACTGTCAGATGATCGTTGTTTGATCGTTGCTGCATTTTCATCTGATACTGTAGATGATCGTTGTTTGATCGTTGCTGCAGGGTCAGTGATACTGTCAGATGATCGTTGTTGTGATCGTTGCTGCAGGGATCATCTGATACTGTCAGATGATCGTTGTTGTGATCGTTGCTGCAGGATCATCTGATACTGTCAGATGATCGTTTTGTGATCGTTGCTGCAGGATCATCTGATACTGTCAGGATGATCGTTGTTGTGATCGTTGCTGCAGGATCAGCTGATACTGTCAGATGATCGTTGTTGTGATCGTTGCTGCAGGATCGCTGATACTGTCAGATGATCGTGTTTTTATCGTTGCTGCAGGATCAGCTGATACTGTCAGATAATCGTTGTTTTTTGAAACGTTGCTGCAGGATCAGCTGATACTGTCAGATGATCGTTGTTATGATCGTTGCTGCAGGATCAGCTGATATTGTCAGATGATCGTTTTTTGATCGTTGCTGCAGGATCAGTGATACTCCAGATGATCGTGTTGTTGATCGTTTCTGCAGGATCAGCTGATATGTCAGATGATCGTTGTTGTGATCGTTGCTGCAGGATCATCTGATACTGTCAGATGATCGTTGTTATGATCGTTGCTGCAGGATCAGCTGATACTGTCAGATGATCGTTGTTGTGATCGTTGCTGCAGGATCATCTGATACTGTCAGATGATCGTTGTTGTGATCGTTGCTGCAGGGTCAGCTGATACTGTCAGATGATCGTTGTTGTGATCGTTGCTGCAGGATCATCTGATACTGTCAGATGATCGTTGTTGTGATCGTTGCTGCAGGATCATCTGATACTGTCAGATAATCGTTGTTGTGATCGTTGCTGCAGGATCATATGATACTGCAGATGATCGTTTGTTGTGATCGTTTCTGCAGGATCATCTGATACTGTCAGATGATCGTTTTTGTGATCGTTGCTGCAGGATCAGCTGATACTGTCAGATGATCGTTGTTGTGATCGTTTTCTGCAGGATCATCTGATACTGTCAGATGATCGTTGTTTTGATCGTTGCTGCAGGATCAGCTGATACTGTCAGATGATCGTTGTTGTGATCGTTGCTGCAGGATCATCTGATACTGTCAGATGATCGTTGTTGTGATCGTTGCTGCAGGATCAGCTGATACTGTCAGATGATCGTTGTTGTGATCGTTGCTGCAGGATCAGCTGATACTGTCAGATGTCGTGTTGTGATCGTTGCTGCAGGATCAGCCCGATTTCTGTCAGATGATCGTTGTTGTGATCGTTGCTGGGAGGATCATCTGATACTGTCAGATGATCGTTTGTTGTGATCGTTGCTGCAGGATCATCTGATACTGTCAGATGATCGTTGTTGTGATCGTTGCTGCAGGATCAGCTGATACTGTCAGATAATCGTTGTTGTGATCGTTGCTGCAGGATCATCTGTACTGTCAGAAGATCGTTGTTGTGATCGTTGCTGCAGGATCAGCTGATTTCTGTCAGATGATCGTTGTTGTGATCGTTGCTGCAGGATCAGCTGATACTGTCAGATGATCGTTGTTGTGATCGTTCTGCAGGGTCAGCTGATACCCGTCAGATGATCGTTGTTGTGATCGTTGCTGCATTATCATCTGATACTGTCAGATGATCGTTGTTGTGATCGTTGCTGCAGGATCAGCTGATACTGTCAGATGATCGTTGTTGTGATCGTTGCTGCAGGATTTAGTGATACTGTCAGATGATCGTTGTGTGATCTTGCTGCAGGGTCAGCTGATACTGTCAGATGATCGTTGTTGTGATCGTTTTCTGCAGGATCAGCTGATACTGTCAGATAATCGTTGTTGTGATTTGTTGCTGCAGGATCAGCTGATACTGTAGATGATCGTTGTTTTGATCGTTGCTGCGGATCAGCTGATACTGTCAGGTGATCGTTGTTGTGATCGTTGCTGCAGGATCAGCTGATACTGTCAGATGATCGTTGTTTTGATCGTTGCTGCAGGATCAGCTGATACTGTCAGATGATCGTTGTTGTGATCGTTGCTGCAGGATCAGCTGATACTGTCAGATGATCGTTGTTATGATCGTTGCTGCAGGATCAGCTGATACTGTCAGATGATCGTTGTTTTGATCGTTGCTGCAGGGTCAGCTGATTTCTGTCAGATGATCGTTGTTGTGATCGTTGCTGCAGGATCAGCTGTACTGTCAATGATCGTTGTTGTGATCGTTGCTGCAGGATCAGCTGATACTGTCAGATGATCGTTGTTGTGATCGTTGCTGCAGGATCATCTGATACTGTCAGATGATCGTTGTTGTGATCGTTGCTGCAGGATCATCTGATACTGTCAGATAATCGTTGTTGTGATCGTTGCTGCAGGATCAGCTGATACTGTCAGATAATCGTTGTTGTGATCGTTGCTGCCGGATCATCTGATACTGTCAGATGATCGTTGTTGTGATCGTTGCTGCAGGATCAGCTGATACTGTCAGATGATCGTTGTTGTGATCGTTGCTGCAGGATCATCTGATACTGTCAGATGATCGTTGTTTTGATCGTTGCTGCAGGATCAGCTGATACTGTCAGATGATCGTTGTTGTGATCGCTGCTGCAGGATCAGCTGATACTGTCAGATAATCGTTGTTGTGATCGTTGCTGCAGGATCAGCTGATACTGTCAGATAATCGTTGTTGTGATCGTTGCTGCAGGATCAGCTGATACTGTCAGATGATCGTTGTTGTGATCGTTGCTGCAGGATCATCTGATACTGTCAGATGATCATTGTTGTGATCGTTTGCTGCAGGATCAGCTGAATACTGTCAGATGATCGTTGTTGTGTTTGTTGCTGCAGGATCAGCTTTATACTGTCAGATGATCGTTGTTGTGATCGTTGCTGCAGGATCAGCTGATACTGTCAGATGATCGTTGTTTTGATCGTTGCTGCAGGATCAGCTGATACTGTCAGATGATCGTTGTTTTGATCGTTGCTGCAGGATCAGCTGATACTGTCAGATAATCGTTGTTGTGATCGTTTTCTGCAGGATCACTGATACTGTCAGATGATCGTTGTTATGATCGTTGTGCAGGATCAGCTGATATGTCAGATGATCGTTGTTTTGATCGTTGCTGCAGGATCAGCTGATACTGTCAGATGATCGTTGTTGTGATCGTTGCTTTCAGGATCAACTGATACTGTCAGATGATCGTTGTTGTGATCGTTGCTGCAGGATCCGCTGATACTGTCAGATGATCGTTGTTGTGATCGTTGCTGCAGGATCATCTGATACTGTCAGATGATCGTTGTTATGATCGTTGCTGGAGGATCAGCTGATACTGTCAGATGATCGTTGTTGTGATCGTTGCTGCAGGATCATCTGATACTGTCAGATGATCGTTGTTGTGATCGTTGCTGCAGGGTCAGCTGATACTGTCAGATGATCGTTGTTGTGATCGTTGCTGCAGGATCATCTGATACTGTCAGATGGTCGTTGTTGTGATCGTTGCTGCAGGATCATCTGATACTGTCAGATGATCGTTGTTATGATCGTTGCTGCAGGATCATCTGATACTGTCAGATTTATCGTTGTTGTGATCGTTGCTGGGAGGATCAGCTGATACTGTCAGTGATCGTTGTTGTGACGTTGCTGCAGGATCAGCTGATACTGTCAGATGATCGTTGTTTTGATCGTTGCTGCAGGATCAGCTGATACTGTCAGATAATCGTTGTTGTGATCGTTGCTGCAGGATCAGCTGATACTGTCAGATGATCGTTGTTATGTCGTTTTCGCAGGATCAGTGATTTGTCAGATGATCGTTGTTTTGATCGTTGCTGCAGGATCAGCTGATACTCTCAGATGATCGTTGTTGTGATCGTTGCTGCAGGATCATCTGATACTGTCAGATGATCGTTGTTGTGGGTCGTTGCTGCAGGATCAGCTGATACTGTCAGATGATCGTTGTTGTGATCGTTGCTGCAGGATCATCTGATACTGTCAGATGATCGTTGTTATGATCGTTGCTGCAGGATCAGCTGATACTGTCAGATGATCGTTGTTGTGATCGTTGCTGCAGGATCATCTGATACTTCAGATGAAACGTTGTTGTGATCGTTGCTGCAGGGTCAGCTGATACTGTCAGATGATCGTTGTTGTGATCGTTGCTGCAGGATCATCTGATACTGTCAGATGATCGTTGTTGTGATTTGTTGCTGCAGGATCATCTGATACTGTCAGATAATCGTTGTTGTGATCGTTGTGCAGGATCATCTATACTGTCAGATGAAACGTTGTTGTGATCGTTGCTGCAGGATCATCTGATACTGTCAGATGATCGTTGTTTTTGATCGTTTTCTGCAGGATCAGCTGATACTGTCAGATGATCGTTGTTGTGATCGTTGCTGCAGGATCATCTGATACTGTCAGATGATCGTTGTTTTTGATCGTTGCTGCAGGTTTAGCTATACTGTCAGATGATCGTTGTTTTTGATCGTTGCTGCAGGATCATCTGATACTGTCGGATGATCGTTGTTGTGATCGTTTTCTGCAGGATCAGCTGATACTGTCAGATGATCGTTGTTGTGATCGTTGCGCAGGATCAGCTGATACTGTCAGATGATCGTTGTTGTGATCGTTGCTGCAGGATCAGCTGATACTGTCGATGATCGTTGTTGTGATCGTTGCTGCGGATCAGCTGATACTGTCAGATGATCGTTGTTGTGATCGTTGCTGCAGGATCATCTGATTTCTGTCAGATGATCGTTGTTGTGATCGTTTTCTTTCAGGGTCATCTGATACTGTCAGATAATCGTTGTTGTGATCGTTGCTCAGGATCATCTGATACTGTCAGATGATCGTTGTTGTGATCGTTGCTGCAGGATCAGTGATACTGTCAGATGATCGTTGTTGTGATCGTTGCTGCAGGATCATCTGATACTGTCAGATGATCGTTGTTGTGATCGTTGCTGCAGGATCATCTGTTTCTGTCAGATGATCGTTGTTGTGATCGTTGCTGCAGGTCAGTGAAAACTGTCAGATGATCGTTGTTGTGATCGTTGCTGCAGGATCAGCTGATACTGTCAGATGATCGTTGTTGTGATCGTTGCTGCAGGGTCAGCTGATACGTCAGATGATCGTTGTTGTGATCGTTGCTGCAGGGTCAGCTGATACTGTCAGATAATTTGTTGTTGTGGGTCGTTGCTGCAGGATCATCTGATACTGTCAGATGATCGTGTTATGATCGTTGCCCGCAGGATCATCTGATACTGTCACATAATCGTTGTTGTTGGTCGTTGCTGCTGGATCACTGATACTGTCAGATGATCGTTGTTGTGATCGTTGCTGCAGGATCAGTGTACTGTCAGATGATCGTTGTTGTGATCGTTGCTGCAGGATCATTGATACTGTCAATGATCGTTGTTTTTGATCGTTGCTGCAGGATTATCTGATACTGTCAGATGATCGTTGTTGTGATCGTTGCTGCAGGGTCAGCTGATACTGTCAGATGATCGTTGTTGTGATCGTTGCTGCAGAATCAGCTGATACTGTCAGATGATCGTTTTGTGATCGTTGCTGCAGGATCAGCTGATACTGTCCCGATAATCGTTATTGTGATCGTTGCTGCAGGATCAGCTGATACTGTCAGATGATCGTTGTTGTGATCGTTGCTGCAGGGTCAGCTGATACTGTCAGATGATCGTTGTTGTGATCGTTGCTGCAGGATCAGCTGATACTGTCAGATAATCGTTATTGTGATCGTTGCTGCAGGATCAGCTGATACTGTCAGATGATCGTTGTTGTGATCGTTGCTGCAGGGTAAACTGATAACTGTCAGATGATCGTTGTTTTGATCGTTGCTGCAGGATCAGCTGATACTGTCAGATAATCGTTATTGTGATCGTTGCTGCAGGATCAGCTGATACTGTCAGATGATCGTTGTTGTGATCGTTGCTGCAGGATCAGCTGATACTGTCAGATGATCGTTGTTGTGATCGTTGCTGCAGGGTCAGCTGATACTGTCAGATGATCGTTGTTGTGATCGTTGCTGCAGGATCAGCTGATACTGTCAGATAATCGTTATTGTGATCGTTGCTGCAGGATCAGCTGATACTGTCAGATGATCGTTGTTGTGATCGTTGCTGCAGGGTCAGCTGATACTGTCAGATGATCGTTGTTGTGATCGTTGCTGCAGGATCAGCTGATACTGTCAGATAATCGTTATTGTGATCGTTGCTGCAGGATCAGCTGATACTGTCAGTGATCGTTGTTGTGATCGTTGCTGCAGGATCAGCTGATACTGTCAGATGATCGTTGTTGTGATCGTTGCTGCAGGGTCAGCTGATACTGTCAGATGATCGTTGTTGTGATCGTTGCTGCAGGGTCAGCTGATACTGTCACTCCCGAGTCCCACACTTTCCTTTTCCACTCTGTTTAGTGGTATGAGTTTTATTTCATATTACAGTTTTAATTACATCAGTATTTCCATACCGGAGAAAATCAAATTTGTTTTCATTGTACCTCAGACTTCCTTTACTGCTGTGTCTTCAATAGATGTCACTCTCATAATGATTCTATTGTCGTCTATCTCTGACGGAAATGAGAATGAGGAAGAGATTCAGGGTGAGTACTGTGCCTTGAGCAACAAAGATTTTCACCGTGGCGACTCTGAATTTACTCTGTTGACACTTACATTTTGGGTTCAGTTTATTACACAATTAAATATCAATCTACCGTCTTTGTCCGCTTTGCATTTTGCACGAATTTTATGCGCTAATTACACTATGATCACACTTGAAGGTTTTTATAAAGTCTGTGTACACTACATCTGCTTTACTCTACATCTTCTCTAAAACATTTTCCGTGCGTTATGAAGATGTTATAAATACATTTGTTTGTAAATGTTGCTTCTTGATCATGTGAGACGTTAGTGTTATCCATCTGTAGTTTGTTTTTTTTTTGCGCTTGCTTCATTGCCCCCTTTTCCGGAATGGAACTTTATCAGTGATTTAAATGTGCGGTGAGTCCTGTATCCCCTAACCATCTCCATAGAATATTTAAAGCACTTTTACCTAGAAGTTTACTTCATATGTACCTAGAGGCGCTTTCAGGGGTCAACACCCCCCCCCCCCCGGCCATGTCTTTTTATTTTCGCTTGAAGAGGTAGAATCTTTCTCTTTTTAATTGTTTTTTCTTAATGATATGTGACTGGAGTACACTTCTAGTTTTATTGAGGTCATCTCCCTCACATCCATATTACTCGTGTTGTCTTCCCAGCAGATTTTAGTAAGTTCTTGGTTTGTTTCATCACAGCTAATAAATTTATTGTTGAAAATTAATTTGTTTAATATATTCTCATCCGTGTTTGTGTCGTGGTGCTGCTGTCCTGCACTAAGGTATCACCTTCCAATAGGTGGGATCCGAGTTTGTTGTGCTTGACACCTTTATATTCCATACTTGATCCTCCTTATTTCTCAATATAAAGTCAAGGGTATTTTCTAATCTGGCTTGTTCCACTCACTGCTGATTTAATAAGGTGTGTCTTAATAGTTCATTTGTATGTAACTGTTCATCTGAACAACCTCCAGGGAGTTTCACTGCTAATATAATATTTGCTTTATTCTTTCACACTAGGTATTGTAAATTGTACTCACCAAGCCATGGGATGTTTGGAACCAGGTTCGGAAATTTTTTCAAACGCTGATCTTTAAACTGATAATTTGTTGCATCTGTTTATTTAAATGCAATAACCGTAACTATTTTGTTTTAAATTTTCGTTGCCCAAAACTCTGAATATATCGTTTGTGGCATTTAGTATGTGAGTGCAAATGAGTGACTCTTTAACATACAGACAAACCCTCCCTCGTTATCTGTTTTTTTTTTCGGTCATATTCAAATAGAACGTCCCCCGGTATCCATATTTCGTTATCAGAGTATTTTTTTAATGTTTATTTCTGTGAGGGTTGCAAACTTTACATTTGGTGGTTGTTGCGTGGTTTAAGGCCTTGTGTGCTTTCAAAAATCAATTACATTTATTGCTATTATGCTAATTTCTTGGCATTTATATCTGTGCCTCTGGTATGTCAGTCACTGGCTGGGTTTCCAGTCCATCATGACTGAAGTATCATATAATTGCTGGTATACTTGTGTGACACAGCAACACCATGGTGTCTTGACACTAGGGAAGTCTTCTGCAATTGCTTTGCTAAACAAATTTATTAATATGACTTGCTTCCACTGGTGGGTCACTCTCACATGTAACGGCATCTCTAGCTGCTGCACCTCACTTCTGATTCAGCATATAAGGTTCGACTGCAAACCTTTCGAAACTACTTCTGTTGTTTCCAGTGATATAATCGTCTGTACTCGAATGAAGAAGCCAACTATACAGGCAAAACGTTTCGCTAATAAAGATACGTAAATGTCAGTCTTTTTCAATGGCTCCAAAATGGTGATACATTCCTATCATTTCTTGTATTTCGTTTTTGCGTCTTGTCACTAAAAAAAACTCTGTGGTCTTTGTACTTGTAATTGACATAATAAATTTGACGTTCAGGTTGCGTCACTCGCCTCGTTCCTCTCAAGTGGGAAGAACAACACTGTGTCATAGCATTTATTGTATTATTGCACATTTTAAAGTGACAGTATCTGCAACGATACATTTCTTTAGTTGGAAGATTATGACAGTTCTTTGGATGGTGTTACAAGCAAGTTCCATTCACTTCACCAGGTTGTTCCTATCTGCATACGCTCCACGCATAGAACCGACAGATTCGTATTTTCTGTTAGCTGTGATTTACATTTCATTTTGTACTATTATCAGCAATTTAATTTGAACCTTTAGTGATAATTCAACAACTGTTTGTATGTGCATCTGGACTTGAATAATTGATTTCCTCTGATTGATTTGATAGCTTCCATTCTGTCTATTATACCTTTGATTCTGTTGATCATGTCTCGGGAATGAAAGCCAAAAATGCAATAAGATTACAGTTTTCCCACGAGCTCTAAGCAGTATCACTGTCTCGATGTTGATCCATACCATCAGTTCCCTCCTCTGTCTATATTGCAGAGTATGCAATTTGTGTTCACTTGTACGACGATGTTCTGCACTGGTGTGGTGTTTGTATTGCTTTTCCTAGAGGCGCTACTGGTTTCATTCTCCTCTTCCTCCAGTGTCTTTCTATCATTAATTTCCTGTCTGTCTGTACTATGTGGTTGTGATGGTAGCTCACTCAAGGTTCCAGAGGTGCCTATCGTTTTTTCTTCCAGCTCTGCAAGGCAGGACAAAAAATGACTACCATGTTCGGCTTGATAAAACTCGTAATATATTTGCTATTCCTAAATAAGTTAAATTGTTATTCTTTTCACAAAACAGTAAATATTTTCTTCATTATAGTTCATTATTCCCTTTTCTCCTGTCTTGGATGTGCATTTTGGGTGCGCTATAACATTACCTAACGAACAGTGAATGTATGTGGGAAATGATGCTGATTTGTTACATAGACAACAAATTTCGGTAGATATTGGTTCATATTTGTTTGCTGGTTGTGAAGGTCTGGTTTGCTGCAGGCTGTGAAGGCTGGCTGTGATGCAGGGGTGAGGCCGCATTACTTCCTGTGAGGTTGGTGCTGGAAACAGTGATGGACGGAGGGGCAGCTGAGAGACGCCAGTCAACAGTGCCACTAGTGTAAGTGGTGTACTTACCATCGGTCTATGTGTAGTTTTCTGCGGAGCAGCGCTTTTATGTATTTGTTACATTCATAATCTATTACGGTAAATGTATAAAAAACCCGCACAGAAGAGAGGAACTTACGACGACGTTTCGGTCCGACTTCGACCATTTACAAAGTCACACTAACGAAAAGGAGAGAAGGAGGGAGTATATATAGGCAGGAGGTGGTAGTGGTAGTATATATACTCCCTCCTTCCCTCCTTTTCGTTAGTGTGACTTTGTAAATGGTCCCAGTCGGACCGAAACGTCGTCATAAGCTCTTTTCTTCTGTGTGTGGGTCATTTGTGTAACGTCCAGTCACGGTACTGTACCTTTCTTTATTTATAAACACGTACTTTGAGCAGCACCAGACAGCAGGGCAACCGGACCGGTTTGTTGCATCTTGCGGAAATCAGTGTTGCATACCCGATTTATTTTTATCCGTGCATTTTTAACACTTCACATATCTATTAAATCGCAAAATTTGGTTTATATTTGTACTTATAAATTATTTCACTTATTTAACTGTGACTTCCTTATTTCCCCTAATTACAAAGGTTCCTACACTTCTTTGCCTTGAAGAATATGAATTTATGTATTAATATTTATTTCGCTGTGATTTTATTATTTTAAAACATTTATACACATTACTTCTAAGATATCGGATACAACCGAACTGTTTGGTTGTCTTAACCAGATGTTAGTGACATCACAGGACTACCTCCTCCAACTGTTTTGTTACGGTGTGAGGCCAACCACCACCCGTATTCCCTCAATGTATCGTGTTTGTAAAATTTCTATTTCCTAATCCGCTCGCTAGTTTTTGTCTCTACTGTTATTTCTGCATCACTGCTTTATGGTTCTCTCTGCAATACGCTTACAGAACATTTTAAATCAAATCCTGATAACTCAGTCTTGGTAACGACTGAATGATTTAGCTGGTGAGTGACTAGTAACTCTTTGGTAACACCTTCCAGATGATGATAGTCGCAGCAGCTTAATAGTAACACTCCTGTGTTGTATTTTATCACTAAATTCACTAAAGGGTTTTGTGTATGGCAGGCCAACATCCATAACATAAGATGTTCGGATTTTCAACCCGGGGAAGGGTTAGCCGCCCAGGATAATGCAATAAAGTCAGTGCGTCATCGTGGACTGCGTCTTAATTCCACTTAGGTCCCTTAGTCTTCTTTTCCCAGGATCCGACACACAGTAGTCAGCAAACACTCAGGTACCTACTTATTGCTAGATGAACAGAGGCGGTAGGTGCTTCACCCTTGCCGGAGATTGCTCCTGGTTCCTTAGCGTGTGATCTTAGAACGCTACCAACCAAGCCGCGAGGACCCGACCCTGGAGTTTACCTTGAGAGAGTTCCGGGGGTCAACGCCCCCGCGGCCCGGTCTGTGACCAGGCCTCCTGGTGGATCAGAGCCTGATCAACCAGGCTGTTACTGCTGGCTGCACGCAATCCAACGTACGAGCCACTATTTTTTTTTTTTTAAGATTTGCTGACTTGAAGACCGCTGACTTTTTGAACTTGTTTGCAGGATGTTCGTATTGCTCCTGGAGTGTGAGGTAATATTGTTATTTCACTTAAGACAGAGGTGAAGGTCTTTACAGTGGAGACGAGGCCAGAGTGTGGTTGTAAGAGAGCAAGATCTTTCCTGTGTTGTGGTGGTGGTGCGAGAGCAGGATCTCTCCAGTGGAAGAGACAAGTGTTGTGCTCGTGAGAGAGCAAGATCTCTCTCCTGTGGAAGAGACTAGTGCTGTAGTTGTGGGAAAGCAAGATCTCTTTCTCCTGTGGAAGGGACCAATGTTGTGGTTGTGGGAGAGCAAGATCTCTCCTGTGGAAGAGATCAGTGTTGTGGTTGTGGGAGAGCAAGATCTCTCCTGTGGAAGAGATCAGTGTTGTGGTTGTGGGAGAGCAAGATCTCTCCTGTGGAAGAGATCAGTGTTGTGGTTGTGGGAGAACAAGATCTCTCGTGAGGAAGAGATCAGTGTTGTGGTTGTGGGAGAGCAAGATCTCTCCTGTGGAAGAGATCAGTGTTGTGGTTGTGGGAGAACAAGATCTCTCGTGTGGAAGAGATCAGTGTTGTGGTTGTGGGAGAGCAAGATCTCTCCTGTGGAAGAGATCAGTGTTGTGGTTGTGGGATAACAAGATCTCTCGTGTGGAAGAGATCAGTGTTGTGGTTGTGGGAGGATAAGATCTCTCGTGTGGAAGAGACCAGTGTTGTGGTTGTGAGAGAGCAAGATCTCTCGTGTGGAAGAGACCAGTGTTGTGGTTGTGGGAGAGCAAGATCTCTTATATAGAAGAGATCAGTGTTGTGGTTGTGAGAGATAGTAGGAGAGAGGCAGTTCCAAGGCATCTAGGTGTGAAGTTTGCAGTAGTTTACTCCTCAGGACTCTCAACCTTGAATTGAAAGTATGCTCATCGACCAATTTTTACTGTAGTTTCCCCTTCCTCCGTGAGTTACATCATGGTTGCCTTAACCTTTCTTAGCTTATGTAACTCAAACCATATTCATCCCAACCCCTCGCACCCCATCTCATATTTTTTTTGATAACAAGAAAATATAATGAATTTTCATTTTATTGTAGATCTGTAGAAGCAAATTTATATATTGAAAGGTACACAAAAAATAAATTCTTCATTTGGCTGAAGTTTCAACATGTGAAATACTTGGTCTAGCCAGAAAAAGAAATAAGTTTTGAATTTTGTTCAAGAACAATTTGAAGCAGCGAAGTGAAGCTTACTGAGCGAACAAACACTTATTTGGACTTACCAGAAGCTTACATATACTCGGTTTCTGTGGGACTTTTTTCACTTTCTTGGATTTACCAGAAGCTTACTTGTGGGATTTTTCAAGGATAAATGCCTTAAAGACTACAGAAGATTATTATTAACCACTTATCTTGTTCGTTGACAGCTCAGAACCCCAGCAGCCACTGGTCTGAGGATCTCCTTCGATATTGGCTATCGGGGCGATACAGCCAGGGTTGTGCACAAAGCCTAAAGACTTAGATATACCACTGTTTGATGTTTGTCACCTGGAACGTCGTGATGCAAGTTTTACCTGGTGTTGGGCAATTGCCCGCGAATAACAGCGTCTAATCGGTGAATTCTGTCTACTCTCCCCATATATCTTTCTGCTGCAGCCGAACGCTCAGTAAGGGAATGATAAGAACTTACCGAGGTGTATGTATCGGACTCCACGGAGATGACGCCGGGAAAGATGGCTTGATTGGAAGATGTCTATACTCTTCCTTTGAATGTCGTCGATACGCCTGGTCACACGGTGATGTTCGTTGAACACTAATGCTCTTGTTTATTGAATTCAACACACCAGGTACTACGAATTGTTTCAATGGCACTCGACTACCATCACTTGTTCATGAGTTCAACTTGTGAACTTTATTCGTGGATAATATCCACGGTAGAGAAAATGTCAGCAGTACTTCAATTTGCAAAGACAACCACGATAATGTCGACACCTTATCTTTACTCCAGTTCTCTCCAATAATTTCTCTTGTCCTGATGCATTCCACATTAAATGATGCGTACTAGTTAACTGAACACAGTAGGAACTTAAGTATATGTATTTTTAAGAAGTCTCTAGATAAAGGTATTCTTAGGGCAAACTCAAGTATCAGTATTATCGCGGGGCCTGTAAGAAATTTGAAGGAACGTACTAGGGCTCGCTGCTTCATTGGAAGGTGTTGACGACCACGTCCTTTCTACATGTAATCTCATTCTAATTTAAAACTGCTTATATAGGCTTCAGTGTCGCAACCTTTGATATACCTCTGAAAAGTTTCGAGAGTGTCTCTACTCTCTGAGCCCGGCAATGGGCCAGGTTTGTCTGGTGCTTGCCTGGTCAACCAGCCTGTTGCTGTTGGAGGTCCGCTGCCCCACATATCCATCACAGTCTGGTTGATCTGGCACCTGGTGAAGATACTTGTCCAGTTTCCTCTTGAAGGGAGCGCTTGAGGTTCCTAAACCTGTATTCCCTGGAACGCAGGAGGGAGAGATACATGATTATATACACCTGGAAAATCCTAGAGGGACTAGTACCGAACTTGCACACGAAAATCACTCACTACGAAAGCAAAAGACTTGGCAGACGATGCACCATCCCCCCAGTGAAAAGCAGGGGTGTCACTAGCACGTTAAGAGACCATACAATAAGTGTCAGGGGCCCGAGACTGTTCAACTGCCTCCCAGCACACATAAGGGGGGATTACCAACAGACCCCTGGCAGTCTTCAAGCTGGCACTGGACGAGCACCTAAAGTCAGTTCCTGATCAGCCGGGCTGTGGCTCGTACGTTGGTTTGCGTGCAGCCAGCAGCAACAGCCTGGTTGATCAGGCTCTGATCCACCAGGAGGCCTGGTCACAGACCGGGCCGCGGGGGCGTTGACCCCCGGAACTCTCCCCAGGTAAACTCCAGGTAAAGCTTCTACACTTGTTCCAGCCGTGTTTCTGATATCTTTTGGTAAGATGTTGAATAGTCTGGGACCCCAGATGTTGATACAGTGTTCCCTTATTGTTCCCACCGCACCCCTGCTCCTCACTGGGTTTATTTTACACTTCCTCCCATATCTCTCACTCCAGTAAATTGTTATGGCAGTGTGCAGATTTGGGACCAGGACCTCGAGTACTTTCCAGGTATATATTATCATGTATTTCTCTCTCTCTCCTCCGCTCCAATGAGTACATGTTCTAAACTTGAAGGCGTTCCCAGTAAGTTAGGTGCTTTACTGGCTCACTGTGAGCCGTAAACTACCTCTGTATTTGTTCCAGCTCTGATATTTCTCCTGCAAGAATAGTGATCCTCCCTATCCTGCTAATGGAAAGCCAGAGTTACCCTTTGGCCCGTTCTTCCATTTTGTGACCTTATTGAAAAGAGAGGGTGAAAGAGAGAGTTCTCAGATTCCAGCTGAAGGGGGTCGATATCCCCCAGAACTGTTAGACGTTATGGAGATGACTTGGTTTGAACAGAATCTTCCTTGGTTTGACAAGAAGCTTCCTTGGTTTGACCAGAAGCTTCCTTGGTTTGACCAGAAGCTTCCTTGGTTTGACCAGAAGCTTCCTTGGTTTGACCAGAAGCTTCCCTGGTTTGACCAGAAGCTTCCTTGGCTTGACCAGAAGCTTCCTTGGTTTGACAAGAAGCTTTCTTGGTTTGACCAGAAGCTTTCTTGGTTTGACCAGAAGCTTCCTTGGTTTGACCAGAAGCTTCCTTGGTTTGACCAGAAGCTTCCTTGGTTTGACCAGAAGCTTTCTTGGTTTGACCAGAAGCTTCCTTGGTTTGACCAGCTTTTTTGGTTTGACCAGAAGCTTCCTTGGTTTGACCAGAAGCTTTCTTGGTTTGACCAGAAGCTTCCTTGGTTTGACCAGAAGCTTTCTTGGTTTGACCAGAAGCTTCCTTGGTTAGACCAGAAGCTTCCTTGGTTTGACCAGAAGCTTTCTTGGTTTGACCAGAAGCTTTCTTGGTTTGACCAGAAGCTTCCTTGGTTTGACCAGAAGCTTTCTTGGTTTGACCAGAAGCTTCCTTGGTTTGACCAGAAGCTTCCTTGGTTTGACCAGAAGCTTTCTTGGTTTGACCAGAAGCTTTCTTGGTTTGACCAGAAGCTTCCTTGGTTTGACCAGAAGCTTCCTTGGTTTGACCAGAAGCTTTCTTGGTTTGACCAGAAGCTTCCTTGGTTTGACCAGAAGCTTCCTTGGTTTGACCAGAAGCTTTCTTGGTTTGACCAGAAGCTTTCTTGGTTTGACCAGAAGCTTCCTTGGTTTGACCAGAAGCTTTCTTGGTTTGACCAGAAGCTTTCTTGGTTTGACCAGAAGCTTTCTTGGTTTGGCCAGAAACTTACCTGATCTGACCAGAAGATTACTTGATTCGACCAGAAGTTTGGCTATTTATTTACTCTTCTTCATTCATAATATATCTCATGATTTGACATTTATTTTTTTAGTTGAATTAATAAATTATTGGGGTGTACTCACCCCCTGATGAACCTTCACTGGACCCCAAAGGGTTCACTCTCACACCTTACTGAAGCTCCATTAGACCCTAAGGAGCGCACGCACCCCTTTCTGAGGTTCCATTTAACTCCAAAGGGTGCACTCACACACCCTGCTGAGGCTCTAAACATCCTACGGGGTGAAAGCACCCCCTGCTGAGGCTCCATTGAACCCCAAGAGGTGCACACACACATTACTGAGGCTCGAATGGACCCCAAGGGGTGAGTGCACCCCTGCTGAGGTTTCATGAATCCCAAGGAGTGCACACACACCCTGCTGGAGCTCTGTTAAACCCCAAGAGGTGCACGCACCCCCTGCTGAGGCTCCATTCAGCCCAGTGGGGTACACACATCCTCTGCTGAGGCTCCGTTCACCCTGAGCTAGAGTATCTCTTCCCCGTGATATATTATTGCTCTCCATGAAAGGCTAAATGATTAAACAGTTATCTTAGTCCTCGTATGCATAAGTGGAAGAATGGAGAGGGAGTGGAACCTGGAGTGTAGGAGGCCCAGAGCTGTACCATGGAGTCACCAAGTTCAGAATAGGATGATTTTGCGAAGAGCGCTTTTGTGACTTATCTATATTAACGGCACACATGAAGACAAGTCACAGAAGTGCTCTTTATAAAATCTTGCTACTGTAAGCTTCGTGACTCAGTGGCACAGCACTGGGCCTGATGCAGGTCAGGATTGTGATTCCAGTCTCCCTCCGTTCTTTTGTTTATTCACTGACAGTCATTCACTACGACTTATCTGGAGTTTATTGCACCTATATATTTACTACTACTTTTAATAAAGTATTATAAATTACTTATACAGTGGAACCTTATTGGCTCCTAGATGGCGTTTGAACTGCGAAAAGTCCAATGTCCGAAACAGTTTTACTAAGGCTTTATTTATCAGCCTCACACACTGGAGGATGTTGAACTGACTCTTCCAGAAGTCTACGAGAGTTAGGTCAGTGTTAGAGGTCACCTCAAAACACTTTTGAAACAGGGCTTTCTTGTGATTTTTTTTATAACTGAAACGAAAACAAGCCAGAAAAACGTTCAGAACCAGGTCATTATTTTCTGAATAAATTTGTTCGGACTTTGGTTTGTTCGAGGTCCGGTACGTTCGAACACCGAGGTTCCACTGTATATTGATAACACTAAATTTACTGTGACTTCATTTGCTCTTCATTCATATATTTTCAAAAAATTTTCGTTCTTGAATTTTCTCTTTCTAATCTTGTATGACAACACACTTATTAATAATACTGGGTTTGAACACTATCGGTTGAACTTTTGGTAACATTAACTGCTTTATATTTTTGTTATTGTAACTGTAGTCGTGACCCTTGCAGATTATTACACAAATAACAGTGTAACTACTCACGATAATATTGCAACCTTTCACACTAATATTGTAACCTTTCACACTTATATTGTAACTTTTCACACTTATATTGTAACCTTTCACACTAATATTGTAACCTTTCACACTTATATTGTAACTTTTCACACTTATATTGTAACCTTTCACACTAATATTGTAACCTTTCACACTTATATTGTAACTTTTCACACTTATATTGTAACCTTTCACATTAATATTGCAACCTTTCACTCTAATATTGTAACCTTTCACACTAATATTGTAACCTTTCACACTTACATTGTAACTTTCACACTAATATTGTAACCTTTCACACTAATATTGTAACCTTTCACACTAATATTGTAACCTTTCACTCTAATATTGTAACCTTTCACACTAATATTGTAACCTTTCACACTTACATTGTAACTTTCACACTAATATTGTAACCTTTCACACTAATATTGTAACCTTTCACACTAATATTGTAACTTTCACACTAATATTGTAACCTTTCACACTTACATTGTAACTTTCACACTAATATTGTAACCTTTCACACTAATATTGTAACCTTTCACACTAATATTGTAACTTTTCACACTTATATTGCAATTTTTCACACTAATATTGTAACCTTTCACACTTATATTGTAACTTTTCACACTTATATTGCAACCTTTCACACTAATTTTGTAACCTTTCACACTTATATTGTAACCTTTCACACTAATATTGTAACCTTTCACACTTATATTGTAACTTTTCACACTTATATTGTAATCTTTCACACTAATTTTGTAACCTTTCACACTTATATTGTAACCTTTCACAATAATATTTTAACCTTTCACACTTATATTGTAACCTTTCACACTAATATTTTAACCTTTCACACTAATATTGTAAACTTTCACTCTAATATTGTAACCTTTCACACTAATATTGTAACCTTTCACACTAATATTGTAACCTTTCACACTAATATTGTAACCTTTCACACTAATATTGTAACCTTTCACACTAATATTGTAACCTTTCACATATACATTGTAACTTTCACACTAATATTGTAACCTTTCACACTAATATTGTAACCTTTCACACTTACATTGTAACTTTCACACTAATATTGTAACCTTTCACACTAATATTGTAACCTTTCACAATAATATTGCAACCTTTCACTCTAATATTGTAACCTTTCACACTAATATTGTAACCTTTCACACTAATATTGTAACCTTTCACACTAATATTGTAACCTTTCACACTAATATTGTAACCTTTCACACATACATTGTAACTTTCACACTAATATTGCAACCTTTCACTCTAATATTGTAACCTTTCACACTAATATTGTAACCTTTCACACATATATTGTAACTTTCACACTAATATTGTAACCTTTCACACTTATATTGTAACCTTTTACACTAATATTGCAACCTTTCACAATATTATTGTAACCTTTCACACTAATATTGTAACCTTTCACACTAATAGTGTAACCTTTCACACATACATTGTAACTTTCACACTAATATTGTAACCTTTCACACTAATATTGTAACCTTTCACACTTACATTGTAACTTTCACACTAACATTGTAACCTTTCACACTAATTTTATAACCTTTCACACTAATATTGTAACCTTTCACAATAATACTGCAACTTTTCACGATAATACCGTAACTTTTCATAGCTGTATTGTGATGTACAGGTTGTGCTAGTGATGTACAGGTTGTGCTAGTGATGTACAGGTTGTGCTAGTGATGTACAGGTTATGCTAGTGATGTACAGGTTGTGCTATTGATGTACGGGTTGTGCTAGTGATGTACAGGTTGTGCTAGTGATGTACAGGTTGTGCTAGTGATGTACAGGTTGTGCTAGGGATGTACAGGTTGTGCTAGTGATGTACGGGTTTTGCTAGTGATATACAGGTTGTGCTAGTGATGTACAGGTTTTGCTAGTGATGTACAGGTTGTGCTAGTGATGTACAGGTTGTGCTAGTGATGTACAGGTTGTGCTAGTGGTGTACAGGTTGTGCTAGGGATGTACAGGTTGTGCTAGTGATATACATGTTGTGCTAGTGATGTACAGGTTGTGCTAGTGATGTACAGGTTGTGCTAGTGATGTATAGGTTGTGCTAGGGATGTACAGGTTGTGCTAGTGATGTACAGGTTGTGCTATTGATGTACGGGTTGTGCTAGTGATGTACAGGTTGTGCTATTGACGTACAGGTTGTGCTATTGATGTACGGGTTGTGCTAGTGATGTACAGGTTGTGCTAGTGATGTACAGGTTGTGCTAGGGATGTACAGGTTGTGCTAGTGATGTACGGGTTTTGCTAGTGATATACAGGTTGTGCTAGTGATGTACAGGTTTTGCTAGTGATGTACAGGTTGTGCTAGTGATGTACAGGTTGTGCTAGTGATGTACAGGTTGTGCTAGTGGTGTACAGGTTGTGCTAGGGATGTACAGGTTGTGCTAGTGATATACAGGTTGTGCTAGTGATGTACAGGTTGTGCTAGTGATGTACAGGTTGTGCTAGTGATGTATAGGTTGTGCTAGGGATGTACAGGTTGTGCTAGTGATGTACAGGTTTTGCTAGTGATGTACAGGTTGTGCTAGTGATGTACAGGTTGTGCTAGTGATGTACAGCTTTTGCTAGTGATGTACAGGTTGTGCTAGTGATGTACAGGTTGTGCTAGTGATGTACAGGTTTTGCTAGTGATCTACAGGTTGTGCTAGTGATGTAAAGGTTGTGCTAGGGATGTACAGGTTGTGCTAGTGATGTACAGGTTTTGCTAGTGATGTACAGGTTGTGCTAGTGATGTACAGGTTGTGCTAGTGATGTACAGGTTGTGCTAGTGATGTACAGGTTGTGCTAGTGATGTACAGGTTGTGCTAGTGATATACAGGTTGTGCTAGTGATGTACAGGTTTTGCTAGTGATGTACAGGTTGTGCTAGTGATGTACAGGTTGTGCTAGTGATGTACAGGTTGTGCTAGTGATGTACAGGTTGTGCTAGTGATGTACAGGTTGTGCTAGGGATGAACAGCTTGTGCTAGTGATGTACAGGTTGTGCTAGTGATGTACAGGTTGTGCTAGTGATGTACAGGTTGTGCTAGTGATATACAGGTTGTGCTAGTGATATACAGGTTGTGCTCGTGATGTACAGGTTGTGCTAGTGATGTACAGGTTGTGCTAGTGATGTACGGGTTGTGCTAGTGATGTACAGGTTGTGCTAGTGATGTACGGGTTGTGCTAGTGATGTACGGGTTGTGCTAGTGATGTACAGGTTGTGCTAGTGATGTACAGGTTGTGCTAGTGATGTACAGGTTGTGCTAGTGATGTACAGGTTGTGCTAGTGATGTACAGGTTGTGCTAGGGATGTACAGGTTTCGCTAGTGATGTACAGGTTGTGCTAGAGATGTACAGGTTGTGCTAGTGATGTACAGGTTGTGCTAGAGATGTACAGGTTGTGCTAGTGATGTACAGGTTGTGCTAGTGATGTACAGGTTGTGCTAGTGATGTACGGGTTGTGCTAGTGATGTACGGGTTGTGCTAGTGATGTACAGGTTGTGCTAGTGATGTACAGGTTGTGCTAGTGATGTACAGGTTTTGCTAGTGATGTACAGGTTGTGCTAGGGATGTACAGGTTGTGCTAGTGATGTACAGGTTGTGCTAGTGATGTACAGGTTGTGCTAGTGATGTACAGGTTGTGCTAGTGATGTACAGGTTGTGCTAGTGATGTACAGGTTGTGCTAGTGATGTACAGGTTGTGCTAGTGATGTACAGGTTGTGCTAGGGATGTACAGGTTGTGCTAGAGATGTACAGGTTGTACTAGGGATGTACAGGTTGTAAACACGTGATCGATTTCTTGGGTTGTTCTACCCTACAACCTCGGTCTTTAGTCACGCTGCCCTCTTGAGTACCTTTTCAAACAGGCTGTTGCTGTCAACAGCTCTCTGGCCCACACAGCCACCACAGCCTGGTTGTTATCTGGTACTTGGCGGAGGTAGTGAGTGAGTTTCTTCTTGAAAATTCAGACATATATGCAACAGTTGGGTATCTTTACCGGTGGAAAGTATCGTCTGCACAGTAGCTTCTTCTGTCGAATACAGTGAGAACAAGTGTAGTAGTGAAGTGAAGATATTGTAATCAGTCCGTCAACCTTAGTTGATGGACTTTTTTCAGCCCATCGATCCAGGCTGAGGGACTGAACACATGGACTCCAGGTTGAGGGACTGAACACATGGACTCCAGGCTGAGGAACTGAACACATGGACTCCAGGCTGCAGGACTGAACACATGGACTCCAGGCTGAGGGACTGAACACGTGGACTCAAGGATGAGGGACTGAACACATGGACTCCAGGCTGAGGGACTGAACACATGGACTCCAGGCTGAGGGACTGAACACATGGACTCCACGCTGAGGGACTCAACACATGGACTCCAGGCTGCAGGACTGAACACATGGACTCCAGGCTGAGGGACTGAACACGTGGACTCAAGGATGAGGGACTCAACACATGGACGCCAGGCTGAGGGACTGAACACATGGGCTCCAGGCTGAGGGACTGAACACATCGACTCCAGGCTGAGACTGAACACATGGACTCCAGGCTGAGGGACTGAACACACGGACTCCAGGATGAGGGACCGAACACATGGACTCCAGGCTGATGGAATGAACACATGGACTCCAAGCTGAGGAACTGAACACATGGACTCCATGCTGAGGGATTGAACACATGGACTCCAGGCTGAGGGACTCAACATATGGACTCCAGGTTAAAGGACTGAACACGTGGACTCCAGGCTGCGGGACTGAACACGGACTCCAGGCTGAGATACTAAACACATGGACTCCAGGCTGAGGGACTGAACACATGGACTCCAGGCTGAGGGACTCAACACATGGACTCCAGGCTGCGGGGACTGAACACGGATTCCAGGCTGAGAGACTAAACACATGGACTCCAGGCTGAGGGACTGAACACATGGACTCCAGGCTGAGGGACTCAACACATGGACTCCAGGCTGCGGGACTGAACACGGATTCCAGGCTGAGAGACTAAACACATGGACTCCAGGCTGAGGGACTGAACACATGGACTCCAGGCTGAGGGACTCAATACATGAACTCCAGGCTGAGGGACTGAACACATGGACTTTAGGCTGAGGGACTGAACACATGGACTCCAGGCTGAGGGACTGAACACATGGACTGCAGGCTGAGAGACTGAACACATGGACTCCAGGCTGAGGGACTCAACACATGGATTCCAGGCTGAAGGACTGAGCACATGGACTCCAGGCTGAGGGACTCAACACATGGACTCCAGGCTGCGGGACTCAACACATGGACTCCAGGCTGCGGGACTGAACACGGACTCCAGGCTGAGAGACTGAACACATGGACTCCAGGCTGAGGGACTGAACACATGGACTCCAGGCTGAGGGACTCAACACATGGACTCCAGGCTGAGGGACTGAACACATGGACTCCAGGATGAGGGACTGAGCACATGGACTCAAGGCTGAGGGACTGAGCACATGGACTCCAGGCTGAGAGACTGAACACATGGACTCCAGGCTGAGGGACTGAACACATGGACTCCAGGCTGAGGGACTGAACACATGGACTCCAGGCTGAGGGACTGAACACATGGACTCCAGGCTGAGGGACTGAACACATGGACTCCAGGCTGAGGGACTGAACACATGGACTCCAGGGCGAGGAACTGAACACATGGACTCCAGGCTGAGGGACTGAACACATGGACTCCAGGCTGAGGGACTGAACACATGGACTCCAGGCTGAGGGACTGAACACATTGACTCCAGGCTGAGGGACTGAACACATGGACTCCAGGATGAGGGACTGAACACATGGACTCCAGGCTGAGGGACTGGTTACCTCAAGCTCCTCATCTTCCACCTTTCTCTACATTGGACTGAAGACGCCAATGCGTGGCGAAGCGTTTCCAGAATGAAGCATCCAAATGAAACCGTGACTGGTGTGTTGCACCTACATCGGTTCTGGTGTGTTGCACCTAAGTCGATTCTGGTGTGTTGTACCTACGTCGGTTCTGGTGTGTTGCACCTACGTCGGTTCTGGTGTGTTGTACCTACGTCGGTTCTGGTGTGTTGCACCTACGTCGGTTCTGATGTGTTGCATCTACGTCGGTTCTGGTGTGTTGTACCTACGTCGGTTCTGGTGTGTTGCACCTACGTCGGTTCTGGTGTGTTGCACCTACGTCGGTTCAGGTGTGTTGCACCTACGTCGGTTCTGGTGTGTTGCACCTACTCGGTTATGGTGTGTTATGTCTACGTCGGTTCTGGTGTGTTGCACCTATGTCGGTTATGGTGTGTTGCACCTACGTCGGTTATGGTGTGTTGTATCTACGTCGGTTCTGGTGTGTTGTACCTACGTCGGTTCTGGTGTGTTCCACCTACATCGGTTCTGGTGTCTTGTACCTACGTCGGTTCTGGTGTGTTGCACCTACGTCGGTTATGGTGTGTTGTATCTACGTCGGTTCTGGTGTGTTGCACCTACGTCGGTTATGGTGTGTTGTATCTACGTCGGTTCTGGTGTGTTGTACCTACGTCGGTTCTGGTGTGTTGCACCTACGTCGGTTCTGGTGTGTTGCACCTACGTCGGTTATGGTGTGTTGTATCTACGTCGGTTCTGGTTCGTTGTACCTACGTCGGTTCTGGTGTGTTGCACCTACATCGTTTCCTGTGTGTTGTACCTACGTCGGCTCTGGTGTGTTGCACCTACGTCGGTTCTGGTGTGTTGCACCTACGTCGGTTCTGGTGTGTTGTACCTACGTCGGTTCTGGTGTGTTGCACCTACGTCGGTTCTGGTGTGTTGTACCTACGTCGGTTCTGGTGTGTTGCACCTACGTCGATTCTGGTGTGTTGTACCTACGCCGGTTCTGGTGTGTTGCACCTACGTCGGTTCTGGTGTGTTGTACCTACGTCGGTCCTGGTGTGTTGTACTTTCGTTGGTTCTGGTGTGTTGCACCTAAGACGGTTCAGGTGTGTTGTACCTACGTCGGTTCTGGTGTGTTGCACCTACGTCGGTTCTGGTGTGTTGTATCTACGTCGGTTCTGGTGTGTTGTACCTACGTCGGTTCTGGTGTGTTCCATCTACATCGGTTCTGGTGTGTTGTACCTACGTCGGTTCTGGTGTGTTGCACCTACGTCGGTTATGGTGTGATGTATCTACGTCGGTTCTGGTGTGTTGTACCTACGTCGGTTCTGGTGTGTTGCACCTACGTCGGTTCTGGTGTGTTGCACCTACGTCGGTTATGGTGTGTTGCATCTACGTCGGTTCTGGTTCGTTGTACCTACGTCGGTTCTGGTGTGTTGCACCTACGTCGGTTCTGATGTGTTGCACCTACGTCGGTTCTGGTGTGTTGTACCTACGTCGGTTCTGGTGTGTTGCACCTACGTCTGTTCTGGTGTGTTGCACCTACGTCGGTTCAGGTGTGTTGCACCTACGTCGGTTCTGGTGTGTTGCACCTACTCGGTTATGGTGTGTTATGTCTACGTCGGTTCTAGTGTGTTGCACCTATGTCGGTTATGGTGTGTTGCACCTACGTCGGTTATGGTGTGTTGTATCTACTTCGGTTCTGGTGTGTTGTACTTACGTCGGTTCTGGTGTGTTCCACCTACATCGGTTCTGGTGTCTTGTACCTACGTCGGTTCTGGTGTGTTGTACCTACGTCGGTTATGGTGTGTTACACCTACGTCGGTTCTGGTGTGTTGTACCTACGTCGGTTCTGGTGTGTTGTACCTACGTCGGTTCTGGTGTGTTGCACCTACGTCGGTTATGGTGTGTTGTATCTACGTCGGTTCTGGTTCGTTGTACCTACGTCGGTTCTGGTGTGTTGCACCTCCGTCGGTTCTGATGTGTTGCACCTACGTCGGTTCTGGTGTGTTGCACCTACGTCGGTTATGGTGCGTTGTACCTACGTCGGTTATGGTGTGTTGCACCTACGTCGGTTCTGGTGTGTCGTACCTACGTCGGTTCTGGTGTGTTGTACCTACGTCGGTTCTGGTGTGTTGCACGTACGTCGGTTCTGGTCTCAGTAGTACTAGTTACCAGTAGATGACTCACTACCAACCGTGTGAATCACTGACTTCACGTTGCTGCTGACCATAGCATGTTTTTGAACACCGCTCATCCCTAGGCACTGGTGGGTCAGTCTGAGTTAGAGAGCAGAGAGAGGCAGGGCGGCTGATGGTGCTTCCCATACTTTCCGTTATAATTATACGTACTAACCAGCCTACGTGAGTGTTTTTACCCCATCCACGTTATCGAATCCACATGACACTGGTGTGTCGTACCTACGTCGGTTCTGGTGTGTCGTACCTCCTTCGGTTCTGGTGTGTTGTACCTACGTCAGTTCTTGTGTGTTGTACCTACGTCAGTTCTTGTGTGTTGTACCTACGTCAGTTCTTGTGTGTTGTACCTACGTCAGGTCTGAGGATGAGAAACAGCCAGGACTCTGCCTTGGGGAATTAAACTTTTAATTTCTGTTGTAGCTTCAGGACTATTGTCGCGTCAGGACTATTGTAGCGTCAGGACTGTTGTCGCTTCAGGACTATTGTAGCGTCTGGACAGTTGTAGCTTCAGGACTATTGTCGCGTCAGGACTATTGTAGCGTCAGGACTATTGTAGCGTTAGGACTATTGTAGTGTCTGGATTGTTGTAGCAACAGGATTATTGTAGTGTCAAGACTATTGTAGCGTCAGGACTATTGTAATGTTAGGATTACGAATTTTCTGGACTATTGTAGCGTCAGGACTATTGTAATGTTAGGATTACGAATTTTCTGGACTATTTTAGTATCAGGACTATTCTAGTGTCAGGACTATTGTAGCGTCAGGACTATTGTAGTGTCTGTATTGTTGTAACGACAGGACTATTGTAGTTTCAGAACTATTGTAGCGTCAGGACTATTGTAATGTCAGGACTACGGTAGTGTCTGGACTATTGTAGCGTCAGGACTGTTGTAACGCCAGGACTATTGTAGTGTCAGAACTATTGTAGCGTTAAGACTATTTTAGAGTCAGGACTCTTGTAGTGTCAGGACTATTGCAGCGTCAGGGCTGTTGTAGTATCAGGAATCTTGTAGTATCAGGAATCTTGTAGTGTCAGTACTTTTGTAGTGTCAGGACTCTTGTAGTGTCAGGACTGTTGTAGCGTCATGACTGTTGTAGCGTCAGGACTGTTGTAGTGTCAGGACTGTTGTAGTGTCAATACTGTTGTAGGGTTAGGACTGTTGTAGCGTTAGGACTGTTGTAGCATCAGGACTGTTGTAGCGTCAGAAGTGTTGTAGCGTCAGGACTGTTGTAGCGTCAGAAGTGTTGTAGCGTCAGGACTGTTGTAGCGTCAGGACTGTTGTAGCATCAGGACTGTTGTAGCGTTAGGACTGTTGTAGCATCAGGACTGTTGTAGCGTCAGAAGTGTTGTAGCGTCAGGACTGTTGTAGCGCCAGGACTGTTGTAGCGTCAGGACTGTTGTAGCGTCAGAAGTGTTGTAGCGTCAGGACTGTTCTAGCGTCAGCAGTGTTGTAACGCTGGGAGTGTTGTAGCGTCAGCAGTGTTGTAACGCTAGGAGTGTTGTAGCGTCAGCAGTGTTGTAACGCTAGGAGTGTTGTAGCGTCAGCAGTTTTGTAACGCTAGGAGTGTTGTAGCGCCAGCAGTGTTGTAACGCTAGGAGTGTTGTAGCGTCAGCAGTGTTGTAACGCTAGGAGTGTTTTTAGCGTCAGCAGTGTTGTAACGCTAGGAGTGTTGTAGCGTCAGCAGTGTTGTAACGCTAGGAGTGTTGTAGCGTCAGCAGTGTTGTAACGCTAGGAGTGTTGTAGCGTCAGCAGTGTTGTAACGCTAGGAGTGTTGTAGCGTCAGCAGTGTTGTAACGCTAGGAGTGTTGTAGCGTCAGCAGTGTTGTAACGCTAGGAGTGTTGTAGCGTCAGCAGTGTTGTAACGCTAGGAGTGTTGTAGCGTCAGCAGTGTTGTAACGCTAGGAGTGTTGTAGCGTCAGCAGTGTTGTAACGCTAGGAGTGTTGTAGCGTCAGCAGTGTTGTAACGCTAGGAGTGTTGTAGCGTCAGCAGTGTTGTAACGCTAGGAGTGTTGTAGCGTCAGCAGTGTTGTAACGCTAGGAGTGTTGTAGCGTCAGCAGTGTTGTAACGCTAGGAGTGTTGTAGCGTCAGCAGTGTTGTAACGCTAGGAGTGTTGTAGCGTCAGCAGTGTTGTAACGCTAGGAGTGTTGTAGCGTCAGCAGTGTTGTAACGCTAGGAGTGTTGTAGCGTCAGCAGTGTTGTAACGCTAGGAGTGTTGTAGCGTCAGCAGTGTTGTAACGCTAGGAGTGTTGTAGCGTCAGCAGTGTTGTAACGCTAGGAGTGTTGTAGCGTCAGCAGTGTTGTAACGCTAGGAGTGTTGTAGCGTCAGCAGTGTTGTAACGCTAGGAGTGTTGTAGCGTCAGCAGTGTTGTAACGCTAGGAGTGTTGTAGCGTCAGCAGTGTTGTAACGCTAGGAGTGTTGTAGCGTCAGCAGTGTTTGTAACGCTAGGAGTGTTGTAGCGTCAGCAGTGTTGTAACGCTAGGAGTGTTGTAGCGTCAGCAGTGTTGTAACGCTAGGAGGTGTTGTAGCGTCAGCAGTGTTGTAACGCTAGGAGTGTTGTAGCGTCAGCAGTGTTGTAACGCTAGGAGTGTTGTAGCATCAGCAGTGTTGTAACGCTAGGAGTGTTGTAGCGTCAGCAGTGTTGTAACGCTAGGAGTGTTGTAGCGTCAGCAGTGTTGTAGCGTCAGCAGTGTTGTAGCGTCAGCAGTGTTGTAGCGTCAGCAGTGTTGTAGCGTCAGCAGTGTTGTAGCGTCAGCAGTGTTGTAGCGTCAGCAGTTGTAACGCTAGAAGTGCTGTAACTTCAAGACGGTGACAATCTCAGCAACAGTGTAGAAAGAACAGCACGAACTCTTGGGAAAAAAAATCTTTCCGCTTGTCTCACCGTCTCCTCGCACAAGATAACTCTGGAAATGTTATTGTTCGACGATAACAGCAACAACAGACCACAGCAGATCACAGAAAACACACAGCAGTAACAGGAGATAACATAGAGTACAGAGTAGTCACAGTAGATCACAGAGAGCACACAGCAGTCACAACAGATCACAGAGAGTACACAGCAGTCACAGCAGATCACAGAGAGCACACAGCAGTCACAGCAGATAACAGAGTACACGGTAGTCACAGTAGATCACAGAGAGCACACAGCAGTCACAGCAGATAACAGAGAGTACACGGTAGTCACAGTAGATCACAGAGTGCACACAGCAGTCACAGTAGATAACAGAGAGTGCACAGCAGTCACAGCAGATAACAGAGAGTACACATCAATCACAGAAGATCACAGAGAATACACAACAGTCACAGTAGATCACAGAGAGCACACAGCAGTCACAGTAGATAACAGACAGCACACAGCAGTCACAGCAGATCACAGAGAGCACACAGCAGTCACACTAGATCACAGAGAGTACACTGCAGCCACAGTAGATCACAGAGAGCACACAGCAGTCACAGCAGATCACAAAGAGTACACATCAATCACAGAAGTTCACAGAGAGTACACAGCAGTCACAGTAGATCACACAGAGTACACAGCAGTCACAGATCACAGACAGCACACAGCAGTCACGGCAGATGACAGAGAGTTCACAGCAGACCACAGCAGATCACAGACAGCACACAGCAGTCACACAAGATCACAGAGATTACACAACAGTCACAGTAGATCACAGAGAGCAAAGAGCAGCCACAGCTCATCACAGACAGTACACAACACATCACAAAGAATAATACTCAACAGACTCATATCACAGGGAGTACACAGCAGCACGAGCAGCAGCAGTTCACACAGAGTACACAGCAATCGCGGAAGATCAGAGACAGTACACAGCAGCCTCAGCAGATCACAGGAAGCACACAGCAGAAGATCTCAGAGTACACAGCAGTCACACCATATCACAAACAGTACACAGCACTGGCAGCAGATCATAAAGAGTACACAGCAGTCACAGCAGATCACAGCAATAACAGATCCTAGAGTACACAGCAGAAACAGTAAATCACGGAGAGTAGGTAGCACTCACAGCAGATCAAAGAGAGTACATAGCACGCACAGCAGATCACAGAGTACACAGCAGTTAGAGAAGATCACAGAAATAAACACAGCAAAAGCAGCAAGTAACAGAAAAAACACAGCAGTCACAGCAGATCACATAGAGAACACAGCAGATCACGGACAAGAAAGATCTGTCCGATCCTAATAACATAAATCTTATTCTCCGCTCACTCCTACAGTTCATTGCGTTACATCATTATAGAACATCATCCGCGGGTGATGAATGAACAGGAAGAACATTCAGTTTCCAGCGAGAACATTCCTCACGGCTGATTGGGACTTGCAAAAGCCTGGAATGTTTATTTGAAGGATGATTAGGAAGACACATGTTAAGTATAAATCTTCTGAAGGCAGCAGTCCTGCTCAGACTAGTTCCTCGCATGCCACTCATACTTTCAACTGACTCAGTCGTCAAGAAACTACTGAGGAATTTGCCTCAGCATGCGGCCTAGCATTCCTGGGGTTGGTGGAGCTGCTCATGACAGCGTGTTGTGGAGGTGGGCGTGGAGGTGCTAGCATTGTCTTCTTGAGACGAGAGTGGAGGTGTGGAGGTGGGAATGGGGGTGTGGAGGTGGGAGTGGAGGTGTGGAAGTGGGAGCGGAAGTGTGGAAGTGGGATTGGAGGTGTGAAGGTCTGCGCTTACAGCTTCTTTGAAGGATCTTGTTGCGTCCCTGAAGGGATCCTATAGCTTTTCACTTTTAGTGATTAGAATTGGATACATCAGCAGTATGAGGCTGAACTATATACTAGCTACAACGATGGAGCAAAAGCAGGTTGTTTCCCCGTCATATTATATCGTACAGGAAGGGTTTCAAACATCAAATAATGTAAAGTACCAACCTAACCCGGGAGACGAGGGCACAGTATCGTAAGACACCCACCATGCGCTCAACAACTACGTATTGTAGCTATCAAGATTTCGTTCCAGCAGAGTTGAAGTTACTGTTTCTTGGAAATAACCATGTGTGTGGCCACTGATTGCGTCTCTGGCGTATTGAAAGCACTCAGGATGACTGACAGTTGTCACTGTATGAGAGCGTGTGTGGTAGTTGTACGGTCAACTGCCCTTCCGTGAACTCCGCTAGAGTACTACTTTCCTCCGAAAAGAGGGGTTCAGACGTCTTAAATATCATAGTCACAGACAGATGCACGATTAATACATAGAAGAGTTAGCCCTCTCTAATTATGCGTTAAATCCATATGGGAATAGCACTTAACATTATCATAATAATAACAATCAAAATAATATTCTTTTTTCAACAGACCGGCCATATCCCACAGAAGGGGTTACCAGCTCTTTGCTCCTGACATTTTAGTTGCCTCTTTCGATACACATGTCTTACAGAGAAAAGATTCTTTTCCACTTCCCCAAGGAGGTGAAAGGAAATAAAAAGAATAAGAACTATTTAGAAAAATAGGCGAAAATTCAGATCAATGTATATACATCTACGTGTACACGTATATGTAGTGTGCCTAAGCGTAAGTAAAAGTAACAAGATATACCTGCGTACCAGGTTTCCGTTTCACAGTTGGTTAAGAAGAAAACGGATACGGTACTCACTAGACAGTAGTTTACTGGCTAAGGATACTACACCAGGCAGAGCGAGTGAGGGGCAACCTGAGATAAGGTACTAGCAGGGGTTAGACAGTGTCCGTCTGACAGCAGGCATGTGTGAGGAACCAGGGCAGGTGTTTACGGCCTCTTTCCCTCACAGAACTAGGATTCCATACCCATAATCCACTGTGTAAGCGAAACGTCAGTAAAGGATCGCATTATATACTGCATTTGTGTCTACATTTCCTTCGTGTAGGTATTTTATACCATTTATCTCCAATAAAAATAGTGTAAAGTAAAAGGACACAAGTGCAACTAATGTGACATTTTATTGTGGCAACGTTTCGCTCTCCAGGAGGTTTGTCAAGCCGTAACGGCTTGACAAACCTCCTGGAGAGCGAAACGTTGCCACAATAAAATGTCACATTAGTTGCACTTGTGTCCTTTTACTTTACATATTGTCGGTAATTCTACCAACATTATTACAATAAAAGTAGTGAAGTTTGCTTTTTCTTAACATTTATCACATTTTACTAGAAATTCCTTCGAAGTTTGTCGATGGCCCAACGTCATTTACGAGTGTTTAATGTGTGTCCCAACACAACAGAATAATGTTGGTTTCTGAGATGTAACCGGGAGATCAACCACTGAAAACCAAAATCCGGAGCAGACACTCTGAACACCGGCGTCTGGAAGCTGCGAAACTGCAGACTTCTGTTTCCTGACAAATCTTACCTAACCTGACCTGGACAAGTTTGACTAGGTTGCGCTCAAGCTCCTTGGCCTCATTGTTGTTACTTTCATGTGGATGCGCTATACCCTGACTAGTAATGCATCACCTGGGGGAATGGGAGGTAATCAGGAAAAGTTAAGTAATTCCATTTTCCTGGATCGAGAACCCTTCAGCGTAATCAAGGCTTCGTAAGTCTCAGAATCTTATGCCACACTTTGTACTACTCTTTTGCCTGGGTGGAGGTAATGGAAGCTGGGGTTGTGGGATGAGGGGGATACCCTTTCCTGATAACGCAGCAGCTAAAACAAGACATTCAGTGTTCACCCGCAGCTCATCCAGTGAACGGCAGCGCAGGATTACTGGGTTACGAAGGGTCTTTGTTAGACTTCACGGCATCATTGAAAAAATTACAGCCATTTCATAGATTACAAATTGGTGTATCTTATCAGTGTTATGGTAAACATTGAATTATTTACTTAAGTACCGTCTCATCAAATGACAGTTCATTCATCTAGAAAGTGCAAAATGTAGCTAGGATAAGAGAAGGAAAAAGAGTTGTTGGGATTTTTAACCTGTGGGGAGGGTTAGCTACCCAGGGTGACCTAATAAGTCAGTGCGTCATTGAGGATTGTCTGTTTTATTTCCATAGAGGTCCGTCAATCTTGTCCCTCAGGATGCAACCCACACCAGCCAACTAACACCCAGGTACCTACTTACTGCTAAGTGAACAGGGACAGCAGGTGTAAGGAAACATGCCGAACCTTTCCACCCGTGCTGGGGACTGAATCACGGAGAGCGTTGCCAACCGAGCCTCATTAACAATGAGGTAATTTACCATTTCTTGAATGTTTGGATTGGACGTGTATCAAACTGGTTGGGTATTTGTTCACACAAAGATTTAATGCTCTACTTCCAGTTTACGTTTCGTGTCACTGACGTTTCCAGAGATACTTGTAGCCTAACCTTAATCTAGCAGTAACTGCGTCTTAGTATCTTCATAGATATGTAATACTTGAGACATTTCATTATGACTGACAATGGATCTAGTTTCTATCTGTACTCTAATATTTTCTTCAAACTGGTTTGCTAGTTTTTTTTTTTTCAAATAATGTTTTTTTAACTCTTTTTTTTTTAGAAATCAAAATTATATTCGACATTCTTACTCGTGAAAACGTAACAACATAATTGTAAACAACTCAATGAATGGAGAGAATTCGACCCTCAGCAAGGTAATCCTCTCCACTCCCTGAGTTATCTAACATTCTCTTTGTTAAATGATAGTGTAGCCGAGGCACTAACATTAATCAAGCTTCGGGAGGCTTATGTGAGAGGAAATCAACGAAAGTTTATCTTTGTCAGTAAATCGTGTATTTCTGTGTCTGGCTTCATACATAAGCATGTTACCTTCATATATCAAAATATTTAGAGCAAGTAAAGAGGATAGGGCCTCAGAAACCATTAAAGGAAACGAGTTACAGGAGCAACTGCGTACAAAGTTCACGTGTGTATGTTCGGGAGCACCGACTTTTGAAACTGGTGCAAGATGAAGATTATGTATGGTTTTCTTGGGAGGTTAGGTGGCTATGGTGATATCATAGGCAGTTATCTGGCCGGGTGGCGGATAGTGCTGTGGTTTCCTAGCTGAATACAGTTCATATAATCCAAATAATTTATGTGTGTGTATCTCTTATTTGAATTTATTTCGTTTCGCTTAGAGTTACTGTTTCTGGGTATCCAGGTTGCAAAAGAAAATAGAGACAGTGTGAGACAGAAGTCTCGACGCTACAATATTTCCCCACTGGGTGCCCAGGAGGGCGCTATAAAAAACTCATGCCTGCTGGGGACTGTAGCTAAGAGGATGAACAATTTTAATGGGTATATTGACCCCAAAAGAGGAAGTAAAAAGGACTTAGAGCCATGTTACTATCAGTTTAGTAGTTTGGATCAGCCGTAAGAGTTCGGGTAACCAACAGAATGGTATTTTTTTAGAGATAAACAATTTTCCGCTCTCCTGCCTCCAGAACACCGAGGCTTCTTATGATCGAATTGTCCCGATTGTCTACATAACTGTCTGGGACAGCGTAGAGATGGTGGTATGCCATACCTCGCTCCCCTCCTCTTCCCCTCCTCTCCCTCCTCCTTCATCCCCATCCATCCCAACTCAGGGAATGTGCACTCAAGTATTCCAATTGCTCACTGTCGCAGTGGTATTATCCCTTGTTCGATTTTCCAAATTTGGCGAAGGAATTGTTCACAGCCACGGGAAGCGCCTTGACGCAGGTGAAGGGATCTTGATCCAAGGAGTTGCAGTCACCCTTCGTCTTCCGTGCACCAAAGCTGATTACAGTTCCCAGGCGCTGCAACATCCCATCTACTTCGGCGTGTGAATGTCAATAAAATAATACGGGATGATATCGCAGAATTCTGGCTGGTTTAGGGCAGGTGTTTGCGTTATCAGTTACTCCAGGCATGCAGCGGTTCTGCAGGTGTTTTATTTGTCACATAACAGGACAAATGTTTCCTAAGATGGGTCTCAGCCACACGATGACCCGCCAACCCCAGTTTCCTGAACGTAGAAAACATAGAGTATTTTAACACAAGACGTAATATTTTAGGGGATACACTAAAATCTAGCAACCACACAAGGGCCACGAAGGCTGCATGTCACCTGTTTACCACTAGTCAAAATTATGTATTTGCTCTGTTAGAGATATATCTCTGTGTGTATATACTCTGAGACACATACTTCCCAAGATGTCTTTATTTTAGAGGTATATGGTACACCTCTTTTGTACTTGGGGTCTTATACCTGTATTTTTTTCAGTTTCATCTGTTCAACAGGGCGATTTTATGATGGGGCGGGACAAGAAGCAATCGCTGATGGGTAACCATGCAACTGCTGCATGCCAGCAACTGCTGCATGCCAGCAACTACTGCATGCCAGCAACTACTGCAAGGAAGCGGTCTATAGTTGTTAGGGCTAAGATCCACTTAAAGATGAATCATGTACTCTGTGATACAAATATGATAAGTCTCATACAAGCTACTGTGCTAAAAGCACTTGATGGAAACAAAAATGGACCCCAATTTGCCTCCACCTTTGTTGTTCGTCGCAACCGGTTAACACGAGGCGATCAGTTATATTAAGGTCGATACCAGTGATTGATTCTGACCTTCATAACCTCGTTTTCAACATCAGGGAATTCCAATATGGGCAAAACTTTTGCGTTGATGCCCGTCATTCAGGTTTTTCAATAACCCGGCCATTTTTTGTCAGCTTTAAAACACGGATTTAATTATTATTTATCAAATATCAAAAAGTTGGTTCGTACGGTTTTTATTTTTCCAAAATGTTTTTTATTACCGACGAGTGAAAAACAAAAGTCTATAATAATACCACTTACAGTGATGTAGCCCAGGCTTTCCTACATTGCACTGGCGATATACATCATAATGTAGATCATAGCAGTCATGGCGAGAACATCCAATTGCTGAACACTAAGATGCGTATGTCCCTCAAAGTGTATATGCTGAGATGCGTATGTCCCTCAAAGTGTATATGCTGAGATGCGTATGTCCCTCAAAGTGTATATGCTGAGATGCGTATGTCCCTCAAAGTGTATATGCTGAGATGCGTATGTCCCTCAAAGTGTATATGCTGAGATGCGTATGTCCCTCAAAGTGTATATGCTGAGATGCGTATGTCCCTCAAAGTGTATATGCTGAGATGCGTATGTCCCTCAAAGTGTATATGCTGAGATGCGTATGTCCCTCAAAGTGTATATGCTGAGATGCGTATGTCCCTCAAAGTGTATATGCTGAGATGCGTACGTCCCTCAGCGGGTATATGCTGAGAGTTTAATCCCTACATAGGGATCAAACTGTAGCAAAATATCTGGTGAGCAGTTTTAATACTTAAGCGACAAGATACCAGTCAAATCAACATACTGTTCACATCAACATACTAGCCACAACATATCAATTACATCAACAGACCAGTCATCAACATACCAGTCACATCTTCATACCAATCACATCAACATGCTAGTCACAAAATACCAGTCACATCAACATACTAGTCACAACATACCAGTCAGATCGACATACTAGTTACAACATACCAGTAACATTAACATACCAGTCACATCAACATACCAATCACATCAACATACTAATCACAGCACATCATACCAGCCACATCATCATACTAGTCACAGCATACCAGTCACATCAACATACTAGTTACAACATACCAGTCAGATCGACATACTAGTCACAACATACCAGTCACATCAACATACCAGTAGTTCAACATACCAGTCAGTTCAATATACCAGTCACATCAACATATCAGTCAGTTCAACATACCAGTCACATCAACATACCAGGCAGTTCAACATACCAGTCACATCAACATACCAGTCGATTCAACATACCAGTCTCATCAACAAACCGGTTAGTTCAACTTAAATGCCACATGAACATACCAGTCGCTTCAGAATACAAGTCGCATCAACATACTAGTCACATCAACTTACTAGTCATATCAACATACTAATCACAACATATAATTCACATCAAAATACCTGTTACATCAACATACTAGTCACAACATACTAGTCATATCAACATAAGAGTCACTTCAACATACCAATCACAACATACCTGTCACATCAACATATTAGTCACAACATACCAGTCACATCAATATAAACGTCAGATGAATATACTAGTCACAGTATGCCGGTCACATGAACATAGATGTTACATCAGCACAGAAGTCACAGCAACATACCAATCACAACAACATGGCAGTCGGGTAAACATACTAGTCAGAGCAACATAACAGTCGTATCAACACATCAGTCAGCTCAATATACCAGTCACATCAACATAACAGGTAGATCAACATCCTAGTCAGATCAACATAGCATTCAGTTCGACATTCCAGTCAGTTCAATATACCAATCAGATAAATATACTCAGTATTGTGCAAATTAATTGGGTACAGAAGTAAATCTTGTGATTATCTCATAATATGTCTCCGGCGTAATTAATGCAGTTTCGGTTCTTTTCTTTTCTTTTCTTGTCAGAAGAATATGCTACTGACTTCTGGTAACCATCCAGCTGTGGTCTTACCCTGCGACTCTCATCAATGCTACGACAGCTATTGTTCTGTAGGCTATTCCTGCAAGTGTGTTCCATCAATTAATGTGGTTTCGCCAAATTCTCCATTTCAACTCATGATTTCTGCTGAAATTCATGATGCCTGTTACACCTAGGAAGCGTGCAAGTTTTGTAGCTCTTAGAAAACATGCTCATTTGAGTATCAGACAGGTCGTCAAAAGTTGGAGCCTAGCAAAGTCAACTGTTGGTCGGATTCTGAAAAGAGCTGACGACACTGGTGATTGTGGAGCGCTACGTCGAGGAAGATGTGGAAGTAAACGCAAGACAACACCTCACGAAGACAAGTTCACAAGAAATAGTGTAAAGAATCCCAAGAAAACCAGCAAAGATCTACAGAGAGATTTGGCTTCAGTTGGCGTAAATGTTGATTCCTCAACTGTTCTACGAAGGTTCCTTGAAGTTGGCAAGACTGCCAGAAAGCCGGCGAAGAAACAATTATTGACTACTGCTGCTGCGGTGGGCACTTCTTCATAAGAGATGGACGGCAGATGAGTGGAGACAAAATATATTTTCAGATGAGGCGCATTGTGAAGTAAATGGATTCAGATCAGTGGTAGTGAGACGAAGCAATGACAAACTTCTTCGGAATGGACACATTCAACAAGCGCCAAAATACCCACCTAAGAAGATATTTTGGGGCAGTTTTACTGCTAAAGGCCCTGGATAGCTTGCTATTGTTCAGAGAACGATGAACAGTGACAAATGCAAGGCAATTCTGGCAACTCATTTGCTTCCTATTGTGGATAGAGACTTTCCTGATGGAGAAGGCATTTTCCAGCAGGATCTTGCTCCATGTCACACTTCCAGGAAAAATGCTGACATTCTTCGAAGAGAGTGGGCTAAGCGTTCTAAATTGGCCAGGAAACTTTCCTGACCTCAACTCAACTGAGAATCTATGTGCAATAACCAAACACAAGATCACAAAATAGAACTGTTCAGCTATGGAGAAGCTAATTGCTGCAGTTATTAGGTCCTGGTACCACGACGAAGAATTTACCAAAATGTGTTCAACATTACTGCATGCCAAAACATCCACCAATGATTATAAAAGCACAGGGCAGTCATATCTCTTATTAATCAATAATCTGTCATATCACTGCCGTGTATTTTTCAAATAAACATTAATTTTCCAAGTAAATGTGTTATTTCAACTCTGTCCCTATTAATATGCACATTACTGTACCAGTCAGGTCAATATACCAGTTAGATCAGCATACCAGTAAGGTCAATTTACTCTCCACCAAATACTGCTCTTCCTCTCCTTCCCTCCCTCAAACCCCCTCTATCCCTCCCTCCCTCTTCTCTCCCTCTCTCCCTCTTCTCTCCCTCCTTCCCCATACGCTGTCATATTTCTCGGAGATGAGCCAAAAACGTTGAGAGAATTATCACTAAAAACGTTCTTGGGAACGGGTGAAGGAAACGTTCCCGCGGAAAACATGGTTAATTACTCCCGTCACCACCAGAGCGAAACGTTTCACAAAACTAACTTTTTCTTAGCACATTCTGGAACACAATACGATAGTTACATAGTAGGAAAACCCGCAGTCTGCTGCTACACTATTCTATGTGACAGGTTTATTGACTGTCTAGCATGCGGCAGCTGGTTAAATGGACCAGCTGATCTCCGGCAACTAGTTATATGGACCAGCCTCCGCTTTAATATTTTCATAAACTGACGAACAGAAGGAAGATTTTAATTTGATAACTAAAATATATGC
>NC_069402.1:21684016-21906950 GCF_026875155.1 Cherax quadricarinatus
TTTTGTAAGTCGTTATCATGTCCCCCCTATCTCTCCTGTCCTCCAGTGTCGACAGGTTGATTTCCCTTAACCTCTCCTCGTAGGACATACCTCTTAGCTCTGGGACTAGTCTTGTTGCAAACCTTTGCACTTTCTCTAGTTTCTTTACATGCTTGGCTAGATGTGGGTTCCAAACTGGTGCCGCATACTCCAACATGGGCCTAACGTACACAGTGTACAGGGTCCTGAACGATTCCTTATTAAGATGTCGGAATGCTGTTCTGAGGTTTGCTAGGCGCCCATATGCTGCAGCAGTTATTTGGTTGATGTGCGCTTCAGGAGATGTGCCTGGTGTTATACTCACCCCAAGATCTTTTTCCTTGAGTGATGTTTGTAGTCTCTGGCCCCCTAGACTGTACTCCGTCTGCGGTCTTCTTTGCCCTTCCCCAATCCTCATGACTTTGCACTTGGTGGGATTGAACTCCAGGAGCCAGTTGCTGGACCAGGTCTGCAGCCTATCCAGATCCCTTTGTAGTTCTGCCTGGTCTTCGATCGACTGAACTCTTCTCATCAACTTCACGTCATCTGCAAACAGGGACACCTCGGAGTTTATTCCTTCCGTCATGTCGTTCACAAATAACAGAAACAGCCCTGCTTGGTCCTCCAGTTTTTGCACTATCTCTTGTGTGGTACTGTGTCAAACGCCTTCTTGCAGTCCAAGAAAATGCAATCCACCCACCCCTCTCTCTCTTGTCTTACTGCTGTCACCATGTCATAGAACTCCAGTTGGTTTGTGACACAGGATTTCCCGTCTCTGAAACCATGTTGTCTGCTGGTGATGAGATCATTCCTTTCTAGATGTTCCACCATTCTTCTCCTGACAATCTTTTCCATGATTTTGCATGCTATACATGTCAGTGACACTGGTCTGTAGTTTAGTGCTTCATGTCTGTCTCTTTTTTTAAAGATTGGGACCACATTTGCTGTCTTCCATGCCTCAGGCAATCTCCCTGTTTCAATAGATGTATTGAATATTGTTGTTAGAGGTACACATAGCGCCTCTGCTCCCTCTCTCAGAACCCATGGAGAGATGTTATCTGGCCCCATTGCCTTTGAGGTATCTAGCTCACTCAGAAGCCTCTTCACTTCTTCCTCGGTTGTGTGTACTATGTCCAGCACATGGTGGTGTACCCCACCTCTCCGTCTTTCTGGAGCCCCTTCTGTCTCCTCTGTGAACACTTCTTTGAATCTCTTGTTGAGGTCCTGTGTGTGTTTGAGTGTGTGTGTGTGTGTGTGTGTGTGTGTGTACTCACCTATTGGTACTCAGCTATTTGTGGTTGCAGGGGTCGATTCACAGCTCCTGGCCCCGCCTCCTCCCTGATCGCTACTGTGTCCGCTCTCTCTCCTTGCTCCATGATCTTCATCATACCTCCTTTACCTTTGATATACCTTTGAAGAGTTTCGAGAGTTTCACTACTCTTGGGGCCCGGCCATGGGCCAGGCTCGTCTGGTGCTTGCCTGGTCAACCAGGCTGTTGCTGCTGGAGGCTCGCTGCCTTCTCTTAAAGCTATGTATGGTCTCTGCCTCCACTACGTCACTTGCCAGACTATTCCATTCCCTGACAACTCTATTGCTGAAGAAATACTTCCTTGCATCTATTTGACTCATCTGTGTCCCATCTCTGGAACATCCTGTCTCTGTCCACCCTGTCAATTCCTCGCAGTATTTTGTATGTCGTTATCATGTATCCTCTGACCCTCCTGTCCTCCAGTGTCGTCAGACCGATTTCCCTTAACCTTTCTTCATAGGACATTCCCCTTAGCTCTGGAACTAGTCTTGTTGCAAACCTTTGCACTTTCTCTAATTTTTTGATGTGTTTGACCAGGTGTGGGTTCCAAACTGATGCTGCATACTCCAGTATGGGCCTGACACACGATGTACAGTGTCTTGAGCGATTCCTTACTGAGGTATCGAAACGCTATTCTCAGGTTTGCCAGGCGTCCATATACTGCAGTAGTTATCAGGTTGATGCACGTGTGTGTGTGTGTGTGTGTGTGTGTGTGTGTGTGTGTGTATTTGCTGAACAATAGAGTGACAGCTCCTGCTCCCTGAGTCAAAATCAACAAAGCAGTTTAAAATGAGAATCTATACTGGACATTACTGGCAAAACCTAAGTCACAAGTCTTACAACAAAGGCTGCTAACACAAGACAACGCTCCGAAATTTAAAAATACCTAAAATGACACTGTGTCAGGCTATGTTAGTGAAGACAGAGCAGCCACTCCACATCCTTCCCTGGCAGGCAGCAAATGCTGTCTGATCTCTGAGTGAGTATAGGAAGAGGGAAGTAGGCTGTAAGAGCTAAGCCAGGACCATGATCGTTATATATAGGCTGAGATAAATGCTTAATCCTACAGAGTAGTCAGTGATAGGAATCAATAACAGGAATGATAAATTAGAGATAAATTATGGGATACTACAGCAGAGGGAGTGGTCAATATTCCCGGCTGACAGGAAATACCAACTCACATACACGATACACCAGATGACATGCTACAGCTGACTACATAAACCAGCTGATATCCTCCAACCGATTATAGTGGCCGGCTGACCAGCGGCGCCTGGTTATGTGAACCAGCTGACCTGGTTATATGGACCATCTGACCTGCCGCAACATTTTAAATGGACCAGTGACCTGGTAAGCGACCCACCTACCTGACTCTTAACTCTCCAGTGGAAAATTTCAGGCGAATGATATTTTTAGCAGAAAAAATGCTAGTTTTTTCCCCCTTTCTCGGAAAGCACATATACTGTATATATTTTTACGTTAAAACTCGGCCCAAAAATGGCGAAGCTGAGTATATAATATGAATGTTTTTCTTGCTTGTCCCATTATTTAAGTCTCCCCTGAGATACACTGTGTTACCACGCTAAACATAGCGCCCCAAGACCATGCTAAACATAGCACCCCAGAGACCACGCTAAACATAGCACCCCAGGGATCATGCTAAAATATAGCGCCCAACAGACCATGCTAAACACACCACCCAAGCGATCATATTAAGCCCAGCTCCCCAGAGATCACGGTAAACGCATCGCCCCAGAGACCACGGTAAACACAGCGCCCCAGAGATCACGGTAAACACATCGCCCCAGAGACCACGGTAAACACAGCATTTTTCAGGTGCCCGTGGCATGGTGGCTGAAGCTCTCGCTTCACACGGCGAGGGTCCAGGTTCGATTCCTGGCGAGGGTAGAAACATTGGGTGTGTCTCTACCCTCGCCAGCGTAAAAACACCAGGGTTGTGTAAGTTGCCCACCAGTAAAATTGATACCTGGATGTTAGTCGACTGGTGTGGGTCGCATCCCGTGACAAAACTGATCTAATTTGCCCGAAATGCTCTGCATAACAAGCGACTTTCTATATAGTAGTATGTCATTGATGTCAGCTAGACTTGTATACCTTGTACATGTACTTGTAGAAATATATATATATATATATATATATATATATATATATATATATATATATATATATATATATATATATATATATATATATATATAATATTATATTGTATATTATATTATAAGATAAGATAGCTTTCACTGGTGAAAAAACTGAAATCAGTGAAATACAGAGATGACAGTGTGACTGTTATGGTGTTCATTACACAGTGAGCAAGACTGACAACACTCGCCAGGTGTCATAAACACAGTTCCTAATGTTGACAACATCTTCCCTGGCATAACCTTGACCTCACTCGACTTTCAAGGCGATACTGAACAACATGTTCATGCAGCCTGCCGCAGATCCAAGGCTGGCAGAAGGGTACAGTACAGTGCGGTATGGTATATTTCTGCCTTGTCGTACGTGTCAGAAATACCTTCCAGCAGTTTTATACATTACGTACTGTATTTCTCGTTCTGTATTTCCGTAGCGTTAAGTAAGCCTTAAGCCTAGCAGTACGATATGATACGCTCTTTTTCCTGTTTTACATACCTGTTAGAAACACCGTAAAATGATTTCGTACCGTACTTTTCAACAGCTGTACAGTATCGTACCGTACTGCCAGCCTTGCTGAGATCCAGACTCATGGAACATTGTAGATCTCTGTGTGCAGATGGACTCTGTACACAGGCGTCATCCTACACTTATTTAAAAATAACTTTTAAAGCTAAACACTGTGAGGGTGAAAGCAGCAAAAGACTTGCCAAAGTTACAGCATCGAAGTCACACACTATTACAATTGATGATATAGTGCTGACAGGTAATACCGCTATATACATTTCATTACAACAGGTACATAGCTCAGGGCATCAGTGGTAGGTCACTCCTGCCTCTCGCAACTGCTGGATCATTACGACATGGTCTTCGATGCACTGGAAGACATTCATAAAGCAAATGTTGTGTTCTAAATCTTTGCCGAAGACTTCGACAAGTGCGATCATGGAGTAACTGGGCACAACATGCGTGAAAAGAATAACAGGAAAAGTTACCAGATCTTTTTATTTCTAGTAAATCTTACGCAAAGAACTGTAACAGCCACAGTTAGAAGCTCTTTTTCTCAAAAGACACAGAACTCGCCCTAATTCTCTTTCTCACTCGTATATCAGATACAGCGAGAGAGACATAAATCATAGTACTGTATATTCCCTGCATCCGAGAGATATTTACTGAGGACACAACACACCTCCAAGCTGACACCAACCAGGTCATTCATTACCCACATAAAACATTACATTTAACGATGACAAATTTCATCTCTGCTTTGGAAGAAATATAGAAATAACAGAATCAGCACCAAGCAAGATAGTCACTGTTACAAAAAACGCGATTTCTAATAAGCATAGAGATCTCCAGTGAATACTAGAAAGGACTGCCCTTCTAGCATCAAGTCTGTTACTGGGTTTTTGTAACAAGTAGTCAGTATCCTGGTCCAATTATCCATCAGAGTTCAGTAAGATTCAATAGTGCTTCAGAATTACAACTGGAAGGTTACTAACTAAAGAAATTAAAATTTAATAAATTTATTAATAATAATAACATTGTCTAGGCGTATAACAAAATAAATTAATTAATATAATCAAAATAATCACTTCTCTGGTGTACAGTAGTATTTTGCTTAAGGTACATATCACATCTTTATGGCTTTTAAGTACCGTCTGGTACATTGTTAGTATTTAATAACATAATACAAATATATACAAGTAAGTTTGTGTGTATGTGTGTAAGTGCTCTAAGTAGTTCGCTATGTCTCAAGACTCGACTAGACTTAACCAGTGACTGACTAAAAGTCCTCACATAAACTAACTTCTTGACCAACTTGGCAATCAGAACAGCTTGCTTGAACAATAAAACGACTGATAAGCCGAACAGCAATATAACAAGCAACAGCGACACAGAATCAGGAACAAGGAGATAATATAATGACACTAAGTCGGGACCATCTGCAGATCCTCCACAAAAGTCACATAACTCCCATACTACTGAATCTAAGTTCAGCATTAGAAAATCCCCGACTGTGACAGTGCACAGATATCAGTACAAATTAGGTCAGAAGCTACAGCTCAGGATCTGAGTTGCTCTGAGTGTCTATGCGACACACAACCTCAGTACGTCAAATATCACTCAGTCTAGGCTATGTTCTGTGAACAGAGTTACTCAGAACCAACAACAAGAAAGCGATAGAGACGTTCTTCCAACAAGGGCCAGCAAGGGAGAGCTGGAGAGGCACATCTTGCTAGAAGAACGTCCAACAGACAGTAGTGCGCAGCCCAGACAGACTACTCCAGGCGAGGTGTGATCAACCCTCCTGATCACGTGACTCCACGCTGCTGCTGCCCAGCAACACAGAGAAGCCGGCAGCGTAACGAGCACAACGATTGTTAGACAATGTTGTCAGCTACTTAACACTCGAACTATGAGCACTGAATAATATATAAATGTTACATCCTACCTAATAAATATAACTAAGTCAAGTAATAATATAAAGCAATATATTTACGATTTAGCTATTATCGCAAATATAAGCAATATAAAATTATATGAACAGGTAATATACATTATATACATTGTGACCCATTCAGGGGTGGCAATAGTCACCCAGTGGATATAAAGAGCAATGTAAGAAACCTTGTGGTAAAATGTAATGTAGATGTAGTAAGCTCTTAAGCTGAAGAAACACATCGATGTTACTGCCACAATCACAAGGAAATGACAGGATGGATAACAAGAACCTTCAGTGCAAGAGGTACCTGGTGTGTAATACCTGAGATGTAATACCTAGATTGTAATACCTAAGGTGTAATAAGTACACAAAGAAATAAGCCACAATGTGTAAATGGTTTTAATACCCGCCATGAAAATATAAGGGAATTTGACTCAGGAAGAAATTAGATGTTTCTGAAAGAAACTTCTCATCAGCCAGGCTTGGTGCCTACGTCGTATCATTTAAAGTGAAGTACCAACAACCTGTTTGATCATGCTGTCAGCAAGAAGGCTTGGTCTGACACCTGACAGCGGAGGACACGAACACCAGTACAGTCCAGAGAATAAAACCTACTTCTCCAGAGAGTACAACCCAACACCCAAAGACAACCCACCACCTTGGACTCAACCCAACATCCCAGACTCAACCCAACACCACCAGAGACTCAACCCAACACCCCTACAAACTCAAACCAACATCCCCCCCCCCCGAGAGATAATTACCCCGAAGCTTACATCTTGGCGGTCAACTGTGAAGTACGAAACCTAATTACAGTTGTTTCAGGAAAGTAGGAGGGTAAAAACATTGATAAGAGAGAATAGCGACTCTGACCACCCAGCTGAGTTGGCTGACGATGCTCCTTCAAGAAAGAGATCGGGTCCGTGTGACCGCCGCAGGAGACTGACGAAGAGTGACGGCCGCAACCTGAAGAACCGTGACTGCTGCAGCATGAAGAACCGTGACTGCTGCAGCATGAAGAACGTGAAAGCCACAGCCTGAAAAGCAGTGAGACCTAGAGCCTGAAGAACAGCGAATGGCGCAGCCTGAAGAGCAGTGACAGCCGTAGCCTGAAGAAACCTGACAGCCACAGCCTGAAGAACCGTGACAGACACAGCTTGAAAAACAGTAAAATCCGCAACCTATAGAACCCGGAAAGCCGCAGCCTGAAGAACCGTGAAAAGCACAGTCTAAAGAACAGTGAGAGCCGCAACCAGAAGAACTGTGATAACCGCAGTCTGAAAAACCAATGCAGCCACAGCCTGAAGAACTGTGACAATTTCAGCTTGAAGAACACTGACAACCACAACCAGAAGAACCGTGACAGCCGCAGTCTGAAGAACCGTGACAGCTGCAGTCTGAAGAACCGTGACAGCTGCAGTCTGAAGAACCGTGACAGCTGCAGTCTGAAGAACTGTGATAACCTCAGCCTGCAGAACCAATACAGCAGCAGCCTGAAGAATCATCACAATACCAGTCTGAAGAACAGTTACAGTCACAGCCTAAAGAACAGTAACGGCCACAGCATAAAAAACAGTGACAGGCACAGCCTGAAGAACAGTGACAACCTCAGCCTGAAGAACAATAACAGTGACAGCCTGAAGAACAATGACAGTCACAGCCTGAAGTACAGTGACATCCATAGCCTGAAGTATAGCCACAGGTACAGCCCAGAGTACAGTGACAGCCATAGTTTGAAGCACAGTGACAGCAGCAGCAGCAGCAGCAGCAGCAGCAGCAGCAGCAGCAGCAGCAGCAAGAAGTGTTAGGAGTGGCGTCACCAGGTGAAAGCCTGGGAGCAAGTCTCTCAACTGTGAGGCTCTTGTTATGCTGAGTTGTGTTGTTACTGGTGGTGGTTGGTTGGTTGGTAGCGGCGATGGTGGTAATGGTGGTGGTGATGGTGGTGGTGATGATGATGGTGGTGGTGGTGGTGGTGGTGATAGTGATGGTGGTGGAGGTGGTCGTGGGATGGTGGTGGTGGTGGTGGAGGTGTCGTGGGATGGTGGTGGTGGTAGTGATGGTGGTGGGGGTGGTGATAGTGATGGTGGTGGTGGTGGTGGTGACGATGGTGGTGGTGGTAGTGATAGTGGTGGTGATGGTGGTGATGGTGGTGATGGTGGTGATGGTGGTGGTGGTGGTGTTGGTGGTGATAGTGATGGTGGTGGTGGTGGTGGTGATAGTGATGGTGGTGGTGGTGATTGTGGTGGTGGTGATAGTGATTGTAGTGGTGGTGGTAGTGGTGATAGTGATGGTGGGTGGTGGTGATGGTGGTTGTGATGGTGGTTGTGATGGTGGTAATGGTGTTGGTGACGATGGTGATGGTGGTGGTGGTGGTAGTGGTAATAGTGGTTGCGGCGACATAGTACAGAAATTGTCACAAATGGTTCAACTTGGACCACAAATGTAAATACTCCTCCTGAGGAATATGCAAATAGGAATTTAAATGTTGATATGAACACTCCAGAAAATGCAGAAAGTTGCTGCGGACAGAAGAGTATTGCTGGGAGAAGATGCTGGGAGAGAGAAGCTGGGAGAGAGAGAAGGTGGGAGAGAAAAGCTGTGAGAGAGAAATGGCTGGGAGAGAGAGAAGAAGCTGAGGGAGAGAAGGTGGGAGAAAAAAGCTGTGAGAAGAGGCTGGGGAGAGAGAAGCTGGGGGAGAGAGAAGAGGCTAGGAGAGAGAAATTGATGATTTGAAGAGCTCTTTTCTTGCAGTGATTGATGATAAAGAAAGGAAAATGTAGATCAGTTTCTTGACCAGGAATGTACTTACACACACCAAACCTTCACTGATCTACATTTTCCTTCCCTTTTCATCAAAGACTGCAAGAAAAGAGCTCTTCAAATCATCAATTCTCCACGCACCAACACCACTCCTAACAAAGTTATAATCCTTCCCAACAGCCAGGTTGCACTGAACGTTTCCAAGGTACTCGCACAAATTTACAGTAGAGTCGCCATCGCATCCAGCGCTTCCGTAAGGGATCTAACCAGGATAAAATCGAACCACCATGAACCAGTCACTGCAGGAGTTTACATTATACCTTGTGGAGGCTGTGACAAGATATATGTAGGTGAAACAGCAAGGAACCTCGCAACTCGCATCATTGAACACATTAATGCATGTAGGAATGATAACTTGAACAGTGCCTGTGTACAACACCGGAATTCCACCAATTACTTCATGAAATTCAACGACGTCCGATTAGTGATCAGAGAGCCTAATTTCGACAGACGTAAATGCCTCGAATCTTCATTAATAGCTGTTTCTAACACAATAAAGAAAATAAAGGCAGCTTCATCATCTCTGAAGTATTAACAAAAATCCTCTCCAAAAAAATTAACCCTGCCATCACATCGTCTCTGCTGCTAATACTACACAGGAACAAAACGGAGGAGGAACACTGAAACAGATCTTCTCAAATCCCAACACCTACAGAAATATTTGTCTAAACTACTTCTATGCTACCCAAGTAATAGCTTTTATAACCTTTTACTCGTGTGCAATTTTAAATCTTCCTACCATATAGTCGTTTACTACTACTACTACAACTAATATTAAATACTACTACTGGACCTCTATATTAACAAATACACCTCACTCTAAGCCTATCTATGCCCTATGGTCCCATGTACTGTGTGACAAGAAATGGTTTATGAAAACCGAGACAAGTTGAAGAATTGAGACACCTAGCAACACGATGGGAATCTTTACTGAATAAAGATTCCCATGAGTTGCAAAGGTGTCTCAATGCTGTTCCATGAATTTTTTGTTACGGGCTGATAAAGCTCCTGGGAGCGAAACGTAAGCAACAGTACAATGTCACATTAGTTGCATTTAGTGTCCTATTACTTAGCTTATTAGTCGGTAATTTCCTCCATAAAATACAAGAATGAAAATATAATTACATACCTGGAAGTTTACCTGGAGAGAGTTTCCGGGTCAACGCCCCCGCGGCCCGGTCTGTGACCAGGCTCCTGGTGGATCAGAGCCTGATCAGACCAGGCTAGATGCTGCTGGCTGCACCGCAAAGACCAACGTACGAGCCACAGCCCGGCTGATCCGAACTGACTTAGGTTCATGTCAGTGCCAGCTAGAAGACTGCTGCAGGGTCTGTTCGGAGTAATCCCCCTTAATGTAATTGCTGGAGGGAGCAGTTGTGAACAGTCTCGGGCCTCGCCTGACACTTATTGTATGTTCATAACGTTGCTAGTGACACCCCTGATTTTCATTGGGGGGATGGTGTAACGTCTGCCAAGTCTTTTGCTTTCGTAGTGAGTGATATTCGTGTGTCAAGTTCGTACTAGTCCTCTCCAGAGATTTTCCAGGTGTAAATAATCATGTATCTCTCCCGCCTGCGTTCCAGAAAAACAGTTTAGGAACCTCAAGCGCCTCCCAGTAATTGAGGTGGTTTATTAAGCTCCGTTTAATGCGCGCCGTGAAAGTTTCTCTGTACATAGATTCAGTCGTCAATTTCACCGCCTTGAAAAGGTGCTGTTAGTGTCAGCAATATCCAGGCCCTATAAATGAACAAGTGACCTGAAAGTGTCATCATGGGCGTGGCCTCCCTAGATTTGAAGGTTCTCATTATCCATCCAGTGTCATTTTATCTAGCAGATGCGATTGATACAATGTTATGGAGAACTTGAAGGTAGATCCTCCGACAAATCACTCCCCTGTCTTTGAACCGTGTGAGTGTTTCGCTCATTTTTTGTGGCCAGAGAATTTGTTATTTGATAACTCTTATGAAGATTGTAATTTTCCTCATGTTACCAAATCTTAGTAATTTCTGAAATTTCTCATCGTTAACTTCATATTGTTTTCTTGCAGCCCTACTGAAAGAAATGGTTGAATGTCCGCCTGGAGCCTTGCAAGTGTCTGCAATGGAAGACACTGTCATGCAGATTCGGGGTCATCTGCAAAGGAAGCACGGTAGCTAGTGGCTGACATACCTTGTCGCTATTCGATATATGAATGAGGAACAGAGAATGGGACGAGTACTGTGCCTTGGAACAGAGCTTTTCAAACCGAAGCGCCTCGGACTTTACTCTGTTGAACGACCTACTCTCTGTGTTCGGTTAGTGAGGAAATAAAGATCCATCGCCGACTTTGTCCTGTTTCCTTTAGGCACCATTTTGTGCGCTATAACGCCATGGTGCACACTTGTCGAAGGCTTTTTGCAAAAGTCTGTATAAAATTACATCTGCATTCTTTATTTGCTGCTAGTCATTTTAATACCTTGTCGTAGTGATCCAATAGTTTGAGACAGACAGATCGACCTTTTTTCTAAACCCAATGTTGCCCGCTGGGTTGTGTAACTGATGGGTTTCAAGATGGGTGTGTGAGCTTGCTTCTTAGACCCTTTCCAAAGATTTTTCTGAATGTGTATGTTAAGTGCTATTGGTCTGTAGTTAATCTTTGCTTTTTGCTTTACTGGCCCCCCTTTGTGGAGTGGGGGCCTATGTCTGTTGTTTAGTAGTACTGTGGGACACCCCCGTGTCCATGGCTCCCATCGCCATAGGATGGAAAATGCTCGTGATAGGGGGCTTACTTGCAGTTCTTGATGAACACAGAGTTCGCATGAGTCTGGCCCGGAGGGCATAGTGCATGGGCATGTCATTTATCGCCTGTTCGAAGTCATTTGGCGTCAGGATAACACGGATAGCTTGTGTTAATCAAATTTTGTGGCGTCTCCTCATAAAAAATCATTCTTTGGATCTTCGACTCTCATCTGGTTATAGCGGCTTGCTAAAAAACTGAGTCATATTGGTACATGAGTAGCACACTCATTTCCTTGTCTGTCATCTGTGTAAGGACCCATCTTGTTTAGAGTAGGGGCCCAATACTGGACGTTTGCTCTCGATTATGATTTGGCATAGAGAAGAAATACATTGGTTTCTTTTCGATTTTCATTTATGGCTTTAGGTTCTTCCCCGCGATTTTCCTGACTCCTAAAGGATTCTTTTAGCTTAAGTTCGAGATGCATGCTATTTCTCCTACCATGTCTCCCTACGCAATTTCAGCTTATATTGACCTCTTTTAGCTCGCTCTGGTATTTCTTTATCCGTCGCCCCTGAAAAGAGAGCGCTGTCTCTTTCTATTTTACATCTACTCCACCTATTTCTTAGAGGAAAAGCCTTGATGCAGTACATCGAGTGCCACCGAGTTAATCAGATTCTAGGCAATAAGTGGGGTCTGTGTTGCTTAGTATATCATCCCACTTAATCGGTTAGACTTGTTTAACTTTGTGAGTCCCACTTTATGTTTTTGTTATTGAAGGTTGAATTGTGAATGCTTCCCTCGTGACGAGACTCATTAAGGTCGGTCTGGGGCTGCCACGCATACATGTCTGAACCTCAGTTATGTTTGTGATCTGATATATTGTTTTTGATTATGGTGACATTTCTTATCATTTTCTTTAGTATGTCACTATTATTTCTGGTATACATGAATTTTTGTGCAGAGATTTAAAAGCTCGATGAGTGTGAGTTTTCAATCAGAGCTGCCTCCTGGTGTTATTACTGCAACAATATAATTTGCCTATATTCCTCCATTTTATGGTGCCGATAAGTTGAAATCCCCCAGAGCAAGAAATTGTTGGTGCAGGAGCTGGCGAAGATTTTCCAGCAGGGTCAAATTTTTTTAACAGCTGTTCGCTGGAATTGCTGGATCGTTGCATACCGGAGGCACTTGTAGACTACCACTATGAACAGGTTTTTGAGTTTCTCCGACCTTGTAGTGCTAAAATATCCCACGACATACATTTGAGGCATTAAGCTAGTTCTGTGCAAAACAAGTGTAGACGTCTTGCAATGTACATGAGGCGAAGGGTGGGGAAGGGGCCAACCCCCCCCCCCCCCTCTTTTGGCTGGCTGTTCACACTGTCACATCCTGTAATAGATTGTAATCCTGGGATCCTCATATTTCGTTGTCCAAGTGATCCTTTATGTGGGTCTCATGAAAGTCCCGCGAACATTGCCTTTGCCTCTGCAAGCAGTCCACATGAAAAGGTATTATGTGTGTTTGTTTGCTGGCTTTAGACCCATTTAAATATGCGTAGAAGATATGTTAATCGGACTGAGTGGTATTGTTGGTGATACTGGCGGGGGGGGGGATATGTTTTTTTTTTCGCCTTATAACGGTAACTGTTGTTTGGAGTTGGAGGGCCCATCGACTGTGGTCCCACTCCAGTAAAATGAGTGGATTTGGTTGTACGAAGCTATTCTGCCATTTCCTGCCAGTTTTTTTTCCTTCCTGGCACAAAAAAAAAGCCTCTCCCCTTGAAGTGGCTTTTGGGCTACCCGGTTGATTCCCATGTCCTGATGTTTTGTATCATTTTGACCCCTTTAGATAGTATGCTGGCAAATTAATTATAGCAACAGTCTTTCCTGTACTGAAGAGGTACAACACAGTTCAGGGTGAAAAAAGCTTACGGAAGGGAGTTTGCATTTTCCTGTGTGTCATAGGGCATGCTATTTTCAAGGTGGTCAAATAGTGTAGGGCCTGACGTCCCATCCTGTTTTTCCCAAGATTTCCCCCATGCCAGCATATACCAAGTGCATAGTATTTGCACATATGCAACATCTGGGTAATTTTACTGTAGACGTTTTCGCCAACCTGTGGCTTTAATCAAAAGGCAAATTCAAGAACGTAACTGGAAGACAGTTGAACTATATACAAAAAAAAATTTGGTAAACCAGTCCCCGGCCTTGTTTAGGTGAAGAGGCACCGTAATCCGCGAAATGTCTGGAGCATCAGGCAAGGTATAGCTTGGCGCTTATATATACTGGACGTCAGGTGGGAGGGAGGTGCGGTAGGCAGGACGAAGATATTTCACAGGTAGGCTGATTTCGCCAGTGGAGAAATAGATGGGTCAAATTAACCTTCATCTTTTGTATATAGTGCTCAACTGTCGACTGGCAATTATATCCTCTTTGAATTTGTACGATTAAAGCACTGGTTGGCGAAACGTCACAATAAAGATCCCCCAGATGTAGACGCTACGTGACGTAATTTTTCACGTTATCGATTCTTGTGCTGTGTTGTTAATCGTTCACGATAAATACTATCATGTTCCAGAGGACCTCTTCATGTACTGCTACAACCACCGCAAAGGGGGTTCATGGCGCGGACGACTACAAGGTGTCAAGTATACAGGGAAATACACACAAATACATGTTCCAAGCAAACAAAGACGCTGAGGTCAATCTGAGAGAGTCACAGGAGGGGTCGAAGGTGGGCTAAGGGTGGTAGTAGCACCATGTGATCCAGAGAGTGGGCGGTGTACGTGGTGAGACACATGCGACACTGCCTTCGTGTGCGTGGTAAAGGGGTAAGGGAGGTTGGAATTGAGTGAGGACAGGTAGGTGGTACACAAGCGTGTGGGCCACACACATTTCACATCTCTCTATACATGCCCTATATCGAGTATACACATATGTCGGAGATACATACAGTCAGGCGTTATAGTACATATTGTGCTGCTCAGGAAATCACGGATACACACACATAGTACTAAGAGTCCTGGTGTCTTGTGATAGTGTGACACACACGAGTATAGGATGTTATGGCGTGACCCTACACACACACAACACATTCATGTTCCTGATAAGCAGTATGCTTTTAGGTAATGGATACAGGACGCAGGCTAATGGGAAATTTTTATGCTGCAACTTTTCACATTCCAGAGTCGTCGTCGACCTTAACAGGTTTCAAAACTCATGGAGAACGAAACGTTGCCACAATAGAATGTCACATTAGTTGCATCTGTATACATTTATCTAACATTTTGTCGGTAATTTTACCATTATTATTAGTCTGTCTTTGCCCACCGGTTAATGACGTAAGAATGTACGATGACAGACGGTGGACGATGCGTACGTTGGTGGATCCGCCCATCATTCACGCCTATTTACGTTTGTGAAGACGAGTCACAAGGTCAGGTCCTGTCTCACGAACTGAAAATTTACTGCATCCCCTGCAGGGAACACCGAAGCATCCTGCGGTAGTGGTACTTTTGAGTCTGTGAGGTCAGGTGATTTATTTTATGGTTTTCGTAGAAACAAAAGCCACATCAATGTTGGCCTTATGGAAATGGGGTTAGATAGTGGCAGCTACTTGTCCTTGTGGAAGAACGAGACTCTGGTGGTATTGGAAACGCTCCATATCGTCTGGGGCACGTAGGTTTTCCTGCCTCTGATAGGCATGGATATATGGTAGTGAAAATAAAAAGAGTACTCTGCCCGTCAGTCCAGGTATTCATCGATGACTCACGGCAATCTAATGAGACAACGATTGCAAAACAAACCTACACGGGCGGGAATAGAACCCGCGATCAGAGATGCTCAAAACTCCAGACCGACCGAGTTTTGAGACTCACTGATCGCGGGTTCTGTCCGCCACCCTGGTAAGATTGAATCATCGACACAAGCTTGAGAGTGCGAAGGAAAATGATGGACGATCAAGAGCAACACATAAATAACAACCTCGTCACCCCTAGCCAAAAAAACCAGAAAGATCGTCGCTGTTGTACCTATGCCGAGAAGGAAACTCTGCAAAAACTACCCTGGTTATACACGACACTTTGCAGAGCAATGAATAAGATTTCCACAGCCAAGGGTTATTTGATCTTAATCACCATTAACCATCAACACTTTTGTTTGAGCGTGTTGTCTCTCTGCTTTCTTGTTACTGTGAAGTTGGGAGGGGATTGCACTCCCTATTTCACTATATAACACCATTAATTAGACTACCCAATCCATTACCACAGCATATTGTTGGGGAAGAACGTCAAAATCAGCTGTGTTCCCGTGACCGTCACTTCCAGCTATTCAATGCTGTGGTTCGTTAGAACGTAAAAGTTTTGTCACCCAGAATGAAACTAAAACACAAACACACACACACACAACACACACACACTCCACCACAGCACAACACATGCACACACACCACACACAGCAACCAAAAAAACACACACACTACACACACACACGACACAACACACACACACACACACACCCACACACACACGTGCACACACAACAACCTACACACACAACACCTACACACACACACCTACACACACACACACCTACAACACACACACACCTACACCCATACACATACAACTCACACACATACACAGTGTAGGGGTCACAAGCGCCCGCTCCGGATCTTAGTGCTTTTAGGGCGTGTTTTTACAGCTGAAGAAGCATCCAATGTTAGTGACAACGTCAGTGAAGCTAACCCTACAAGCTGATAACCAATGTGTTTAGAAAAAAATAAAATAAAGTTTAAGGCGAGAGAAAGCCTGAAATTATACCACAAAATTCAAAGTGCCATTCGTTGATGGCTAGGTGGCACCTGTTTGCCAACATTGTATACATAAAATTACCAAGTACAAAAGCGAGTGACCTAAAGAGTAAAAGACCAAATAGAATTAAGAGAGGGGTGGTAACGACAAAATGTGATGTAACAGCCTACAGCGGTGAACACTCAGCCCAGAAAGGTTGTATAAAAATAAGTATGAGCTAAATAGACAAGACGCACAGAGCAAGTTGGAGGGCAGCGATAGCAGTTCTGAGTATGGCGTTAGGCTAGTAGGTCCGCCAAGCTTGCGCGCAGGGACACTCACACATCACACACACAGCAAATAAGTAGGGTAACTTGACTATCTCTACTGCGGGGAGTGGGCTGTAGTCGCCAGTGGAGTGAAAAATAAAAAAGTAGCAGTATACAAGGATAAGTGTGGTAAATTAGACTCAAAAAGGCAAGAGATAAGTATGAAGCCGAAGAAGTCAGAGGCGGAAGGGAGGGCAGGTGTAGCGAGTCATCAAACAACGAGCATCGTACCAGCGAAGCATCCGTACAACGGGCATCTGAGATGGACGGTCCCCCTCTGAGTAAGCGTACAAATCTCACTTGTCTGTGGTGCAGGAAGTCTGAGGGTAGAACCGGCCCGGCGGACACTGGTACTGGCTATCTTAACCCTGCTCCAGGGCGATTATCATACACAAAACACGTAGCAGTAGTAGGAAAGATAAAATATTGTAGGAGCGAAGGACTAATGGGACTACAGCCCTGACCAGTTTTAGATAGATAAAGTTTTAGGACACAAAGACAGTAACAACTGAGAAGCAAGTATTGGTACACATGTATAAAAAGGCTATGAAAGAGTGACCATGTTTAAACACGCTAGTATTATAATTAATAGAACAACTCTCGGTGTTAAGGGTATCTCATTATAATACGGGGTACACAGAAAGAGTTGTAGTTCTGGGACATATAAACACTGTACAGTGCCCACACACGACACTCGAAACGGGCTCGCTCGACACATACACACTCTTGCGGGCCGTAGCTGGGTCTCGCCCCTGAAACCACATCTAGGCGAGTACACACATGCTGATCCTTGGAATCTGACCGCCCCACCCACAGACCCCCACAGACAACTCACATCCCTACTTTTTCTTCCCTCGCTCCCATCCCTCCCCCTACTCGATCAATCCTTCACTCAACTCACCTCTCTCACACCGGTCTCCATCATCTCTCTCTCTCATCCTCACACGGTTCCCTCATCTGCTCGTCTCTCCATTCTCTCTCTCTCTCTCTCCATAGCTTGCCTCTCCTTCTCCACTCTCTCTTTCCTCGCCTCCCTCTCTCTCGTCTCTCCGTTCTCCTCTCTCCTCACTCCGCTCAGAATGACTCTCTCCTCTCTCTCTCTCTCCTCCCTCTCTCTCTCCTCTCCCTCCCTCTCCTCTCTCTCTCTCTCTCGTCATCAGCTGGTCTTTAGCCCTCGTCATCCTCTCTCCCTCCTCCCTCGCTCTCGTCCTCATTCTCTCATCTCTACTCTCTCTTCTCTCATCCTCTCTCTCTCTCTTCTCACTCCCTCTTTCCCCTCTCTCCCCCTCTCTCCCGTCTCCCTCATCCCTCTCTCTCACCTCTCTCTCCCTCGTCTCTACCCTCTCTCTCCCCTCACTCGTCCCACTCTCTCCCTCTTCTCCCCCTCTCTCTTCCCTCTCTCACCTCTCTCTCCCCTCTCTCCCCCTCTCTCCTCTCTCTTCCCTCTCTCTCGCCCCTCATCTCACACTCGTCACACATACTCTCTATCTCTCGACTCTCATCTCTCTCTCTCGTCTCTCTCCTTCTCTCTACTCTCCGTCTCCTCTCTCTCTCTCTCCCTCTCTCCCTCTCTCTCCCTCAACTCCGCTCTCCCCCTCTCTCTCTCCTCCTCTCCCCCCTCTCTCATCTCTCTCTCTCTCTCCTCTCTCTCCCCCCGTCTCTCCCTCTCTCTCCCTCTCTCTATCCTCATCCCTCTCTTCTTCCCTCTCCCTCCCCCCTTCTCTCCCTCTCCTCCCTCTTTTTTTTTTTTTTTTTTTTTTTTTTTTTTTTACACATGGTTTGAACAAGGTTTAAGGATCCCTAGGCTTTATTGACAAGCTATTTACAGTTAAGGATTTCCCTAACTTTATTGACAAGCTTAAGAGCTGTTACCTACAATCAGCTCATTTGAAAGCATTTATTGTTATGAGACATACAAGTAGGGAACAGATGAAGGTTGGAGCCATCTGTGGGCCAGCAATTTCAATTTTGATCAACTACGTTATCTCGTTTGACACATTAGCTGAACGAATGTGTTCCATACTCGGAGCATTCCTGGGGGTATGTATGATCTCAGATGAGTGATGTTCTGGAGAAGGGTACAGCCAGAGTGAGAAGTTGCTGCCTTCTGGCCCGTCTTGTGGCATAAAAAGAAACGCTTGTTTTCGCGCCTGTCCTCGAAGGGATTTTTTTTCTCCACCCTCTCTCCCGCTCCTCCCTCTCTCTCTCTCTCGCTCGCTCCCTCTCTCGTCTCTCCTCCTGCTCGCACACTCTCTCTCTCTCTCTCTCCTCCTCACACTCTCTCTCTCTCTCTCTCGTTCTCGTCTTCTTCCTCTCTCTCTCTCCTCGTCTCTCTCTCTCTCTCTCTCTCTCTCCCCTCTCTCCTCCCTCTCTCCCTCCTCTCCCTCTCTCCCCCTCTCCCTCTCTCACCCTCTCTCACTCTCCCATCCTCGCGCAACCCTCTCTCCTCTCTTCTCTCCCGCTCTCTCTCGTCTATCCCGACTCTCGTCTCCTCTCCCTCCCTGCCCCGCCTCTCTCTTCCATCTCCTCTACATCTACGCATCTCATCACTCTCTCTCTCTCTCCTTCATCTTCTCTCTCTCTCCTCTCTCCTTCTCTCTTCCCGCTCTCCTCTCTCTCCCGCTCACTCACTCGCTCCGCTCTCTCTCTCACCTCCGTCTCCTCTCTCTCTTCTCTCTCTCTCTCCGCTCTCTCCCCCCTCCCACCTCTTCCTCACTCTCTCCCTCCTCTCCTCGCTCTCTCTCCCTCTCCATCTCTCTCCCTCACTCTTCTCTCCCTCTCTCACTCTCTCCCCTCTCTCTCGCTCCCTCTCTCTCTCCCCTCTCTCTCTCTCCCTCGTCTCTCGTCCCTCTCTCTCTCCCCTCCATCTCTCCCTCTCTCTCTCCCTCTCTCTCTCTCTCTCTCCCACTCTCCCTCTCTCTCTCTCTCTCCCTCGCACCCACTCTCCTCTCGTCTCCCCTCCTTCTCTCCCTCCCTCTCTCTCTTCTCTCCCTCTCTCTCTCCCCTCTCTCTCCCTCTCTCTCTCTCTCTCTCTCCTCCCTCTCTCTCCCCCCCTCTATCTCTCTCCCTACTCTCGACATCTCCCTCCTCCTCCCTCTCTCTCTCCCTCCTTCTCCTCCCACGCGTCTCTCCCTCACTCTCCCTCTCTCACTCTCCCTCCACTCTCCCCTCTCCCTCTCTCTCCTCCCCTCTCTCTCTCCCTCTCCCTCTCTCTCTCTCTCCAGCTTCCCTCGCTCTCTCCCTCTCTCTCCCTTCTCTCTCTCTCCCATCTCTCTCGTCCTCTCTCCCCCTCTGCCCTCTTCCCCCTCCCTCTCATCTCTCCCTCTCTCTCCCCCCTCCCATCTCTCTCTCCGCCCTTAACAAAAAAAAAAAAAAAAAAAAAAAAAAAAAAAAAAAAAAAAAAAAAAAAAAAAAATGGGTTCCTTAGAGAACGGAAAACAGAGATCTGGTAGAAGAACCAGGGAGAGAAAGTACTGGGAGTTAAGCTCCAAAAGAAGGGAGGAAAGTGGGGAAGAAGATAAAAGCTTGGAAGAAAATGGAGGAGGCGGATAGCTGAAGAGTGCAGGGAGTGGGAAAGTACATGGCCTTAGGCAGCAAAAGCTAGGATACAGTGCTTAGATCAAAACTGCAAAGCTGAAACAGATTAGAGAGACAAATGACAATTCAGACGTGACATCAGGAACTTCAAAGTCAGGCGCCGAAAAGGGATGGTAAGCAACAACGTAGACATGCCCGTACAGGAGGCCCTATCAGACCACCGTGGTGGCCAGGGAAAAGACGACAGATCACACTGAAGATCAATACGACAGTCTGAAGACAATGGATGGAAATACAGAGTCAGTGCAGACAAGGAAGGTAGCGAACAACGGAGACATTCCAGTACACGAAGGACCGTATCAGACCCACGGGGGGCCATGGAAAAAACGATGAGCACACTAAGATCAAGGCGCCAGGCCCGAAGAAAATGAAGTTTTTATATGCAGAGGTTCTAAACAGCCAACTGGGCAGTAGCACGGACAGCTGGCCAGGAAGAGACAGTCCACTAAGATAGATGTTTCAGAAAATGACAGGGACAGAAGGGCAAGAACAAAAGTCAATGGAAGGAAACAAAGATGCCTCAGAGGAAGCAATGGAGACTCAGTGGAGGAGGAAAGGGCGAGGTCAGTTTTTGTGTACGGGCTCAATAGCGCAAGGGGGCCAACTTTTTGAAGAAAATAAAACAGGAGAGAAAAAAATGATTGAAGGCATACATGAAAACATAGGGGAGGCATATGACCCAGTGTGACAAATTTTCAGAGAATTGGGGATGGTTTGCGATTGGAAGGAGATACGGCCTGGACCAGAGTACTTTCAACGAAGAATCATTCGATATCAGGATTCTGCAAGAGAAAGCAAGACTGAGAGACAAAGAGGGGTACCAAGAGTATACCTCGACCGCGAGACAGAACACAAGAAGAAAGGACTGACAGCTTGAAAGAGATGGTACAAGAACGCAAAGGAGCAACGAGAAGCAATGAAAATGAAGCAGGACCAGACACAGGGAGGAAGGGCAAACACACCCCCCAGAATCATCCCGACCAAAAGACCCCCACCCGCGACATCCCACCGCAACTGATGCAACCTATACCTCCCCCCACTCACTGTTCCCTCTACCGACACAACCCCCATATCACCAAGACCACAACCCCAACAGGCTGTCCCTTTATGGGCTTCTGACCCCCACCGCCCCTATCAACACATACCCCACCTAACACCACAGCCCCATATAGGACCCCCACCAAGGGCTACTCCCTCCCCCAATCCCCAATATACTCTCATGACCACAATGATAGAAAAGAAAACAAAAGGTTTGGTACACAAATGCTAGATGAATAATGAATAAACATGAGGAGTGGAATGAAAGAATCAGTGAAACAATCCCCAGACATCAATAGCAGTCACAGAAACAAAACTCCCTGAGATAAGTAACGAGACACAATCTTCCCCAAAGGACTATCATATCCTGATGAAAGATATGAAGGCGTAAGTGTGATGGAGGTGTTGCACTGCTCATAAAACACCAATGGGGAATTTGCGGAAAATGGAAGGCAAGGCCATGATTGGGAGAAAAGACTACATGTAGGTTACAAGTACCAGTCCGGAGAAGCAATAAAGTAGTCATTGGCGTGATGTATAACCCCACCACAGAGCTGCAGGATGCCAAGAGAGGAGTAACGAAGAAAAAACGAGGGTGATGGTGGACACACTGGCTGAGTGGCAAGAAGAGGCTCACATCGAGCAGAGAAAAGTTACTGGGTAATGGGCGATTTCAACCACAGGGGTGGAGGATCGACTGGGAAACATGGAGCCACATGGTACCGCGAACAAGGAGAGCAAAGATGATGGATGTGGTACTTGCAAACCTCATGCATCACATGTCAGGACACAGACCAGGAGAGAGAGTGGAGGATTGACCAGCAAGGACTGGAATCTTGTGTATCAACCCTGAGCAGTTCAGTACATCGAGGACATCACTTACGTAGAGGCCCCTTTGGAGGCTAGCGATCAAAGTGGTTCTGAGTTTTGTGACTATATATAAGAGTTACAAGTGGAGAAGGTAACAGGAACAGACAGGGGACAGGTCCAAACAAAAAAAGGGTGGGACTACACAGGTATGAGAAACTTCCTGCAGAGTTCAGTGGACAGAGAAATGGTAGTAAAATTCAGTAAAAAAACGAGAGATGGAATATGTGGCAACAAGAGTAGCACGGAGGGCAAGGAAAGTTAGTTTTCCCAAAGGGAAACATAAATAAACTGAGACCAAGAACGAGTCCTTGGTAAACCCGAAGGTGTAGGAGGCAAAAGCTACAAGTGCAAAACAGAGAGAATGGAAAAGGTACAGAGCATAGGTACCCAGGAAAACAAGGAGATTAGTAGAAGAGCCATAAACCGAGTATGCCATGTTATAAGGAGGGGAATGCCCAAGACAGTATGAAACCGCCAATAATGCAACGAAAGTCCAATCTGACCCTAAACTGCTTGTATAGACCGACATTAGAAGAAGACAACGTCAAGGACCAGGTGATAAGGCTGAGAAAGAAGTGGGAAACTCACTCGAAACGATCAAGAGGTATGTGAGGAGCTCAACACGAGATTTAAAAGTATTATACAGTAGAGGACAGAAGGCCTCTGGGGTGGACGACCAGATGGGGACACCAACTAAGAGGAAACACCGCACAAGTGTGTGGACGACATACCTAACAGATGAGGCGGATGTGGAAGAAACTGCAAAGGAGGACATCGATACGCATCAATACTCAGAGGCAATGGGACCGACAACATCTCGCCATGGGTCCTTAGATGAGGGAGCAAGGATCTGTTGTGCATACCACTAACCGACAATCATCAACACATCCCTGGAAACTGGCAACTACCTGAGGTAGATGAAGACAGCATAAGGTAAGTTCCCATTTTCAAAAAAGGAGACAGAAAAGAGGCACTAAACTAAGACCGTTGTCATTACGTGTATATTATGCAAGAAATTCAGGAGACGATTATATCAGGATAGGGGAAAAAAAGGGAAGGGGTGGTGGAGCACCTGAAACGGAACAGGAATATAAATGCCAACGGCCGCACGGATTCACTGAGAGAGCAAACTGTGACACAAACCTACTGGAGTTATATGATAAAATAACAGAAGTAAGAACAAGAGAGAGAGGGAGGGGTGGATTGCATCTTCTTGGACTTGCAAGAAGGCCTTGACAACAGTAATCCTCACAAGAGATTAGTTCAGAAGCTAGAGCATCAGGCGCAATAACAGGAAGGGCCCTGCAATGGATCAGAGAATACCTGACAGGGTAGGCCACCACAGTCAAGATAACGTATGGATGTATCACAGTGGGCAACCTGTGACGGAGCGGGTCCCACAGGGGCGGTCCAAGGACCAGTGGCTATTTTTGCCGTATAATTGAACGACAAGACGGAAGGGTTAGACCATAAGTGGCCCTGTTTGCAGATGATTGAAGTTATGTAGAAGGAGAGAAATAAATCTATGAGGACCGAGCCAGGACTTTCAAAGAGACCTGTACAGAGACTGGACACCTGGACCGAAATGGCTAATGGCTTCCGAATTTGAAATCCTGCCAAATGCAAAGTCAAGAAGATCAGGGGACGGGCACAGAGACCACAGACAGAGTATAGGCTAGGTGGCCAAAGACTGCAAACCTCACTCAAGGCGAAAGATACTAGGGTGAGTACTAACACCGAGCATGTCTCCGAAGCACACATCAATCAGATAACTGCTGCAGCAAATGGAGCGGCCTGCAAACCTGAGAACAGCATTCCACACCTTAGTAAGGGGAAATCATTCAAGACACTGAACACCGTGTATGTCAGGCCATAACAGGAGTATGCAGCACCTGTTTGTGAACCCGCACTTGATAAAGCACGTCAAGAAACTAGATAAAGTACAAGGTTGCAAACAAGGTTAGTGTTTCCAGAGCTAAGGGAATGTCCCTATGTAGAAAGATTAAGGGAAATCGGCCTGACGACACTGGAGGACAGGATGTACAGGGGAGACATGATAACGACAATAAAATACTAGCTTGGGAATAGACAAGGGGACAGGACAAGGCTGTTCCAGGGAGAGGGACACAGAAACATGTAGGCCACACGTGGAAGTTGAAGACACAGAATGAGTCAGAATATAGTAGGAAGTATTTCTTTACAGTCATAGAGTTTAGTAAAGGCAGTGAGGACTAGCCTAGAATATGACGTACGTGGAGGCAGGAACCCAACACATAGAGTTTTTAAGACGTAGGTTTGAAAAGCTCAAGGAGCGGGGTAGAGAGAGGGTCTATCCTAGTAGCAACCGGTAGAAGAGGGGCCGGGGCCAGGAGCAGGACCTCGACCCCTGCAATCCCAAATAGGTGAGTACAAATAGTGATAACACACACACACACCTACACACATCCACTCAACACTACCACACACACATTCACCTACACACCCAACAGCCTAGTGTTAATCGACATGATGCCTAGGACAAAATGGTAACTTAACACACACACAGACACACACACCCTCTGACACATACACACACTGACACACACACACACACACACACACACACACACACAACACTGACAACACACACACACACACACCCACAACACACACAACACACAACACACGACACTGACAACACACACACACGTACACACACAATACAACACACACACTGACACACACACACCACACACAACACACCCTGACACACACACACATACACACACACCCTGACACACACACTCACACACACCCTGACACACACCACACACACACACACAAACACACACACACAACACACACAACACACCCACACAGGGGGAATAGAGCAGCGAGTGCTAGGCAGATGAGAAATTGATGAATTGAAGAGCTCTTATCCTTAGCAGAGAATGAAGAAAATAGAAAGGAAAATGTAGATCAGTTTCATGACCATGCATGTACTTGACACACACCAAACCAACACTGAACTACATTTTATCCTTCGCCTTTTTCAATCAAAAGATGCAAGAAGAGCTCTTCAAATCAACATTCTCCACGCAACGCACACCACTCCTAACAAAGTTATAATCCTACCCAACACCAGTTGCAGCTGAACGTTTCCAAGGTACTCGCTAACAACTTTTACAGGAGAGATCGCCAGCGCAATCCAGCGCTGACATCCCCGAGTAGGGATCTAACCTGAAGAAAATCGAACACCCCATGAACCAGTCACTGCAGGAGTTTACCATTATACCTTGTGGAGAGCTGTGACAAGATATATGTGATGGTGAAACAGCAATGAACCTCGCAACTCGCATCTTGAACACATTATACTTGCATGTCAGGAAATGATAACTTGGGAACAGTGCCTGTGTACAACACCGAATTCCACCAATGACTTCATGAAATCTTCAACGACGTGGAGATTATTGATATCAGAAGCCTAATTATCGACAGACGAAAAATGCCTCGAATTCGGAGCATTAATAGAGCTTTTTTCTAACACAATAAAGAAAAAAAAGGCAGCTTCATCATCTCAGAGCAGTATTAACAAAAATCCACTCCAAAAAAATAACCCTGCCATCACATCGTCCCTGCTGCTAATACTACACCGGAACAAAACGGATGAGGAACACTGCAACAGATCTCTCAAATTCCCAACACCTACAGAAAAATTTGTTCTAAACGAACTTCTATGCTACCCAAGTAATACTTTTTAAATACCCTTTTACTCGTGTGCAATTTTAAATCTTCCTACCATATAGTCGTTTACTACTACTACTACAACTAATATTAAATACTACTACTGGACCTCTATATTAACAAATACACCTCACTCTAAGCCTATCTATGCCCTATGGTCCCATGTACTGTGTGACAAGAAATGGTTTATGAAAACCGAGACAAGTTGAAGAATTGAGACACCTAGCAACACGATGGGAATCTTTACTGAATAAAGATTCCCATGAGTTGCAAAGGTGTCTCAATGCTGTTCCATGAATTTTTTGTTACGGGCTGATAAAGCTCCTGGGAGCGAAACGTAAGCAACAGTACAATGTCACATTAGTTGCATTTAGTGTCCTATTACTTAGCTTATTAGTCGGTAATTTCCTCCATAAAATACAAGAATGAAAATATAATTACATACCTGGAAGTTTACCTGGAGAGAGTTTCCGGGTCAACGCCCCCGCGGCCCGGTCTGTGACCAGGCTCCTGGTGGATCAGAGCCTGATCAGACCAGGCTAGATGCTGCTGGCTGCACCGCAAAGACCAACGTACGAGCCACAGCCCGGCTGATCCGAACTGACTTAGGTTCATGTCAGTGCCAGCTAGAAGACTGCTGCAGGGTCTGTTCGGAGTAATCCCCCTTAATGTAATTGCTGGAGGGAGCAGTTGTGAACAGTCTCGGGCCTCGCCTGACACTTATTGTATGTTCATAACGTTGCTAGTGACACCCCTGATTTTCATTGGGGGGATGGTGTAACGTCTGCCAAGTCTTTTGCTTTCGTAGTGAGTGATATTCGTGTGTCAAGTTCGTACTAGTCCTCTCCAGAGATTTTCCAGGTGTAAATAATCATGTATCTCTCCCGCCTGCGTTCCAGAAAAACAGTTTAGGAACCTCAAGCGCCTCCCAGTAATTGAGGTGGTTTATTAAGCTCCGTTTAATGCGCGCCGTGAAAGTTTCTCTGTACATAGATTCAGTCGTCAATTTCACCGCCTTGAAAAGGTGCTGTTAGTGTCAGCAATATCCAGGCCCTATAAATGAACAAGTGACCTGAAAGTGTCATCATGGGCGTGGCCTCCCTAGATTTGAAGGTTCTCATTATCCATCCAGTGTCATTTTATCTAGCAGATGCGATTGATACAATGTTATGGAGAACTTGAAGGTAGATCCTCCGACAAATCACTCCCCTGTCTTTGAACCGTGTGAGTGTTTCGCTCATTTTTTGTGGCCAGAGAATTTGTTATTTGATAACTCTTATGAAGATTGTAATTTTCCTCATGTTACCAAATCTTAGTAATTTCTGAAATTTCTCATCGTTAACTTCATATTGTTTTCTTGCAGCCCTACTGAAAGAAATGGTTGAATGTCCGCCTGGAGCCTTGCAAGTGTCTGCAATGGAAGACACTGTCATGCAGATTCGGGGTCATCTGCAAAGGAAGCACGGTAGCTAGTGGCTGACATACCTTGTCGCTATTCGATATATGAATGAGGAACAGAGAATGGGACGAGTACTGTGCCTTGGAACAGAGCTTTTCAAACCGAAGCGCCTCGGACTTTACTCTGTTGAACGACCTACTCTCTGTGTTCGGTTAGTGAGGAAATAAAGATCCATCGCCGACTTTGTCCTGTTTCCTTTAGGCACCATTTTGTGCGCTATAACGCCATGGTGCACACTTGTCGAAGGCTTTTTGCAAAAGTCTGTATAAAATTACATCTGCATTCTTTATTTGCTGCTAGTCATTTTAATACCTTGTCGTAGTGATCCAATAGTTTGAGACAGACAGATCGACCTTTTTTCTAAACCCAATGTTGCCCGCTGGGTTGTGTAACTGATGGGTTTCAAGATGGGTGTGTGAGCTTGCTTCTTAGACCCTTTCCAAAGATTTTTCTGAATGTGTATGTTAAGTGCTATTGGTCTGTAGTTAATCTTTGCTTTTTGCTTTACTGGCCCCCCTTTGTGGAGTGGGGGCCTATGTCTGTTGTTTAGTAGTACTGTGGGACACCCCCGTGTCCATGGCTCCCATCGCCATAGGATGGAAAATGCTCGTGATAGGGGGCTTACTTGCAGTTCTTGATGAACACAGAGTTCGCATGAGTCTGGCCCGGAGGGCATAGTGCATGGGCATGTCATTTATCGCCTGTTCGAAGTCATTTGGCGTCAGGATAACACGGATAGCTTGTGTTAATCAAATTTTGTGGCGTCTCCTCATAAAAAATCATTCTTTGGATCTTCGACTCTCATCTGGTTATAGCGGCTTGCTAAAAAACTGAGTCATATTGGTACATGAGTAGCACACTCATTTCCTTGTCTGTCATCTGTGTAAGGACCCATCTTGTTTAGAGTAGGGGCCCAATACTGGACGTTTGCTCTCGATTATGATTTGGCATAGAGAAGAAATACATTGGTTTCTTTTCGATTTTCATTTATGGCTTTAGGTTCTTCCCCGCGATTTTCCTGACTCCTAAAGGATTCTTTTAGCTTAAGTTCGAGATGCATGCTATTTCTCCTACCATGTCTCCCTACGCAATTTCAGCTTATATTGACCTCTTTTAGCTCGCTCTGGTATTTCTTTATCCGTCGCCCCTGAAAAGAGAGCGCTGTCTCTTTCTATTTTACATCTACTCCACCTATTTCTTAGAGGAAAAGCCTTGATGCAGTACATCGAGTGCCACCGAGTTAATCAGATTCTAGGCAAACCACAGTTAGTTGAGTACAGTTGGGTGAGTACACACATACACACACACACACATTACTCATCCTTTTCTAAATTCTGTTAAGGGTTTTGCCTCGCACTCAGTGAACATGATGCTGCTGTTGCTGCTGATCCTGTTCCTGCTGCTGTTGCTGCTGATCCTGTTCCTGCTGCTGTTGCTGCTGATCCTGTTCCTGCTGCTGTTGCTGCTGATCCTGTTCCTGCTGCTGTTGCTGCTGATCCTGTTCCTGCTGCTGTTGCTGCTGATCCTGTTCCTGCTGCTGATGATGCTGCTACTATTGCTTCTGATGCTGATGCTGTTGTTGCTGTGTTGTTGGTGCTGTAGTTCCTGCTGGTGCTACTGGTATTATTGTTGTTGCTGCTGCAGGTATTGTTGCAGCTAACATGGTTTAGCCACCACTGTCAATGTTCATGCTCCACCGTGTACTATCAACACTAGTGAATACAGAGTACACTCAACACTGCGCGCTCGACAGTTGGCTGTCAACACTGTGTGCTCGACACTGTACTCTCAACACTGCTCCAACAGCCGTTTGGACTATGTTCAAAGACCAGAGATTACCTTCACTGTTACCCCCAGGGACATCACGTTCTGAAAACATCTAATCAAGAGAGGACTTACAACAATGGATTCAAGTTGTACAAACTGAGATTTAGAAAGGATATAAGGAGGTACGTGAAAGTAGTGTCACTGAAGCGAGAACCTTGGATAGTTTTAAATTATAGGTTGGACAGGTATGTGTGTGGGTGTGAGTTAGATTTGCCTAGCGTGGATCAGTGGACCTATTGCAATGTTCCTTCGTTCTTGTGTTCTTGTGTTCCTCACACAATTCCATAGAAGTTTTCAGCAGTCAGGTCTCCCAGGAAACCAAAGCCAGTATATAAGCGCCAGTCTTAATTAATGCCTGTGATTCAGACTCTTCACGACTACGGTTCTCTTCACCAACTCCAAGACTGAGGAGCAGATTACCTTATCTTTTGGTTTAGAAAGACACGCAAGCAAACACTATGACATATTTATTAGAAAACGTTTCGGTCCTGTAACCTTGATCACTTCTAACATACAGAGGTTAGGTTAGGTAAGGTTCGTCAGGAAACAGGACAAATGTTTCCTGACGCGGGTCTTAGTCAGATGATGACCCGCCTTTGGAGCTTTTGGTCATCTGACCGAGGCCTTCCGCTAGCTTACCGGTCCACCCCTTTAAAAATTATGGTCATTTATCAAGTTTTGATAAGGACCTGCCTCGCATGGGCCAGTAGGCCTTCTACAGTGTTCCTCCATTCTTATGTTCTTATGACATTCCTCAGGTCACGTGCGTCACACCTCACTCTCCGCCTATATAAATAATGCCTTTCTACCTCTGTATGTTAGAAGTGATCAAGGTCCCAGGACCGAAACGTTTTCTAATAAATATGTCATAGTGTTTGCTTGCGTGTCTTTCTAAACCAACTTATCGGTATTTATTACCAAGGTTTATACCACCTTATCTTTTGTATATAATTCTACTATCTTCCAATTATGTCGTTGAATTTGTGCTGATAAAGCCACTAGATGGCGAAGCGTCCATAATAAAGATACCCAGATGTTGCACAAGTGTCTAATTCATCATCATCTTGAAAACTTCTCGTTCTACTCCTACACAAACAACGAACTAGTTAACAGTCTCCCGGACAACAACACGGCTGCAAAAATACCATTATTTTTCACCGCTGTCCACGTTCATCTGAGGATTAATTTTAAACTTCCAGCTCTGTGTTCCACTAACTATTTTGAGAACATAGTCAGACCAGAGGCCAATAGTATCAACTGTTAATCTTCACTACTGATAACATCACACGGATACGGGGAAAGAGGAATTTTCAACTTCATTGGTCGGTTAATTGGGTTTTGAAGCCTAGCGACTACACGAGGGTCATTAGAGTTGCATGCCACCTGTACACCACCAGATAAGAGTGCTTTAATTCCTAAAATAAGAATAACAGCTAACTCCGTGTATGTACAGAAGGACATACACCTCTCGGTGTATAAATAGTGTTGTGGAGAAAAAGACACTTAATTACAGTTCAGTACATTTATTATAGGAAACGTTTCGCCACGAGTGACTTCTTCACTCCTAATGACCTAAGGACTGAAGAAGCCACTCGTGGCGAACCGATACCTATAATGAAAGCCCTGAACTGTGTATAGTGTATTTTTCCACATTTTGTTGGTATCATCACACCATTTCTCATAAACACTGTTGTTCAGCTTTCCTAAGCTTGGTACACTCCTCGGCTGATGACTTTACGAGATGGTGGAACCTCGTATGACGTGGCTACAGACACGATCCCACAATCCTCCATTCACCTAGACAGTTGATGCAGACTGATAACCGATAATCCAAAAGCATTTTAAGTATTGGAAAGTTTATATAACAACGTTTCATGACCTGCAGCTGAACCCTAGTATTAACATGTTGTTCAGCTGAACCCTAGTATTAACATGTTCTGCACGCAAACTGCCAACTCAACCCCAATGTACACACCAATGTATTTATAGTAATGACAACTGCATGACATTATTATTAATTAAGAACGTGGTAAACTTAACGTTCTCAATTTTTAAAGTTCCTTTGAGTGCCATCTTCCTTGTTTTAAATGAGGAAACGAGTACAGAATGAGTAGTTGTGAAACTAGCTTAGTGTATACACACCTGTGACTTCCCTGTGACCTGTTTCATGATTTTCTTTTTCTCGCTGCACCACCAGGTCAGCCAGGCCAACTAGACAGTTGTTGCTGGTGGTCCGCCGGTTAACATAGCAAACATAGCCTAGATGATCTGCTACTTCGCAGAGGCAGAATCTAACGACCCTGGGAGAAAGAAAAGTTGAAACATGATTCTAACGTACAAAATCTCAAGAGGAATTGATTAGGTAAATAAGGACAGACTAATGATTGAGACCAGGATCAAGGAGACACAGGTGGAAGCTGAAGATATAGATGAGCCACAGGGATATAAGGAAGTATTTCTTTTGCCTCGGGATGGTTGAAAAGCGGAATGACTTGGATGAGGAGGGGGTAGTAGGGAAAAATTCAGTACCCAGCTTCAAGAGCTGATGTGGCAAGGAATAATAGACCAATGGTCAATGGTGCCGCTGAAAGTGGTCTAGAGAAATGATCCAGAGAACCGACAAGTTGATAAATTAGGCACATGTGCAACACTTCGGTATCTTACTGAGGAAACGTTTCGCCACTTAATGGCTTTATTATTTCTATAGAAAGAATGGCGAAGATCAGAAGGAGTTTGAAGAGATCAGTCTCTCAGCCGGGAGTCGATGTAATTAGTCTATCAATCTTGAAAAGAACACAGCATATGTGCGAAGTGGCTGATATACTGCAGACAGGTGAGGTGAAGCATTGGTAGGCTATATCATATTGGACATATCCACACGTGGAAGTAGGTCTTGCTTTTAGGATATGCAAATGAAGAGTTCCCTGAATCATGTGTCTAATTTATCAACTTGTCGGTTCTCTGAACCATTTATCTATATTACAGTCAGACAGCAACATTTTGAGATCTTGATACAGGAAATTCTTCACTTGCCTAACTTATAAGCATGACCTGCTTCCACGTGTGGATTTGTCTGTGATATCGCCTACGACTGCTTCACCTCACTTACCTACAGTATATAAGCCACTTCAGAGTGGTCTCGGAGGAGCAGCCAGAAGCCTGGTCTCGACCCACACAAAAACAAATCAGTGAGTGCAACTCTGAATATCCGCACTCACTGAACTCAGCATGTAGCCATGTGTGCGCACACACACACACACACACACACATAACAAAGAACAACAAAGATCCGGGCCGGGAGAACACACACACCCACACCCACACCCACACCCACACACACACACATACCCAGGTGATCAGATTAAGGACAGAAGGGGGAGAACTCACAAGAAATGATCAGGAGGTATGTGAGGAGCTAAACAGGAGGTTTAAGGAAGTTTTTACAGTAGAGACAGGAAGGGCTGTGGGAAGACAGCACAGAAAGGAACATCAAGAGGGAATTTACCAACAAGTGTTCGATGACATACGAACAACCGAGGAGGAGGTGAAGAAGCTGCTAAGTGACCTTGATACCTCAAAGGCGATGGGACCGGACAACATCTCCCGGAGGGTCCTTAGAGAAGGAGCAGAGATGCTGTGCGTGCCTCTAACCACAATCTTCAACACATCTCTTGAAACTGGGCAACTACCTGAGAAATGGAAGACAGCAAATGTAGTCCCCATATTTAAGAAAGGAAACAGAAATGAGGCACTAAACTACAGACCTGTGTCTCTGACATGTATTGTGTGCAAAGTCATGGAGAAGATTATCAGGAGGAGAATGGTCGAACACCTGGAACGGAACAAGATTATAAATGAAAACCAGCATGGGTTCATGGAAGGCAAATCTTGTATCACAAGCCTCCTGGAGTTTTATGACAAGGTAACAGAAGTAAGACATGAGAGAGAGGTGTGGGTTGATTGCGTTTTCCTAGACTGCAGGAAGGCCTTTGACACAGTTCCCCACAAGAGATTAGTGCAGAAGCTGGAGGATCAGGCGCATGTAACAGGGAGAGCACTGCAATGGATCAGGGAATACCTGACAGGGAGGCAGCAACGAGTCATGGTACGTGAAGAGGTATCACAGTGGGCGCCTGTGACGAGCGGGGTCCCACAGGGGTCAGTTCTAGGACCAGTGCTATTTTTGATATATGCGAACGACATGATGGAAGGAATAGACTCTGAAGTGTCCCTATTCGCAGATGATGTGAAGTTGATGAGAAGAATTAAATCGGATGAGGATGAGGCAGGACTGCAAAGAGACCTGGACAGGCTGGACATGTGGTCCAGAAACTGGCTTCTCGAATTCAATCCTGCCAAATGCAAAGTCATGAAGATTGGGGAGGGGCAAAGAAGACCGCAGACAGAGTATAGGCTAGGTGGATAAAGACTACAGACCTCACTCAGGGAGAAAGACCTCGGGGTGACCATAACACCGAGCACGTCACCGGAGGCACACATCAACCAAATAACTGCTGCAGCATACGGGCGCCTGGCAAACCTGAGAATAGCGTTCCGATACCTTAATAAGATATCGTTCAAGACAATGTACTCTGTGTATGTTAGGCCCATATTGGAGTATGCAGCACCAGTCTGGAACCCACACCTGGTCAAGCACGTCAAGAAGTTATAGAAAGTACAAAGGTTTGCAACAAGGCTAATCCCAGAGCTCAGGGGAATGTCGTACGAGGAAAGGTTGAGGGAAATCGGACTGACGACGCTGGAGGACAGAAGGGTCAGGGGAGACATGATAACGACATACAAGATACCGCGGGGAATAGACAAGGTGGACAGAGATAGGATGTTCCAGAGAGGGGACACAGGAACAAGGGGTCACAACTGGAAGCTGAAGACTCAGACGAGTCACAGGGACGTTAGGAAGTATTTCTTCAGTCATAGAGTCGTCAGGAAGTGGAATAGCCTAGCAAGTGATGTAGTGGAGGCAGGAACCATACATAGTTTTAAGAAGAGGTATGATAAAACTCAGGAAGCAGAGAGAGAGAGAGAGAGAGAGGGCCTAGTAGCAATCAGTGAAGAGGCGGGGCCAGGAGCTGAGTCTCGACCCCTGCAACCACAATTAGGTGAGTGCAATTAGGTGTGTACACACACACACACACAGACACACACACACAGACACACACACACACACACACACACACACACACACACACACACACACACACACACACACACACACACACTCACACACACACACACACACACACACACATACACACACACACGAACACACAAGCACACACAACACGCTGCCGTGCACACCTTCACTAAGTAAATTAGGTCAGGATGTACTGGTCTCCTAATTGAATCTAAAATGAGTTGTTCCCTGCAGTGTCTTCAAGGCTGAGATGTTCCCTGCAGCATCTTCAAGGCTAAAATGTTCCTTGCAGTACCAAGACTGGGATGTTCCTTGCTGTATCTTCAAGACAAAGATATCCTATGTTGCTTCATCAAGATTAAGTTGTTCCCAGCAAGATTGGATCTCGTGTTCACCCTCGTGTTCACATATGAAAGGCCCCTCGGAGCTAGTGATCACATGGTTCTGAGCTTTGAATATATAGGAGAGTTACAGGTGGAGAGGGTAAAAGGAGAAGGATGGGAAAAGCCAAACTACAAAAGGGGGGACTACACAGGCATGAAGAACTTCCTGCAGAAGGTTCAGTGGGAAAGAGAATTTGTAGGAAAATCAGTAAACGAAATAATGGACTACATAACAAAATGCAAGGAGGCAGAGGGAAGGTTTGTTCCCAAGGGCAACAGAAATAATGGTAAGACCAGAACGAGCCCTTGGTTTACTCAAAGGTGTAGGGAGGCAAAAACTAAGTGCACTAGAGAATGGAAAAAGTACAGAAGACAAAGGACCCAGGAAAATAAAGAGATTAGTCGAAGAGCCAGAAACGAGTATGCACAGATAAGGAGGGAGGCCCAGCGACAGTAGGAAAACGACATAGCATCAAAAGACAAGTCTGACCCAAAGCTGTTGCATAGCCACATCAGGAGGAAGACAACAGTCAAGGACCAGGTAATCAGGCTGAGGGAAGAAGGTAGGGAGCTCACAAGAAACGAACAAGAAGTATGGGAGGAACTGAACATGAGAATTTACAGTGGAGACAGAAAGTGCTCCGGGACGTCAGAACAGGGGGCTACTCCAACAAGGGATATACCTACAAGTGTTGGATGAAATACACACAACCGAAGAGGAGGTGAAGAAGCTGCTAAGTGACCTTGATACCTCAAAGGCAGTTGGACAGGACAACATCTTTCCGTGGATCCTTAAAGAGGCAGCAGAGATGCTGTGTATGCCACTAACAACATTTTTCAACATATTCATTGAAACTGGGCAACTACCTGAGGTATGGAAGACGGCAAATGCAGACCCCATTTTTAAGAAAGGAGGCACACGAGGCACTAAATTATATACCAATGTCACTGATGTGTGTAGTATGCAAAGTCATGGAGAAAATTATCAGGAGGAGAGTGGTGGAGCACCTGGAATGGAATAAGCTTATAAACGGCAACCAGCACGGATTCATGGAAGACAAATTTTATGCCACAAATCTACTGGAGTTTTATGACGAGATAACGGAAGTAAGACACGAGGGACAGGGGTGGGCACATTGGATTTTCTTGGACCGCAAGAAGACCTTCGACACAGTTCTTCACAAGAGATTAGTGCAAAAGCTAGAGGATCAGGCACGTATAACAGGAAGGGCACTGCAATGGATCGGAGAATACCTGACAGAGAGTCAACAACGAGTCATGGTACATGACGAGGCATCAGAGTGCGCGCCTGTGCCGAACGGGGTTCCACAAGGGTCAGTCCTAGGACTAGTGCTATTTTTGGTATATGTGAATGACATGACGGAAGGGATAGACTCAGAAGTGTCCCTGTTTACAGATGATGTGAAGTAAATGAGAAGAATTAAATCAGATGAGGATCAGGCAGGACTACAAAGAGACCTGGACAGGCTGGAAGCTTGGTCCAGCATCTGGCTCCTTGAATATAACCCCGCCAAATGCAAAGTCATGAAGATCGGGAAAGGGCAAAGAAGACTGCAAACAGAGTATAGGCTGGGTGGCCAAAGACTGCAAACCTCATTCAAGGAAAAGGATCTTGGGGTGAGTATAATACTGAGCACATCTCCTGAAGCGTACATCAACCAGATAACTGCTGCAGCATATGGGCGCCTGGAAAACCTAAGAATAGCGTTCCGATGCCTCAGTAAGGAATCGTTCAAGACTCGGTACACCGAGTACGTCATGCCCATACTGGAGTGTGCAGCACCAGTTTGGAACCCACACCTTGTCAAGCACGTCAAGAAATTAGAGAAAGTTCAACGGTTTGCAACAAGGCTAGTTCCAGAGCTACGAGGATTGTCCTACGAAGAAAGGTTAATGGAAATCAGCCTGAGGACATTGGAAGACAAGAGGGTTAGGGGAGACATGATAACGACCTACAAAATGCTTCGAGGAATTGACAAGGTGGACAGAGCCAGGAGGTTCCAGAGATGGGACACAGAAACAAAGGGTCACAGTTGGAAGTTGAAGACTCAGATGAGTCAAAGAGATGTGAGGAAGTATTTCTTTAGTCATAGAGTTGTCAGGAAGTGGAATAGCTTGGCAAGTGATGTAGTGGAGGCAGGAACCATACATAGTCTTAAGACAAGGTATGCTAAAGCTCATTGGGCAGGGAGAAAGAGAACTTAGTAACGATCAGTGAAGAGGCGGGGCCAGGAGCTATGACTCGACCCCTGCAACCAAAAATAGGTGTACACACACACACACACACACACACACACACACACACACACACACACACACACATACACACACACACACACACACACGACTAGAGAGGTCACAGGTCTCATCTACTTGTTGACTAGAGAGGTCACAGGTCTCGTCTACCTTGTTGACTAGAGAGGTCACAGATCTCATCTACCTTGTTGACTAGAGAGGTCACAGGTCTCTTCTACCTTATTGACTAGAGAGGTCACAGATCTCATCTACCTTGTTGACTAGAGAGGTCACAGATCTCATCTAACTGTTGACTAGAGAGGTCACAGGTCTCATCTGCCTTGTTGACTAGAGAGGTCACAGGTCTCTTCTACCTTGTTGATTAGAGAGGTCACAGGTCTCGTCTACCTTGTTGACTAGAGAGGTCACAGGTCTCATCTACCTTGTTGACTAGAGAGGTCACAGGTCTCTTCTACCTTGTTGATTAGAGAGGTCACAGGTCTCGTCTACCTTGTTGACTAGAGAGGTCACAGGTCTCATCTACCTTGTTGACTAGAGAGGTCACAGGTCTCGTCTACCTTACTGACTATAGAGGTCACAGGTCTCGTCTACCTTATTGGCTATAAAGGTCACAGGTCTCGTCTACCTTGTTGACTAGAGAGGTCACGTTTGCTAGTTTCCGGTCTTGGCATCTTACCATCTTCTGGTAAGTTGGTAAATATTACTGTTAGTGGGTATGCGATTTACTGTCAGCGTTCTTTTCTAACTTAGAGAAGTGTTACATAAATTCTCTTGATGTTTTATGGTTCAGTTTCTCCAGGGATTTTAATATGTCAGGATAACATGACAAGTTTAAGAGGCCCAAGACTTTTCAACAGTTTCCCATCATGCATAAAGGAAATTACGAACAGACCCGTAGTTGAAGACAGATAGGGAAGTCTAGTGGTGGCCCCGTCCACCCCTAGACTCTGGCTAGTCTGTTCCTGACCAACCGGACTGTGGTTTACATGCTGAACTGCGTGCTGCAAGCTGTAACAGCCTTGTTGGTCAGGCTTTTATCCACCATGGGGCCTAGTCGGGGACTGGGCTGCATAGGTGATGACCCACCAAAAAGTCATAAGAACAGAAAACTGAGAAACTTTGCTGGAGGCCTACTGGTTGGTCCTTATCAAAACCATCCCTTACCAAAGTTACCCAAGAATTTACTCTGGTACCCACGACACCAATCAAACCCAGCCCCTCCCATTCATATATTTATCCAATCTCTTCTTAGAGGTACCCAGGGTCCTAGCCTCTATCACCCTACCCAGAAGATTGTTCTGCGCATCGACCAATGTTAGAAAACCAGTACTTACCTATGCCCTTTCTAAATCTAAATTTATCCAACTTAAATCCGTTATTCCTGGTTCTTACCTGAGTTGATATCCTCAATATTTTATTAATATCTCCTTTGTTTATGCCCATCATCCACTTATACACTTCAATGATATTTCCTCTCATTCTACGTCTCTCAAGAGATTCCTTATACAGTAAATCATTGAAGTCATCCTTCTGTATATGTTCTCCGATGAATTAGTATCCATCATGTAGTAAGGAGACCAACACTGAGCGGTATAATCTGTGAGGCTTCGCTAGTGATGTACAGAGCTGTAAAATAACTTTTGGACTCCCGTTACTTATACTTCTTGAAATAATTCCAAGTAATCTGTTAGCCTTATTGCACACACTTAGGCACTGCTGTCTTGGTTTAAGGTTTCTGCTTACCATGACTTCAAAGTCCTATTCACACTCTGTGTGATCAAGCTCTACTTCACCTTCGCTTATCCTTCTGGTAAGGAGGGTAATTTTCTTAATATATTATTTACTAGCACCTGATGAATTAATAACCTCTATCATATATTATCCTCACTATTGGATTAATTATCCTCACTGATGTATTATTTATCCTCAGTATTATAAACGTCTTTGGGACGAAATTGCTAAGTCATATAGATATGAAAATGTGTTAATGGGACATTTTTATTTTAGACAAATTTACCGGAGCAACTTGACAGTGTGTAGACCTATTAATGAATATTATATTGTTTATATGGACTTCTGTAAGGCTTTTGATAGAATCCCACACGTGAGATTGTTGCGAGAGGAAGAGGCACAGGGAATAGGAGAATTTTTTCTTGGATAGAGTCGTGGTTGACAAATAGGCAACAGAGAGTTTGCATAAATTGGAAGAAATCAGAGTGGTAACGCATCACAAGCTGTCGTCCACATGAGTTAGTGTTGGGTCCTTTGTTGCTCACAATATACATAAGCAATATAGATCAAGGAATAAATAGCGGCATAATTAAGTTTGCCGATGATGCCAAAATAGGCCGTCGGATTAATTTTGGTGAGGACACCAGAGCGCTACAGAAAGATCTGAATAGATTGTAGCAATGGTTGGAGAAGTGACAGATGCAATTTAATGTAAACAAAAGCAACGTTCTATACCTTGGAAAAGAAAATAACTATGGCATTTATAAACTAAATATATATATGTATATGTTAATCACTTTGAATGTGAAAAATAATCAGAAGTTTTGGTTAGCAGTAATCTAAAACTAAGACAACAGTGAATAAGTGTTCACCAAGCAAAGAGAATTCTTGGATTCATGTTAAGAAACATAAATAACAGGCGTCCTCAGGTTGTTATTCAACTCTGTACTATATATGATCAATTAGACACATGTGTCCATCACTTGCACATGTGTCTAATTTATCAGCCCATTAATTTTTTTCAAGTTTGATGGACTGATTACATCGACTCCAGGTTGAGGCACTGATTATCTCAAACTCCTGATCTTCACCATCCTTCTTTGTGTAGGACTGATGAAGCCACTGTGTAGCGAAACGTTTCCTCAGTAAAGATATCCAAGTGTTGAACATGTGTCTAATTTATCAACTTGTCGGTTCTCTGAACAGTCCTCTTCACCGTATTACATGATATAAATGCGCTGAAAAACGTACAGAGAAGGATGACAAAGTTGATCCCGAGGCGTAGAATTAGAGGGAATAGGACTAAGCTTCATAAATGGAAAACGGGAATAAATAAATGGGATATAATTAACGTGTTAAAAATATTTAACCAAGACTGAATTCGCAGCAATGAGTTCAAGTCGTATTTTTTTTTTTTTACTTGGAAAAAATATAGGAGAGCAATGGTTTGGTAATAGTGTTGTGGATGAGTGGAACAAACTCCCAAGTACAGTTAGGTTAGACAGTTACATGAGTGAGTGAGTTCTGTCTTGGTTAAATATTTTTAACACGTTGTTTACACCCCCCCCCTATATTTATTCCCGTTTTCCATTTATGAACCTAAATCCTATACCCTCAAAGTCCTTTTAGAGAGTGCAGATTCAGGTGTGAGTTAAACTTCCCTTAGATAGTCAGTAGGCCTGCAGCAGTTCTCCTTCCTTATGTTCTTATCCGCCCTATGGTATATTTTATTACTTTTCTCTTTATTGTATTATTTATCCTCATTATTGTATTTTTGACTCTATCGTGTTTTATACCTTCGCTAATGTATGTCACTCTTAAAGTTGAATTTTTGCCTGGTTTTATTTACCTTCAGTATACTATTTTTTAACCTTCTTATAATAGGTTTTATCGCCTCTAATGTACTTTAAATCTATTGCATTTTTAGACTTTTGAATATTTCGGTTCTTATTTTTCCTTGACTGTTGTATTAGTGACGATTCTTGGTTTATTATGATTGGTTTTATTAGTGAGGATTCTTGGATTATTATGACTGGTATTATTAGTGATGATTCTTGGTTTATGATTGCTTTTATTAGTGAGGATTCTTGGTTTATTATGACTGGATTTCTTAGTGAGGATTCTTGGTTTATTATGACTGGTTTTCTTTGCGAGGATTCTTGGTTTATTATGACTGGTATCATTAGTGATGATTCTTGGTTTATGATTGCTTTTATTAGTGAGGATTCTTAGTTTATTATGACTGGTTTTCTTAGTGAGGATTCTTGGTTTATTATGACTGGTATCATTAGTGATGATTCTTGGTTTATGATTGCTTTTATTAGTGAGGATTCTTGGTTTATTATGACTGGTTTTCTTAGTGAGGATTCTTGGTTTATAATGACTGGTTATCTTAGTGAGCATTCTTGGTTTATTATGATTGGTTTATTAGTGAGGATTCTTTGTTTATTATGACTGGTTTAATTAGTAAGGATTCTTGGTTTATTGTAACTGGTTTCATTAGTGAGGCTTCTTGGTTTATTGTAACCTGTTTTATTTGTGAGAATTCTTGATTTATTATAGCTGGTTTTATTACCAGTACAGTCAGTGTCACACTAACAATCTTCAGTTAGTTAAAGAATGTTGTTTTGTCTCTGAAAATTGCGTTCTGTCTATGAAAACTTAGTTATCACTCTTCTTGTGTTACTCTCGGGTTATCACTCTTCTTGTGTTACTCTCGGGTTATCACTCTTCTTGTGTTACTCTCGGATTATCACTCTTCTTGTGTTACTCTCGGGTTATCACTCTTCTTGTGTTACACTCTGGTTATCACTCTCCTTGTGCTACTCTCGGGTTATCACTCTTCTTGTGTTACACTCTGGTTATCACTCTTCTTGTGTTACACTCTGGTTATCACTCTTCTTGTGTTACACTCTGGTTATCATTCTTCTTGAGTTACACTCTGGTTATCACTCTTCTTGTGTTACTCTCGGGTTATCACTCTTCTTGAGTTACACTCTGGTTATCATTCTTCTTGAGTTACACTCTGGTTATCACTCTTCTTGTGTTACTCTCGGGTTTTCACTCTTTTTGTTTTTACACTCTGGTTATCACTCTTCTTGTGTTACACTCTGGTTTATCTTTTCTTCTTGAGTTACACTCTGGTTATCACTCTTCTTGTGTTACTCTCGGGTTATCAGTCTTCTTGAGTTACACTCTGGTTATCATTCTTCTTGAGTTACACTCTGGTTATCACTCTTCTTGTGTTACTCTCGGGTTATCACTCTTCTTGTGTTACACTCTGGTTATCACTCTTCTTGTGTTACACTCTGGTTATTCATTCTTCTTGAGTTACATTTCTGGTTATCACTCTTCTTGTGTTAACACTCTGGTTATCATTCTTCTTGTGTTACACTCTGGATATCACATTCTTGTGTTACACTCTGGTTATCACTCTTCTTGTTTTTACTCTCGGGTTATCACTCTTTTTGTTTTTAAAACTCTGGTTATCACTCTTCTTGTGTTACACTCTGTTATCATTCTTCTTGAGTTACACTCTGGTTATCACTCTTCTTGTGTTACTCTCGGGTTATCACTCTTCTTGAGTTACACTCTGGTTATCATTCTTCTTGAGTTACACTCTGGTTATCACTCTTCTTGTGTTACTCTCGGGTTATCACTCTTCTTGTGTTACACTCTGGTTATCACTCTTCTTGTGTTACACTCTGGTTATCATTCTTCTTGAGTTACACTCTGGTTATCACTCTTCTTGTGTTACTCTCGGGTTATCACTCTTCTTGAGTTACACTCTGGTTATCACTCTTCTTGTGTTACACTCTGGTTATCACTCTTCTTGTGTTACTCTCGGGTTATCACTCTTCTTGTGTTACTCTCGGGTTATCACTCTTCTTGTGTTACACTCTGGTTATCACTCTTCTTGTGTTACTCTCGGGTTATCACTCTTCTTGTGTTACACTCTGGTTATCACTCTTCTTGTGTTACACTCTGGTTATCATTCTTCTTGAGTTACACTTTTGGTTATCGCTCTTCTTGTGTTACTCTCGGGTTATCACTCTCTTGTGTTACTCTCGGTTATCACTCTTCTTGTGTTACTCTCGGGTTATCACTCTTCTTGTGTTACACTCTGGTTATCACTCTTCTTGTGTTACTCTCGGGTTATCACTCTTCTTGTGTTACTCTCGGGTTATCACTCTTCTTGTGTTACACTCTGGTTATCACTCTTCTTGTGTTACTCTCGGGTTATCACTCTTCTTGTGTTACACTCTGGTTATCACTCTTCTTGTGTTACACTCTGGTTATCATTCTTCTTGAGTTACACTCTGGTTATCACTCTTCTTGTGTTACTCTCGGGTTATCACTCTTCTTGTGTTACTCTCGGGTTATAAACTCTTCTTGTGTTACACTCTGGTTATCACTCTTCTTTGTTACTCTCGGGTTATCACTTTCTTGTGTAAAACTCTGGTTATCCTTTCTTGTGTTACACTCTGGTTATCATTCTTCTTGATTACACTCTGGTTATCATTCTTCTTGATTTACACTCTGGTTACCCTTTTCTTCTTGTGTTACTCTCGGTTATCACTCTTCTTGTGTTCACTCTGGTTATCACTCTTCTTGTGTTACACTCTGGTTATCACTCTTCTTGTGTTACACTCTGGTTATCACTCTTCTTGTGTTACACTCTGGTTATCACTCTTCTTGTGTTACTCTGGGGTTATCACTCTTCTTGTGTTACTCTCGGGTTATCACTCTTCTTGTGTTACTCTCGGGTTATCACTCTTCTTGTGTTACTCTCGGGTTATCACTCTTCTTGTGTTACTCTCGGGTTATCACTCTTCTTGTGTACACTCGGGTTTTATCACTCTTCTTGTGTTACTCTCGGGTTATCACTCTTCTTGTGTTACACTCTGGTTATCACTCTTCTTGTGTTTACTCTCGTATTATCACTCTTCTTGTGTTACTCTCGGGTTATCACTCTTCTTGTGTTACACTCTGGTTATCACTCTTCTTGTGTTACACTCTGGTTATCATTCTTCTTGTGTTTACACTTTTGGGTTATCACTCTTCTTGTGTTACTCTCGGGTTATCACTCTTCTTGTGTTACTCTCGGGTTTCACTCTTCTTGTTTTTCTCTCGGATTATCACTCTTCTTGGTACTTTTCGGGTTATCACTCTCTTGTGTTACACTTGTTATCACTTCCTTGTGCTACTCTCGGGTTATCACTCTTCTTGTGTTACACTCTGGTTATCACTCTTCTTGTGTTACACTCTGGTTATCATTCTTCTTGAGTTACACTCTGGTTATCACTCTTCTTGTGTTACTCTCGGGTTATCACTCTTCTTGTGTTACACTCTGGTTATCACTCTTCTTGTGTTACACTCTGGTTATCATTCTTCTTGAGTTACACTCTGGTTATCACTCTTCTTGTGTTACTCTCGGGTTATCACTCTTCTTGAGTTACACTCTGGTTATCATTCTTCTTGAGTTACACTCTGGTTATCACTCTTCTTGTGTTACTCTCGGGTTATCACTCTTCTTGTGTTACACTCTGGTTATCACTCTTCTTGTGTTACACTCTGGTTATCATTCTTCTTGAGTTACACTCTGGTTATCACTCTTCTTGAGTTACACTCTGGTTATCATTCTTCTTGAGTTACACTCTGGTTATAAACTCCTTCTTGTGTTACTCTCGGGTTTATCACTCTTCTTGTGTTACACTCGGGTTTTATCACTTCTTGGTACACTCTGATTATCATTCTTCTTGAGTTACACCCCTGGTTATCACTCTTCTGTGTTACTCTCGGGTTATCACTCTTCTTGAGTTACACTCTGGTTATCACTCTTCTTGTGTTACACTCTGGTTATCACTCTTCTTGTGTTACTCTCGGGTTATCACTCTTCTTGTGTTACTCTGGGTTATCACTTTCTTGTGTTACACCCCTGGTTATCACTCTTCTTGTGTTACTCTCGGGTTATCACTCTTCTTGTGTTACACTCTGGTTATCACTCTTCTTGTGTTGCTCTCGGGTTATCACTCTTCTTTTGTTACTCTTGGGTTATCGCTCTTCTTGTGTTACTCTCGGGTTATCACTCTTCTTGTGTTTACTCTCGGGTTATCACTCTTCTTGTGTTACTCTCGGGTTATCACTTTTCTTGTTTTACTCTCGGGTTATCACTCTTCTTGTGCTTACTCTCGGGTTATCACTCTTGTGTTTCTCTCAGGTTATCACTCTTCTTGTGTTACTCTCGGGTTATCACTCTTCTTGTGTTACACTCTGGCTATCACTCTTCTTGTGTTACTCTCGGGTTATCATTCTTCTTGTGTTACTCTTGGGTTATCACTCTTCTTGTGTTACACTCTGGCTATCACTCTTCTTGTGTTACTCTCGGGTTATCATTCTTCTTGTGTTACACCCTGGTTATCACTCTTCTTGTGTTACTCTCGGGTTATCACTCTTCTTGTGTTACTCTCGGGTTATCACTCTTCTTGTGTTTACTCTCGTGTTATCACTCTTCTTGTGTTACACTCTGGTTATCATTCTTCTTGTGTTACACGCTGGTTATCACTCTTCTTGTGTTCCTCTCGGGTTATCACTCTTCTTTTGTTACTCTCGGGTTATCGCTCTTCTTGTGTTACTCTCGGGTTATCACTCTTCTTGTGTTTACTCTCGGGTTATCACTCTTCTTGTGTTACTCTCGGGTTATCACTTTTCTTGTGTTACTCTCGGGTTATCACTCTTCTTGTGCTTACTCTCGGGTTATCACTCTTGTGTTTCTCTCAGGTTATCACTCTTCTTGTGTTACTCTCGGGTTATCACTCTTCTTGTGTTACACTCTGGTTATCACTCTTGTGTTTCTCTCGGGTTATCACTTTTCTTGTGTATACTCTTGGGTTATCACTCTTCTTGTGTTACACTCTGGCTATGACTCTTTTTGTGTTACTCTCGGGTTATCACTCTTCTTGTGTTACTCTCGGGTTATCACTCTTCTTGTGTTACTCTCGGGTTATCACTCTTCTTGTGTTTACTCTCGTTTTATCATTCTTCTTGTGTTTACTCTCAGATTATCACTTTTCTTGCGTTACTCTCGGGCTATCACTCTTCTTGTGTTACACTCTGGTTATCACTCTTCTTGTGTTACTCTCGGGTTATCACTCTTCTTGTGTTTACTCTCGTGTTATCACTGTTCTTGTGCTACTCTCGGGTTATCACTCTTCTTGTGGTTACTCTCGTGTTATCACTCTTCTTGTGTTACACTCTGTTTATCATTCTTCTTGTGTTACACTCTGGTTATAACTCTTCTTGTGTTACACTCTGGTTATCATTCTTCTTGTGTTACACTCTAGTTATCACTCTTCTTGTGTTACACTCTGGTTATCATTCTTTATGTGTTACACTCTGGTTATCACTCTTCTTGTGTTACACTCTGGCTATCACTCTTTTTGTGTTACTCTCGGGTTATCACTCTTCTTGTGTTACTCTCGGGTTATCACTCTTCTTGTGTTACTCTCGGGTTATCACTCTTCTTGTGTTTACTCTCGTTTTATCATTCTTCTTGTGTTTACTCTCAGATTATCACTTTTCTTGCGTTACTCTCGGGCTATCACTCTTCTTGTGTTACACTCTGGTTATCACTCTTCTTGTGTTACTCTCGGGTTATCACTCTTCTTGTGTTTACTCTCGTGTTATCACTGTTCTTGTGTTACTCTCGGGTTATCACTCTTCTTGTGGTTACTCTCGTGTTATCACTCTTCTTGTGTTACACTCTGTTTATCATTCTTCTTGTGTTACACTCTGGTTATAACTCTTCTTGTGTTACACTCTGGTTATCATTCTTCTTGTGTTACACTCTAGTTATCACTCTTCTTGTGTTACACTCTGGTTATCATTCTTTATGTGTTACACTCTGGTTATCACTCTTCTTGTGTTACTCTCGGGTTATCACTCTTCTTGTACTACACTCTGGTTATCGCTCTTCTTGTGTTACTCTCGGGTTATCACTCTTCTTGTGTTACACTCTGGTTATCACTCTTCTTGGTTACACTCTGGTTATCACTCTTCTTGTGTTACACTCTGGTATCACTCTTCTTGTGTTACACTCTGGTTATCACTCTTCTTGTTTTTACACTCTGGTTATCACTTTTTCTTGTGTTACACTCTGGTTATCACTCTTCTTGTGTTACACTCTGGTTATCACTCTTCTTGTGTTACACTCTGGTTATCACTCTTCTTGTGTTACACTCTGGTTATCACTCTTCTTGTGTTACACTCTGGTTATCACTCTTCTTGTGTTACACTCTGGTTATCACTCTTGTGATGTAGTTCAGCTGGGCTTGTGAGGTCTCTTGGGAGACATTATTTAACCAATTATATGGTCACACCTTGCCTTGGCAAACGTCTGTCAGCCACGCCCACGTCTGAGGTCTTTTGTTCTTGACGGCGTCAGACCTAGGCGTCAGGTCGTACACGTGGTTGTGGGGTGTGCTTGGACCACCATATAAGCCCAAGGAAGAACATGATCGGGAAATTCGGGCAGAGCTCTGGCCTGGGAGCAGAGCTGAGCTGGAGAGTCTCGGGAGGAGAGACTGTTGGAGACATTGGGCAGAGTAATGGCTTGGAGCAGTACTCCTGCTGTGTAGGTCTTGGGACCTGTGGCTTAGTTCCTGTAGTGAGCTGTCCTCTGTACTATATTGTAAGTTATAATCATTCTCGTCAAGTTGATTGTGTTCCCTGTCTCACTGCTTATATGTACCACCCCATTTGTCTAAACCACAATAATGTTCTCCTGTTCCCAAATATATTATTGTACAAGGACTTAATAATAAACTGTGTTTGAGTAGAATAGTAATATTCACTGTACACGTTATTTATTCATCAGTTTATTTCAGTTAAAGTAGTGAGAGGGTGAGTAGTGTGGAGTGGTGGGTAGAGTAATGAGAGGTGAAGTTGTAGTCACCAAATGACCTCACATTACTTACCAACCAACGCACTCATCCCTCCTACTGCCTCGCCTGTCCCCTATTTACTGACTCCCTCCCCTTACTCCCATATTCCCCACTTATATCCCGTACATTCCGATACCCCCCTACATGACAAGGTGTCTAAGCGGTGGTGGTTCTTATTTTTATAGTAGGAACCGGTCCCATGTGCTTTTTTTTTTTTTTGACTGGTCGGTTATACTTATGTTATGCTACCATTTGCTACCATTTTTTTTTCTTGTGTGTGTAAAGCTGAAGTAAATATCTGTATGATATTATAATCCTCATGACCTTAACTGTCCTTTTTTTTGACGGTGGGTCTGAATAATTGCTTGGGTGTAATATTATATTTGGTGGAGTTGGTTGTTGGTTTGAGATAAATGGTGGACAATATCAGTATTTGGGTGAGACTTTTGGGGGAAGCAATTACTGGCCGAAATTGAATATTTACAGAGGAACGAGAAGTCACCCAGCCCGCCTTGGAAGACTTACCCACAACTGTCACCCATTGAAGAGTTGCCTATGATTATTATCCACCTGATGTGCCCAGTCACCCAGCTGATGTGCCCCAGTAGAGGTATTGCTGCCCTGGTCTGTCATCCACTGTAGTTGGTCTGTCTGCGTCACCCAGCCTCTGTGACCATCACCCTTCGGACCGCCAGTTACCCACAGTTGCCAGGGATGGGTGACCGCACCTGCTGTTGATGACCTGAAGTGACCTCACCTCACCTGGAGCAACTGACCATAGCCTGCTACTGCTGATGTCGGCTGCTGTGATGCTGTCTGCTATGCTGTGGCCGTGCTGTGATGCTGTCTGCTATGCTGTGGCCGTGCTGTGATGCTGTCTGCTATGCTGTAGCCGTGCTGTGATGCTGTCTGCTATGCTGTGGCCGTGCTGTGAGGCTGTCTGCTATGCTGTGGCCGTGCTGTGATGCTGTCTGCTATGCTGTGGCCGTGCTGTGATGCTGTCTGCTATGCTGGGACCTTGCCGGGATGCTGAGATGTTGGGACCGTGCTGTGATGCAGTAGCCGTGCTGTGATGTTGCGATGCTGCCTAGCTCAGGAGGAGATGGCGGTGATGCTGCACTGGTGTGTGAGGGATTCTGGCTGGTGTGCCAGGACAGGAGAATCTACTATGAAGGAGTTGCCATCTCGGAGATGTGGAAGGGCGGGGAGCCGCGGAGATGGACTCCAGCGCTGGGACCAGCCTGCTTCCAAGGGCGGTATGGAGGCGTATCCTGCCTTGCTGGTCGACCTGTATGACCGGTATGCGGGGATGCCCTGCCAGCCATGAGAGACAATTGAGAGTATGAGATGTCCCCAGCCTACTTTGACTTGCCAGAAGTGTTAGTGTTACCTGTGTGAAATAAGGTGACGTTGAATACGGTCCAGTGATTATGGCCGCCTTGTTTTATGAGGCCAGTGAATCTTAGTAGTGGCATAGGATAATGGAGGGTCTTAGCTGCGATGCCTGCCCTGTCTCGATTTTCAGATGTTGTAGTGTGCATGTGAAGTGTGCCGAAAATGCGACCTTGGTGGTCGTGAAGTGGTCCAGTTGCAGTTACTTGAAAGAATGCAACCCGTTGGAGCAGTTTTCCACGCCATAGAAGCCTAGAGAGGTTTGGCCCAATGGTTAACGTGCAAGGGTGACTAGCATTGGCTAGTGCATTTCTAGTAGAAGTAGGGAAGGCACTGGAGCCCGATATTAAGGTTTAAGGAGAAATGACGGGTAAGGAGGCTTTGCACCAGAGAGCAACAATTATGCTGGCCAACTGCGAGGTGTACTGATTATACTGCCTTGTGGTAGATGAGAAGGTTGAGGGAAATATATGTAGTTGAATAATTTTGTATTATGTATAATTTTGTCTTTGTATTGTAATAAATTTTGGGGTTAGGATTAAAATTTGTCTAATAACTTAGGACAAATTGTCCTAGTTCTCAGATATTTTAAATTGGGGAGGGGAAAGGGGATGTGATGTAGTTCAGCTGGGCTTGTGAGGTCTCTTGGGAGACCTAATTTAACCAATTATATGGTCACACCTTGCCTTGGCAAACGTCTGTCAGCCACGCCCACGTCTGAGGTCTTTTGTTCTTGATGGCGTCAGACATAGGCGTCAGGTCGTACACGTGGTTGTGGGGTGTGCTTAGACCATCATATAAGCCCAAGGAAGAGCATGATCGAGAGATTCGTGCGGAGCTCTGGCCTGGGTGCAGAGCTCCTGAGCAGAGACTTCGAGCGGAGCTGCTGCTGGGGTGCAGGGCTCGGGAGAAGGCTGCTGAAGTCTCTGGAGGAGACTGTTGGAAGCATTGGGCAGAGTACTGGCTTGGAGCAGTACTCGTGCTGTGTAGGTCTTGGGACCTGTGGCTTAGTTCCTGTGATGAACTGTCCTCTGAACCATATTGTAAGTTATATTCATTTTCGTCAAGTTGATTGTATTCCCTGTCTCACTGCTTATGTATACCATCCCATTTATCTAAACCACAATAATGTTCTGTTCCCAAATATATTATTGTACAAGGACTTAATAATAAACTGTGTTTGGGTGTCCCCGTTATTGTATTTCTATTTATTCTTTTATTTTTTATTTCAAGTAGTGAGAGGGTGAGTAGTGTGGTGAGTAGAGTAATGAGAGGTGAAGGTGGTCACCAGTGACCTTACCTACCTACCTCCGCTAATCATCTCACTCCTACCACCTCGCCTGCCTGTCCCCTGCCTATACATAAGAACATAAGAACATAAGAACGAAGGAACACTGCAGAAGGCCTACTGGCCCATGCGAGGCAGGTCCAAGTCTCCTACCGGCTTAAGCCAAAGCACCCAACCTAGTCAGGTCAGGTCACATTGACTTAAGGGAGGAACACGGCAACCGACCTGTTAGCACAAGCTATCAGGTCTAACTCACACCCACCCACATCTACTCATGTATTTATCCAACCTATTTTTAAAGCTACACAACGTTCTGGCCTCTATAACGGTACTTGGGAGTTTGTTCCACTCATCCACAAATCTATTACCAACCAGTACTTTCCTATATCCTTCCTGAATCTGAATTTTTCCAACTTAAAACCATTGCTGCGAGTCCTGTCTAGGCTAGATATTTTCAGCACACTATTTACATCCCCTTTATTTATTCCTGTCTTCCATTTATACACCTCAATCATATCCCCCCTAATTCTACGTCTTTTTAGAGAGTGCAGTTTCAGGGCCCTTAGTCTATCCTCATAGGGAAGGTTTCTGATAAAAGGGATCATCTTTGTCATCCTCCTTTGTACATTTTCCAGAGAATTTATATCCATTCTGTAATACGGTGACCAAAACTGTGCAGCATAATCTAAATGAGGCCTAACCAAGGATGTATAGAGTTGAAGAACAACCTGAGGACTCCTATTATTTATGCTTCTTGATATGAAGCCAAGGATTCTATTAGCTTTATTGCGAACACTTATGCACTGTTGTCTTGGTTTCAGATTACTGCTAACCAGAACTCCTAAATCTTTTCGCAATCCGTAATATTAAGATCTACATTATTTAGTTTATATGTGGCATGGTTATTCTCCTGTCCAACATTTAGAACTTTGCATTTGTCTATATTAAACTGCATCTGCCACTTCTCCGACCACTGCATCAGTCTATTCAAATCTTCCTGGAGTGCTCGAATGTCCTCGTCAGAATGAATTCGACGGCCTATTTTGGTGTCATCGGCAAACTTGCCGATGTCGCTCTTTATGCCCTCATCTATGTCGTTTATGTAGATTGTGAACAGCAGGGGGCCCAACACTGACCCCTGTGGAACACCGCTCGTGACGCTTCCCCACTCTGATTTCTCCCCATTTATGCAAACTCTCTGCTGCCTATTTGTCAACCATGCCTCTATCCAGGAAAAATTTCTCCTCCTATTCCATGTGCTTTAATTTTCCTCAATAGTCTCTGATGTGGGACCCTGTCAAAAGCCTTACTGAAGTCCATATACACAATATCATATTCATTACCATGATCTACCTCCTCAAATACCTTAGTGAAAAAATTTAATAAATTCGTAAGGCAGGAACGCCCCTTTGTAAAACCATGCTGAGATTCGTTGATTAATTTATGCTTTTCAAGATGGCTACGAACTGCCTCGGCAATTATTGATTCCATAAATTTTCCCACTATGGAGGTTAGGCTTATTGGTCTATAGTTTCGAAGCTAAGGACCTGTCACCTGTTTTGAAAATAGGTATCACATTTGCCATTTTCCACTTATCTGGCACCATGCCAGTTTGTAGTGATATGTTGAAAAGATTAGCCAAAGGTGTGCTAAGCTCCTCTTTACATTCCTTTAGAACCCTTGCATACAGTTCATCAGGGCCTGGGATTTGTTAGGTTTTAATTTATCTATTTGCCTAAGGACCATGTCACTTGTGACCCTAATAGTGCACAGTTTATTATCGTCCTGTTCTACATAATTTATCATTACTGGAATATCGCTGGTATCCTCCTGTGTAAAAACTGAGAGGAAGTATGTGTAAAAAATTCTACACATTTCCTTATCACTGTCAGTGAGCTGACCCGAGGAACTTTTGAGTGGGCCTATCTTGTCCCTGATCTTACTTCTGTATACCTGAAAGAATCCTTTTGGGTTAGTCTTCGATTCTTTTGCAACTTTAACCTCATAATCTCTTTTTGCTTTTCTAATTCCCTTTTGTATTTCTCTCTTTAACTGAATATATCGATTTCTTAATTGCGCCTCTCCTCTTTTGATTTGCCTATATATGCCTCTCTTTTGACCAATCAGATATTTTAATCTATTGTTCATCCATTTAGGATCATTTTTGTTTGATCTGATTTCCCTATTTGGAACATAATTTGACTGAGCAGCTAGAACTATGCCCTGGAAAGCATCATATCGGCAACCATCACCACCTACCTGACCCTTAGTCAGGTCATTCCAGTTCAGCCCACCTAAGTAATTTTTCAGTCCTATGAAATCAGCCAAGCGAAAGTCAGGGACGGAGACTTGATTGCCATTATTAGGGGAATTCCATGATATATTAAAACTGAGTGATTTGTGATCACTCTCCCCAAGCTCATCATTAACCTCAAGATTATTAATTAGTGTTTCCCTACTGGCAAGAACCAAGTCAAGGAGGTTATTTCCCCTAGTTGGCTCTGTCACAAACTGTTTTAAAAAACAATCCTGGATCGTATCAAGAAAGTCACCCGACTCTAAATTTCCTGTCAAATTGCTCCAGTCAATCTGTCTATAGTTGAAATCTCCCATTAGCACAACATTTTCGTATGTAGATGCCTTACGAATTTCGTCCCATAGAAGTTTACTGCACTCCCTATCAAGATTTGGGGCCCTGTAAATCACACCCAAAATTAGTTTTTTCTCGGCCCTCGAGAAGCTGTAACCAAACAGATTCAGTGGCTGACGCTTCTAATTTAATATCTTGTCTAACACAACAATTTAAATTGTCTCTGACATACATCGCTACTCCACCACCTTTCCTGTTGACCCTGTCAGTGTGGAATAATTTATAGCCTTGTATGTGACATTCAGAGGGCATCTCTCTATCTTTCAGATTGAGCCAGGTCTCTGTTATAGCAATAATATCTATGTTTCCTGCACTTGCAATTAATCTTAGCTCATCTATCTTATTTCTAACACTCCTGCTATTAGTATAGTAAACCTTAAGGGAGCTAGTCCCTTGCTGCCCTCTGCTGTCCCCCTTTGTTTGCTGGCCTGTTCTATTGTCTTTATTTATAACTTCATGCTGAATGCCTTTTATACATTTACTGTTTCCAACCCTAGTGTTGCAACCTGCTTGTTTCCCACACACACCCATACCTCTATCTTCCATCAGTTTAAAATCATAGGCATTTCACCAATGGCCTTCTCAATCGAGTCTGCAAGTGCTACCACCCCTGCCCCAGAGAGATGTACCCATCCCTTGCATACATATCATGTTTGCCATAAAAGTTGTTCCAGTTGTCAATGAATGGGATTGCAAGTTCCTTGCAGTATCTGTCTAGCCAGCAATTTACACCAATTGCCCTAGACAACCATTCATTTCCTACTCCCCTTCTAGGCAAGATGCTACATATGATTGGGATCCCTCCCTTAGACTTAATGAAATCTATAGCTGACCTGTACTTATCTAGCAGCTCTTCTCTCCTACCCTTCCCAATATCATTTCCACCAGCACTGAGACAGATAATGGGCTTGTTCCCATTACCTGACATGATATTATCCAGCCTGTTGACAATGTCCCCAACACCAGCTCCAGGGAAGCACACTCTATCTCTCATCTTCTTATTCCTATTACAAAAAGCACGGTCAATATATCTTACCTGAGAGTCACCAACCACAAGAATGCGCTTACCTTCATTAGCAGGGGCAGTAGTACCCTTACCTTCACTGGCCACTGAAGTACATTCATCCTGAAGAACAGAGAAGCGATTTCCTACCTTCAGATCTTCACTCTTAACTTTCCTTACCATTCTTCTTGTGTTACATTCTGGTTACCACTCTTCTTGTGTTACACTATGGTTATCACTCTTCTTGTGTTACACTATGGTTATCACTCTTCTTGTGTTACACTCTGGTTATCATTCTTGTGTTACACACTGGTTATCACTCTTCTTGTGTTACACTCTGGTTATCACTCTTCTTGTGTTACACTCTGGTTATCATTCTTCTTGTGTTACATTCTGGTTATCACTCTTCTTGTGTTACACTCTGGTTATCACTCTTCTTGTGTTACACTCTGGTTATCATTCTTCTTGTGTTACACTCTGGATATCACACTTCTTGTGTTACACTCTGGTTATCACTCTTTTTGTGTTACACTCTGGTTATCACTCTTCTTGTGTTACACTCTGGTTATCATTCTTCTTGTGTTACACTCTGGTTATCACTCTTCTTGTGTTACACTCTGGTTATCACTCTTCTTGTGTTACACTCTGGTTATCACTCTTCTTGTGTTGCACTCTGGTTATCATTCTTCTTGTGTTACACTCTGGTTATCACTCTTCTTGTGTTACACTCTGGTTATCACTCTTCTTGTGTTACACTCTGGTTATCACTCTTGTTGTGTTACACTCTGGTTATCATTCTTCTTGTGTTACACTCTGGTTATCACTCTTCTTGTGTTACACTCTGGTTATCACTCTTCTTGTGTTACACTCTGGTTATCACTCTTCTTTGCTTCCCCTCGTCTCCCTCATGTTATAATCTCATTACCAATGAACACCTTCTTTATCTTCGTCTTCATATTCCCTCCGTTCTCTCTCTCTCTCTCTCTCTCTCTCTCTCTCTCTCTCTCTCTCTCTCTCTCTCTCTCTCTCTCTCTCTCTCTCCCTCTATCTCTCTCTTTCTCTCTTTCTCTTGTTCTCTATGTCTCTCTCACTCACTTCCCTCTCCCTCAGTTCCTTTTCTTTCTTTGCCTCCGTCCTTTATTGCGTCCTTCCTTCTCCCTAGCAAGCTTTGCTCTTCTCCCAGGAATCTCAGGAAGCTAGAAATGTTAAGAGAGGGAGCCTCCCTCCACTCCCTCCACCCAGGTGTTATCATCACAAGAAGGGAGCCTTTCTCCGTTCCCTCCAGCCAAGTGTTATAATCACCAGGAGGGAACCTCCCTCCACTAAGGTGTTATCATCACAAGGAGGGAACCTCCCTCCACTCAGGTGTTATCATCACAAGGAGGGAACCTCCCTCCACTCCCTCCACCCAGGTGTTATTATCACAAGGAGGGAACCTCCCTCCACTCCCTCCACCCAGGTGTTATGATCACAAGAAGGGAGCCTTTCTCCGTTCCCTCCAGCCAAGTGTTATAATCACCAGGAGGGAACCTCCCTCCACTAAGGTGTTATCATCACAAGGAGGGAACCTCCCTCCACTCAGGTGTTATCATCACTGTGATGCAGTTCAGATGGGCTTGTGAGGTCTCTAGGGAGACCTAATTATATGGTCACACCTGCCTTAGCAAATGTCGGGTAGTCACGCCCATGTCTGAGGTCTTTTGTTCTTAACGGCGTCAGACCTCGGTGTCAGGTCGTAACACGTGGTACATACCCCATTGGGGAGGGGGTACTTTGACTACGATATAAGCCCAGAGAACAGCGGAGCAAAGAGGTTGTTGGTGACAGGTCCGGGGAGCGAGAGCTCTGGACAGCCGCGTGTGTAGTGGACCACGCATTGGGAATCTCGGGTCAGCTGGTCAGTGATTTAAGAGTGAGTACTAGTCCATGTTACTGATAACATCTACCCTTCCCCCCTGGTAATAAGTCTCATAGGTCAATTGTTATAGTGTGTAAATTTCCATCAGGATATGTTGTATTCTAGCCCTTTTTTGTTATTAAGTAAACTATAGCCATAGTTCCAATTTTTATTTGTACCTTCATATGCTATTCCCTATTCTGTTAAGCACTGGGATATACAGGGGACGTGCTCACTCGCTGGGATACCTCAGGTAGAGTGGGTAGAGGTCTCACATCACAAGGAGGGAACCTCCCTCCACTCCCTCCACCCAGGTGTTATTGTCACAAGGAGGGAACCTCCCTCCACTCCCTCCACCCAGGTGTTATCATCACAAGAAGGGAGCCTTTCTTCGTTCCCTCCAACCAAGTGTTATAATCACCAGAAGGGAACCTCCCTCCACTCAGTTGTTATCATCACAAGGAGGGAACCTCCCTCCACTCCCTCCACTCCCTCCACCCAGGTGTTATTATCACAAGGAGGGAACCTTCCACCCCTCCCTCCTTTCCCTCCCCTCCCTCCCCTCCCTCCCCTCCCTCCCCTCCCCCCCTCCCTCTCCCTCCCTCCCCTCCCTCCCATCCTTCGCCTCCCTCCACCCAGGTGTTATCATCACAAGGAGGGAACTTCCCTCCACCCAGGTGTTATCATCATAGGAAGGGAGGGAGGGAGCCTCCCTCCCTCCATAATTGTATGACCACAAGGAGGGCTGAGCCTTACTCTACACTGGTGTTATCGTCTATACTTCCCAGGAGGGCACCTCACCAACCCCTCTCACTCCTCTCACCTCCATCTATGACTCACTACGAGTGGCTCTTTCTTAAGAGTCCTTTGATGTTCTTCAAGACCTCACCTTCCAAATATCTCTCTCACCCTCACCCTCTTATCCACCTCCACTTCCCCTACCTCAGAACCTCTTCCCCATTCTCACCATCTCCCCACTTACTGCCTTGATAGTCCTCTGGGGACGCAGTCAGATATGAGGAAATCTTATGTTAAAGTGTTATGAGAAGGAAGGGAGCACCAACCTCAACATTCAACTTGCCCTGAGAAATTTAAGTGTGTCAAAATATATTAGAAGAACTGGAGTGTGTTGGGTGGGATGATGACCTCTGATCTCTCCACAGCCTCGCACCATGAAGTGTGACCTCTCGCCTCTACACTGAGCGAAACATTGTTCCCATAAATAATTGTTCTGCAACGTGTGTCCTTTCTTCGCCGTTACCTGGAGGTTACCTGGAGGTTATTCCGGGGATCAACGCCCCCGCGGTCCGGTCCATGACCAGGCCTCCCGATGGATCAGGGCCTGATCAACTAGGCTGTTACTGCTGGCCGCACGCAGTCCAACGTACGAGCCACAGCCCGGCTGATCCGGCACTGACTTTAGGTATCTGTCCAGCTCTCTCTTGAAGGCAGCCAGGGGTTTATTGGCAATTCCCCTAATGCTTGATGGGAGGCTGTTGAACAGTTTTGGGCCCCGGACACTTATGGTGTTTTCTCTTAGTGTACCAATGGTGCCCCTACTTTTTATTGGCGGCATTTTGCATCGCCTGCCCAGTCTTTTACTTTCGTAGGGAGTGATTTCTGTGTGCAGATTTGGGACCATTCCTTCCAAGATTTTCCAAGTGTAGATTATGATATATCTCTCCCTCCTGCGTTCCAACGAGTACAAGTCAAGTGCTTCCAAGCGTTCCCAGTAGTTAAGGTGCTTGACAGAACTTATACGTGCAGTAAAGGATCTCTGTACACTCTCTAGATCTGCGATTTCACCTGCTTTGAATGGAGATGTTAATGTACAGCAGTATTCCAGCCTAGAGAGAACAAGTGATTTGAAAAGGATCATCATGGGCTTGGCATCTCTCGTTTTGAAAGTTCTCATTATCCATCCTATCATTTTCTTTGCACGTGCGATCGTGGCACTGTTGTGATCCTTGAAAGTGAGATCCTCAGACATTACTACTCCCAGGTCCCTTACATTATTTTTCCGCTCTATTGTATGGCCGGAGTCAGTAGTATACTCTGTTCTAGTTATTATCTCCTCCAGTTTTCCATAACGGAGTAGTTGGAATTTGTCCTCATTGAACATCATATTGTTTACCGTTGCCCACTGGAAAACTTTGTTTATATCTTCTTGGAGGTTAACCGCGTCCTCAGCAGATGACAGCCTCATGCAGATCCTAGTATCATCCGCAAAGGATGATACGGTGCTGTGGTGTATATCTCTGTTTATGTCTGATATGAGGATAAGGAATAAGATGGGGGCGAGTACTGTGCCTTGTGGAACAGGCTCTTCACTATGGCAGCCTCCGATTTAACTCTGTTGACCACTACTCTTTGTGTTCGATTTGTTAGGAAGTTGAAGATCCATCTCCCCACTTTCCCAGTTATTCCTTTAGCACGTATTTTATGGGCTATTACGCCATGATCGCATTTGTCAAATGCTTTTGCAAAGTCTGTGTATATTACATCTGCATTCTGATTTTCTTCCAGTGCATCCAAGGCCATGTCATAGTGATCCAGTAGTTGTGAGAGGCAGGAGCGACCTGCCCTGAACCCATGTTGCCCTGGATTGTGCAGATTTTGGGAATCCAGGTGATTTGCAATCCTGCTTCTTAGCACTCTTTCAAAGATTTTTATGATGTGGGACGTCAGAGCTATTGGTCTATAGTTCTTAGCTAATGCTTTGCTGCCACCTTTATGGAGTGGGGCTATATCCGTTGTTTTAAGTGACTGTGGAATTTCACCCATGTCCAAGCTCCTCCTCCATAGTGTACTTAGGGCACGCGAGAGGTGTTTCTTGCAGTTCTTAATGAAAACAGAGTTCCACGAGTCTGGGCCCGGGGCTGAGTGCATAGGCATGTTGTCAATGGCTTTCTCGAAATCTATCGGAGTTAGGGTAATGTCGGAAATCTGGCATACATTTATGGAGTTTTGAGGCTCATTCATGAAGAAATCATTTGGGTCGTCGATCCTCAGACCGATTAGTGGTTCACTAAACACAGAGTCGTACTGGGATTTCAATATTTCACTCATTTCCTTGTTGTCATCTGTGTCAGCCGTGTTGCAAGATTAAACATTTTAATCAATTTATCATTGATATGTCCGAAACATTTAAGATAAATCGTAGATACATATCCGGATGAATTCCGTTGGCCCTTGGGCCCTAGTTCCTAGGCCTTTTGCGTATCCATAAGTTCTTGCACCACTATCCATAGGATGATTGTCTTGGTATAACAAACTAGCCGCTTTTGCGGCAAAATGTAATTTAAACCCCCATTGTCCTAAACAGTTATACGAGCAGAGAAATTTGTTTTGATTTGCCAGTCTCCTAGCGCCTACTACCTATTTTTACCACATTCTAACACCTACTGCCCCTGTTCACCACATTCTAACACCTACTGCCCCTGTTCACCACATTCTAACACCTACTGCCCCTGTTCACCACATTCTAACACCTACTGCCCCTGTTCACCACATTCTAACACCTACTGCCCCTGTTCACCACATTCTAACACCTACTGCCCCTGTTCACCACATTCTAACACCTACTGCCCCTGTTCACCACATTCTAACACCTACTGCCCCTGTTCACCACATTCTAACACCTACTGCCCCTGTTCACCACATTCTAACACCTACTGCCCTGTTCACCACATTCTAACACCTACTGCCCCTGTTCACCACATTCTAACACCTACTGCCCCTGTTCACCACATTCTAACACCTACTGCCCCTGTTCACCACATTCTAACACCTACTGCCCTGTTCACCACATTCTAACACCTACTGCCCCTGTTCACCACATTCTAACACCTACTGCCCCTGTTCACCACATTCTAACACCTACTGCCCTGTTCACCACATTCTAACACCTACTGCCCCTGTTCACCACATTCTAACACCTACTGCCCCTGTTCACCACATTCTAACACCTACTGCCCCTGTTCACCACATTCTAACACCTACTGCCCTGTTCACCACATTTCTAACACCTACTGCCCCTTTTCACCACATTCTAACACCTACTGCCCTGTTCACCACATTCTAACACCTACTGCCCCTGTTCACCACATTCTAACACCTACTGCCCCTGTTCACCACATTCTAACACCTACTGCCCCTGTTCACCACATTCTAACACCTACTGCCCCTGTTCACCACATTCTAACACCTACTGCCCCTGTTCACCACATTCTAACACCTACTACCCCTGTTCACCACATTCTAACACTACTGCCCCTGTTCACCACATTCTAACACCTACTGCCCCTGTTCACCACATTCTAACACCTACTGCCCCTGTTCACCACATTCTTACACCTACTTTCCCCTGTTCACCACATTCTAACACCTACTGCCCCCGTTCACCACATTCTAACACCTACTGCCCCTGTTCACCACATTCTAACACCTACTGCCCCTGTTCACCACATTCTAACACCTACTGCCCCTGTTCACCACATTCTAACACCTACTGCCCCTGTTCACCACATTCTAACACCTACTGCCCTGTTCACCACATTCTAACACCTACTGCCCCTGTTCACCACATTCTAACACCTACTGCCCCTGTTCACCACATTCTAACACCTACTGCCCCTGTTCACCACATTCTAACACCCTACTGCCCCTGTTCACCACATTCTAACACCTACTGCCCCTGTTCACCACATTCTAACACCTACTGCCCTGTTCACCACATTCTAACACCTACTGCCCCTGTTCACCACATTCTAACACCTACTGCCCCTGTTCACCACATTCTAACACCTACTGCCCCTGTTCACCACATTCTAACACCTACTGCCCCTGTTCACCACATTCTAACACCTACTGCCCTGTTCACCACATTCTAACACCTACTGCCCCTGTTCACCACATTCTAACACCTACTGCCCCTGTTCACCACATTCTAACACCTACTGCCCCTGTTCACCACATTCTAACACCTACTGCCCCTGTTCACCACATTCTAACACCTACTGCCCCTGTTCACCACATTCTAACACCTACTGCCCCTGTTCACCACATTCTAACACCTACTGCCCCTGTTCACCACATTCTAACACCTACTGCCCCTGTTCACCACATTCTAACACCTACTGCCCCTGTTCACCACATTCTAACACCTACTGCCCCTGTTCACCACATTCTAACACCTACTGCCCCTGTTCACCACATTCTAACACCTACTGCCCCTGTTCACCACATTCTAACACCTACTGCCCCTGTTCACCACATTCTAACACCTACTGCCCCTGTTCACCACATTCTAACACCTACTGCCCCTGTTCACCACATTCTAACACCTACTGCCCCTGTTCACCACATTCTAACACCTACTGCCCCTGTTCACCACATTCTAACACCTACTGCCCCTGTTCACCACATTCTAACACCTACTGCCCCTGTTCACCACATTCTAACACCTACTGCCCCTGTTCACCACATTCTAACACCTACTGCCCCTGTTCACCACATTCTAACACCTACTGCCCCTGTTCACCACATTCTAACACCTACTGCCCCTGTTCACCACATTCTAACACCTACTGCCCCTGTTCACCACATTCTAACACCTACTGCCCCTGTTCACCACATTCTAACACCTACTGCCCCTGTTCACCACATTCTAACACCTACTGCCCCTGTTCACCACATTCTAACACCTACTGCCCCTGTTCACCACATTCTAACACCTACTGCCCCTGTTCACCACATTCTAACACCTACTGCCCCTGTTCACCACATTCTAACACCTACTGCCCCTGTTCACCACATTCTAACACCTACTGCCCCTGTTCACCACATTCTAACACCTACTGCCCCTGTTCACCACATTCTAACACCTACTGCCCCTGTTCACCACATTCTAACACCTACTGCCCCTGTTCACCACATTCTAACACCTACTGCCCCTGTTCACCACATTCTAACACCTACTGCCCCTGTTCACCACATTCTAACACCTACTGCCCCTGTTTACCTAGACCTAACACCTATTGCTGCTGTTTACCTAGCAGTAACTAGTATTCAGGAGTTACCAAACTGTTGTGGGTCACAGCCTGTGTAAATACCTTCGACTCTGGGTAAATGACACGGGATAAAAGCTTTTCTTTTTCTTCTTCTTCTTCTTCTTCTTCTTCTTCTTCTTCTTCTTCTTCTCTTCTTCTTCTTCTATTTCTGATCTCAGTCCTCAATATCCTGCTGCTTCGCGATGTCAGTTTGAGACACCTCAAATAGAAGAACTCAGCAAGGACTGTAATTAGAGAAAGTTCCTTGAGCTAGTTTGGACGATGAGCCTCACCGCGACAGAATTATTAAACCTCTGCAACAAAGTAACTTAAGCCAAGTGATCGCTGAACCGACCAGACTGGAAAACACTCTAGACCTCACATTTACCACCAGCGAGTCCAGGACATAACACTGTCAAAGACTGCAGTCTCAGACAACAGCATAACTGAAGTTCCCACTGTCGTGCACAGAGGTCTGGGACAGAAGAACACGCTCAGTCATGAGGTCGAATTCAAGAAATCCAGCTTCAACAAGAACATCTGAGACCAGATAAATCATGGCGTTTTTTTTTTTTTTTTATTCGCCGGTCTTCTCCCGGCACGGGTCTTTCTAAGTAGTGGTGACCCGGCCTTGGCTCCCTATCTGGGGAGTATCTTGCCTTGACGAGATACACTGGGAACCTGAAACGACAACCGAAGATCTAAGCCTCTTGCTCGGAAGGATCAACTCATTGGCACTGGAAGTTTTTTTTTTTTTCTGTGCCGCCTGATTGGCTAGTTTATTATGCACCCGCAGCTCATCCTGTGAGCGGTAGGAAAAAAAAAAAAAAAAAAAAAAAAAAGAGATTACAGGGTCACAATGGGTCTCCGTCAGATCCTGCTGAGTTTTGTTACATCACTATAAAGAAATGTAAATTATCTCAACTTTTACAGTTACTTAATAGTTGATGTACTCAGGAGGTGCGTGGAGGTGCATGGAGGTGCGTGGAGGTGCGTGGAGGTGCGTGGAGATGCATGGAGGTGCATGGAGGTGCGTGGAGGTGCGTGGAGGTGCATGGAGGTGCGTGGAGGTGCGTGGAGGTGCATGGAGGTGCATGGAGGTGCATGGAGGTGCGTGGAGGTGCATGGAGGTGCGTGGAGGTGCATGGAGGTGCATGGAGGTGCATGGAGGTGCATGGAGGTGCGTGGAGGTGCGTGGAGGTGCGTGGAGGTGCGTGGAGGTGCATGGAGGTGCATGGAGGTGCGTGGAGGTGCATGGAGGTGCATGGAGGTGCGTGGAGGTGCGTGGAGGTGCATGGAGGTGCGTGGAGGTGCGTGGAGGTGCATGGAGGTGCATGGAGGTGCGTGGAGGTGCATGGAGGTGCATGGAGGTGCATGGAGGTGCATGGAGGCGCATGGAGGTGTGCATGGAGGCGCATGTAGGTGCGTGGAGGTGCATGGAGGTGCGTGGAGGTGCGTGGAGATGCATGGAGGTGCATGGAGGTGCGTGGAGGTGCGTGGAGGTGCATGGAGGTGCGTGGAGGTGCGTGGAGGTGCATGGAGGTGCATGGAGGTGCATGGAGGTGCGTGGAGGTGCATGGAGGTGCATGGAGGTGCGTGGAGGTGCATGGAGGTGCATGGAGGCGCATGGAGGTGTGCATGGAGGCGCATGTAGGTGCGTGGAGGTGCATGGAGGTGCATGGAGGTGCATGGAGGTGCATGGAGGTGCGTGGAGGTGCATGGAGGTGCGTGGAGGTGCGTGGAGGTGCGTGGAGATGCATGGAGGTGCATGGAGGTGCGTGGAGGTGCGTGGAGGTGCATGGAGGTGCATGGAGGTGCGGGGAGGTGCGTGGAGGTGCATAGAGGTGCGTGGAGGTGCATGGAGGTGCGTGGAGGTGCATGGAGGTGCATGGAGGCGCATGGAGGTGTGCATGTAGGTGCGTGGAGGTGCGTGCAGGTGCATGGAGGTGCATGGAGGTGCATGGAGGTGCATGGAGGTGCGTGGAGGTGCGTGGAGGTGCATGGAGGTGCATGGAGGTGCGTGGAGGTGCATGGAGGTGCATGGAGGTGCATGGAGGTGCGTGGAGGTGCGTGGAGGTGCATGGAGGTGCATGGAGGCGCATGGAGGTGTGCATGGAGGCGCATGTAGGTGCGAGGAGGTGCGTGGAGGTGCGTGGAGGTGCGTGGAGGTGCGTGTAGGTGCGTGAAGATGCGTGGAGTTGCGTGGAGGTGCATGGAGGTGCATGGAGGCGCATGGAGGTGTGCATGGAGGCGCATGTAGGTGCGTGGAGGTGCATGGAGGTGCATGGAGGTGCATGGAGGTGCATGGAGGTGCGTGGAGGTGCATGGAGGTGCATGGAGGTGCATGGAGGTGCGTGGAGGTGCATGGAGGTGCATGGAGGTGCATGGAGGTGCATGGAGGTGCGTGGAGGTGCATGGAGGTGCATGGAGGTGCGTGGAGGTGCGTGGAGGTGCATGGAGGTGCATGGAGGCGCATGGAGGTGTGCATGGAGGCGCATATAGGTGCGTGGAGGTGCGTGGAGGTGCGTGGAGGTGCGTGAAGATGCGTGGAGGTGCGTGGAGGTGCATGGAGGCGCATGGAGGTGCATGGAGGTGCATGGAGGTGCATGGAGGCGCATGGAGGTGCATGGAGGTGCATGGAGGTGCATGGATGTGCGTGGAGGTGCGTGGAGGTGCATGGAGGTGCATGGAGGTGCATGGAGGTGCATTTAGGCGCATGGAGGTGCATGGAGGTGCATGGAGGTGCATGGAGGTGCGTGGAGGTGCATGGAGGTGCATGGAGGTGCATGGAGGTGCGTGGAGGTGCGTGGAGGTGCGTGGAGGTGCGTGGAGGTGCGTGGAGGTGCATGGAGGTGCGTGGAGGTGCATGGAGGTGCATGGAGGTGCGTGGAGGTGCATGAAGGTGCATGGAGGTGCGTGGAGGTGCATGGAGGTGCGTGGAGGTGCATGGAGGTGCATGGAGGTGCGTGGAGGCGTCTCTGAAGGGTTGATGTTTGAACATTCTAAGATATAACGCTCCAGTATATGGTCTTGTCTGTCCATACATTTTCATTTTATGTCATTAACATTACCATGCAATGTTAGAGGTAATTATATCCTTGGTCTAGCAGTAACATCTTGCAATCTACTGAACTTGTTACTTTCTCCATAAATATGTTTAACTTGACACATTTCATTATGATGGATAATAGCTGCACTAGTTGCTATTTGGTCTGCTCTACTTTTTACAAGTTCATTTGTTAATTCCTTCCAGGTAATGTTTCGCAAACTTCTGTTAGAAAAAGAAAACATAATTTTATTCAACATTCTCTCTATTTAAAGCTTATCTAGCTAATTCAACAACTTTGTCATGCTCCTGGATACCGATGTGAGAGGGTAACTATAAAAGCTTAACTGTAATCCTTTTCTTGATAATTTGTGTATATCTGTGCCTAGCTTCATGCACAAACTTGTTACATTCAGGTCCCGGGCAACTTAGAGCAAGTAATGAGGGAAGAATGTCAGTTATAATTAAACAAACTTTAGAGCAACAAGTATGGCAAACAGCTCAGTTTGTAAGGTGGAATCCCAGTTATTAATTCTAATACATTTGGAATGGGGCCAATAACTTCGAAAAGCCTCTGCTGCTTGGCTGCTGATGTAGGATAGTGAAACCTAAGTGCTTAGGTGACCATTTGACCATTTACATGTAAAGTAATGTGAAACTTTTACTTTTGGTACCTTTGATATACCTTTGAAGAGTTTCGAGAGTTTAACTACTCCCGGAGGCCGGCCATGGGCCAGGCTCGTCCGGCGCTTGCCTGATCTACCTTTTCTGACTGGCTGCATTACTTTATGACTGATGCATCTTATGGACAGGATAGAGCCCATCAGTCAAGAAACTTTGAATCCCTGGAATCTGTGCGATACCTTGAGAATGCCTCTTCTGATTAGCTGTAAATTTTCAGCCCTTATGTATTTAAGAGAAAGAAAAGTTTGTATGGTTATTGAGTAACATAAATTTATATTTGTTAGTGTTATTAAAGAAACAGTCATATGGATTTCCATTCAGTAACTTAAGAATTCCTTGTCTGAATCATTCTATAAGAAAGATTCAGGTTTATCTTTGGAAGTAACAGTTCAAGCCGCGGAGGTGCTAATTTGAAATTTTAATTAAATTACAAAAAAAAAATTGAATCGTTGGTTTTAGATCAATTACTGGAAAATGAGTTTTATGATAGGATTGAAACTTGCAATAATGGTGAGCTTTATTTAAAAGAAAGCTTAACTTTCACTTTGAGCTGCGTAAATTTTAAATTACTAATTATATTATGAAATTAGCTTCCATGTAAGAGCTACAGAATGTTTTTTGAGGTCAACTTCACTTTGCTGCCTCGTAAACAAAAGTATTTTTTTTTTGTACCGAATTTGTTGGATATTGGCACTAATTTGCTAATTCTTGAAGGATTGTAGAGAATTTGAAATAGAATAGGACTCGAAAAATATTGAAAACCCTTTTCTTCAGAGCTTTTTTAATTTTTACGAGTTTAGTGATCCATTAAACGTTATATTTTTACGAGTTTAGTGATCCTTTAAACGTTATATTTTTACGAGTTTAGTGATCCTTTAAACGTTATATTTTTACGAGTTTAGTGATCCATTAAACGTTATATTTTTACGAGTTTAGTGGTCCATTAAACGTTATATTTTTACGAGTTTAGTGATCCTTTAAACGTTATATTTTTACGAGTTTAGTGATCCTTTAAACGTTATATTTTTACGAGTTTAGTGATCCTTTAAACGTTATATTTTTTACGAGTTTAGTGATCCTTTAAACGTTATATTTTTACGAGTTTAGTGATCCTTTAAACGTTATATTTTTACGAGTTTAGTGATCCTTTAAACGTTATATTTTTACGAGTTTAGTGATCCCTAAAGCGTTATATTTTTACGAGTTTAGTGATCCTTTAAACGTTATATTTTTACGAGTTTAGTGATCCATTAAACGTTATATTTTTACGAGTTTAGTGATCCTTTAAACGTTATATTTTTACGAGTTTAGTGATCCTTTAAACGTTATATTTTTACGAGTTTAGTGATCCTTTAAACGTTATATTTTTACGAGTTTAGTGATCCATTAAACGTTATATTTTTACGAGTTTAGTGATCCTTTAAACGTTATATTTTTACGAGTTTAGTGATCCTTTAAACGTTATATTTTTACGAGTTTAGTGATCCATTAAGCGTTATATTTTTACGAGTTTAGTGATCCTTTAAACGTTATATTTTTACGAGTTTAGTGATCCATTAAACGTTATATTTTTACGAGTTAGTGATCCTTTAAACGTTATATTTTTACGAGTTTAGTGATCCTTTAAACGTTATATTTTTACGAGTTTAGCGATCCATTAAACGTTATATTTTTACGAGTTTAGTGATCCTTTAAACGTTATATTTTTACGAGTTTAGTGATCCTTTAAACGTTAAATTTTTACGAGTTTAGTGATCCTTTAAACGTTATATTTTTACGAGTTTAGTGATCCATTAAGCGTTATATTTTTACGAGTTTAGTGATCCTTTAAACGTTATATTTTTACGAGTTTAGTGATCCATTAAACGTTATATTTTTACGAGTTAGTGATCCTTTAAACGTTATATTTTTACGAGTTTAGTGATCCTTTAAACGTTATATTTTTACGAGTGTAGTGATCCTTTAAACGTATATTTTTACGAGTTTAGTGATCCATTAAACGTTATATTTTTACGAGTTTAGTGATCCTTTAAACGTTATATTTTTACGAGTTTAGTGATCCTTTTAAACGTTATATTTTTACGAGTTTAGTGATCCATTAAACGTTATATTTTTACGAGTTTAGTGATCCTTTAAACGTTATATTTTTACGAGTTTAGTGATCCTTTAAACGTTATATTTTTACGAGTTTAGTGATCCTTTAAACGTTATATTTTTACGAGTTTAGTGATCCTTTAAACGTTTTATTTTTACGAGTTTAGTGAACCATTAAGCGTTATATTTTTACGAGTTTAGTGATCCATTAAACGTTATATTTTTACGAGTTTAGTGATCCTTTAAACGTTATATTTTTACGAGTTTAGTGATCCATTAAACGTTATATTTTTACGAGTTTAGTGATCCTTTAAACGTTATATTTTTACGAGTTTAGTGATCCTTTAAACGTTATATTTTTACGAGTTTAGTGATCCATTAAGCGTTATATTTTTACGAGATTAGTGATTCTTTAAACGTTATATTTTTACGAGTTTAGTGATCCTTTAAACGTTATATTTTTACGAGTTTAGTGTTCCATTAAACGTTATATTTTTACGAGTTTAGTGATCCATTAAACGTTATATTTTTACGAGTTTAGTGATCCATTAAACGTTATATTTTTACGAGTTTAGTGATCCTTTAAACGTTATACTTTTACGAGTTTAGTGATCCTTTAAACGTTATATTTTCCCAGAACTTAGCCAGAGCCGGTCATGTTACATACAATGTTCCTGTCTTCCACTAACTTATATCCAAGATTTTGTTTACATTATCATCCATTGTAAACTCTTAATTAATAAGGGAATGTCCGTGCATCAGTTGACAGGGTATAGGTTCTCTCAGCTCAGTATTATACACACCATTTACAAAATTCGTTTCAATGTGATAACTTCAGAAAGCCTCTGTTAATTGGCTTCAAGTTTCAATGTCCGTTGTGTCTACTTAGAAGGTTGGCATTGTTAATGGAGAGTACAGGCGCTACTTAGTCGCAGTTGCTCTTAAATGGTATGACATTATTCTGTATAAATAGCAGGAGTATATTTCTTGATGGAGGCAGTATAGGAACACCTCGGATCATTTAGGGTTACTCAATACGGGGATACCTTTCTCGGATCGTTGCATCGAATCTCAGTGCCTCCCTTTCCCCAGCTGCTATATGACCTCCTATGGGTTTAGCGCTTTCCCTTGATTATATAATTAAACAATTCTGAACGGCATCAATCCTTGATGCATCTCGTGAAATGGATGTTTTTTTTTTAGGTTAAGGCTATGTAAGTGCAAATTTTATTGAATTATGTGCAATACCTGGAGAATGCATCTTCTGGTCGGCTTCAAACGTTTACTGCTGATGTGTTTTCCTCAAAGGTTGTGTAAGTTTTACTGTGTCAGTTGTATTAATCAAATTTGGTTTCCATAAAATAACTGTAAAATGTCTCATCTGATCAGAAATACGTCAGTATATGACTAAGTTGTGTTATCCCAGGATAAATCTACATTATGTGCTCTTATGTGTTTATAACACCTGTGTGCCCTCAGGTTCACTGAAAAAAATGAATGCAAGACAAGCAAGCTTGTTCGCTTGCTTGTCTTGCTTAAACCTTAAATACTGGTTATTATTACATAGAGAACAATCTGGACTGATTTTAGCTTGTCTAGGTCTAAATTTACAATTCTTTTGTAAGAAATTGGATAAATTTAATTATTCTTTTATTTTCTGGGATAATTTCTGAATGTCTCATCCCACTGACTTCAACCTTTCAACGCTGATATTGAAAATGCACAGCATGAACGGCTTCAAACTTATTTAAGGATTTTCATTTCTCTGAGGTAACAAGAGAATGCCACTTCAATTTGGCTTAATGTCTGTTATTCGTAGTGGAAGATTTGAGTTAGCTTTGGATAGTGTGTGTGTACTCACCTAGTTGAGGTTGCGGGGGTCGAGTCCGAGCTCCTGTGTGTGTGTGTGTGTGTGTGTGTGTGTGTGTGTGTGTGTGTGTCTCAGTAGTAGTACCAGTTCCTAGTAACCAGTTACCAGTAACCAGTGTACCAGTAGATGACTCACTACCAACCGTCTGTGTGAATCATTGACTGTATTCACATTGCTGCTGACCATAGCAGGATTTCAAACACCCTCACCCGTAGGCACTATGGGTCAGTCGTAGTAGGCAGCAGAGAGAGACAGGTCGGCTGTTGGCGCTTTCCATACTTCCCGTTATATATTATACGTACTACCAGCCTACGTGAGTATTTTTACCCATCCACGTATCGAAAACCCACATGACATGTGTGTGTGTGTGTGTGTGTTTTAATTTGCAGGTTTTATTGGTGAAATTGGGTCATTAGTTTCCATGTGATGACTTGTAAATGCATTTTCTGATGCCACAATGTAGTAATGCTTTGGCATGCTTTAAGGTAGAGGGAGCCGGAGTTATGCAATATAGGGATACCTTTCTCGGATCATTCAGGTACAGGTGGCTGGGGTTATGCAATACAGGGATACCTTTGTCGGATTACTGAGGTACAAGAGACTCGGGTTATGCAATACAGGGATACCCTTCTCGGATCATTGAGGTACAGGGGGTGGGGGCTATGCAATACTGGGATACCTTTCTAGGATTATTGAGGTACAAGTGGCTGGATTATGCAATACAGGGATGCCTTTGTCGGATTACTGAGGTACAGGTGGCTGGGTTTATACAATAGAGGGATACCTTTCTGGGATAGCGCAGCCAGCCACTTACATCTAGTTTCATACACAGTTACATAACTTCTGCAAAGTTTACCCTGAGATGTTTCTTGCTTAGTGAAAATTCTTTTCAACTTTGTTTTCGTTGCACCAAATTATTAACGTTTTTAGTCTTTTTTTTCTTTGGAAAAGATCCTATATTTATGCGCAAGTTTACACTGAAAACGGCACTGCATATTGCAACTTTTCATCAGTGCCAGATGTTCCCGTCACACTGAGCACTTGGACGTCTCATACACTCGGGCAACAACAACAACTAGTACCGTCACACTGAACACTTGGACGTCTCATACACTCGGGCAGCAACAACAACTAGTACCGTCACACTGAACACTTGGACGTCTCATACACTCGGGCAGCAACAACAACTAGTACCGTCACACTGAGCACTTGGACGTCTCATACACTCGGGCAGCAACAACAACTAGTACCGTCACACTGAACACTTGGACGTCTCATACACTCGGGCAGCAACAACAACTAGTACCGTCACACTGAACACTTGGACGTCTCATACACTCGGGCAGCAACAACAACTAGTACCGTCACACTGAGCACCTGGACGTCTCATACACTCGGGCAGCAACAACAACTAACGTCTGTTGACATTCCTTTATTCACTGATCATTTCTGACGCTAAACGCAAGACTGGAAGTGTGTTTCTTTTGTCCACAAGTGGCACGATAAATGAATAAGTTTAATATTATTACTATAATAATAATAATAATAATAATTATTATTATTATTATTATTATTATTATTATTATTATTATTATTATTATTATTATTATTGTTATTATTATTATTATTATTATTATTATTATTATTATTATTATTATTGAACCTCCCTTCAGAGGATTTGCAAGTACCGATCAGATAAATTCGTGAACATCCTCTTCCATGTGATGTACATGTGAGAGTGATGTACTTCCATGTAATGTACTTGTGAGAGTGATGTACTTCCATGTGGTGTACATGTGAGAGCGATGTACTTCCATGTGGTGTACATGTGAGAGGGATGTACTTCCATGTGGTGTACATGTGAGAGGGATGTACTTCCATGTAATGTACTTGTGAGAGTGATGTACTTCCATGTGGTGTACATGTGAGAGTGATGTACTTCCATGTGGTGTACATGTGAGAGTGATGTACTTCCATGTAATGTACTTGTGAGAGTGATGTACTTCCATGTGGTGTACATGTGAGAGTGATGTACTTCCATGTGGTGTACATGTGAGAGGGATGTACTTCCATGTGGTGTACATGTGAGAGTGATGTACTTCCATGTAATGTACTTGTGAGAGTGATGTACTTCCATGTGGTGTACATGTGAGAGTGATGTACTTCCATGTGGTGTACATGTGAGAGGGATGTACTTCCATGTGGTGTACATGTGAGAGGGATGTACTTCCATGTAATGTACTTGTGAGAGTGATGTACCTCCATGTGATGTACATGTGACAGTGATGTACCTGAACTAGCGTTGAGATGAGACGGCAGGTTACAAATTTCATGGACCAGCACAGCCAACATAACCCGAACCAGCATGGTTTTAGAGTAGGACGATCATGTCTGTCACAGCTGCTGAACCATTATGACAGAATTACGGAGGCACTGGAAGGCAACCAAAACGCAGATGTGATGTACACAGATTTTGCAAAGGCGTTTGACAAATGCGATCATGGAGTGATAGCGCACAAAATGAAGGCCAAAGGCATTACGGGGAAGGTAGGCAGATGGATTTTCGGTTTCCTAACACACAGAACACAAAAAGTAGTAGTGAACAGGGCAAGATCCAGCATCAGCGAGGTCAAAAGCTCAGTGCCCCAAGGCACTGTCCTGGCACCTCTGCTGTTCCTCATCCTCATAGCAGACATAGACTAAAACACCCGGCACACTTTTGTATCATTATTTGCAGATGACACTAAAATAAGCATGAAAGTCAGTACGGTAGAGGACACTGAAAAAGTACAGGAAGACATAAACAGGGTTTTCCAGTGGGCAGTGGAGAACAACATGACGTTCAGTGGTGATAAGTTCCAGCTGCTTAGGTATGGAAAGAATGAAGAACTCAAAAGGAGCACTATATACAAAACTCAAGAGGGTCACCAAATAGAACGTAAGGAACACGTAAAAGATCTAGGAATAATTATGTCAGCGGACCTTATAAAGACCATAACAAGATAAAGATCACGACAGCCAGGAAGATGACTGGGTGGGTATTGAGAACTTTCAAAACAAGGGAAATAATGCCGATAGTGACACTCTTCATATCGCTAGTGCTCACTCACTTAGAATATTGCTCAGTGCTGACGGCCCTAAACTACTGGGAACGCCTGCAAGTTTTAAACTTACTCATTGGAGCGGAGGAGAGAGAGGTACATGATAATATATACCTGGAAGGTACTCGAGGGCTTGGTCCCAAATCTGCACACTGCCATAACAACATACTGGAGTGAGAGATATGGGAGGAAGTGTAAAATAAACCCAGTGAGGAGCAGGGGTGCGGTGGGGACAATAAGGGAACACTGTATCAACATCCGGGGTCCCAGACTTTTCAGCATCTTACCAGAAGATATCAGAAACACGGCTGGAACAAGTGTTGAAGCCTTCAAGAGGAAACTAGACAAGTATCTTCACCAGGTGCCAGATCAACCAGGCTGTGATGAATATGTGGGGCAGCGGGCCTCCAGCAGCAACAGCCTGGGTGACCAGGCAAGCATCAGACGAGCCTGGCCCATGGCCGGGCTGCTCAGAGAGTAGAAAAACTCTCGAAACTCTTCAAAAGTATATCAATGGAGGTCAGTCAGGTCAGGTAACACATAAGCTGGGACTGCACTTCCACATTATTCTGGTAATGACACCTTGTGTTGATTACGGCAGTTCAGTGAAACTGTTTCGCCCACGGGGAGTGAGACGTCTTAAATGAAAAGCATAGAGACGATTGAAGAATAAAAAGCCACAATACCGTAACTTTAACAATACACAAATAACCCGCACATAAGAGAAAGAAACTTTTGATGACGTTTCGGTCCCGTAGGTGGGTCGCACTCAGCTCACATTGAGGTCCGGGGATCGATCCCCTGTACAGCTGGAAACTTTAGGACGTGTTTCCTTAAGACACCTGCTGTCCATGTTCACCTATCGATAAAATAGGTCGCTGGGTGTTAGTCGTGTAGGTGGTGTCAGGGGAACACCTTCTTCCTGATCGCAAGTATGGATAAACAAATAATAAATAGCTTTGAGGCAAAATAATAATGAAAAAAATAAAAAGTATTTAAATATCACACACAAAAAAAAAACTGGTCACCGTTGGTTCCAGTGAGTTCTTGAGACAAGAGACTTTTCTTAGTCCAGGATGTCTTAAGATCTAATGAAGATATAATGTTCTTTATCCTGGGTAAGCGGTGGTAGTCTAATGTTAAGTGGCTGGAGAAGCTCCTGTCATTTCTGGTTCGCAGTATCTCACTCCAGATCGTCAAGATGAGATGAGTCGCTGTCTCGCTAAGTCCCATCGCTTGGGATCTCGCTCCAAAATATCGAACGGTTACTGGGGATGACCACCCCAGAAGCAGAGCTGATCAGAATAGTGGAGGTGAAGCCCTTTTCCAAGCTCCCACCCAAACCAAGTAAGGTTAATACTACCCGGAGTAGAAACTTAAAAAAAATTCAGACCCGAAGAAATCTGGTGTTTTACAGCAGACCGCTAGATGGCAGTGCGGACGGCGGCACACTGTAACAGTCTCTTGGAGTCTGAAATACCATAAGCCCAGTTTACCGACTTTTCCTTCACACTACCCCTTTTCCAAAACTTATAATCGGAAAGAACTGTTTATAACTTCGGCTCAACCAATGAGAAGTGGTTGTCCGAGCCAGCTATATATACAATCTGAACTTATATAACTGAATAGCCAACGCCCACATTAAATAGTCTGCTATTTGTACATTTAGAGTTCTCGAGGTACAGCAGTGGCTTATGGTCAGTTTCAAGTACAAAAGTTTTACCCTATAAGCCGTATCTGAACTAACTTATACCCCCATAGCATTCCTTTTCTACCGTGAAATACTTTTCTTCTCTTGACAAAAGTTTCTTACTAGCGAAAGATATTGGGAATGGAGTCTCATCATAATATTTTAGATGAACAACCCTTAGTCCAGACCGAGGCGTCTGTTCTGAGACAAAAGATTCTGTCAATATCTGGTAACTTGAGAACTGGAGGGTTAGAAAATATCCTTTTAATCTGTTTAAAGGCTTCTAAGGCTTCTTTGGAGCAAACAAGTCGTTCCTTCACATTCTTCTGTAAATAATCTGTAAGAATGGAAATTAGATCACTTCAATTAGGAACAAATTATCGATAAAAATTTACTGATCCCAGAAAACTTCGTATCAGATTTTTGTATATGGAAAGGTACTTTCTAGAACTGCGTTTGTCTTGTTTGGAACTGGAATTAAATTGTTTTCCAAAATAATAAACCCAAGGTATTACATCTTAAAATATCCAAGAAAAGATTTCTGGGGTTTAACTGTAAGGCCATGAGCTCTGAGTCTCTGTAAAACAAACGACAGTGTCTCAAGATAGTCATCCCAGACATAAGATATGTTGTATACATTATCAAAATACAGTGAGACCAACTTTAAGTCAGAAAGGACACTTCTCGTGAGCCTGATATACGTGGCAACAAGCAATGACCAAGCCCAAAGGCATCGTGCGATACTGCATGTGTCCTCTATGAGTAGGGAAAGCATTGTATGGTTAGAAATCTGGGTGTAAGTAAACTTGATGGTACGCTTGAGAGATGTCTAATTCAGAGATGAATTTACAGTCCTGAAATTTATACAAGTCATGATGGATTACTGGCTTGGGCTCTGCATCCCATTTCGTGATAGCCAGTTGGCAAGAATTATCCGATTTCTTAACCATGACGACTGGAGAACAGAAAGCTTTTCTCGAAGGCTCTGTGGTATTTAACTTTAATAGCTTGTCAACTTCATTGTTAAACTCTTTCAGTAAATGAAAGGGGTTTCACTGGTTCATTTGAAGACAACTCAGTTTTGTGAACAACGGTAGTGGTAAATCCTGGGATCTCTGAGAATACATCCAAAGAAAAATACTTACTAAAGCAGTTGAGACTTTTGTTTTTCAGATATTTCGCCTTTTATGTTGACCTTTGAGTTACTAGTTGGAGAATCAACTGTTAGAATATCATGAAGTTCCTTCGATTCTGTGTAAGATTCGCTGTCTATAACATAAACTTTGCATTCATAAGAATCTTGATTGTAAACTAAGCTGTAAACAAAGATTAACTTCTCTACGATGATACTACTTCAAGATATTGACATGATAAATTCTTTTCTTACCCTTGACATCCAAGACATAATTTACCTTATTACAGAACTTAACTATTTTATACGGTCCTCACCAGGAAATTAACAATTTGTTGGATTTTTCGGGTAAAAGAACTAAAACTTCTTCATAAATATTAATTTTACGTTTAGAAGAACTCTTTTGGTCAAAATAGGTGCTGTATATTCCCACTGAGATATTTAGGTTCTTGACAACCAACTCAGCGGTTTCTTCTAATCTTTCTCTAAGATCTGAAAGAAACTGATAAGTGCTTTAAACTTCAGGGTTAAAATCTTTGGACCACAGTTCATTCAAGATAAATAGGGGTCCACGAGCTGGCCTCTCATAGAGTAATTCGAAGGAGGAATATCCAAAGGAATCACTTGGAATTCCTCGCATAACAAAGAGCGGATATCTAAGCCAGTCAATTGATTTAAGAAAACAAAGTTTCTTAAGATGGCATGTTGCCGTTCCATTCTTCCATACAATCTGGATGGTAATGTGTAGTGAAAAGAGGATGAGCACCCACATGCTGGTAAACTTGGTCCATTAGTTCAGAAGTGAATTGTACTCTTTGATCTGAAAGAATTTCTCTGGGTATACCTACCCGTGAAAAGATTGAGAATAACGCTTCTGCAACTTCTGTAGAGGTAATGAAGTTCAAGGGTACTGCCTCTGAGAAACTAAACTCGTAACCAATCATAGTCACGATATATTTATATAAAGACCTGGTGAGCAAGGAATGATAGAACCAACTATATCCACTGCAACTCTAGCAAATGGGACTGAAAAGATCGGCATTTTACCATCGAAACTCTTTTAGTTGTCCCCTCTTGCGAGGTAAGGTGACATACATGACAAGATCTATAATACTTATAGATGTCAGAAGACATCCCGGGCCAGAAGTACAAGTCCTTGATCTTTTATAGGTCTTACTATGTGAGAAATGGCCAGAGACTGGCAAATCATGAGAAATTTTTAAAATGGTCTCATGCCAGTTCCTAGGAATTATTAACAGACTTCTACCCGTGTTATTTGGGTTTTCTGCTGACACTATATTCTTGTATAAAAGATAATATAAATATACAAATTTATACGAAAATATTTTTCTTTGCCTCACATCGCCTGTCAAGGCTAACTTCCATGTTTCCTCTAAGGAAGGATCAGTCTTTTGAAGACCCTCTAAATCTATGTGAGAAAGCTCAATAGGCTTTCTTTTGGAAAGAACTAACGGATGGCTATCTTAGGTTGCGGTCTAGTAAGAACGTTAACAGAGTCCTGTTGACCAGATTCAGTCACTTGTGCTTCTTCTTCTGTGCCATCTGGTTTCAATGAATGAATTCCGCAGGGTTTTCCAGTGGCTTCGTTAATATCAGCACTCTGATTCAAGTTACCATTCTGACTCACTTCTGGTATTGTAGTGAAAGAAACCAAAGGATTAGGAGGGTTAGATTTCAAACTTATCTCAGGAGTTCTTGAAAATCCCATATAATCTCTTTCAGATGGCAAAGTAGTACCTTCAATGTGCCCCACTAAAAAGAACATGAAGTTATTGGGGAAACTACTGCATCCACCCAACCTGAAAACCATTTGCACCTTACGAAAAATCTGACAGTTGGAAAAGGATCACTTCTTCCTAAGTAATCAGTTAACTTTGTAGTTTTATATAGTGAAGGATCTAAATTAATGAAAAGCTTACCAAGGATAACAATACAGGATCATCCAGTATCTTTAAGAAGTGTTGGAACATTCATTCTATTAACAGTACCTTCGCTAAAATGTGCGTTAATATTAGCTTCGGTAAAACATATGATACTATTTTCGCCTTTGCTTTTGGGACAGTCTTGACGTCTAGGTCCAAGCTCATTATAGTTGAAACATTTCATCTGAAGGCAGTGGAATTCTTAGAGAAAGAGTGTTTTGGGCCCCTCGTTTTGCTTAGGCAACAAATTTATTTCTACCAACCCCATTGACAACATGCCCACGATCTCAGCTCCAGGCCCGGATTCGTGTTCATTAAGAACTGCAAGAAACCCCTTTCGAGTGCCCTAAGTATGCTATGGAGAGGGAGCATAGACACGGGTGAAATCCCAGAGTCACTAAAAACAGTCTCTCTTCTTGCATAATAATTCTGGCTTCAGAAAAATCTCATTGTGTGGTTACAGGGGTTATTTATATACAGGACCTGTTATGTATGGACCAGTACGCCTACTACAGCGTTACACCATTCTTAGATTTATGGGGATGGCTTGTCAGAGGGACGGCACCCGCAGCTGTCCTTCTGACAAGCACATCCGTGTTCCTAGACGCTGGTGCTCATAGTGGTCGTAAGGTTGTTGTTACTGTTGATGCTTCTGTTACTCCTGAGGATTCTGCTCTTGTTGATGCTGTTGCTGTTGCTTTTATTGATACTATTTCTGCTATTGTAAATATGCTGTTGATGCTATTTTTTTATCTTCCTGCTTATTTTTCCTCATCTGTTGTCATTTACGTTGTTGTTGCTGCTTCTGCTGATTTCCCTGCAGTTTTAGTTATTGTTGTTTTGCTCCTGCTGCTAGTGTTGCTTCTGTTGCTATTACTGTTGCTGTTACTTCCGTTGCTGAATTAGACACGTGGATATCTTCATTTTGTAGATGTTTCGCCAACCGGTGGCTTTATCAGTACAATACAGAGACAGGCAGGAAGACTGAAGAAGAGGAGGTAATCAGTCCCTCAGTCTTACAGGATTATACATAGAAGATGAGGTAATTAGTCACTTAGCCTAGCAGCAGGTGTTCATTATCGAAGCCTATGACCTGACTATGGGTCAATCAGGTGGTGGTGGTTGCCAATATGACGATTTTCAGAGCATAGTTCTAGCACAAACTTATGCTCCGAATAGAGAAATTAGATCAAGCAAAAATTATCCAAAATGGATAAACAATAGATTAAAACACCTCAATGGTCAAAAGAGAGGCATATATATACGAATCAAAAGAGGAGAGGGGCACTTAAGAAATCAATATATTCAGTTAGAGCATGAAATAAAAAAGCAAATAAGAAAAGCAAAAAGAGATTATGAGGTTAAAGTCACAAGGGATTCGACGAGTAATCCAAAGGGTTTCTTTCAGAAATACAGAAGCAAGATTAGGGAAAAGATAGGCCCACTCAAAAGTCACTCAGGTCAGCTCACCGACAGTGATATGGAAATGTGTTGCATTTTTAACACTTATTTCCTCTCAGTTTTTATGCAGGAAGATAACAGTGAAATTCTAGAAATAATAAACTATGTTGAACTGAACGACGATAAGTTATGCAGGATTCAAGTCGTTAGGTAAGACACATATGTCTTACCTAACAGCCTGTCGGTATCTTATACCATTTTAGGATTCAAGTCACTAGCGACATGGTTCTCAGACAAACAGATAAATTAAAACCAAACAAATTCCCGGGCCCTGATGAACTGGGTTTTAAAAGGAATGTAAGGTGGAACTTAGTGAACCTTTGGCTAGTTTTTTCAACACATATTTAAGAACTGGCATAGTACCAGATAAGTGATAAATGGCAAATGTGATACCTATCCACAAATAACGTGACAGGTCCTTAGTTTCGAACTACAGACCAGTAAGCTTAACCTTCACAGTGGGAAAAGTGATGGAATCTATAATTGCCCAGGCTATTCGTAGCCATCTTGAAAGATATAAATTGATTAATAAATCTCAGCATGGTTTTACAAAAAGTCGTTCCTGTCTTAAGAACCTAATAATGTCTTTCACTAAGGTATTTGAGGAGTAGATCATAGTAATGAATATGATATTGTGTATATGGACTTCAGTAAGGATTTTGATGGAGTCCCACATCGGAGACTATTGAGGAAAGTCGAGGCACACGGAATAGGAGGAGAATTTTTTTCCTGGATAGAAGTGTGGCTGATAGATAAGCAACAGAGGATTTGCATAAATGGAGAGAAATCAGAGTAGGGAAGCGTCACAAGTTGTGTTCCACAGGGGTCAGTGTTGGGCCCCTTGTTGTTCACAGTTTACAAACACGATATAGATGAGGGTATAAATAGTGATATAAGCAAGTTTCCGATGACAACAATATTGGCCCTTAGTCTACGAGGATAGACTAAGGGCCTTGAATCTGCACTCTCTAGAATGGCGTAGAATTAGGGGGGGATAAGATAAGATAAGATTTCGTTCGGATTTTTAACCCCGGAGGGTTAGCCACCCAGAATAATCCAAGAAAGTCAGTGAGTCATCGAGGACTGTTTAACTTATTTCCAATGAGGTCCTCAATCTTGTCCCCCAGGATGCGACCCACACCGGTCGACTAACACCCAGGTACCTATTTGCTGCTAGGTGAACAGGACAGGTGTAAGGAAATGTGTCGAAATGTTTCCACCCGCCGGGAATCGAATCCGGGCCCTCCGTATGTGAAGCGGGAGCTGTAGCCACCAGGCCACCGGGCCACCAGATTGAGGTGTATAAATGGAAAACGGAATAAATAAAGGGAATGCCAATAACGTGCTAAAAGTACCTAACCAAGACAGGACTCGCAGCAATGGTTTCAAGTTAAAAAAATTTAGATTCAGAAAAGATATAGGAAAGCACTGGTTTGGTAACAGAGTTGTGGATGAGTGGAACAAACTCCCAAGTGGCGTCACTGAAGCTAAAACCTTGTGTTGTTTTAAAAATAGGTGGGTGAGTGAGTGGGTGAGGGTGGGTGTCGGTTGGACCTTCCTCGCATGGGCCAGTAGGCCTGCTTCAGTGCTCTTTCTTTCTTATGTTCTTAAGTCTTAAAGAACATGAAGCACAGGCAGGAAGATGGGCGCTTACATAATGGAGTTAGATGAGGTGCAGTAGATGGAGGCACTGTCACTAGTGGGCGGGACCCACCAGTGGAAGGTCATGCCCAAGACTTGGGCCAAAGGTTAGCAAGTAGTATGTGGAGATGTCCTTTGTGTCAAGACTCCATGGCGTTGCTGGTACTGCCGTTCCTGTTGTTTCTATTGCTACTTCTGTTCTTGTTGCTACTATATTGTTGCTTCGCCTGTTTTGCTGTTTCTCCTGTTGTTGCTGCTGCTGTTACTGTTGTTGCTGCTTCGGTTATTCTGGCTATTTCCCCTGTTGTTGCTAATGTTGTTAGCGCTTCTGTTCCTGCTGATGTTATTGTTTGTGTTTCTGTTTGTGTTTCTGTTGTTGATATTGCTGCTACTGCTGTTATTGCTGCTTCTGCTGTTGCTGTTTTCTGCTGCTATTATTTAATTTACACTCACTGTCCCTGTTGCTGGTGCTTCTGTTTCTGTTTGTTGTGTTGCTACCGCTGAGAGCCTTCAAGCTGCCTAATGTGCCTGGTGCGATTCACAAATTGAATTGTCAGAATCAGCTGGTGTTGGAGTGTGTTTATCACTTCTGCCCTGGCGTGAGCCTCAGTGCCCTGGCGTGAGCCTCAGTGCTGCTGCTGCAGCGAGTGACAGCAACAGCAGCAGCAGCAGCAACAGTTGTACTAAGAGCAGTAGATCAGGTGAAACAGCAGCCTCAACAGCAATAGCCGCAGCATCAGAAGCAGCGGGAATAGAAGCACTAGCAGCAGTAGCACTAGCAGCAGAAGCATCAACAGCAGTAGCACTAGCAGCAGTAGCGCTAGCAGCAGTAGCACTAGCAGCAGTAGCACTAGCAGCAGAAGCATCAGCAGCAGTAGCACTAGCAGCAGTAGCACTAGCAGCAGAAGCATCAGCAGCAGTAGCACTAGCAGCAGAAGCATCAGCAGCAGTAGCAACAATATCAGAAGTAAAAGCCTCAGTAGAGCTTGTAGCAGAGGTAGCACTAGATGCAACAACAACAGCACTAATAGCAGTAGGAGCAGCAGAAGCAGCAACAGCAGCACTATTAGCACCAGCAAAAGCAGCAGGAACAGCAGTAGAAGCAACAATAACAGCAACTGCATCACCACCATCAACAGTAACAACAGCACATTTGTTAAAGTGCACAATCATCACTACCACTATTACCACAATTACTGCTACCATCATTACCACAATCATCACTATCAGCATTATCAGTACAATCACTACTAACCCCATCACACCAGTCGCCATCACCACTTCCACCATCACCACCATTACTACTATTACCCAAGACAACCACTACGACGACCATTACCACAAAGACCATGACCACTATCAACACTACCATCCTCACCACTACCACTGTCATCACAGACAACCATCACCATTTCCATCACAAACATTACCACCACCATTACCACCACTACCACAATCAAGACTATCACCATTACCAATACTACCATCACCACTACCAACATTACCGTCCCCACTCCCAACATTAACATCATCATTATCAACAGTACCTCAATCTCCGCTACCAACACTACCACTATCACTACTACCAACAATATAACAATCACCACTACTGGCACTATTATTATCACTAACAACATTGCCATCACTATCAACGCTGACATCTCCATTATCAACACTACCACAACCACTACTACCAACACTACCAGAATCACCGCTACGATTACTGCCAAACTCACCACTACCCCAGTCACCACTACCATAGTCACCACTACCAACACTACCACTATCACCACTACCAACACATACCACTATCACTACTACCACAATTACCCTATCAACACTACCACTACCAGCACTAGCACAATCACCACTACCAATACTACCACAATCACCACTACCAACACTATGACAGTCACCACTACCAACACTACCACAATCACCACTACCAGCACTACCACAATCACCACTACCAATACTACCACGATCTCCACTACCAACACTATCACAATCACCACTATCAACACAACCACAATCACCACTACCTGCACTACCACAATCACCACTACCAATACTACCACAATCACCACTACCAACACTATCACAATCACCACTACCACAATCACCGCTACGACTACTACCACAATCACCGCTACGACTACTACCACAATCACCACAACTAGTCACCACTACCAGCACCACCACCATCACCACTACCACACTACCACTATCACCTCTACCATCACTACCACTATCACCCCAACAATGACCATTCTTGAGCTCAAATTAGTCATTAAATAATATACAATTTTTTAAAGCATTATTTTCTGCTCTATACAAAAATCCATTGTAACAAATTTTAATTAATTTTTTTTTTACATCTATAAGAATTTTATTAACGCGTTGAAATGAAGTTTTTCATATGTAACCAATTAATATTATTATAAGTGTTCCGTTACTGGAACTTTTCTGGTAGATGGAACAAACATACCTGTACTGGAACTTTTCTGGTAGATGGAACAAACATACCTGTACTGGAACTTTTCTGGTAGATGGAACAAACATACTTGTACTGGAACTTTTCTGGTAGATGGAACAAACATACTTGTACTGGAACTTTTCTGGTAGATGGAACAAGCATACTTGTACTGGAACTTTACTGGTAGATGTAACTAATAAGATATTTGTACTGGAACTTAACTGGTAGATGGAACAAACAGATATACTTGTAATGAAACACAATTCAGTATGTACTTTCCACGTCCACGTAGTGAGTTCTGGGAATTTTGTATGCCTAGGTCATTCAAAATAACTGAGAGCTGCTCACAATATATATATTAGTCTAGGCCTTTACAATATATACATATAATGTCATATATTGTACTACAATGTTTTGTTTCTTGTGTAAAAATAATTTGTTTCTTGTTTGATGGTAGTCAACTGACCAGGGAGATGGTGGGATGGCTGGCACTGCTGAACTTCCTCCTCTCCCCCTGATGTACAGTAGTTCATGTACCGTATTCAGTACTAGTGAAACGCTCGATCGACAATGCTCGGGTGTTTACCCTTGAACTAACGGGTGAGGGTTAGTGAGTGCAGAAAACTGTGACCAACACATCATGGAGTTTCTTGCTATATTAAAATTCCTTTAATGTGAGTGATAGACAGCACTCAAACTGAAATGAACCTAACCCATCCTAATCTAATCTAGCCTAACCTAACCTAGGCTACGTTAGGTTATGTTGCGTCAAGTTGGCTTAGGGCTGGAAATATATATTTTTTAATCAATATAAAAATAACATTAAAGTGAAGTTCTATTCAACACAGTGTAGAAAAAAATATATTTTAATTGTAGTGCCCTGCAGTGCCCCTCCCTCCATACCTTCCCAAAAAAAGAAAATGTTGTAATACTGTATAACGTTTAACCTGCTACTGGGCACTAGGACGCCTATGAAAAAATAAAATGATTGTAATGAGTTTTATTGCGAATAATTTATAGAAAAGTCCACAAACAAACTTTAAACATGTAGTGATATTTATTTACATGTCATGTTTTGGTTCTAGTACTTTTTTTGTGCAAAGGGAGAGGCAGAACCCCCACTCACTCTACTGACAGTGAAAAAGTCAGAGTCCAGGTGAGCAAGAAAATTGAAGAGGGCAACACAGTGGGGGCAATAAGAATTATTACCAGTGAAGATACAGTTGCTCCCAGGGATGCTGACACGGCTGAAGCACTTAGAGGAAAGCACCCTGCCAGGGAAACCAGAGGCACCAACAGTTCCAACACCTCTGTCCCCACTATGGAACCATTGATAGTGGAAGACTCAGACATTTACAAAGCAATAATGTCGTTCCCATCTGGCTCTGCTGGGGGTTACACTGGAATAAGGCCACAGCATTTAAAGGAAATGGTTAATCCAGTTATTTGGGAAATTGCAGAGACACTGCTTTCAGAGATCACAAGGTTCGTCAACAATTCCTTGGCTGGGCTGATCCCCGATGAAATTAGACCTTTCTTTTTTGGTGCAACACTTTGTGCACTTAAAAGAAGGATGGAGGAATTCGGCCAATTGCAGTAGGCAACACCTTACGCCGCCTCGTATCCAAAGCTGCTGTCCGAAGTATTCGTGCACAGGCAGCCATGATGCTTCAACCAAACCAGCTTGGCTTTGGGGTCTCTCAAGGAAGTGAAGCAGCGGTTCATGCAACAAGGGCGTATATCAACAACCTGCCTGAGGACAATGCAGTGGTAAAATTAGATTTCAAGAATGCGTTCAATCTCCTGAAAAGAGACGTGGTATTAGCAGCAGTACAAGAACATTTCCCTGGTCTCTTCCCTTTTGTTTCAGCCGGGTATAGCAAGGAATCAATGCTTCTCTTTGGAGAGCATGAAATTACATCATCGGAGGGTGTCCAACAAGGGATCCTCTTGCACCATTTCTCTTCTGTATAGCAGTTAGGGAAATCACAGTCAGACTGACCAGCGAGCTAAACATCTGGTTCCTAGATGATGGCACACTAGCAGGTACAAAAGAGTCCCTCCTACATGACCTTACACAGGGAATGACACGGGACAGGAAATGGGTCTCATCCTGAATCCATCCAAATGTGAAATCATCTCAGTCAGTCAACAAGTGATAAATGCATTTAGAGCAAAACTACCAGGAGCAGCAGTCATTGCCCCCACAAATAGTGTCTTGCTAGGAGCACCTCTGGGAAGCAATGCCATTGACACAATTCTCAGGAAGAAATTGGAAGAGTTAAGGAGAATGGAACAACGAATAGGCAATCTGGACACCCACGATGCCTTGTACCTTCTCACAAAGTGCTTGAGTCTGCCCAGGTTGACATATTTCCTAAGATGTGCACCTTCATATGATAACCCTATAAATGCACGAATATGACAGTATTCTGAGGCAGATTTTTACGAAAGTACTTAACCTTACTCTAGAAGACGGGCAGTGGAACCAAGCTACACTTCCAGTCAGACTAGGAGGCATTGTGTCCGCAAGTCATCACAGATTGCGTTACCTGCTTTCTGTCCTCGTGTATTGCATCCAGAGAGCTTGTAGCAGCGATTCTCCCTGAACATCTTAGGGACAAGGTAGGAGTCCAGGGCCAAAAATTCATTGACGGAGCAATGATCTGGGATAATCTAACGGGCTCTGGAGCCAGACCTGCTCCCCCCAACAACTACAAACAATCGCACTGGGATGGTCCAATAGTGGAAAATATTGCCTCAACAATGCTTCAGAGTGTGTCAGGGAAGGATAGAGCCCGCCTCCTGGCAGTGAGAGCCCCTCATGCTGGGGATTTTCTGTTGGCTGTTCCCAACTCCAGCCTTGGCACACGTCTCGACCCACAGACCATCCGCATCGGTGTTGCCCTTCGACTTGCCGCCCCTATTCTCGCCGAACACAGGGTATTTGTGGCAGTGAAGCAGCAGACCGATTCGGGTACCATGGTCTTGTGTGCCGTAAATCCGAGGAAAGATTGCAAGACATGAGGAGGTTAATAACATTATCAAGAGGAGCCTCACAACAGCTGGATGCCCAGCAGTAAGGGAGCCACCCCCAACTATGCAGATCTGATGGCAGCCAGAAGCGTCCAGATGGTATCACCCTTCAAGCCTGGACAGATGGAAGCAGGTGGTGTGGGACTATACATGTGCATCTACCTTGGCTGATACCTATCTCCAATACACCAGGGAGGGAAAGGGGGGGCAGCTGCCAGCTTCAGGGAATCCCAAAGTCTAGAAAATATGGAGAACTTGCCCATCATTATATGTTTGTTCCCATAGGCTCAGAGACCCTTGGCTCATGGGGAAAAAAGTGCATCTAAATTCCTTAAGGAGCTGGGAAAAAGACTCATCAGGGTAACTAGGGATCCCAGGGCAGCTAGTTTTCTGTTCCAGCGGCTCAGTGCGGCTGTTCAGAGGGGTAATGCCTGCTGTATTTTGGGCACACGCCCCAGCTCTGAGGAGCTGGATGAGATTTTCGCCTTAAAACGGTGATACACACGTAACAACATGTACCGTATATGCCACCTTTATATCAACAATGTATCTCTTAAATCTTCTGTACCATATTATTAATAAAATATAATATTGGTAAAAAAAAAAAAATATACAAAAGAGGGGGTTGGGAGGGGAAGGGGAAATATTAAAAGGGCTTCAGAAGAAACCAAAATTTTTTTTCCTTGAAGTCTTTTTTATAATTCCCCCCCGGGGAAATGGGTCCCACAATTTCCCAAGGTGGACCCCACCTATATATATATAAATAAATATATTTATAATATATTATATTATATTATAATATTTTTATATATAAAAAATATAAAATTTTATACACAACCCCCGGCCGATCCCACCAAGGGAAAGGGGGACCTAAAAAAAAAAAGGGAAAAAGGTTCTTTTTTTAAAATTTATAACGATACGGGGAAAAGGGGTTAGGCCTCTTATCCCGGGCATTTTCTCCATATTAAATAAAATTTTTCTGGCATAATTACTAAAACTAATTGCTGTGACAGAAAATTTTTTCAAAAATTTTACAAGTGCAAGTATTTTTAATTGACTTTTGCTACTTTTTCTAAACAACTTAATATTACTGACAAGTTACGTTAAAATGATCACATATTGCGTTTTTGTATTTAAACCCTTAAAATAAAATTCACACTGAAAAAGATTTTAATTTTAAAGAAAAATTTTTACGAATTAAAAAAGGCTTTGTGACAGTGATTTTATGTTTAAAATTTGCTTAATTACAAGGATACCTCCCTGGGGGATTGCTCGAAGGGTTTTTATATTACTTATTCAACCACATATTACTACCCCGGGGTTAGAACTTTTTGGTAACTTTTTAGAAAAATAAAAACAAAAAGGCACAATCCGTGACGGGAAAACAAAAAACCAGATAACCCCCCACGGGAAGAGAAGTACCACGGGTTTCGATCCAACTTGGACCTTTTAAAAATCACGATCAATGTTATTGATCGATCGTGGGGAAAAATTTGAGATCTCTGGGGTTCTCACATCTTTATGCTACATGGAATGACACTCCGTAACATCAACGTAAAAGGTAGGCGTTTGAAATAATTGTACTAAAATATGTTTTTAAATGTACCTAAAAGTACGGGAAAAAAAAAATCGTATGCTTGGTTTAACGGTATAATTTTAAAATGGTTGCATGAAAATTTGGGTTTTTCTTTTAATTATTTAAAACCTTTGTAAAGAAAAAAAAAATGGTTCTTGAAAAGTAATCTAGCCCAGTTTAAATTATCTTTTATTAATTTTAATTTTTGTATGATGATATAAAATAAAAAAAATCGATAATTTTGCAATGGCGTAATTCCGGGTAAAAATAACATTGTGGCAACATGACGGGACCAACATGCCCCACCAAACCCGCTCATGTACCCTCCCCAACCCAACTTTTAAAGTAACCCTCACAGTTGTCGCTCAGTGATGACCCGGGTTTTAGTTCTTTGCTTCTGATGCTACTCCAGAGTTAGTTCTTTTGCTTCATGTTTTCTCCCCGATTTTCGTCGTTTCATGATGACTCCGTTTTAGTTCTGTCGCTTCAGGATGCACTCCAATTTTCTGTCGCTTCATGATGCTACTCCAGATTAGTTTGTTGCTTCATGATGCTACTCCAGATTATTCTGTTGCTTCAGGAGGATCCAATTAGTTTTGTTTTTCAGTGATCTACTCCACATTTTGTCTTTGCTTCATGAGGTATCCAAGTTGTTCTTCGCTTCAGTGACTACTCCAAGTTAGTTCTTTTGCTTCATGATGCTACTCCACATTAGTTCTGTTGCTTCAGTGATGCACTCAGATTTATTCTTCGCTTCAGGATGCAAACCCCCAGTTTTATTCTGTCGCTTCAGGATGATACTCCAGAGTTAGTTTTCTGTCGCTTCAGTGGCTACTCCGATTAGTTCTGCGCTTCAGTGAGCACCCCCAGAGTTAGTTCTGTCCTTCAGTGAGCTACTCCAAGTTAGTTTTTTTTCCTTCATGTGCACCCAGAGTTAGTTCTGTTGTTTCAGTATGCTATCCAATTAGTTCGTCGCTTCAGTATGCTCTCCAAGTTAGTTCTGTCCTTCAGTGATCACCCAATTAGTTCTGTCCTTCAGATGTTTATCCAATTAGTTCTGTTCTTCATGATGCACTCCAATTTTATTCTTCGCTTCAGTGTGTACTCCAATTTAAACCATACCCCCCGGTTTGAACCCCGGTCTAAGTCTCCAGAGTTAGTTCTGTTCTTCAGTGATGCATCCGAGTTAGTTCTGTTGTTTCATGAGCACTCCAGATTAGTTCTGTTGCTTCAGTATGCTCTCCTGAGTTAGTTCTGTTGTTTCAGTGAGCCTCCAGATTTATTCTGTTGCTTCATGATGCTACTCCTGATTAGTTTCTGTTGCTTCTGAGCTACCCACATTATTCTGTGCTTCATGAGCTACCCTGAGTTATTCTGTCGTTTTCATATGTTACTCCAGAGTTAGTTCTGTTGCTTCATATGCTACTCCCAGATTAGTTTTTTTGCTTCAGTGATGCTACCGGAGTTTATTCTGTTGCTTCATGATGCTACTCCAGTTTTAGTTCTGTTGCTTCAGTGTCTCTCTGGAGTTAGTTCTTTGTTTTCAGTGATGCTCCGGGATTTAGTTCTTTGTTCAGTATGCTACTCTGGAGTTAGTTCTGTTGCTTCGTGGTGCACTCGGGAGTTATTCTGTTGTTCAGTGAGCATTTGGGAGTTGTTCTGTTGCTTCAGTGATGTACTGGGGAGTTTTTTCTGTTGCTTCAGTGAGCTACTCTGGAGTTTTTTGTTTTTCATTTATCACTCCGGTTATTTCTGTTGCTTCAGGATGCACTCCTGAGTTATTCTGTTGCTTCATGTGCACTCGGGGTTATTTCTGTTGCTTCAGTGATGCTATTTGGGGGTTAGTTCTGTTTTTAGTGAGCTATTTGGAGTTAGTTCTTTTTGCTTCAGTGATGCTACTCCAGAGTTATTCTTTGCTTCGGGATGCTATTGATTAGTTCTGTTGCTTCAGTGAGTACTCCAGAGTTAGTTCTGTTGCTTCAGTGATGCTACTCCAAGTTATTCTTGTCGCTTTCAGTGATTTTTACTCCAGAGTTAGTTCGTCGCTTCATATCTACTCCAGATTTATTCTTTTCCTTCAGTGTTTTCTACTCCAAGTTGTTCGTTGCTTATGATGCTACTCCCTGAGTTGTTCTTTTTGCTTCAGTGTGACCCCAATTTTGTTCTGTCGCTTCAGTGAGCTACCCCAAAGGTTTTTTCTTTTTGCTTCAGGATGTACCCCAGATTTAGTTCGTTTGCTTCAGGATGCACTCCAGAGTTAGTTCTGTTGTTTCGTGATGCTACTCCAGAGTTTTTTCTTTTGCTTCAGGATCTACCCCCAGAGTTATTCTGTTGCTTCAGTTGCTACTCCAGATTAGTTCTTTGCTTCATGATCACCCAGAGTTAGTTTTGTGCTTCAGTTAGCTACTCCAAGTTAAACCATCCCCCCGGCCGGGTTTAAAACCCGGGGTCATGATCCCCAAGTTATTCTTTCTTCGTATGCTCCCCAGATTGTTCTGTTGTTTCATGACTATCCAGAGTTAGTTCTTTGCTTCATGTGCTACTCCTGAGTTAGTTCGTTGCTTCAGTGATGCTACCCCAAGGGGTTTTTTCTTTTGTTCAGTGATGCTACTCCTGAGTTGTTCTGTTGCTTCAGTGATGCTACCCCACAGTTAGTTCTGTTGCTTCAGTAAATGTTTCTCCTGAGTTTTTTCTGTCGCTTCGTGATTTTACCCCCAATTAGTTCTGTTTTCATGATGCTTCCAGATTATTTGTTGCTTCATATGCTACTCTGGAGTTATTCTTTTTGTTCTGATGCTACTCCAAGTTAGTTCTGTTCTTCAGGAGCCTCTGGAGTTAGTTCGGTTGTTTCAGTATGTACTCTGGATTAGTTTTGTTGCTTCAGTGAGCTACTCGGGAGTTATTCTGTTGCTTCAGGGGTGCTCTCTGGAGTTATTTTTGTTGCTTCAGTGAGCACTCGGGATTAGTTCTGTTGCTTCAGTGATGCTACTCTGGATTTTTAGTTCTTTGCTTCGGATGCACTCTGGAGTTAGTTCTGTTGTTTTCATGATGCACTCCAAGTTAGTTCTTTTTTCAGGATGCTACTCCGGGTTTAGTTCTGTTGCTTCATTTTTCACTCGAGTTAGTTCTTTTGCTTCAGTGATGCTACCGGGATTTAGTTCTGTTGCTTCAGTGATGCAAATTGGAAGTTTGTTGCTTCAGTGATCACTCCAAGTTAGTTCTTTTGTTTCATGTTTCTACTCCGGGTTTTTATTCTTTTGTTTCAGTGATGCACTCCAAGTTATTTTCTGTTGCTTCGTGATGCACTCCAGAGTTGTTTGTCCTCAGTGATGCACCCAGATTATTCTGTCGCTTCATATGCTACTCCAGATTTTTAGTTCTGCGCTTCAGTGAGCATCCAGAGTTAGTTCTGTTGCTTCATGATGCACTCCTGAGTTTTCTTTGCTTCGTGATGCCCCAGGTTTTTTTCTGTCGCTTCAGTGACACTCCGAGTTAGTTCTGTTGCTTCAGTGATGCACTCCAATTATTTCCCGTTCTTCAGTGATGCTACTCCAGATTAGTTCTGTTGTTCAGTGATCAAAATCCAGGTTAGTTCTGTTGCTTCAGTGAGCTACCCGAGTTTTTCTTTTTGTTTCATGATGCTACCCCAAGTTAGTTCTGTTGTTTCAGTGATGCTACTCCAGAGTTATTCTGTTCTTCAGTGATGCATCTGGGAGTTCTGTTGCTTCATGAGCTACCCAGATTTTTTGTTGCTTCAGTGATGCTATCCAAGTTAGTTTCTTTTTGCTTCAGTGATGCTACTCCGAGTTAGTTCTTTTGCTTCAGTGATGCACTCCAAGTTATTTCGTTGCTTCAGTGATGCACTCCAGATTTTAGTTCTGTTGCTTCTGGCTACCCCAGAGTTATTCTGTTGCTTCAGTATGCTACTCCAAGTTTTTCGCTCATCCTTTACCATTTTTAAAAACAACACATTTTCCCCTAATTTTACGTCTTTTCCTAAAGGTGGCAGATTCGTCCTTCATTCCTTCGTTCCCGGAAAAATTTTCCGAAAAATAATAAAATTCGTCACCCTTTTGTATTTTTTTTCCCGTGCATTTATGTTCACTTTTATATGGAGACAAGAACCATAATAAATCTAAAGAAACGTTTCTATATTTTTTAAGGGAAAAAAAATTTTAAAACCAGGACTCCCAAATAATGTTTTTTTTTTTTTTCATTCATTTTTATTGAGATTCATATTATATTTCATAAGGCCATTTATTTTTTTTCCCCCGAATTAAAACCTTTCATTTTCCGCATTAAAATGCATCTGCCCTGCATCAACCAATCTACACTATACAGTGCGCCTAGTGTCTCACATTTTTTAGTCGATGTCCATTATAGTGCATTGCAAAATTCACATGTCGATCATTTCCCCCTCTAGTCGAGTGTGAATAACAAGGGTCTCATACTGAGCTATGGAAAACCCTTTGACCTCCCCATTTTTAATTTCTTTCCCTTTTGCAAACTCCGTTGCCCTACGGAGAGGCAGTTTCCCATTCAAATAATTTTTCCTTGCCTTTTCCTTTTTTGAACTCTATCTAAGGCCTTTCCCCAAATCACATACGAAAAATCTTATTTATTTTCATGATCTACCTTACAAGTGAACCTTAGTGAATAAAGCTTAATAAAAATTTTTAAGCATTCGCCCCTTGGAAACACGTGTTTAGACCATTGATCAATTTAATTTTTCAAGGTGACTTCGAATTGCCCCCTGCATTTTGATCAATCACTTTTTCCCCAACGGGGTAAACTTAACTAACTGGTCATAAATTTTGAAGATAAGGGCCGTCTACTGTCCCCCCATCTGAAAACCAGTCACTAGACCGACCTAGCAGGCAAAAGTACATGATTCCTTTCATCAATTACCATACACTTGCCACCATTAAACCCCACCCCCACCCAACGACCCCATCCCCCCCCCTACCGTCATTTACCCCTACCAGCATCATCCTCCCTCAACTTCACACGTACCACCATTATCACCATCATGACTACACTACCCCCATCGTTTCCTAACCCCTACCCCCATCATGGCTACCCCCCACACTACCATCATGACTACACCACTACCCCCATCCCGGCTAACAATACCCATCTACTACAAACCCCTACCCCCCTCATCACACAACCACTACCAAAAATCATACCATCACATACACAACTACCAACATCACTTCCATCATCACTATTTCCAAAAAACACAACTCCACACATCTTTTCTACCACCATCACCATTATCATCATCATCATTACCCCATCTTCACTTACCATCCCATTACCTCACATTTCCACCACCCTCACATACCACTACAACCCCCATCACCATTTAAAAACCCCCATTTCTCCGCCTCTCATTTCTACCACAAACACCATACCAGCATCATCACTACCACCTCACCCCCACATTACTACCCCCATCATCTTTACCTCATCCTACACCCAATCCCATTTCCACCTCTCAACCTCTCTTCACAACCACCATCACCATTACCCTCATCATTCTCCCCAATCTCATTAATACCACCGTCCCATTCCATCATCTTGCTACCCTCATCACTACCCCCATCACCCTTTCCTCATCACTACCACCATCCCCATTTTCCTCATATCGACCATCCAAAAACTACCCCCTAAACCACGTCCCATAAAAACTATCAAACTACCATTACTCTCTTCCATGTACAAACTGCTTATCTTTAATTCCCCAGCCCCTGTTTAACCCTAAACCCACAGGGTCATAAGACCCCGGAACCTTAGTAATTAATCATGTTGGCCCCGGGGAGGAGAGTCTCCCTGTTTGGATTTAAAAACCCCGAGGGGATAAGGGCCCAAGTAAGGAATAACCAACTGTTTTTTTGCACTGTGTGTGTGTGTGTGTGTGTGTGTGTGTGTGTGTGTGGGTGTGTGTGTGTTGTGTGGTGTGTGGTGTGTGTGTGTTGTCAGCGCTGCATACTCGCGTTTGTTTCCCTGTTTAGTTAATTATGTTGTATTTCTTGTGTTTAAAACCCTAGTATTTTACAAGGTAGCAGTGTTGACAAAAGCTGTGTTCAGTGTTGACAAAATTGCTTGTTTAGTGTTTACAACATTGCGTGTACAGTGTTTACAACATTTTGGCTGTGTTTTGGGGACAAATTTCTGTGTTGCAGTGTTGCAACGCTGTTTCAGTGTTGACAACATGCTGTGTTGCATGTTGACAACATTGGGGGTTTCAGTGTTGACAACATGCTGTGTTCAGTGTTTAAAAACTGCTGTGTTGCAGTGTTTTACAACATGCTGAGTTGCAGTGATGACTGCGTTTGCGTGTTGGGGAAAATGCTGTTTGGCCCGTGTTGACAACATTTCTTTTTCGTGTTGACAACATGCTGTGTTTTAGTGTTTTACAACATTTCTGTGTTCTGTTGCAACATTGCTGGTTTCAGTGTTGAAACATGCTGTGTTTCATGTTTGACAACATTTTCTGTGTTGCAGGTTAAACTTTTCTGTGTACAGTGTTACAACATTGCTGTGTTGAGTGTTGACAAAGCTGTGTTGCAGTTTGACAACTCTGTTTGCAGTTTACAAAATTGCTGTGTTGCAGTTTGACAACATGCTGGTTCAGGTTGACAAAATCTGTGTTGCGTTTTTTAAACATGTGTTTGCGTGTTGACAACATTGCTGTGTTTTAAATGTTGACAAAATGGTGTGCAGTGTTGACAACGTTTTCTTTGTTCTGTTAAACTGCTTGTTGCAGGTTTTACAACATTGCTTTTTTTTGCAGTGTTGCAAAATGCTGTGTACGTGTTGAAAAACATACGTGTACAGTGTTGACAAAATTGCTGTTTGCAGTGTTGCAACAGCTTTACAGTGTTGACAACATGCTGTGTGCAGTGTTGACACCCTTGCGTTTGCAGTGTTGACAATATTGGTTTGGTTTCAGTGTTGAAACATTGCTTTATTGCAGTGTTTACGTGTGTGGTTTTGGTTTGGTGTTGGTGGTGTGTGTGCGGTGTGTGTTTGTGTATGGGTGTGTTGTGTTGTTTTGGGGTTTGGTGGTGTGGTTATGTGTATGGTGTGTTGTGTGTATGTGTGTGTGTGTTGTTTCGTGCTGTGTGTGGTGTGTTGTGTTGTGTGTGTGTGCGTGTGTGTGTGTTGTGTGTGTTGAAGGTAGCAGTGTTGACAACATCTGTGTTCAGTGTTGCAACATGCTGTGTTGCAGTGTTGAAACATGCGTGTTGCGTGTTTACATGCTGTGTTGCAGTGTTTTCAAATGCGTGTTGCAGTGTTGACAACTGCTGGTTCAGGTTTTTTAAACATTTTGGTTTGCAGTTTACAACATCTGTGTAGCAGTGTTGACAAAGCTGTGTTGCGTGTTGACAACATGCGTTAGCATGTTGACAACATGCTGTGTTGCATGTTTAAACATTGCGTGTTGCAGTGTTTTGTGTGTGGTGTGTGTGTGGTGGGGTTTTGTGTTGTTACTCACCAATTTTAATTTCAGGGGCGAGTCAAATCCTGGCCCCCCCTTCACTGGCGCTACTAGGGCCCCTTCCCGCTCCATGAGCTTTATCAACCCCTTATTTAAAGCATGTATGGATCCTGCCTCCCTACATCACTTCCCCCTTTTCCACTTCCGACTACTCTTGGGGAGGAAATACTTTTCCCAACACCCTTGTTTCATCTGAGTCTTCACTTCCAATGTGCCCCTTTTTTGCTTTTCCCATCTCGGACATCCTGTCTCTGTCCACCTTTTCTTTTCCCCTCATATTTTATATGTCATTTTTCATATCCCTTTTTTTTCTCAAGTCTTCCAGTTTGTCAGGTGGGAAATTTTTCCCTTTAAACCCCTTCCCCCGTAACAACCCCCTTTTTTTAGAAGTCTTGTTGCAAAACCCTTTTACTTTTTTGTATTTTTCCCTTACTGCTGGCTAGGTGTGGGTTCCAAACTGGTGCTCTACTCCAAATATAGCCAACGTACCGGGTACAGGGGCCTGAACGATTCCATTAGATGTCGGGAAAGCTGTTCTTAGTTTCTAGGTGCCCGTAAATTTTGAACAAGTTATTTTTGGGAGATGTGCCCCAGGGAAATTCCTTTTATCTCACCCCAAGATCCTTTTTTCGGGGGTGGGTTTGTAGTCCGGCCCCATTTTACCCCCCCTGCTCCGTCTGCATCTTCTTTGCCCCCCTTAATCTTCATGACTTTGCATTTGGGGGGTTGAACTCCAGGAGCAAGTTACTGGATCAGGCCTGCACATGTCCGGATCCCTTTGTAGTTCTGCCTGGTCCTTGTCCGATTGAATTCTTCTCTTCAACTTCACATCATCAGCAAACAGGGAGTCTAGTTCTTCCTTCATGTCGTTCACAAGTACCAGAAAAAGCACTGGGCCTAGGACTGACCCCTGTGGGACCCCGCTCGTTACAGGCGCCCACTCCCTGTTTCGATAGATGTATTGAATATTGATGTTAGAGGTACACATAGCGCCTTTGCTCCCTCTCTCAGGACCCATGGAGAGATGTTATCTAGCCCCATTGCCTTTGAGGTATCTAGCTCACTCAGAAGCCTCTTCACTTCTTCCTCGGTTGTGTGCACTGTGTCCAGCACTTGATGGTGTGCCCCACCTCTCTGTCTTCCTGGAGCCCCTTCTGTCTTCTCTGTGAACACTTCTTTAAATCTCTTGTTGAGTTCCTCACATACTTCATGGTCATTTCTTGTTGTTTCTCCTCCTTCCTTCCTTAGCCTGATTACCTGGTCCTTGACTGTTGTTTTCCTCCTGATGTGGCTGTATAACAGCTTCGGATCAGATTTGACTTTTGCTGCTATGTCGTTTTCATATTGTCGTTGGGCCTCCCTTCTTATCTGTGCATATTCATTTCTGGCTCTACGACTGCTCTCCTTATTCTCCTGGGTCCTTTGCCTTCTATATTTCTTCCATTCCCTAGCACACTTGGTTTTTGCCTCTCTGCACCTCTGGGTGAACCATGGGCTCATCCTGGCTTTTTCATTAATACTGTTACCCTTGGGTACAAACCTCTCCTCAGCCTCCTTGCACATTGTTGCTACATATTCCATCATCTCATTAACTGGCTTCCCTGCCAGTTCTCTGTCCCACTGAACCCCGTTCAGAAAGCTCCTCATTTCCGTGTAGTCCCCTTTCTTGTAATTTGGCTTCATTCGTCCTGGCCTTCCTGCTTCCCCCTCCGCTTGTAGCTCTACTGTGTATTCGAAGCTTAAAACCACATGATCGCTGGCCCAAAGGGGTCTTTCATGTGTGATGTCCTCAATATCTGCACTACTCAAGGTGAATACTAGGTCCAGTCTTGCTGGTTCATCCTCTCCTCTCTCTCTCTTGCAGTGTCCCTTACGTGTTGGTACATGAAGTTTTCCAGTACCACCTCCATGTGTGTCTGTATATGTGTGTGTGTCTGTATGTGTGTGACTGTATGTGTGTGTGATCCTCAGACAAACAGAGAAATTAAATCCAAACAAACCCCCGGGCCCTGATGAACTGTTCACAACGGTTTTAAAGGAATGTAAGGTGGAACTTAGTGAACCTTCGGCTAGTCTTCTCAACATATCACTACAAACTGGCATAGTGCCAGACAACTGGAAAGTGGGAAATGTAATACCTATTTTCAAAGTAGGAGACAGGTCCTTAGCTTTGAACTATAGACCAACAAGCATTACATACATAGTGGGAAAATTTATAGAATCAATAATTGTAGAGGCAATTCGTAGCCATTTTGAAAGGCACAAATTCATTAATGAATCTGCCTTACGAATTTACTAACTTCTTTCACCAAGGTATCTGAGGAGGTCGATCATGGTAATGAATATGATATTGTGTATATGGACTTCAGTAAGGCTTTTGATAGAGTTCCACATCAGAGGTTATTGAGCAAACTTAAGGCACACAGAATAGGAGAAATTTTTCTTGGGTAGAGGCGTGGTTGACAGATAGGCAGCAGAGAGCTTGCATAAATGGGGAGAAATCAGAGTGGAGGTGCATCACGAGTGGTGTTCCACAAGGGTCAGTGTTGGGCCCTTTGTTGTTCACAGTTTATATAAACAACATTGATGAGGGAATAAATAGGACATAAGCAAGTTTGCTGATGATACCAAAATGGGTCGCCTAATTCATTCAAATAAGGACATTAGAGCACTCCAGGAACATTTGAATAGACTGATGCAGTGGTCGGAGAAGTGACAGATGCAGTTTTAAAATAGACGAATGCACAGTTTTAAATATTGGAAAAGAAAATAACCATGCCACATATAAACTAAAGGATGTAGATCTTAATATTACTGATTGCAAAAAGGATTTGGGAGTTCTGGATAACAGTACTCCAAAAGCAAGAACAACAGTACATAAATGCTCGCAATAAAGCTAACAGAATCCTTGCTTCATATTAAGGAGCATGAATAATAGGAGTCCTCAGGTTGTTCTTCAACTCTATATATCTTTGATTTGACCTCATTTAGATTATGCTGCTCAGTTCTGGTCACCGTATTACAGAATGAATATAATTACACTGGAAAACGTACAAAGGAGAATGACAAAGTTGATCCCATGTATCAGAAATCTTCCCTATGAGGATAGACTTACGGCCCTGAATCTACACTCTCTGGAAAGGCGTAGAATTATGGGTGATATGATTAAGGTGTATAAATGGAAAACAGGAATAAATAAAGAGAATATAAACAACATGCTAAAAATATCTAACCAAGACAGGACTCGCAGCAATGGTTTTAAGTTGGAAGAAATTCAGATTCAGGAAGGATATAGGAAAGCACTGGTTTGGTAATAGAGTTGTGGATGAGTGGAACAAACTCCCAAGTACCGTCATAGAAACTAAGGCGTTGTGTAGCTTTCAAAATATGTTAGATAAATACATGAATGGATGTGGGTGGGTGAGTTGGACCTGACTGGCTTGAGCTAGTAGATCTGTTGCCGTGCCCCTTCCTTAAGTGGATGTGACCTGACCTGACTAGGTGGGTCATTGGTTTATGCCGGGAGGTGACTTGGACCTGTCTTGCATGGGCCAGTAGGCCTGCTGCAGTGTTCCTGTCTATCTTGTCTTGTATGTGTGTGTGTTTGTGTGTACTTACCTAGCTGTACTCACCGATTTGTGGTGGCAGGGATCGAGTCATAGCTCCTAGCCCAGCCTCTTCGCTGAACACTACTAGGTCCACTATCTACCTTTTCCATGAGTTTATCTTACCTCTTCTTAAAGCCATGTATGGATTCTGCCTCCACTACATCACTCTCCAGATTGTTCCACTTCCTGACTACTCTATGACTTACAAAATATTTCCTAACATCTCTGTGACTCGTCTAAGTTTTCAAATTCCGGCTGTGACCCCTTGTTGCTGTGTCCCATCTCTGGAACATTCAGTATCTGTCCACCGCGTCAATTTCTATCAGCATTTTATATGTTGTTATCATGTCCTGTCCTATCCCTCCTGTCCTCCAGTGTTGTCAGGTGGATTTCTCTTAACCTCTCCTCGTAGGACATACCCCCTTAGCTCCGGGACTAGTCTTGTTGCAAACCCTTGCATTTTCTCTAATTACTTAACTTGCTTGACAAGGTGTAGCTTCCATATTGGTGCTGCATACTCCAATATGGGCCTGATGTACACAGTGTACAGTGTCTTGATTTTATCGTTACTCAGGTGTCGAAGCGCTATTCTCAGGTTTGCCAGGCTCCCATGTGCTGCAGCAGTTATTTGGTTGATGTGCATCTCAGGAGATGTGCTCGGTGTGCTGCTCACCCCAATATCCTTTTCCTTGAGTGAGTTTGCAGCCTCTGACCTCCTAGGCTTTACTCCATCTGCGGTATTCTTTGTCCTTCCCCAAACTTAATGACTTTGCACTCGCTGGGGTTAAACTCCAGGAGCCATTTGTCAGACCAGGCTTGCAGTCTGTCCAAATCTTGTAGGCTTTCCTGATTCTCGTCCACTTGTATTCTTCTCATTAGCTTCACATCATCTGCGTATGTGGGTATGTGTGTGTGTGTGTGTGCGTGTGTGTGTGTGCGTGTGTAGGTGTCTCACCTACACACACGCTCACCTACTCAGCTCCTGGCCCCGCCTCCTAGATCACGTTGATCAGCATCACTGATTTCTGGCTTTTTGGGCCTTATCATATCTATTCTTGAAGCTATGTATTGAGTTTGCCTCCACTACTACCTCGTCCAAGCCCTTCCACTTATCAAGCAGCTTAAGATTTAGCAAACACTTCCTTACATCACTATTGCGTCTCCTGGTCTTCTTAACAAAAGCAGTCTGTCTCTCCTTGCTCGATCTCTTCCTCTGTCTCTTAGGATTTTGCATTTCATAATCATGTCTTTCATTGTCCGTCTCTAGTTAGATTTAGTTTATTCACTCTCCTAGCATAACATTCGTGTTTTGTGCCTGAAATTTCCGGTTATAAAACCTACCACGTTGTTGGCTTCGTTGTTTCCAACAAGACTTTCTTTTTTCAACAAGTCGGCCGTCTCCCACCAATGCAGGGCGACCCAAAAAGAAAGAAAATACTCAAAAAGAAAATGCTTTCATCATCATTCAACACCTCACTCACACATAATCACTGTTTTTGCAGAGATGCTCAGAATACAACAGTTTAGAAGCATAAAACAGTTTAGAAACATATCCGACCAAACTGCCAATATCCCAAACCCATCCTTTAAAGTGCAGGCATTGTACTTCCCATTTCCAGGACTCAAGTCCGGCTATATAAAAATAACCAGTTTCCCTGAATTCCTTCACTAAATATTACCCTGCTCACACTCCAACAGATCATCAGGTCCCAAATACCATTCGTCTCCATTCACTCCTATCTAACACGCTCACCCATGTTTACTGGAAGTCCAAGCCCCTTCCCCACAAAACCTCCTTTACCCCCTCCCTCCAACCTTTTCGAGGACGACCCCTACCCCGCCTTCCTTCCCCTACAGATTTATTCGCTCTCCATGTCATTCTACTTTGATCCATTCTCTCTAAATGACCAAACCACCTCAACAACCCCTCTTCAGCCCTATGGCTAATACTTTTATTAACTCCACACCTCCTAATTTCCACATTCCGAATTCTCTACATAATATTTACACCACACATTGCCCTTACACAGGACATGTCCACCGCCTCCAACCGCCTCCTCGCTGCAGCATTTACAACCCAAGCTTCACACCCATATAAGAGTGTTGGTACTACTATACTTTCATACATTCCCTTCTTTGCCTCCATAGATAACGTTTTTTTATCTTCAAATAGACCTCAACGCACCACTCACCTTTTTTCCTTCATCAATTCTATGGTTAACCTTCATAAATCCATTAACTGACACATCTACTCCCAAGTATCTGAAAGCATTCACTTCTTCCATTCTCCTTCGCTCCAATTTGATATCCAATTTTTCTTTACCTAAATCATTTGATACCCTCATCACCTTACTCTTTTCTATGTTCACTTTCAACTTTCTATCTTTACACACTCTCCCAAACTCGTCCACTAACCTTCGCAACTTTTCTTCAGAATCTCCCATAAGCACAGTATCATCAGCAAAAAGTAACTGTGTCAATTCCCATTTTGTATTTGATTCCCCATAATTTAATCACACCCCTCTCCCCAACACTCTAGCATTTACTTCTGTTACAACCCCATCTATAAATATATTAAACAGCCATGGTGACATTACACATCCCTGTCTAAGACCTACTTTTACCGGGAAGTAGTCTCCCTCTCTTCTACACACCTTAACCTGAGCCTCACTATCCTCATAAAAACTCTTTACAGCATTTAGTAACTTACTACCTATTCCATATACTTGCAACATCTGCCACGTTGCTCCCCTATCCACTCTATCATATGACTTTTCTAAATCCATAAATGCAATGAAAACTTCCCTACCTTTATCTAAATACGTTCACGTATATGCTTCAATGTAAACACTTGATCTACACTTCCCCTACCCACTCTGAAACCTCCTTGCTCATCCTGTAATTCTTTCAATAATAACCCTACCGTACACTTTTCCTGGTATACTCAGTAAACTTATACCTCTATAATTTTTACAATCTCTTTTGTCCCCCTTCCCTTTATATGAAGGAACTATACACACTCTCTGTCAATGTCTAGGTACCTTCCCCTTTTTCATACATTTATTAAACAAAAATACCAACCGCTCCAGCACTATTTCCCCCCCCCCCTTGCTTTTAAAATTTCTCTCATGATCCTGTCAGTTCCAACTGCTTTACCCCCTTTCATTCTACATAATGCCTCACACACCTCCCCCACACTCACATCCTGTTCTTCTTCACCCCTAAAAGATGGTATACCTCCCTGGCCAGTGCATGAAATTACCGCCTCCCTTTCTTCGTCGACATTTAAAAGTTCCTCAAAATATTCCCACCATCTACCCAATACCTCCATCTCCCCATCTACTAACTCCCCTACTCTGTTTTTAACTGACTAATTCATTCTTTCCCAAGGCTTTCTTAACTTGTTTATCTCACTCCAAATTTGTTTACTTATTTTCGTCAAAATTTCTTGACGGTGCCTCTCCCACTCTATCATCTGCTCTCCTTTTGCACTCTCTTACCAGTCTCTTCACATTTCTTTTACTCTCCACATACTCTGTTCTTCTTATAACACTCATCTGTTTTGTAAAAACCTCTTATAAGCTATCTTTTTCTCTTTTATCACACCTTTTACTTCTTCATTCCACCAATCACTCCTCTTTCCTCCTGCACCCACCCTCCTATAGCCACAAACTTCTGCCCCACATTTTAATACTGCATTTTTAAAACTATTCCAACCCTCTTCAACCCCTCCCTCCCACTACTCATACTTGCACTAGCTCACCTTTCTGCCAATAGTTGCTTATATCTCACCCAAACTTCCTCCTCCCTTAGTTTATTCACTTTCACCTCTCTCTTACTTGTTGTTGCCATTTTCCTTTTGTCCCATCTACCTCTTACTCTAACTGTAGCTACAACTAAATAATGATCCGATATATCAGTTGCCTCTCTATAAACATGTACATCCTGGAGTCTACCCATCAACCTTTTATGTGCCAATACATAATCTAACAAACTACTTTCATTACGTTCTATATCATACCTTGTATATTTATTTATCCTCTTTTTCATAAAATATGTATTATTTATTACCAAACCTCTTTCTACACATAGCTCAATTAAAGGCTCCCCATTTTCATTTACGCCTGGCACCCCAAATTTACCTACTACTCCGTCCACAACATTTTTACCTAATTTAGCACTGAAATCCCCAACCACAATTACTCTCACACTTGGTTCAAAACTCCCCATACACTCGCTCAACATTTCCCAAAATCTCTCTCTCTCCTCTACACTTCTCTCTTCCCCAGGTGCATATACGCTTACTATAACCCACTTTTTACATCCAACCTTTATTTTACTCCACATAATCCTTGAATTAATACATTTATACTCCCTCTTTTTCTGCTATAGCTTATCCTTCAACATTATTGATACTCCTTCTTTAGCTCTAACTCTATTTGAAACCCTGACCTAATCCCATTTACTTCTCCCCACTGAAATTCTCCCACCCCCTTCAGCTTTGTTTCACTTAGAGCCAGGACATCCAGATTCTTCTCATTCATAATATCCACAATCATCTCTTTCTTATCATTCGCACAACATCCACGCACATTCAGACTTCCCACTTTGACAATTTTCCTCTTTTTCTTTTTAGTAGGCTATACAGGAAAAGAGGTTACTAACCCATTGTTCCCGGCATTTTAGTTGACTTTTACAACACGCATGGCTTACAGAGAAGTGATTCTTATTCCACTTCCCCATTGATATAAAAAGAAAAGCAATAAGAACAAGAACTATTAAGATGTACATGTATGTGTAGTGTGATCTAAGTGTAAGTAGAAGTAGCAAGACATACCTGCAATCTTGCATGTTTATGAGACAGAAAAGACACCAGCAATCCAACCATCATGTAAAACAATTACAGGTTCTCGTTTTACACTCACTTGGCAGGACGGTAGTACCTCCCTGGGTGGTTGCCGTCTAATTGCTTGTGACCTACAATACACCATGAGTAAATTTTCCTTTAAGTAATGCTCTTATTTTATGTACAATAAATGCATATCCTTGCACTTTTTAACACCGAGTCATCCCTCAAACTTACAACTGTCCAGGTCTCTCTGCATACTCTGTCAGTGGGTCACAGAGGCTGCTCATCTCCCTAAATTCGTGTCATCTGCGTACTTTCCAATTGTGGAGGTTAATTTTAATTCTAGATCATTTATGTATTTTGAAACAAGACTGGGCTTAGGAGGGTCCCACGGGAGGACCCACTCGTGAAGTGTCGTCACTTAGACAATTCGTATTTAAAAGCTACTTAATGTTTCCTCTCAATGAGCAAATCACTGACCCAGTACTGGAGATAATCCCCTGTGCCATGAACCTTTAGTTTAATATTGGCCCACTATCAGCCAGTATTTTGCAGAGAGCCTTCATTCTTATGTTTCCATTTTTTTTCAATAATATCCAACTTTTAACTTTTTGTTGGGCAAATAATTCTACAGTTAATTTTCTAGGCCTAATTAGAGCTTTTCCATCTTACATGAAATAATTGACATTGCCGCTATCTAGCAGCAAACATTATTTTTCTTCCAAAATTAACCAAATAGAAAGCCCTGGTTCCAAGGCAGGTGAGGAGATAAGATGTGATGCTGTGTTATACTACATGTTACAGAGTGGTTCAAAGTCACTTATTAGTAGAAAAATGACATTCACACAAAAATTACGATAAAAAGCATAGGAGTAAAAGGTTACGGTAAAAGCCATTGGAGTTAGAAGTATCTTAGAATCAGCCAGTTTATAGCTTACAAGATGCATGTTCACTTCCCTCCATTATCCTGCTACTTGAAAAAAGAATATTGATTATTGGCTAAAGGATTTTTATTTTACAGAACATTTATTTAAGGTGTCATTCCTAATTACAGTTTCCATTAGTTTGCCACAAGTGATGTATGACTAACAGGGCGGTAGTCTGAGGGTGAGGACCTGTCTCCTCGTTGCAACACTGGAGTTAGATCAGAAAAATTTCAGTCGCATGACTTTTTACCTTCCTCAGTTGATTTATTGAGTACATCCTTTAATGCTATGAAATTTATTGAGTACATCTTTTAGCGTAATGCATTTTTTAAGTACATCTCTTAATTTTATGCGATTCGTTGGGTATCTCCTGCAGTTTGGTATCTGAATTTTGTTATTATTGTAGCTCATTTTTCTTGGTAAGAAAGAGAGTGAGAGTGAAAAGTAAGAGAGAGAGAGAGAGAGAGAGAGAGACAGACAGACAGAGAGACAGAGAGACAGAGAGAGAGAGAGAGAGAGAGAGAGAGAGAGAGAGAGAGAGGAAGAGAGAGAGAGAGGGAAAGAGAGAGAAAGAGAGATAAGGAAACAGTGCTGGCACTCTTAAAGCAGAGAGAGCCACGAGTGCCGCTCAGATAGTGCCCTGGTGCCACTGCTGTGTCTCACGCTGTGCGATTATGCCTCTACTTCACCACTGCTGTGTCTCGCGCTGTGCCACTGCCGTGTCTCACTCTGTGTCACTGCTGTGCCTCAGTCACTGATGTGTCACTGCTGTGCCTCAGTCACTGGTGTGTCACTGCTGTGTCTCACACTGTGTCACTGTTGTGCCACTGCTGTGCCTTATACTGTGTCACTGCTGTACCACTGCTGTGCCTCACTCTGCGCAACTGTTATGCAATTGCTACACTACTGTTCTGCATCACACTGTGCCACTAATATCACACTGTTGTGTCACTACTGTGTGTCACGCTGTGCCACTAATGTGTCTCACGTTGTACCACTACTGTCTCACTGCTGTGCCACTGCTGCGTTTCATGCTGTGCCATTATTGTGTCTCATACCACTACTGTCTCACTGCTCTACCACTGCTGTGTCACGCTGTGCCAGTACTGTGTCTCATACTGAGCCACTACTGAACATAAGAAAGAAGGAGCACTCCAGCAAGGCTACTGGCCCATGCGAGGCAGGTCCAACTTACACCCACCTACACCCACTCATGTATATATCTAATCTATTTTTTAAACTACACAAGGTTTTAGCTTCAATGACGGTACTCGGGAGTTTGTTCCACTCATCCACAACTCTGTTACCAAACCAGTGCTTTCCTATATCTTCCCTGAATCAAAATTTTTTCCAACCTTAAACCATTGTTAAGAGTTCTGTCTTAGTTAGATATTTTTAGCACATTATTTACAATCCTTTTATTTATTCCCGTTTTCCATTTATACACCTTAATCATATCCTCCCTAATTCTACGCCTTTCTAGAGAGTGCAGGTTTAGAGCCTCAGTCTGTCCTCACAGGAGACTTTTGATACATGGGATCATCTTTGTCATCCTTCTTTGTACGTTTTCAAGCGCATCTATATCCATTCTGTAATACGGCAACCAGAAATGTAGATCAAAATTTAAATGAGGCCTAACCAACGTTATATAGAGTTGAAGAACAACCTGCGGACTCCTGTTAGTTACACTTCTTGATATGAAGCCAAGAATTCTATTCGCTTTATGTCGAATACTTATGCACTGTCGAATACTTATGCACTGTCGAATACTTATGCACTGTCGAATACTTATGCACTGTCGAATACTTATGCACTGGACTTTAGATTACTGCTAACCAGAACTCCCAAATCTTTTTCGCAGTCAGAGATATTAAGATCTACATTATTTAGTTTATAAGTATCATGGTTATTTACCTTTCCGACGCTTAGAACTTTGCATTTGTCTATGTTAAACTGCATCTGCCACTTCGCTGACCACTGCAACAGTCTATTCAGATCTTCCTGGAGCTCTCTAGAGTCCTCGTCAGAATGAATTCGAGGGCCTATTTTGGTGTCATCGGCAAACTTGCGTATGAAAATTAGACACATTTGCAACATCTAGGTATCTTTATTGTAGACGTTTCGCCATCCAGTGGCTTTATCAATACAGATTATAGGACATAACTGGAAGACAGTAGAACTATATACAAAAGATGAGGTAATCAGTCCCTCAGCTTTGGAGTTGGTGTGAAGAGCACCGTAGTCGTAGATGGCGAAAGGTCTACTATAAAGATACCTAGATGTTGCAAATGTGTCTAATTTTCATCTTGTCGATATTGTACACCATTCATGTAAAACTTGCTTAAGTCGCTATTTATACACTCATCTATATCGTTTATCTAAATTGTGAACAACAAGGGGCACAACATTGACCCTTATGGAACACCGCTTGCGATGCTTCCCAGACTTTGATTTTTCCCCGTTTATGCAAATCCAAAGGAGGATGACAAAGTTGATCTCATATATCAGAAATCTTCCCTATGAGGATAGACTGAGGGCCCTGAATGTGCACTCTTTAGAAAGGCGTAGAATTAGGGGAGATATGACTGAGGTGTATAAATGGAAAACAGGAATAAATAATGGGGATGTAAATAGCGTACTAAAAATATCTAGCCAAGACAGGACTCGCAGGAATGGTTTCAAGTTGGAAAAATTCAGATTTAGGAAGGATATAGGAAAGCACTGGTTTGGTAATAGAGTTGTGGATGAGTGGAACAAACTCCTCAGAACAGTGGTCAGTGGTCAGTTGAGTGGTCAGTGGTCAGTCGTCACGTGAGGTCACACACACTGAGCTGCTTTGGGGATTAGCGTGGACGGTTACAAAGCATGGCTTGCTTCTGCAGTGTTTTAAAAATTGAGGTTGGAGAGTTGAAGGAGGAGGTCTTGCTTCTCCAGGAGGAGATTAGGAGGCTGAAGGTCCACCTCAATGGATCTGAGAGAGAGTGTGAGGTGGCTGGAGTTGTGGGGAATGAGGCTTCTAGCAGTGAGGTGCAGTCTGTCTCTCGCTGTGAGGAGGCTGTAGGTGGGGAGGTAGCAACGGCTACCAGCAGTGAGGTGCAGTCCAGCACCTGCTACAAGTGGCGAGTGGTTCACAGTAATGGGAGGCGCATCAGAGTAAGGAAAGTTAAGAGTGAAGATCTGAAGGTAGGAAATCGCTTCTCTGTTCTTCAGGATGAATGTACTTCAGTGGCCAGTGAAGGTAAGGGTACTACTGCCCTGCTAATGGAGGTAAGCGCATTCTTGTGGTTGGTGACTCTCAGGTAAGATATATTGACCGTGCTTTTTGTAATAGGAATAAGAAGATGAGAGATAGAGTGTGCTTCCCTGGAGCTGGTGTTGGGGACATTGTCAACAGGCTGGATAATATCATGTCAGGTAATGGGAACAAGCCCATTATCTGTCTCAGTGCTGGTGGAAATGATATTGGAAAGGGTAGGAGAGAAGAGCTGCTAGATAAGTACAGGTCAGCTATAGATTTCATTAAGTCTAAGGGAGGGATCCCAATCATATGTAGCATCTTGCCTAGAAGGGGAGTAGGAAATGAATGGTTGTCTAGGGCAATTGGTTGTAATTGCTGGCTAGACAGATACTGCAAGGAACTTGCAATCCCATTCATTGACAACTGGAACAACTTTTATGGCAAACATGATATGTATGCAAGGGATGGGGTACATCTCTCTGGGGCAGGGGTGGTAGCCCCTTGCGGACTCGATTGAGAAGGCCATTGGTGAAATGCCTATGATTTTAAACTGATGGAAGATAGAGGTAGGGGTGTGTGTGGGAAACAAGCAGGTTCCAACACTAGGGTTTGGGAAACAGTAAATGTATAAAAGGCAGTCAGCATGAAGTTATAAACAAAGACAATAGATCAGGTCAGCAAACAAAGGGGGGCAGCAGAGGGCAGCAAGGGACTAGCTCCCTTAAGGTTTACTATACTAATAGCAGGAGTGTAAGAAATAAGATAGATGAGCTAAGATTAATTGCAAGTGCAGGAAACATAGATATTATTGCTATAACAGAGACCTGCTCAATTCTGAAAGATAGAGAGATGCCCTCTGAATGTCACATACAAGGCTAATAAATTATTCCACACTGACAGAGTCAACAGGAAAGGTGGTGGAGTAGCGATGTATGTCAGAGACAATTTAAATTGTTGTGTTAGACAAGATATTAAATTAGAAGCGTTTAGCCACTGAATCTGTTTGGTTACAGCTTCTCGAGGGCCGAGAAAAACTAATTTTGGGTGTGATTTACAGGGCCCCAAATCTTGATAGGGAGTGCAGTAAACTTCTATGGGACGAAATTCGTAAGGCATCTACATACGAAAATGTTGTGCTAATGGGAGATTTCAACTATAGACAGATTTACTGGAGCAATTTGACAGGAAATTTAGAGTCAGGTGACTTTCTTGATACGATCCAGGATTGTTTTTTAAACAGTTTGTGACAGAGCCAACTAGGGGAAATAACTCCTTGACTTGGTTCTTGCCAGTAGGGAAACACTAATTAATAATCTTGAGGTTAATGATGAGCTTGGGGAAAGTGATCACAAATCACTCAGTTTTAATATATCATGGAATTCCCCTAATAATGGCAATCAAGTCTCCGTCCCTGACTTTCGCTTGGCTGATTTCATAGGACTGAAAAATTACTTAGGTGGGCTGAACTGGAATGACCTGACTAAGGGTCAGGTAGGTGGTGATGGTTGCCGATATGATGCTTTCCAGGGCATAGTTTCTAGCTGCTCAGTCAAATTATGTTCCAAATAGGGAAATTAGATCAAACAAAAATGATCTTAAATGGATGAACAATAGATTAAAATATCTGATTGGTCAAAAGAGAGGCATATATAGGCAAATCAAAAAGAGGAGAGGGGCAATTAAGAAATCGATATATTCAGTTAAAGAGAGAAATAAAAAAAAGGGAATTAGAAAACCAAAAAGAGATTATGAGGTTAAAGTTGCAAGAGAATCGAAGACTAACCCAAAAGGATTCTTTCAGGTATACAGAAGTAAGATCAGGGACAAGATAGGCCCACTCAAAAGTTCCTCGGGTCAGCTCACTGACAGTGATAAGGAAATGTGTAGAATTTTTAACACATACTTCATCTCAGTTTTTACACAGGAGGATACCAGTGATATTCCAGTAATGATAAATTATGTAGAACAGGACGATAATAAACTGTGCACGATTAGGGTCACAAGTGACATGGTCCTTAGGCAAATAGATAAATTAAAACCTAACAAATCCCCAGGCCCTGATGAACTGTATGCAAGGGTGCTAAAGGAATGTAAAGAGGAGCTTAGCACACCTTTGGCTAATCTTTTCAACATATCACTACAAACTGGCATGGTGCCAGATAAGTGGAAAATGGCAAATGTGATACCTATTTTCAAAACAGGTGACAGGTCCTTAGCTTCGAACTATAGACCAATAAGCCTAACCTCCATAGTGGGAAAATTTATGGAATCAATAATTGCCGAGGCAGTTCGTAGCCACCTTGAAAAGCATAAATTAATCAACGAATCTCAGCATGGTTTTACAAAGGGGCGTTCCTGCCTTACGAATTGATATTGTGTATATGGACTTCAGTAAGGCTTTTGACAGGGTCCCACATCAGAGACTATTGAGGAAAATTAAAGCACATGGAATAGGAGGAGAATTTTTTTCCTGGATAGAGACATGGTTGACAAATAGGCAGCAGAGAGTTTGCATAAATGGGGAGAAATCAGAGTGGGGAAGCGTCACGAGCGGTGTTCCACAGGGGTCAGTGTTGGGCCCCCTGCTGTTCACAACCTACATAAACGACATAGATGAGGGCATAAAGAGCGACATCGGCAAGTTTGCCGATGACACCAAAATAGGCCGTCGAATTCATTCTGACGAGGACATTCGAGCACTCCAGGAAGATTTGAATAGACTGATGCAGTGGTCGGAGAAGTGGCAGATGCAGTTTAATATAGACAAATGCAAAGTTCTAAATGTTGGACAGGACAATAACCATGCCACATGTAAACTAAATAATGTAGATCTTAATATTACGGATTGCGAAAAAGATTTAGGAGTTCTGGTTAGCAGTAATCTGAAACCAAGACTACAGTGCATAAGTGTTCGCAATAAAGCTAATAGAATCCTTGGCTTCATATCAAGAAACATAAATAATAGGAGTCCTCAGGTTGTTCTTCAACTCTATATATCATTGGTTAGGCCTCATTTAGATTATGCTGCACAGTTTTGGTCACCGTATTACAGAATGGATATAAATTCTCTGGAAAATGTACAAAGGAGGATGACAAAGTTGATCCCATGTATCAGAAACCTTCCCTATGAGGATAGACTGAGGGCCCTGAATGTGCACTCTCTAGAAAGACGTAGAATTAGGGGGCATATGATTGAGGTGTATAAATGGAAGACAGGAATAAATAAAGGGGATGTAAATAGTGTGCTGAAAATATCTAGCCTAGACAGGACTCGCAGCAATGGTTTTAAGTTGGAAAAATTCAGATTCAGGAAGGATATAGGAAAGTACTGGTTTGGTAATAGAGTTGTGGATGAGTGGAACAAACTCCCGAGTACAGTTATAGAGGCCAGAACGTTGTGTAGCTTTAAAAATAGGTTGGATAAATACATGAGTGGATGTGGGTGGGTGTGAGTTGGACCTGATAGCTTGTGCTACCAGGTCGGTTGCCGTGTTCCTCCCTTAAGTCAATGTGACCTGACCTGACTAGGTTGGGTGCATTGGCTTAAGCCGGTAGGAGACTTGGACCTGCCTCGCATGGGCCAGTAGGCCTTCTGCAGTGTTCCTTCGTTCTTATGTTCTTATGTTCTTATGAGTGGGTGCGGGTGGGTGCTGGTGGGTGCGAGTTGGACCTGACTAGCTTGTGCTACTAGGTCAGATACCGTGTTCCTTCCTTAAGTGAATGTGACCTGACCTAACTAGGTCTAGGTATTACCTTAAACCGGTAGAAGACTTGGACCTGCTTCGCATGGGCCAGTAGGTCTGTTGCAGTGTTACTTCTTTCTTATGTTCTTCTTATGTACTTATGTCGCCTATCTGTCAGCCAGGCCTCTATCCAAGAAAAAATCCTCCTATTCCATGTGCCTCGACTTTCCTCAATAGTCTCCGATGTGGGACTCCATGAAAAGTCTACTGAAGTCCATATACACAATATCATATTCATTACCATGATCTACTCCCTCAAATACGTTAGTGAAAAACGTTAGTGAGTTCGTGTAGCAGGAACTCCCTTTTGTAAAACCATGCTAAGATTCATTAATTAATTTATGTCTTTCTAGATGGCTACGAATTGCCTCGACAGTTATAAATTCCTTCATTATTCCAGCTCTGGAGATTAGACTTCTTGGTCTGTAGGTTGAAGCTAAGGACCTGTCACCTGCTTCGTAGACAAGTGTCACATTGGTCATTTTCCACTTGTCTGGCACTATGCCAGTTCACACAATGCTGTGACACACAATGTACCACTGCTGTGTCTCACGTTGTACCACTGTTGTGTCTCATACTGGACCATTGCTGTGTTTCACAATGTAACACTGCCGTGTCTCACGTTGTACCATTGCTGTGTCTCACGCTGTACCACTGTTGTGTCATGCTGGACCACTGATGTGTCTCATGCTGGACCATTGCCCTGTTTTATGCTGTGCCTCTGCTGTTCCGCTATTGTGCCTTTTCTTTACCACTGCTTTGCCACTGCTGTGTCTCACTGCTCTGCCACTGCTGTCTCACTGCTGTGCCGCTGCTGTTTCTCAGTGCTGTGCCCCTGCTATGTATCACTGCTGTGACACTGCTGTGTCTCACCGCTGTGTCACTGCTGTCTCACTGCTGTGCCGCTGCTGTGTCTCAGTGCTGTGCCACTGCTGTATCTCACCACTGTGCCACTGTTGTGTCACTACTGTGTCTCACTGCTGTGCCACTTTTTCCCCTTTTTTTTTGGGGTGGGGGGATTTTTTTTGGGGTTTTGGGGGGGGTTGGTTTTTTCCCCCCCCCTTTTGGGGGGGAAACCCCCTTTAGGGGAAAAGGGGCGGGGGAATTTGGGCCCCCCCCCAAAATTTTTGGGTTTTTTTCCCCCCTTTTTTTTTTTTTGGGGGGGGAAAATTTTCCCCGGGGGAAAGGGGTTTTTAAAAAAAAGGGGTTTATTGGGCCCCCAAATTTTTGGTTTTTTTTTAAAAAAAAAATTTTTTTTTAAAAGGTTTTTTTAAAAAATTTTTTTTTTTTAAAAATTTTTTTTTTTTTTTTTCCCGGGGTTTTGTTTTTTTTTTTTAAAATTTTTTTTTAAATTTTTTTTTTCCCTTTTTTGGTTTTTTTTTTTTGGGGTTTTTTTTTTTTTGGGGGTTTTTTGGGGGGGTTTTTTTTTTTTTTTTTTGGGGGTTTTTTTAAATTTTTTTTTTTTTCCCCCCTTTTTTTGGTTTTGGGAAAAAAAAAAATTTTTTTTGGGGGGGGTTTTCCCCCCAAAAAAAGGGGGGGGGAAAAAAAGGGGGGCCCCAAAAAAAATGGGGGGGGGGGGGGCCCCCCCCAAAAAACCACAGGGGGGGCCCCCCCAAAAAAAACCCCCCCCTTTTTTTAAATTTTTCAAGGGGGGGGTTTTTAAAACCCGGGGGGTTTTTTTAAGTAAAAAAAAAAGGGGGTTTTTTTCCCTTTTAAACCCAAAAAACCCCGGCTTCCCAAATTTAAAATTTTGGGGCCCCCCGGGGGATTTTTGGGGGAAAATTTTTTTTTTTTCCCCCAAAAAAATTGGGGTTAAAATTTTTTTTAAAAAGGAAGGGGGGGCCCCCTTTTAACCCCCTTTTTTTTTTTTTTTTTTCCCCAAAACCCTTTTTTAAAAAAATTTTTTTAAAAAATTAATAAAAAAAGGGGGGGGAAAAATTTTAAAAAAGGGTTTAATTTAATTAAAAACCCCAAAAAGGGTTCAAAAAAAAAAAAAGGGGGGGGGGTTTTTTTTTAAAAAATTTAAAAAAGGGGTTTTTCCCCCCCCCCCCCCCCCCCCCCTTAAAAAATTTTTTTGGTAAATTTTGGGGGCCTTTTTTTTTTTTTTTTTTGGGGGTTTCCCCCCAAAAATTTTCCCCCCCCCAAACCCCCCCCCCCCCCCCGGGGGGAAAAAAAAAAATTTTTTCCCCTTTTTTAAAAGGGTTTTTCCCGGGGCTTTTTCCCTTTTTTAAAAAAAATTAAAAAAAACCCTTTTTTTTTTTTGGGGGGGGAAACCTTTTTTTTTTTTAAAAAGGGGAATTTTGGAAAAAAAAAAAGGGGTTTTTTAAAAAAAGGGGGCCCAAAATTTTAAAAAATTTTTCCTTTGTTTTTTTGGAAAAACCCCGGTTTTCCCGGGGTTTGGGGGTTTTTTTTTTTAAAAAAACCCTTTTTTTTAAAGGGAAAAAAAAATTTTTTTTTTTTTTTTTTGGGGTTTTTTTTTGGGGGAAAAATTTTTTTTTTTGGGGGCCCCTTTTTTTTTTTTTTTTTTTTTCCCCCCCCGGGGGGGGGGAAAAAAACCCCCCCCCAAAACCCCCCTTTTTTTAAAAAAAATTTTTTTTTTAAATTTTTTTTTGGGGGGGAAAAATTTTTTGGGGGGCCCCCAAAAATTTTTTAAGGGGGGTTTTTAAAATTTTTTTAAAGGGCCGGGGGGTTTTTAAAACCCCCCCCCCCGGGGGGGTTGTTTTTTTCCCCCCCGGTTCCGGTTGGGGTTTTAAAAAAAAGGGGGCCCTTTTAAAAACCCTTTAATTTTAAAAAATTTTTTTTAAAAATTTTGGGGGGTTTTTCTTTTTTTTCCTTTTTTTTGGGGGTTTTTTTAAAAAACCCCAAAACAAAATTTTTTTTTTTTTTTCCCCCCCCCCAAAATTTTTTTTTTTTTTTTAAAAAAATTTTTTTTTTTGGGGGAAGAAAAAAAAGGCCAAACCCGGGGTTTTACCTTTTTTTTTAAAAAAAATTTTTTTCCGAAAATTTTTTAAACCCCCCTTTTTTTTTTTTTAAAAAATTTTTTTTTGGGGGGTAAAACACCAAAAAAAAAAAAAATTTTTCCCCCTAAAAAAATTTTGGGAAAAAATTTTTTTAAAAAAAAATTTTAACCAAAATTCCTTTAAAAAAAATTTTTTTAAAAAAAAACCCTTTTACCCCCAAAAAAAAAAAACTTTTTTTAAAAAAAAAGGGGGCGGGTAAAAATTTTTTAAAAAAAAAAAAAATTTTAAGGGGCCCCCCGGGTTTTCCCCCCCCTTTTTTTAAGAAATTTTTAAAATTTTTTAAAAAAATTTTTTTTTTCCCTTTTTAAAAGGGTTTCCCCCCAATTTTTTGGAAATTTAAAAATTTTTTTTAAAAAAATTTTTTAACCAAAAAAAAAATTTTTGTTTCCGGGGGTTTTTTAAAATTCCCTTTAATGCCCCCCTTTTGGGGGTTTGGTTTTTTTTTTAAAAAAAATTTTTTTTAAAAAATTTAAAAAAAGGGAAAGGGGGGGAAAAACCCCCAAAATTTTTTTGGAAAGGGGGTTTGGCCAAAAAGGGAAAAACCCCCCCCTTTTTTTCCCCGGGTTAAAGGGTTTTTCCCTTTTTTTTCCCTCCCCCCAAAACTTTTGGGGAAAAAAAATTTTCAAAAAAAAAAACCCCCTTACCCCCTTTTTTAAAAACCAAATTTTTTTAATTTTAAAACCCCTAAAATTTTTTTTTTTTAAAATTTTTTGGGGGAAAAAAAAAGGGGGGGGTTTTTTTGGGGTTTTCCCCGGGGGAAAAAATTTTCCGCCCCCCAAAAAAAAAACCCCCCAAAAAAACCCCCTTTTCCCCCAAAAACCCCCCCTTTTTTAAATTTTCCCCCTTTTTTTAAAAGGCCCCGGGGTTTTTTTGGGGGTTTTTTTTTTTTAAAAAAAAATTTTAAGGGGGAAAAAATTTTCCCCTTTTTTAAAAATTAAAAAATTTTTTTAAAAAATTTTTTGGGGGGTTTTTTCCCCCCCCCTTTTTTTTAAAAAAAAAATTTAAAAAAATTTTTAAAAATTTTTTAAAAAAAATTTTTAAAAATTTTTGGGGGGGGTTTTTTTTTTTAAACCCATGAAAAAAAGGAAAATTTTTAAAAAAAAACCCCCGGAAGTTTTTTTAAAAAATAATTTTAATAAAATTAAAAAAAAAGTTTTTTTAAAAAAAAGGGGGGCCCCCCCGGGGGGTTTTAATTGTTAACGGGCCCTCCCCCCTTTTTTTAAAAAAACCCCCAAAAAATTTTTTTCCCCAAAAAAAAAAGGGGGTTTTCAAAATTTTTTTTGGGGGAAAACCCCTTTTTGGGGGAAAATTTTTTTTTTTAAAAAAATTTTTTTGGTTTTTTTTTTTTTAAAAACCGGGGAAAGGGGGCCCCCCCCAAAAAAAACCCCCAAAACCCCCCCTTTTTATTTAAAAAAACCCCCCCGTTTGGGGGGGGTTCCGGTTTTTTTTAAATTCCTGAAAAATTTTTTTTTTTTTTAAAAAAAAATTTTTGGGCCCCCCCCCAAAAAATTTTTGAAAAAAAAAAAAAGGGGGGCCCCCAAAAAAAAAAATTTTTTTTGGGGGGGGGGGGGTTTTTTCCCCCCAAAAAAATTTTTCGTTTTAAAAATTTTTCCCCCCCTTTTTGGGGGCCCCTTTTGGGGGGCCCAAAAATTTTTTTTTTTTTAAAAAAAAATTTCCCCTTTTAAAAAAATTTTTTTTTTAAAAAACCCCCAAAAAAAAAACCAAGGAACCAAAAAAAAAAACCCCCCCCCCAAAAAAAAACCTAAAAAAAATTTCCCCCCCCCCCAAAAAAAACCCCAAAAAATTTCCCAAAAAAAAAAAGGGGTTTAAAAAAGGGGGGGGGGGTTTTAAAAGTTTTTCCCGGGGGAAAAAAAAAAAAAAATTTTTTTTAAAAAGGGTTTTTTTGGGGGTTTTTCCCCGGGAAATTTTTTTTCCTTTACAAAAAACCCCTTTTTTTTATTAATTTTTTTTTTTTTTTTAAAAAAATTTAAATTTTTTTTTTTTCCCCCTTTTTTTAAAAACCCCAAAAGGGAAATTTTTTCCAAAAAAAAAAAAAAAAAAAGGTTAAAAAGGGGAAAAAAGGGAAAAAAAAACCCAAAGAATGGCCCAATTGGGGGGGGGGGGGAAACCCCCCCCTTTTTTTGGGGGTTTTTTTTTTTCCCCCCTTTGTTTTCCTTTTTTTTTAAAAAAAAAAAAGGGGGGGAAAAAAATTCCCAAAAAAAAATTTTGGTTGAAAATTTTTTTTTTCCTAAAGTTTTGTGGGGTTTTTTTTTTTTTTAAAAAAAATTTTTTTTTTTTTTGGGGGGTTTTTTTTTTTTAAAAAAAAAAAAAAAAAAAAATTTATTTTTTTTAAATTTAAGGGTTTATGTTTTATTTACAATAGGCAAAGTCAGGGTATTTTTCCCGGGGGGGAAAACCCCCCCTTTTTTCCCCAAAAACCCCCCCCCCGGGGGGCCCCCAAAAAAAAATTTTTTTTAAAAATAAAAAGGGGGGAAAAAAAAAAAAAAACCCCCAATTGGGGCCCCCCCCCCCCCTGGTTTTTTAAAATTTTTTTCCCCTTTTTAAAAAAGGGGAAAACCAAAAATTGAAATTTTTTGGGAAAATTTTTTGGGCTTTTTTTTTTAAAAAAAAAAATTTTTCCCCCTTTTTGCCCGGGAAGGCAATAAAAATTTAAAACCGGGGGGGAAAAATTTAAAAAAGGTTAAAAAAAAAAAAGGGGGGGGGGGGGGCCCCCTTTTTTTTTTTTTTAAAAAAAAAAAAAAAAAAAAAAAAACCCTTTTTTTGGGGGGGGGGAAAAAAAACCACAAAAGGGGTTTTTTAAAAAAAAGGGTTTTTTTTGGGGGGGGGGTTTTTTTTTTTGGGAAAAAGGGGGCTTTTTTGGGTTAAAAAATTTTTAAAAAAGGGGGGGGCCCCAATTTTGGGTTGGGTTTTTCGGGGAAAAAAAAAAAAAACCCCCCCCCCAAAAATTTTTTTAAAGGGGGGGGGGCCTTTCCCCCCAAAAATTTTTTTCCTTCCCCCAAAAAAAAACCCCGGGGGGTTTTTTTTTGGGGGGGTTTTTTAAAAATCCTTTTTAAGTCCCCAAACCAAAAGGGGGGGAAAAATTTGGGGAAAAAATTTTTTTAAAAAAAAAATTTTTTAAAAAAAAAATTTTTGGGGGTTTTAAAAAAAATTTTTGGGGTTTTTTAAAAAAAAAAGGAAAGGGGGCTTTTAAATTTAAAATTTTTCCCCCCCCCCTTTTTTTCCCTTTTCCTTTTTTTCCGGGAAAGGGCCCCAAAAAAAACCCCTTTTTCCCTTTTTCCTTTTTAAAAATTTTTTTCCCCCAAATTTTTTTTTTTTCCCCTTTAAAAAAAAGGGGAAAAAAAATTTTTTTTTGGGGGGGAAAAAAAAAACCCCCAAAAAGGGGGTTTTAAAAAAAAAAGGGGGTTTTTTCCCCCCAAAAAAACCCCCTTTTTTTTATTTAAAAAAAAAGGGGGGAAAAAATTTTTTTTAAAATTTTTGGAAAAAAAATTTTTTTTCCCCCGGGGGGGGGGTTTTAAAAAAATTTTTAAAATTAAACCCCTAACCGGGGGTTTCCAAAAAAAAAAATTTTTTTTAAAAATTTTCCCGGCCTAAAAAAAAGGGGGGTTTTTTTTTTTAAATTTTTTCCCCCCCAAAAAAAGGGCCCCAAAAAAACCCCCCATTTGGGGGGTTTTTTAAATTTTTTAAAAAAAAATTTTTTTTTTTTAAAATTTAAAATTTTTTTCCCCAAAAAAAATTTTTTTTCCCCTTTAAAAAAAAACCCCCCCCCCCGGTTTTTTTAAAAATTTTTTTTTAAAAAATTTTTTCCCCCCCTTTTTTTTTAAAAACCCCCCCGGGGGGGGGGAAAAAGGGGGGGGGGGGGGCCCCAAAAAGGGAAAAATTTGGGGGGGCCCCCTTTTTTTTTTTGGGGGGGGCCCCCTTTTTGGGGGGGTTTTTTTTTTTTTTCCCCCCCGGGGGGGCCCCACCCCCTTTTTAAAAGGGGGTTTTTAAAAAATTTTAAAAATTTTTTTAAAAAAAAAAACCTTTTTTAAAAAAAATTTTAAAAGGAAAAAAAAAAGGGGTTTTTGGGGGGCCCCCCCTTTTTTTTCCCCCCCAAATTTTGGCCCCCGGCCCTTTTTTTCAATTTTTTCCCCCGCCCCAAAAAACCCCCCCCAAAGGGGAAATTGCCCCAAAAATTTTCCCCAAAAACCCCCCAAATTTTTAAAAAATCCCCCCAAAACCCGGGGTTCTTGTGGAAATTTTAAAATTTTCCCCCCGTTTTTTGTTGGGTTTTTAAATTTTTTTTTCCCCCCCTTCCCTTTTTTTAAAAAAAAAACCCCCCCCCCCGCCTCCCTTTTAAAAAACCAAAAAAATTTTTTTAAAAAAACCCCCCTTTTCTTTTTTTTTTTTTTTTAAAAAAAAAATTTGGGGGTTTTTTGGGGCCCCTTTTTCCCCCCCCTTTTAAAAAAAAAAAAATTCCCAAAAAAAAATTTTTTTTTTTTAAAAACCCAAAAAACCCCCAAAAAAATTTCCCCCAAAACCCCCCAAAAAAAACCCCCGCCCAAAATTTTTTTTCCCCCCAAAAAAAAAACCCCCCCCCCCCCCCGGTTTTTAAAAAAAAAGGGGGAAAAAAAAAAAAGGGGGGCCCCCCCGGGGGGCCCCCCTTTTTTTTGGTTTAAAAAAACCCCCCCCTTAAAAAACCCCCCGGGGGAAAAGGGCCCCCCCCTTTCCCCCCCTTTTTAAAAAAATTTTTGGGGGCCCCTTTGGGGGGGAAAAAAAGGGGCCCCCCAAAAAAAACCCCTCCCCCCTTTTTTTCCCCTTTTTTTTTAAAAAAGGGCCCCCCAAAAAACCCCGGCCCCCAAAATTTTTTCCCCGTGTGTGTGTGTGTGTGTGTGTGTGTGTGTGTGTGTGTGTGTTAGTTACCTTTTGTCCTAGGCACATGTCGATTAGACACTAGGCCTGTTGTAGGTGTGTAGGTGTGTGAGTTAGTTACCATTTTGTCCCAGGCACACGTCGACCAGACACCAGGCCCGATGTGTGTGTGTAGGTGTGTAGGTGTGTAGGTGTGTAGGTGTGTGTGTGTGTGTGTGTGTGTGTACTCACCTATTTGTACTCACCTATTTGTGGTTGCAGGGGTCGAGTCCTAGCTCCTGGCCCCGCCTCTTCACCGGTTGCTACTAGGCCCTCTCTCTCCCCGCTCCATGAGCTTTATCAAACCTCGTCTTAAAACTGTGTATGGTTCCTGCCTCCACTACGTCATTTTCTAGGCTATTCCACTGCCTTACAACTCTATGACTGAAGAAATACTTCCTACTATCTCTCTGACTCATTTGTGTCTTCAACTTCCAATTGTGGCTCTTGTTTCTGTGTCCCCTCCCTGGAACATCCTGTCTTTGTCCACCTTGTCTATTCCATGCAGTATTTTATATGTCGTTATCATGTCTCCCCTGACCCTCCTGTCCTCCAGTGTGGTCAGGCCGATTTCCCTTAATCTTTCTTCATAGGACATTCCCCTTAGCTCTGGAACTAACCTAGTCGCAAACCTTTGTACTTTCTCTAGTTTCTTGACGTGCTTTATCAAGTGCGGGTTCCAAACAGGTGCTGCATACTCCAGTATGGGCCTGACATACACGGTGTACAGTGTCTTGAATGATTCCTTACTAAGGTATCGGAATGCTGTTCTCAGGTTTGCCAGGCGCCCATATGCTGCAGCAGTTATCTGATTGATGTGTGCTTCCGGAGACATGCTCGGTGTTATACTCACCCCAAGATCTTTCTCCTTGAGTGAGGTGTGTGTGTGTGTGTGTGTGCCTGTGCGCGTGCGCGTGCGTGTGCGTGCATGTGTGTGTGTGTGTGTGTGTGTGTGTTGTGTGTGTGTGTGTGTGTGTGTGTGTGTGTGTGTGTGTACTCACCTAGTTGAGGCTGTTAGTGTGAACATTAAAATGGTATAAAATACCCACAGGTTGTTAGGTAAGACACATATGCAACAGTTATGTATCTTTATTTCGAAACGTTTCGCCTACACAGTAGGCTTCTTCAGTCGAGTACAGAAAAGATTAAGACACAGGTGCAACATCTGGGTATCTTTATTGTAGACGCTTCGCCATCCAGTGGCTTTATCAATACAAATTCTAGGACATAACTTGAAGACAGTAGAACTATGTACAGAAGATGAGGTAATCAGTCCCTCAACCTAGGAGTAGGTGCGAAGAGCACCATAGTCGTGGAGATTCTGAAGCAGAAGGATCCTGGCGCTTATATAGTAACGTCAGGTGTAGCAGACGAGGGCATATTCACTGGTAGGCGGGATTCCCCAGTGGAAGTAGGTCCTTCCCAAAGAGAGGGTTAGTTGTAGTAGTAGTTGTCGTAGTCGTGAAGGTTATGTACATGTCCTCAGAATTAAGATTCCATGATGTTGCAGTGTCTGACAAGTTGTGTACGAATGGTATATAATACCGACAAGATGAGATTAAGACACAGGTATTATATACCATTCGTACACAACTTGTCAGACACTGCAACATCATGGAATCTTAATTCTGAGGACATGTACATAACCTTCACGACTACGACAACTACTACTACAACTAACCCTCTCTTTGGGAAGGACCTACTTCCACTGGGGAATCCCGCCTACCAGTGAATATGCCCTCGTCTGCTACACCTGACGTTACTATATAAGAGCCAGGATCCTATTTTCTGCTTCAGAATCTCCACGACTATGGTGCTCTTCGCACCTACTCCTAGGTTGAGGGACTGATTACCTCATTTTCTGTACATAGTTCTACTGTCTTCAAGTTATGTCCTAGAATTTGTATTGATAAAGCCACTGGATGGCGAAACGTCTACAATAAAGATACCCAGATGTTGCACCTGTGTCTTAATCTCATCTTGTCGGTATTATATACCATTCGTACACAACGAGTACAGAAAAGTTGATAGAAGCAGAAGATACTTGAAGACGATGTAATCAGTCCATCACCCTTAAGTTTTGAGGTGGTCAGTCCCTCAGTCTGGAGAAGAACATTGTTCCATAGAATGAAACAATATGGAGATGGAGTGACAGGATGGAGCCTTATATGCAGGAGTCGAGTCCAAGCTCCTGGCCCCGCCTCTTCACTGGTCGCTCTGTCAGTCATTGTTTGCAGATGTGAGGGTGCAACAACGTTAGTAGACGAGTTGTCAACTGATGTTCAGCCCTGCAGACAACCTGTATATAGAAGATTTTAGTTCCAGTGCTGACGTCTCCGGGCTCTCTAATCGATGAAACAGCACGGGCAAACCAGTTTTCTCTTCCCCTGGTTGGGAGAGTTTTTTTTTTTTTGCCTGTTGCATTTTTTTTGTCCATTTTTGATTTACTAGTGAGCAAAAGCCAGTCCCTCTCTGGGGTAGCTAGTGTAATTCCTTTATACCTATATGCCCACCAGTATTGTCGCGTCGGGACGACGCGCGGTAGGTGGCCGAGCGTATGTAGACAGCCTGTACCGTCTGCACAGACAGCCCATGCTGTCTGCCAGCTTAGTTCATATTTCGCGCCACTCAGATGCTGCCCTCTGTAGCCAGGCCTCTCAGTGGGCAAGCCAACCTGCCTGCCCTTGCCTCACTCTCACTCACACAGCGGCCTGGCATCAAGACACGAGGCCTCCCAGCTCTCTCTCATGGGCATGGCCCTTCCGGGCCATGGGCACAAACACACAAGCCTGTGTAACCCAACACTAGTTATCAATAAAGTAAGAAGCCTCTGAAGAAGTATATCATTCACACCCCGCTTACAGCCTACCAAACAAACCCGTTATAAATGGTGACAGCGGTGCTCCGCAGCAGTTGTGTTTGCCTGGAGAGAGGGAGGAAGAGGTATGAAGTCATCTTCACTTCATCACCCTACACAAGAAGCATCCGTCTCTCAATGAGTTATCCTGATGTCGTGTCTGCACGTTTGAGCATCCAGACACAGGTACAAGCAGGATCCAGCCGAAATTTGCCGAATTTCTTCGAGAATTGTACGTGGCGTCCCAGTGACTCCACGCTACAGCGTCCTACGCTGTTTCTAAGTCAGGGTTTCAGCGTCACTTGTATGTTGCTGTTGTTGTTCAGCTCAGCCAGCTGTTTCAGCAAGCCAGAGGTGAGTTTTGTGGTTTTATTTTGCGTCCAGTGTGTTTCCCTGTGTTTGTGGGGTGGAGGAGGAACCGCCAGATGCCTGCCCTGCCCTACACTTTACGCACGCTCCTCGCCACCAGCCTACCATACACCACTCACCACTGCCCACTCCCTCTGCTGTGTTTTCTGCTGTTTTTCGTATGAATTCATTGCCAGTGCTGTGTATCCGAGTGCCCGAGGCCACTCGAAGCTACGTGGATCACGACGTCACGTGGGTGTGGGCGATGTCACGTAGACCTACAAAGCCACGTGAGTTACCAGATGTCCCAGGCCTCATGCTGTGGTCTGCTGCCTGCATCAATCGACGCACCCACGATGCTGCCGACTTCATTGACGTCACGATGTCTGCTGATGTCACCTCACGATGTCTGCCTGACGTCACCTCGAGATGTCTGTTGACGTCACAGTGCGGCTGACGTCACCTTGCGACATCACGCCTGACATCACATGATGTCACATCGAGTGTTCTAGTAATTATTTCAGTATTGTCGAGAAGATTGAGAGAAGATATATGTCGTGTGTTAATTAATTCCTCTCAGTCAGTGTTCTCACATTTTAGTATGTCTTAGTCAGTTTTATGCGCAGAAAGCATCTTTGCTAGTTAAGCCATGTTGTACCGTATGTACAGCGGTGTGTTTGTAAGTTTTCCGTGTGTCCAGTGAGGTTTGTGGTCAGACCCTTGGTTGCACCACTGTGCTAAGTCACCCGCGTGACCAGTGTTTGACAGCTGATTACTCAGCCCTGAGCGTATGAGCCCCTTGTACAGAAAGCTTTTATGCTCGTCGCTCGTGTTGTTCTGCAGAAGTACCTGCTACGATTCCCATCGAGATTTGTTTCACTTCACCTCCAGACCGTCAGAGTGCATTATATGTAGAGAAACAAGTCTGGGGACACTTAGGCTAACCTCTGCTATAAACTCCAACTGTCGAGAGATGATACTCGTCAAGCCGCAGCCAGCCCCGTCGGCAGGCGCTGTGTCAGCCTCGTGTTCACCCAAACTTCAGTGAGCAGCCCGCAAAAAAGAAAATGTCACTTTGACTGCTAGCTCTCTCACTGCAGTCTGGTGTATGATGTTACGACTCCAGATGTTTCCCCAGTCGTCTCTGCCACGACTCGCTCCACGCTCGCCGGCAGTGACAGCCCACGACAGTACCCGTACCAGAAGTGTCCTCCTGAGTCGCTTGCCAGAAGGCCTGCCCAGTTGCCGAGTTTTGTCGATGCCTCACTCGAGGGCACCAGCATGTCGTGCCCCAGGTTGAGTGAAAACCTGCCCGCGACTCCTACGATGACTGCTTCACCGTTCCAGAGACCGTACCTGTTACGTCACAGCTCAGCCTCAGCGATGTCTCCCGTGTTGCAGTATCTGTCCAGACGCAGGAAGGCGTGCAGTGATGCCCTTCGACGCTCATTGCCTATGACCACGATGTTCAGCACACCTCACATGTTTTTTTCTTCCCTCCCTGTAGGAAGTTTTTTTTTCCATGTCCATATGTATATATGTTTTTATTTTGTGTTCTGTGCCCTTTTCCTACGAGAGAGAGACCGAGTTCCTTTTACCACCAGTATTGTCGCGTCGGGACGACGCGGGGTAGGTGGCCGAGCGTATGTAGACAGCCTGTACCGTCTGCACAGACAGCCCATGCTGTCTGCCAGCTTAGTTCATATTTCGCGCCACTCAGATGCTGCCCTCTGTAGCCAGGCCTCTCAGTGGGCAAGCCAGCCTGCCTGCCCTTGCCTCACTCTCACTCACACAGCGGCCTGGCATCAAGACACAAGGCCTCCCAGCTCTCTCTCGTGGGCATGGCCCTTCCGGACCATGGGCACAAACACACAAGCCTGTGTAACCCAACACTAGTTATCAATAAAGTAAGAAGCGTCCGAAGAAGTATATCATTCACACCCGCTACCAGCTACCAAACAAGTGCCGTTATATTCATCTGTGTATTCAACTTCCAACTGTGTCCAATCTCTGGAACATCCTGTCATTGTTCACCTTGTCAATTCCTCTCGGTATTTTGTATGTCGTTATCATGTCCCCCCTATCTCTCCTGTCCTCCAGTGTCGTCAGGTTGATTTCCCTTAACCTCTCCTCATAGGACATACCTCTTAGCTCTGGGACTAGTCTTGTTGCAAACCTTTGCACTTTCTCTAGTTTCTTTACGTGCTTGGCTAGGTGTGGGTTCCAAACAGGTGCCGCATACTCCAATATGGGCCTAACGTACACGGTGTACAGGGTCCTGAACGATTCCTTATTAAGATATCGGAATGCTGTTCTGAGGTTTGCTAGGCGCCCATACGCTGCAGCCGTTATTTGGTTGATGTGCGCTTCAGGAGATGTGCCTGGTGTTATACTCACCCCAAGATCTTTTTCTTTGAGTGAGGTTTGTAGTCTCTAGCCCCCCAAGACTGTACTCCGTCTGCGGTCTTCTTTGCCCTTCCCCAATCTTCATGACTTTGCACTTTGCTGGACCAGGTCTGCAGCCTGTCCAGATCCCTTTGTAGTTCTGCCTGGTCTTCGATCGAATGAATTCTTCTCATCAACTTCACGTCATCTGCAAACAGGGACACCTCGGAGTCTATTCCCTCCGTCATGTCGCTCACAAATACCAGAAACAGCACTGGTCCTAGGACTGACCCCTGTGGGACCCCGCTGGTGACAGGCGCCCACTCTGACACCTCGCCACGTATCATGACTCGCTGCTGTCTTCCTGACAAGTATTCCCTGATCCATTGTAGTGCCTTCCCTGTTATCCCTGCTTGGTCCTCCAGTTTTTGCACTAATCTCTTGTGTGGAACTGTGTCAAACACCTTCTTGCAGTCCAAGAAAATGCAATCCACCCACCCCTCTCTCTCTCTCTTGTCTTACTGCTGTCACCATGTCATAGAACTCCCGTAGGTTTGTAACACAGGATTTCCCATCCCTGAATCCATGTTGGCTGCTCTTGATGAGATCATTCCTTTCTAGGTGTTCCACCACTCTTCTCCTGATAATCTTCTCCATGACTTTGCATACTATACATGTGTGTGTGTGTGTGTGTGTGTGTGTGTGTGTGTGTGTGTGTGTGTGTGTGTGTGTGTGTGTGTGTGTGTGTGTGACTCACATTTGCAGCTTTCAGCAATTTGGTAGTTGTTAGGTATCTCGTAACTTGTTACTGATAGTCGTGTTAAGCTAACTCATTTCTTCCTCCCGATCTTTCGGTATCCTTGAAGATACATTGTAGGCTCCTATAACTATTGTGGTATTCAGTTCTCCCAGCAGCTTTATCACTTTCTCTGGGATGCCTGGATGCTGTCGAGCTTCATCTGATCCGGTTGGACGGCCTACATATATGAATAATACAAAGACACGGAGACTTTTCTTTGTACCTTTCTTTTTTATCTGTGCTACCCATTAGGCTCCTGGGCGCTGTTCCTGTCTCCTCAGTAAATACTTCCCTGAATCCTTTGCTCGGGTCCTCGCATGCCTTTGTGTCATTTTCTTCGTTTTCTCCCTCGTTCTTCGGTTTTATCACTGTTATGTGTTGGGGATGTGAAAAGTAGTTTAGATGTTTTATTGACTCTTTTGTGGACAGTAAACGAACTCTTCACATTTACCAGCACTGTTTCTGCTTGTAATTATTCTGTGCCTTTTACTGAGGCGACTTTCATGCTAACACAAAGAATAGTGAATATGCGGATAATGTTTCTATCTGTATCTGATGTGAAGAGAAAGAGTAAAGAGACCAGAACCGTGCCCTGGGGAGTACTAACTTTCTACATTAATAATAATAATAATAATAATAATAATAATAATAATAATAATAATAATAATAATAATAATAATAATAATAATAATCTTTATTTGTACAAGTACTAGTACAGGGTATACACGCATAGGTGACATCAATGACATACTACTACCTACCTGAAGGTTATTCCAGGGATCAACGCCCCCGCGGCCCGGGCCATTGACCAGGCCTCACGCTATATAGAAAGCCCCTGTTATGCAGAACATTTCGGGCAAATTAGGTCAATTTTATACCCCAGGATGCGACCCACACCAGTCGACTAACACTTAGGTACCTATTTTACTGCTAGGTGAACAGGGACAGCAGGTGTCTTCAGGAATCACGTCCTAATGTTTCCACCCGTACCGGGGATCAAGTATTAACCTCTTTTAACTTAAGAACATAAGAAAGAAAGAACACTGCAGCAGGCCTACTGGCTCATACGAGGCAAGTCCAAGTCTCCTACCGGCTTAAGCCAATGACCCAACCTAGTCAGGTCAGGTCACATCCACTTAAGGAAAAAGCACGGCATCAGACCCATTAGCACAAGCTAGTCAGGTCCAACTCACACCCACCTACACCCACTCATGTATTTACCTAACCTATTTTTAAAACTACACAACGTCTCAGCTTCTATGACGGTACTCGGGAGTTTGTTCCACTCATCCACAACTCTATTACCAAACCTGTGCTTTCCTATATCCTTCCTGATTTTGAATTTTTCCAACTTCAAACCATTTCTGCGAGTCCTGTCTTGGCTAGATATTTTTAGCACGCTATTTATTTATTCCCGTTTTCCATTTATACACCCCCTAATTCTATGCCTTTCTAGAGAGTACATATTCAGGGCCCTCAGTTTATCCTCTTAGACTTCTGATACATGGGATCAACTTTGTCAACCTTCTTTGTACGTTTTCTAGTGCATTTATATCCATTCTGTAATACGGTGACCAGAACTGCTCAGCATAATCTAAATGAGGCCTAACCAAGTTGAAGAACAATCTGAGAACAACCTTTGAACCCAAGGATTCTGTTCGCTTTATTGCAAACACATGTGCACTGTTGATGAGCTTGGGGAAAGCGATGACAAATCACTTAGTTTCAATATAAATTATCCAAATGTCTGCAGTGAAGTCTTTGTCTCAGATTTCTGCTTGGCTGATTTCATTGGACTGAGAAATTACCTGGGTGGGCTGAATTGGAATGACCCGAGCATGGGTCAGGTACGTTTATCAGAGCATAGTTCTAGCTGCCCAGACAACTTATGTTCCAAGTAGGGAAATTAGATCAATCAAAAATGATCCCAAATGGATAAACAATAGATTAAAACATCTCATTGGTCAAAAAAAGGCATATATAGGCATATCAAAGATGGGATGGGCGGTTAAGAAATCAATATGCTATTCAATTAAAGACAGAAATAAAAAATGGAATAAGAGAAGCAAAAAGGGTTTATGAGGATAAAGTCGCAATGGATTCGAAGACTAACCCAAGAAGGTTCTTTCAGGTATACAGAAGCAAGATTAGGGACAAGAGAGGCCCACTTAAAAGTAACTCATGTCAGATCACTGACAGTGATGAGGAAATGTGTGAAATTTTCAACACTTACTTCCTTTCAGTTTTTACACAGGATGATACTAGCAAAATTTTAGAAATAATAAATTATGTAGAGCAGAACGATAATAAACTATGCACGACTGGGGTAATTAGTGACATGGTCCTCAGACAAATAGAGAAATTGAAACCTAACAAATCCCCAGGCCCTGATGAACTGTTTGCAAGGGTTTTAAAGGAATGTGAAGAGGAACTTGGCAAACCTTTGGCTAATCTTTTCAACATATCACTACAAACTGGCATAGTGCCAGACAAGTGGAAAACGGCAAATGATACCTATTTACAAAACAGGAGATAGGTTCTTAGCTTCGAACTATATAGACCAAGCCTTACCTCCATAGTGGGAAAATTTATGGAATCAATAATTGCTGAGACAATTCGTGGCCATGTTGAAAGGCATTAAATGATTAATGAATCTCAACATGGTTTTGCGAAAGGGCATTTCTGCCTTACGAATTTACTAATTTTTTTCACTAGGATATTGAGGAGGTAGAGGCATGGTTGACAAATAGACAGCAGAGAGTTTGCATAAATGGGGAGAAATCAGAGTTGGGCCAGGTCACAAGCGGTGTTCCTCAGGGGTCAGTGACGGGCCCTTGTTGTTTACAATTTACATAAACGACATTGATGAGGGAATTAATAACGGTATAAGCAAATTTGCTGATGACACCAAAACTGGCCATTAAATTCTTTCTAATGAGGACATTAGAGCACTCCAGGATGATTTGAATAGACTGATGCAATGGTCGGAGAAGTGGAAGATACAGTTTAATATAGACAAATGCAAAGCTCTACTAAATGTTGGATAGGAAAATAATCATGCCACATATAAACTAAATGTTGTAGATCTTAATATTACTGATTGCAAAGAGGATTTAGGAGTTCTGGTTAGCAGTAATCTGAAACCTAGACAACAGTGCATAAATGTTCACAATAAAGTTAACAGAATCCTTGGCTTCATATCAAGAAGCATCAATAATAGAAGTACTCAGGTTGTTCTTCAACTCTATACTTGTTTAGTTAGGCCTCATTTAGATTATACTTGTTGTTAGATTATACTTCTCAGTTCTGGTCGCCATATTACAAAATGGATATAAATGCACTGGAAAACGTACAAAGGAGGATGACAAAGTTGATCCCATGTATCAGAAATCTTCCCAATGAGGATAGACTGAGGGCCCTGAATCTACACTCTCTAGAAAGGAATAGAATTAGGGGGATATGATTGAGGTGTTTAAATGGAAAACAGGAATAAACAAAGGGGGTGTAAATAATGTACTAAAAAGTATCTAGCCAAGTTGTGTACGAATGGTATATAATACCGACAAGATGAGATTAAGACACATGTGCAACATCTGGGTATCTTTATTGTAGACGTTTCGCCATCCAGTGGCTTTATCAATACAAATTCTAGGACATAACATGAAGACAGTAGAACTATGTACAGAAGATGAGGTAATCAGTCCCTCAACCTAGGAGAAGGTGCAAAGAGCACCATAGTCGTGGAGATTCTGAAAGAATCTCCACGACTATGGTGCTCTTCGCACCTACTCCAAGGTTGAGGGACTGATTACCTCATCTTCTGTACATAGTTCTACTGTCTTCAAGTTATGTCCTAGAATTTGTATTGATAAAGCCACTGGATGGCGAAACGTCTACAATAAAGATACCCAGATGTTGCACATGTGTCTTAATCTTATCTAACCAAGACAGGACTCGCAGCAAGGGTTTCAAGTTCGAAAAATTCAGATACAGGAAGGATATAGGAAAGCACTGGTTTGGTAATAGAGTTGTGGATGAGCGGAACAAACTCCCGAGTACCGTCATAGAAGCTAAAACGTTGTTTAGCTTTGAAATAGGTTAGATAAATACATGAGTGGGTGTGGGTGGGTGTGAGTTGGACCTGACTAGCTTGCGCTAGTAGGTTTGATGCTGTGCTCCTTCCTTAAGTGGATGTGAGCTGGACCTGATTAGGTTGGGTCAGTGGCATAAGCTAGTAGGCGACTTGGACCTGCCTCGCATGGGTCAGTAGGCCTGCTGCAGTTTTCCTTCTTTCTTATGTTCTTACATTATCCATCCTGTTGACTATATCACCAACACCAGCTGCAGGAAAACACTGTCTGTCTCATCTTCTTATTCCTATTACAGAAAACACGGTCCGTATATCTTACCTATGAGTCACCAACCACAAGAATGCACTTACGTCTATTAGCAGGGGAGGTAGTACTTTTACCTTCACTGACCACTGAAGTACACTCATCCTGGAGAACAGAGAAGTGATTTCCTACCTTCAAATCTTCTCTCTTAACTCTACTTATTTTGATGCTCCTCCCATTACTGCGAACTACTAGCACTTGTAGCAGGTGCTGGACTGCTCCTCACTGCTGGTAGCCTCATTCCCCTCACCCACTCCAGCCACCTCACACTCACTCCCAAACTCATCGAAGTGAACCCTCAGCCTCCTAATTTCCTCCTGGAGAAGCACTAACCTCGAATTTTGAAACACTGCAGAAGCAAGCCATGGCTTTGTAACCCTCCACATTAATCCCTAAAGCAGCTCAGGACCATATGACCACTGGTGACCACTGAACATAAGTCGTATTTACGTAATGTCTTCACAGGATGCGTGGCGGAAGGCCTCGGTCAGATGACCTAAAGCTCCGGCGGCGGGTCATCATGTGACTAAGACCGACGTCAGGAAACACTTGACCTGTATGCTGACGAACGATACCTAACCTAACCTAGGATGCGTGCAGATCACATCTGTCATAATGATCTAACAGTTATCGTTGGTATGATCGTCTTGTTGTTAAGTACTGTTAATGGGTCGTGTTTCTCTGTAAGTTTGTGATTCGGTGACTCAGTCTTTTATAACGTTTTATGATGTGGTATGTTAGTGTTACTAACCTGTAATGTTCATGATGTGTGATGTTAGTGTTATTTGTGTATAATGTTCATGATGTGTAATGTTAGTGTTACTTGTGTATGATGTTCATGATGTGTGATGCTGGAGCTTCTAATCTGTAATTTTTTATCATCGTGAAAGAGGGGCGCGGGAGAGGTCATGGGAGGTAACCCTACAGGTTACCCCTCTTTTCTTCTTCTTCTTCTTCTTCTTCTTCTTCTTCTTCTTCTTCTTCTTCTTCTTCTTCTTCTTCCTCTTCTTCTTCTTCTTCTTCTTCTTCTTCTTCTTCCTCTTCTTCTTTTCCTGTATACATGCAGTCAGTTTCTTTACAGTTCGCCTCTTCCTCTTCTTTCCATTTCTCATGAAGTTTGTTTCTCTCCCTTCCCCTCCTCTTCATAAATTACCTCTCCCTCTTCTACCTCTCACTTTCCCACCCCTCCCTTGTTTTCATGCTATATTTTCCTGTTCTTCCCTGCTGCACCTCTCCTTCATTTCCCCTCTCTATTTCTCCCTCTCCCCTCGCCTCGGCACGCCAAACGCCTCATTCCCCTAGCTCTACATAACTCCCGCCTCTCTTTCCTCTTTCTCTCTCTCTCTCTCTCTTTCCCCCTCTGTCTCGTGAAAATAAAAATAAAAAACAGGCTCCGAGTTTTGCAGGGACTCCTTCTAATTTAGTGATGATTCTCCCTCTTCCCATGTTCGTCCTGAAAAATGTTCAGGTATTTTTATTGTCGTTCCGAGGTCTTCGATGATCGCTTTCTCACTCCCTCCTCTTTCTTTTTCTCTCTTGCCCTCTCTTCTGTTCCTCTCTGTGTTCCGTGATTTGGTTTCACATACCGTGTCTTCTGAACCTCAAAGATTGTTTACCATGACGTCAATACTACGTAGAGGGCACGCTAGTGCACTCCGTGTTTACCGTGTCCCGTCACCCCAGGGAACCCTGTGTTCCGCCAAGTCTCGGCCATAAGACTCGGTGGTTTACTATAGGTTTCCTCATCGGATAACAAGTCCTCCTTCATGGCTTTATGTGATCTTCATTTTTTCTCTCGTGATGACCTGTATGTCAGAGTGAATGTCTCAACCCACTTTGTATATAGTTTCCGACCCCAAGTGGACCTATTGGATGTGGTATCAGATCAGTTCTTTACGCGCGGAATAACACTCACAGTTCTCTGGCAGTAACAGTGTAGCTGATACAACTTACAAATAACCCCCGCTTCTGCAGGTAATTGAGTGACATGCATTTCTGGTTTTTGTTTACATAAGAATGGGGCACACAGACACAGACACAGACACACAGACACACAGACACAGACACAAACACAGACACAGACACAGACACACACACAGACACAGACACACAGACACAGACACAGACACACAGACACAGACACAGACACAGACACAGACACAGACACACAGACACAGACACACAGACACACAGACACAGACACAGACACACAGACAGACACAGACACAGACACAGACACAGACACAGACACACAGACACACAGACACACACACAGACACACACACACACAGACACACACACAGACACACACACACAACACACACACACAACACCACACACACACACACACACACACACACACACACACACACACACACACCCTGGGTGGTGGTAACAATGATGTACAGCCTTAAACTAAACAGCAAGAGACTAAGACAGCAGTACGACGAAGACAAAAGAGCGATGGCGGACACGACTGTGGAAATAACCACAGTGTGACCAGAAATGTTGGGCTGAGATGTTGCATGTAGAAATGAAAATCTTCATTCACCATGTGAGGGACACGACCAGAGAGAGAGAGAAAGAGGATGGGATGAATCAGTTAGGGTAAACTCTGTAGTCACCCTGAGCTATTCTGATGTAGAAGATATTGATAGTGACCACACAGATAGTGACAGTGGCCATACAGTCTTGAGTTTCGAATACTTTGTGGAAGTGAACTAGGACGAGAAGGACTAAAGAGGCCAAACTTCAAAAGAGGAGTTACAGAGACGTGAGGCAGCTCTTGAATAAGTTCAGTGAGAAAGAGAGCTGGAAGGGAAAACAGCTAATTAATTGATGGAAATTGTAGCTGGGAAATGCCAGAAGGCAAAGGAGAAATTCATAGCCAGAAGCAGAAGTAATGGGAAGAACAGAAAGAACGCATGGTTCAGCTAGAGACACAGAGAGGCAGACTCTGAGAGTGCTCGAACATTGAAACAATAGAAGGCAAAGAGCGAAGGAAAACGGAAGCAAGCCGAAGAGCCAGAAATGAATACGCCTGGATAAGAAGAGGAGAAGTTCATAACATTTTGAGAATAACAGAGCATCGAAAACCAAATCCGACCCTAAAAGGTCGCTTGAAGAAGGAATGACTAGGAAGTCTGTGAGAAGCTTCGTATCAAAGTTAGAGAGAAATTCTGAAATAAATTAGGAACGTTACCAGAGAACAAAGAGGAAAAGCAAACTTAGCAAGTACTGAAACAAAGCATGTGAGCTAGATACCTAGAGGACAATGGGACCAGATAATATTTCGTAGTGTGTCCTAAGAGAGGGAGTGGATGTACTGTGTGAGCCACAGTCACAACCTTCAACTAGTTGATCGACACAGGGCAACTGTCAGTGGTGTAGAAGACAGCCAATATTTAAGATTGAGGGATAGACAGGTAGAGTTAAATTATAGGCCAGTATCACTGAAATGCATGGGAAGCACTTATTAAGGAGCAGGTTCATAAACAACCAGGACGGTTTTAGAAATGATAAATCCTGTCTCAGGAGTCTACTAGAAGTGAGGCAGGAGAAAAAGGGATGAGTGGACTGTATATTTTTGGACTGAAAGAAGGTTTTTGACAAAGGACTGCATAAGAGCCTGGGGCATAATTAAGCAACGTACCCGACAGGGGTTTACACAAGAAAGGCACTGCAATGGATATAAGAGTATTTAACAGGAAGAGAACAAGAGAAGTCTGAGAAGAGTTGTCAAAATGGGGGGTGTGTCACGAGTGGGGATCCACAAGAATTATACTAGTATCAGCGCTATTTCTTGTGTATGTGAACGACATGACGGAGGAGATAGTCAGAGGTGTGCCGGTTGGCAAATGATGTGAAACTAATGAGGAGAATACAAACAGGTGAGTATCAGGAAAAACTACAAATGGACCTGACGTTGCTGTAGGTCTGGACTGACATTTGGCTGTTGGAATTTAACCCCCCAAAATGCAAATTTATGAAGATTAGGGAGGGCAAAGAAGACCACAAACGGAGAACGGGCTCAGAAGGTAAGGGTTGAAAACTGCAGTTAAGGAGAAGGACCTCGGGGTTAGCATTTTGTCGATCATATCCCTGAAGTGCATATCACGTGCTTGACTGCTGCAGCAAATGCGTACCTAGGAAATCTAAGATTAACTTAAACAATGAGTCATTCTTGACACTGTCATACTGGAGTAAGCAGCACCGTTATGGAACCCACACTGATCAAATATTTCAAACTAAAAAAGTGCAAAGGTTTCCAAAGAGATTAATCCCAGAGCCAAAGGTGTCAACTCTGAGAGGCTAAGGGGCCTAAACCTAATGATATTAGAGGACAGGGCAAGAGATGACGTGATTACGACGTTCAAAGTGCTGTGAGGAATTGATAGGGTGGGCAGGGCTAGTCTGTTTAAAAGGCGGGTCTTAATTATATGAGGGCACAGCTGAATGTTTAAAGCACAGATGAGTCACAGAGATGTTAGGAAATGCTTTTCTAGCCTTACTGAAGTGAGGGAGTAGAAAGACCTAGGCAGCGAAATGCTAAAGACAGGATCAATATAGAATTTTAAGGATTGTTATGGTGGAGCTCGGTGGAGAGCAGAGACTTGCCTCCTGAAACCACTAATAGATGAATATAGACACCCACGCCACACACACACACAACCACCCAAAACACACACACACCAACACACCACCACACACCACACACACAAACACACACACACACACAGTTTCCCGAAGGTTAGGGGGGCAAAAACTAATTGCAACAGAGAAGGAAAAGGTCAGGAGGATAGGCCCAGGAAAACAAGGGATTAGTAAAAGAGCCAGAAACGAGTATGCGCAAAAAAGGGAGGGGGCCCGCACAGTATGAAAACGACAAGCACGAAGTCAAATCTGCCCCGAAACTGCTGTTACCCACTTAGGAGGAAGACAACATCAAGGACCAGGTGATAAGGCTGAGGAAAAAAGGTGGAAAACTCAAAAAAAACGTAAGGGTATGGAGGAGCCAAACGAATTTAAGGAAGTTTTTACAGGAGACAGGAAGGCTCGGGGGGGGGACAGACAGAGGGGGACCCCAAAAAGGAATCACCAACAATTTGTTGGACGCATCATACAGATGGGGAGGAGGTGAAGAAACTGAAAGGGCTCGATACCTAAAAGGGCAATGGGACCGGAAAACATTCTCCATGGGCCCTTAGGAGGGGGCAATAGGGTTTGTGGTTCCTTACCCAATCTTCAACACCCCCGGGAAACTGGGCACTCCCTGAGGTATGGAAGACGGCAAATGTATTTCCCCATTTTCAAAAAAGGAGACAGAAAAGAGGCACTAAACTATAGCCTTGTCTTTGAGTGTAAGTTGAAAAAATTAGGAGAAGTTATCGGGGGAGGGGGGAGCACCGGGAACGGAACGGAGTTAAATCCCAAACCAGCGGATTAGGGAAAGGAAAATCCTGTGTCAAAACCTTCTGGTTTTTTACGAAAAAATAAAGAAGTAAGGGACAAGAGAGAGAGGGGGGGTTGATTCATTTCTTGGACTGAGGAAGGCCTTTGCACAGTTCCCACAAGGATTAGTGCAAAGCTAGAGATCAGGCGCATATAAACGGGAAAAGAGCACTGCAAGGATAGGAATACCTGACAGGGAGGCAAAAAGAGTATGGTAGTAATGATGTTCACAGTGGGCCCTGTGCGAGCGGGGTCCCCCAGGGGTCGGTCCCAGGACCAGTGCTATTTTTTGGGTTTTGTGAACGACATGACGGAAAAAAAGGGTTTGACTCAGAAGGTCCCGTTTTTCAGTGATGTGAATTAATGAGGAGAATTAAATTGATGAGGACCCGGGAGGACTTCAAAGGGACCCGGACAGACGGACATGGTCCAGCAAATGGCTTCTCGAATTTAAAACCTGCCCAAAAGCAAATCATGAAGATAGGGGGAAAGGGGCCCGAAAGACCACAGACGGTATAGGCTAGGTGGCCCAAAAATGCAAACCTCACCCAAAGGGGAAAGATCTTGGGGTGAGTTAAAACCGGCTTTTCTCCCGGGAAACAACATCAAACAGTAAAATGCTGCGATATGGGGGCCTGGCAAAACCTGAGAACAGATTCGACACCTTGTAAGGAAATCATTCAAGACACTGTACCCGTGTATGTCAGGCCCATATGGATATGCGCACCTGTTTGGAACCCGCACTTGATAAGCACGTAAGAAATAGAGAAAGTACAAAGGTTTGCAACAAAGGTTAGTTCCGAGCTAAGGGGGAATGTCCTATGAAAAAAGATTAAGGGAAAACGGCCTGACGACACTGGAGGACAGGAGGGGAGGGGGGACTGATAACGAAATATAAAAAAACTGCGTGGAATAGACAAGGTGGAAAGGGCGGATGTTCCGGGGGGGGAAAAGAAACAGAGGCCCAATTGGAAGTTAAGACACAAATGGCAGGAGATATAGGAAAATATTTTTTCGTCATAGGTTGTAAGGCAGTGGAAAAGCCAGAAAAAAGACGTAGTGGGGCAGGAACCCTAACCCGTTTTTAAAAGAGGTTTTATAAAAGCTCATGGAGCGGGGAGAGAGAGGGTCTGTAGCAACCGGTGAGAGGCGGGGCCAGGGTGGGGACTCGCCCCCCTGCAACCACAAATAGGTGAGTCAATAGGTGGGGTACACAAAACTACACCCACTTACCACACACACATACACACCACACAAATAAACACTACACACCCCCAAAAAACACACACCACACACCACACACACAACCACACACCACACACACACCACACACACCACACACACTATAATATATAAATATTATATATTTTAAATTATATATATTATATATATTATATATATATATATACACACTTTTACACCACAACAACACCACCACACATTTACCCACAACACAACCACACACCACACCACCACACCACCACACACCCCACACAACACACCTACACCCCCCAAAACCAACCCACACCACCAACACACCACACACACACCCACACACACCACAAACACACACACACACAACACACCACACACCCACACACACACCACAACACACACACACACACACCCTCCCCCACTGCCCAAAAAATTTTACACAAACCGTACCCCCTCCCCTAACCCACCCCCCCCTAACACCCCTCCCCTTCCAAACCCCCTCCCCTTTAGCCACCTCCCTCCCAAACGTCTCCCCCCCCCCAATCCTCCCCCCCCCAATAACCACCCTCCCCCCCCCCATAACCATCCACCCCCTTTTCCCCCTCAAACCTTTAAACCCCCCTCCCCAACTATTTCTACCCCCCCCAATAACATCCCCCCCCTCCCCCACAACCTCCACCCCATCCCCTCCAAAACCCATTTTTCCCCCTCCCCCAAACCCACCCGCCCCCTTTTTTGGAGCAACGGGGGGGAACCTAAAACCGGTTTGGGACAAGGGGCCCCAAGGACGAATCGGGGAGGGAGGAATGGGAGGTAGAGTCAAAAAAAAGGGGGAAAGCGGGGGGAAGGGACTAGTGGTGGAAAGGGAGGGAAGAGAGGTTAGCGCAGAATGCAGAAGGGGTGGAAGCAAAAGGCCACAGCGCGAAATAAAGATGAAAGATTAGAAGAGGAGTGAACTCTAAAAAACAGCACAGGATATTACAGAAGTAGCATCGAAATGGTACATCAAAAACAGAAAACAGGTCTGAAGGAAAAGCATGGAAACAAATTTTGTAGCAGAGGTCCGTCAAACCCACATGGGGCCAAAAACAAAGGCGGGGAGCACATAGGAAGAATGGGGGTTTTGGAAGCATTAAAAGAACTGGACATGTGCAAGGACCTTCCCGATGCCCGGGGGGCCAGTAACAGGTGGGGAGGAAAAGGACAAACCAAGAAGCATAGGGGCCTAAAAAAAGGGAAGGGGGCTGAAGGAAGGAAAATCCAGGGAAAAAAAACTAAAAACACAAGGATGAATGGGGTCACGTGGGAGGTGGAAAGGGGGAGATCGTGTTTGTTAGGGCTAGACGAAGCTAAGGGGAAACTTATGATGAAAAAAAGCAGGGGGAAAAAAAGCAATTGAAGATTCTGAAGGGGAAGGCGGGGGGGGACATGACCCAGGTCGCAAATTTTCGGGAATTTGGGTGGTTCACAAAGAAAAAAAGGAAACGGCCTCTCAAAATAATTTTCAAGGGAGAATCAACCCCAACCATGTCCCGAGGAGAAAGCACGGTGAGAGGCAAACGGACTTCCGAAGTGTTTTACCTCGATCGGACAGAAAACAGGATGAAAGGGACGATGAAAGAGAGAGTTCAAAACGAAAGGAGAAAAGGGGGGAAAAAGAAAAAGGAGAGCGGAATAACCCCGGATCAAATGGAAGGGGAAAAAACATCCCCAGAAACACCTGCAGAAGGCCCAGCCCCGAACCCCCAAACAAAAGAACAAACCAAACCAAACCTCCACAACGATCCTCGTTTCCACTCCCGCACCCGTTAAGTATTGAAAAGAAGTGAAGGTTTGGTACCCAAATGCAATGGATTAACGAATAAAAAATGAGGAAAGGCAAGAAGAAACAAAGAGAAACCCCGACAACAGCAGTTACAGAAACAAAAAACCCCGAGACAATAACGGATGCAACTTCCCCCCGGATAACAGATCATGAGGAAAGATAGAAGGGGCAGAGGGGAGGTGGGGTTGCTTGTCGTAAAAAACAATAATAGAAAATGGAAGGCATGATGAGAGGGAGAAAGGAAAAAAGCAGGACCCAGTCTGGGGGAAACAAGTGGGCATTGCATGATGTATAATACCACGAATGCAGGGGGCCAAGCGAGGAATATGAAGCAGCAACGACAATGGTGGGCCATTGTGAGGTGGCAAAAAAGGGTTTTTCCAGCGAGCAAAGTTACTGGTTAGGGGGATTTCAACCATAGGGAGATCAAAAGGGGAAAACCTGGAGCCACATGGGCGTCCCGTAACATTGGAGAGCCAGGATGTTGGACGTGGTGCTGGAAAACCGCATGCACCAATCATGTTAGGACACTACCAGAGTGAGAGGGGAGGATGAACCAGCAAGATGGACCTTGTGGTTCAACCTGGGCATATCAGTCATTGAGGACATCCAAGTATGAGAGTCCCTAGGAGCGAGCGGCCCACGTGGTTCTCGTGCTTTGTATACATCAGTAGTGCTGCATTTCGTGTGAGAGAATAACAGGAGTTGAATGGGAAAATGCCTGACTAAAAAAGAGGGGACTACATGGGTTGAAGAACTTCCTGCGGGAGGTCCAGTGGCGACAGAGAACTGGCAGGAAAAAGCCAGTAAATGAATTGATGGAATATGTAAACAACAAATGGCAAGGGGCAGTAGGAAAAGTTTATTCCAAAGGGGCAATCAGTAACAACGGAAAGACTAGGACGAGCCCTGGTTTTACCGACGGTGTAAGGAGGCAATACATAAGTTGGCAATAGAGAATGAAATAAGTAAAGAAGGCAGTGGAGAACACACCCGGAAAATAGGGATGATAGTTGCAGAGCCAGGAATGAGTATGCCACAGGCTAAGGAGGGAGGCCCAGCGTCAGTATGAAAATGACATAGCATCGAGAATCAAGAATGAACCCGAACTGTTTGTATAGCCACATCAGGAGGAAGACAAAACAGTCAAAGTCAGCGTGATCAGGATTAAGGACAGAAGGTGGAGAACTCACAAGAAATGATCAGGAGGTTATGTGAGGAGCCTGAATGGGATTTAAGGTAGTTTTTACAGTAAGAGACAGGAAGGCTGTGGGGAAGACAGCACAGAAGGGAACTCAAGTGGGAAGATACCAAAGTGTTGGTTGACATATCGAACAACTGAGGAGGAGGTGAAGAAGCTTCTTAAGTGACCTTGACACCCAAAGGCGATGGGACCGGTCAAACATCTCCCCCATGGGTCCTTTAGAGAAGGAGCAGAGATGCTGTGGTGCCTCTAACCACAATCTTCAACAATCACCTTGAAACTGGGCATACTACCTGAGAAATGGAAGACAGCTAATGTAGTCCCCATGTTTAATGAAAGGAAACAGAGAAACGAGGCACTCATAAACTACAGACCTGTGTCTCTGACATGTATGTGTGCAAAGTTCCATGGAGAAGATTATCAAGGAGGAGAGTTGTCGAAAACTGGATAGGAACAAGATATAAATGTAACCAGATTGGTTCATGGAGAGGCAAATCCTGTTTCACAAACCTCCTGGAAGTTTTAAGACAAGGTTAACAGAAGTTAGACCGAGAGAGAGGGGTGGGTTGATTTGCGTTTTCCTAGATGCAGGAAGGCCTTTGACACAGTTCCCCACAATGTGATTAGTGCAGAAGCTGGGGGCACTGCATGGATATGGGAATACCTGACAGGGAGGCAGCAACGAGTCATGGTACTGAAAGAGGTTTTCACAGTGGGCGCCTGTTACGAGCGGGGTCCCACAGGGGTCAGTTTCTAGGACCAGTGCTATTTTGATATTTGTGACCGACATGATGGAAGGAATAGACTCTGACAGTGTCCCTGTTCACAGATGATGTGAAGTTGATGAGAAGAATTAAATCGGACGAGGATGAGGCAGGACTGCAAAGAGACTGGATGAGGCTAAGAGGTTGGACATGTGGTCCAGTAACTGGCTTCTTGAATTCAATCCAGCCAATGTAAGTCATGAAGATTGGGGAGGGAGCCAAGAAGACGCAGACAGAGTATAGGCTAGGTGGACAAAAAAATACAGGACCTCACTCAGGGAGGGGAGAATGGAGAAAGGACCTTGGGGTGCCCTAAACACCGAGCACATCACCGGAGCACCACATCAACCAAAATAACTGCTCGCAGCATACGGGCGCCTGGCAAAACCTGAGAATAGCGTTCCGATACCTTAATAAGGAGAATCGTTCAAGACATGTACACTGTGTATGTTAGGCCATACTGGAGTATGGCAGCATCAGTCTGGAAACCCACACCTGGTCAAGCACGTCAAGATAGTTAGAGAAAGTATAAAGGTTTGCAACAAGGATAGTCCCAAAGCTCAGTGGATTGCCGTACGAGAAAGGTTAAGGAAATCGGACTAGAACGACTGGAGGACAGAAGGGTCAGGGGAGGAGGCATGGATACTGACATACAAGATATGCGGGGTATGCCAAGGCGTGGGACAGAGATAGGATGCTTCCTCAGAGGGGGACACAGGGACAAGGGGTCACAACTGGAGCTGAAGACTCAGACGAGTCACTGGGACGTTGGAAGTATTTTTCAGGTCATAGAGTTGTCAGCAAGTGGAATAGCCTTGCAAGTGAAGTAAGTGGAGGCAGGACGCATAATAGTTTTAAGAAGAGGTATGACAAGCTCATGAAGCAGAGGACGAAGCCAGGGCTAAGGTTCATACAAGGAAAGTTGAGTCTTAGAGAGGATTCAATCTAGACGGCGATGGTTTCTGTTAAACTGTCTTCCCCTTCTTCCGACTCGAACAGTCGCCCGTCTAGTTGAATCCTCTCTAATACACAACTTCCTTGTTGAACCTTAGCCCTGGCTTCGTCTCTGTAGATGCCTTCCTCTCCCTACATTGTAAAATGCTCCAAACTCAGAACACCGTGACTTAACCTGACCTCCTCATTTTTTTCTTTATCTTTTTCTTCTCATCTTCCCTTTCCTCTTCCTTTTCTCCTCTGGGTTGTCTTTATCTCTTCTGTCTCGTGTTTCTGTTCCTTTTTCATTATTTCACCACTTCCCCTTTCAGCACTCCATGTGCCGCTTGCTCTCCTCAGTGGGGCACCTAGCTCTCTTGTAGTGCTCACTTCTTTGTATTTGATGGCTCGTCCTCCTTATTTCCCACTTCTACCATCTATCACTACTACTACCTCTTCCTACCTATACTTACTACAACTACTGATGGAAATTAAGACATATGTGCGGCGTCCTGGTTGTCTTTGTTGTGGACGTTTTCGCCATCCAGTGGCTGGCTTGGATGGCGAAATCGTCTACGATAGGGATGCCCGGGTGTTGCGCATGATGTCTTAATTTCATCTTGTCGGTATTATATACCATTCTTGTACTACTACTACTACTACTACTACTACTACTACTACTACTACTACTACTACTACTACTACACACACCTCTTCCTGCTATCTATAGCCGTCCTGCTCACACTTCTGGTGGGTGTGACTGTCAATGGTCCAAGTCGGACCGAAACGTCGTCGTAAGCTTCTCTCTTTTATGTGCGGGTTATTTGTGTATGCAGCACCAGTTTGGAACCCACACTTGGTCAAGTCCGTCAAGAAATTAGAGGAAGTTCAAAGGTTTGCAACAAGACTAGTCCCCAAGCTAAGGGAGGAGGTGTTAAGGAGAATCAACTTGACCCTGGAGGACAGGAGGGGTAGAGACGACATAAAATACTGAGAGGCATTGACAAGGTGGATAGTGAGAGTATGTTTCAGAGATGGGACACAGCAACAAGGGGTCACAGTTGGACGTTGAAGACTCAGATGAGTCACAGGAATGTTAGGAAGTATTTCTTCATTCAGAGTCATCAGGAAGTGGAACAATCTGGAGAGTGATATAGTGGAGGTAGAATCCATACATAGCTTTAAAAAGAGATAAGATGAAGGTCATGCAGAAGGGAGAGAGTGGTCCTAGTACAGACCAACGAAGAGGCAGGGCCAGGAGCTGTGAATCGACCCTTGCAACCACAAATAGATGAGTACACAGGGAACACAACTGGAAGTTGAAAAGTCAGATTATCATAAGGATATTAGGAAGTATTTTTCACTCGTAGGGGTACCCAGAAAGTGGAACTTATGGTGAGATAAGTGTTTGAATCAGCTTTAAAAAGAGGTAAGACAAAGGATCTTGAGCAGGGAGACGTGAATGTAGTCAACGGCCACGTTAAGGGGAGGGCCAGCCAGGAGCTACGATGTCGACCAACTTGCAACCACAAATAGGGAATACATTTAGGTGAAGAATACAATCACAACATCTCTGCATCCATCTCCTGACACTATATAAACACACATGACCATCTGCTATGAAGGTTTGCAAGCCAAGGATTATCAACTTCTTGCCTCCGAATATTTACGTTTCTATTAAGAGGCTGCAGCCGTGAAGCTAATGAGAGAGAGAGAGAGAGGAGCGATGAGAGAAAGAGAGGTGAGAGAGAAAGAGCAGAGAGCAGAGAGAGAGAGAGAGAGAAGGAGAGATCGAGTGGAGAGAGAGAAGAGAAGAGAGATGACCAGAGAGAGAGAACGGAAGTAGAGAGAGCGGAGAAGAGATAGAGGGATGAGAGAGGAGAGATGAGATGATGAGGAGTGAGAGAGCGGAGAGAGAGAGAGAGAGGAGGGATATATGCGAATCATGATGTTGAAGACAATGCCAACATACACACACACAGGCACACACTCCACACACACACACCGCACACCAACACACACACACTCACTCACACACCACACACACACTCACACACACACACACACACACAACACACACATCACACACACACACACACACACACTCTCATACACAAACATCATATACACACGGCCAGTGAAGAGGCGTAGCCAGGAGCTGCGACGCGATCCCTTCAGCCACAACTAGGTGAGTACACACACACATATCGACAACGGGTAACTAACACAACTGCGTAAAGTACATGAAGTTTAATAAAACATTGTCATCTCGAAAGAATTTTATTTGATTTTTAACCTTCCTGTGTTACTGAACAGTCATTATAATTGTAAAAATGAAAAATATAGGAAAATGATCGGTATCATTGTTCACCGAAAACTGGGTACTGGTCTCGGCCAAAATTTTGGTTATCGTGCCATCCTTAATTTTATCATAATTTAATACAAGTCTTGTAACAAAGGCTTTCCGGATGTGTACAAACTACACCAGATGCCACCAATAAGTACAGTTTACTATACCAAGTAATATTGTTGACACTTGTATTGAAAAACATGTGTGAAGACACTGTCGACTGCCCCACCACACATACGGTGCTACAGTAGAGAAAAATCAAACTTGTTGACCTAGCTATTTACTGGCAATTATTTGTTACATTATTAAATAAACAGGTTAAAATTAAATTTGTTTTAGGGAATTTTATCCACAATATTCTTTTCACATTATCCTTAGGAATGTTTGAACTTCACAAAGTTTTTTTTTTTTTACTTCAAGGATTCGATGTGTAACCAGCCTTCAGTCTTTCCATTGTATACCGTTTACGTGAAGGAAAGTTTACGTTCCTGAGTATATCGGTTGGACGACGAGGCACTTCAGGGTCTCAACTGATGAACATTTTTCACACAGCAATAATCGCACATCGGATAAACCATATTGGAAAACCTAGTGACACGCTAACAGTCTCCTGAGATTTTATTTTTTTTCCAGGCGCAAGTTATACACCCTTTGATATACCTGGAGTGTATTGGGTTTACCTGGAGTATTTCTGGGAGTTATACAGGATGTATATCTGGAGTTACATCTGGAGTATACCTGAGTATATATTTTATATATATATATATATATATATATATATATATACATATATATATATATATATATATATATTATATGCAATAAGGACACAGTAAAACAGGTGTTTCAGAATATGCAAACAACCACTCTGAAAGAATAGAGAAATTCAAGCGCTTTCGTGATTACTCACTTTATCAAGGAACTATGAAAGTAAAGGCCATCCAGGAAGCTATATAAGGGGGTCTGGCTGAACTCACTATCCAGATCCCACAACGGTTAAACACCTGCACGCGCGCCGACCCAACCTTGGATAGGTCCTTTGCACACTCACCACAAATTTTTATACCCAAGAAAATTTAAATTTTTTATTTGTCCAAGGTGATTTTATTAAATTCTTCCCAAATTGTATTATTATAGATGGTATATAATTTATATAAACTCAAAGGAAATATTCATATTATCTGTCAAAATGCTTTTTATGAAACAAGATTCCAATTTTTATTCCTGTCGACCATGGACTGCTTGTTACTACTTTCTCAACATTTTTGAAATTCATTGGAGGTTAAAAATATCTTACATGTAATAAATAGAGCATTGGAATTTGTCCAGTTCTAATGCTATATTGTTGTTGTTTAATCTTAGTCGCGATTTTACCAGTTTGGACCGTAATAAAACTTTATCGCAAATTTTACAAGGAATCTTATAGTCAAAATCAATCAGCATTTTGGGGGGAATTCTTTATCAAATGTTTTTTTACTGTATCCAGATTTTTGAATTACAAACTTTATTATTAAAAGTCTTAAGAAGAGAAGCCATATCAACCAAGTTTTAATGTAAGGGAGAATCCAAACTATTTTTAGTTTGATAAGGCTGGTTGTCCCTTTTTGGATTGTAAATAGTATTCTAGCAACTTTAAAAGATTTATCAATTACATTTCTTGGGTATTTTAATCATTACATATTTCTTAAATTTTGGACTATTTCTTCATCTATGAATCAGGACTACAAATTCGTAAAGCTCTCATAAAACATTGATGTAGAAAAAACAGACAGTTGTGACTCTATCTTGATGCGAGGAAAATAGTGGACATAGGAACTGTTATTTGTAGGTTTTCTTAAATTTTAAATTTGAATTCTTTATTACCCTTAAATAATTAAAACAGCTAGAAAGGCAATGAGGTTATTTTCTTCAAATCAACAGTAAATTTTTAGAATGGGCTAAGCTATTTTATTTCAAGGAAATGGTGTATATCTAATTTTTGGGCATAAGACACAAATATCATCAACATTCTGAACATTTAGCTCTATTAGGGAGGATTGTGTTAAGAACCTTGTTTCAATAAATTTCCTGTATAGGTTTACTAAGAACAGGTGAAAAAGAGGATTTCCCATTGCATACCAAACTTCTGAGTGTAAAACTTTTCATTAAATCACAAATTTTGCATCACCAATGCATAGTTTAATAAGTTAATGTTAGTGGATACTGGCAATGGTTAATCATAGTTAACTTGTTCTTCAGATAAGAAAACTTAATTAATAAATTCATCTACAGGAACTTTCGTAAACATGGAAGTAACAATCAAAACTAACCATGTTAAAATCATTTAAGTCAGTCAGGAGCTTAAATTTTATCAACCATGTCTATGTTGTTTTTATCATTAAAGTTAGAAATTTTGCCAACAATAGGAGCTCAAAATTATCAACAAGCCATCTTGGATAATTTATATGAAACTGACCCTTTGGAGCTAATAATTGGTCGATGGATTCCTGGTGTGTGGTTTTTATTAGCCATAATGTTGTAAGGTAAAGATGCTAAGAAGAATTAGTATGGATAAGTAAATTTGTCTATTAATTGACTAATTGCATCATCTTGCCTGTTCAGGAGAAGTTTTTATTGTTTTATTGAAATTGCTGTGTTAACGGGTTTCTAGGAGACTTTTTCCTAAGTTTAGAAAGGTTTCAGTATCCACTAGAGATTATTAACTTATCAAATGAAATTTTAGTCAAACATACAAACTGCTGCACTAGGTTCTTGGCCCCTAAGTTATTGCAAACTGCAAAAGAAATTAATAATGTTGAAATTGCAAAAGACTTTTGCTAAACTTTGAAAAAATTTTATGATTTATCCTCTGATGAAATTAAATTAGTAAAGGAATGGTATATAGCTATCTATATTAAACAAAACATTCCCCAATTGCCCTCAAAGATTCGTTAAGGTCTTTGGATACCACTTTATAACAATAAATTTTGCGCCTTACTAAAGAGACAAAAATAAATGCAATGGTAATTATGACAACGAAATGATTACCAAGAAAAATTGAATAATCTCTTAGATGATAACTGAAAACCAATTCTTACATTAGGAAAAATCCCCTAGAAACCGTTAACAGCAATTTCAATAAAAACAATTAAAACTTCTACTGAAAGGCAAAAGATTGAAATTAGTCACACAATTTACTTCCACTAATCCATCTTTACCTTACATGTATGGACTTAATATAAAAAACACCACAAACAGGAAATCCAGTCAGACCAATTATTAGCTCCATAGGGTCAGTTTCATATAAATTATCCAAATGGCTGTTGATATTTTGAGCCTATTGCCCCCCCCCCCCCCCCCCCCCCCCCCCCCCCCCCCCCCCCCCCCCCGGCAATATTTCTAACTTTAATGTTAAAAACAACATAGATTGGTTGATAATTAAGCTCCTTGGACTGGACTTAAATGATTTAACATGGTTACTTTTGATGTTACTTCCTTGTTTTACGAAGTTCCTGTTGTGTCTTTATTAAGTTTCTTATATGAAGTACTCGTTTTTAACTATGATTTACCATTGCCAGTTTCTACTATCATTAAACTTATTAAACTTTGCCCTTGTTGATGCAAAAATTTGTATTTTATGATAGTTTTACACTCAGAAGTTTGGGTATGGACTATGGAAATCCTCTTTCACTGTTCTTAGTAACCTATACATGGAATTTTTTGAAACAAGGTTGCTCTAACACAATTCCTCCCTAAATAGAGCTAAATGGCTTCAGATATGTTGATGATATCTAGTGTCTTATGCCCAAAAATGTAGATATACACCATTTCCTTGGTAAAATTAAATAGCTTAGGCCTTTTATAAACTTTACTGGTTGAGTTTGAAGAAAATAACTCATTGCCTTTTCTAGATGTTTTAATTATTAAGGGGTAATAATGAATTCAATTTTAAAAATTTACAGGAAACCTACAAATATCTGTTCCTATGTCCACTATAGATTCCTCGCATCTAGATAGAGTCAAAATGTCTGTTTTCTCATCAATGTTTTTGGGCTTTACGAATTGTAGTCCTGAGTTGCATAGATGGAAGAAATATCCATAATTTATGTACTAGGTAATGATTTAAAATACCAAGAAATGTAATTGATAAATCTTTAAAGTTGCTAGAAATACTTTTTACATCCAAAAAGGGGACCACCAGCTTATTCAACTAAAAATATGTTGGTTCTCCCTTACCATGAAAAAACTGGTTGATATTGCCTTCTTTCTTAAGACTTTTAATATTAAAGTTTGTATTCAAAAATCTTGATACCGTAAAAAAACTTTTGATAAAGATATTCCCCCCAAAATGTGATGTATGTGTCTTATAAGATTCCTTGTAAAATTTGCGTAAAGTTTATTACGGTCAAACTGGTAGTAAAAATCTCTGAACTAAGATTAAAGCAACAAAAATATAGCATTAGAAATGGACAACGATTCCAATGCTCTATTTATTCATATAAGAGATTTTAACCATCCAATTGATTTTTCAAAAAGTTGAGAAAGTAGTATCAGCAAAGTCCATGTGTCGACAGGAATATAATTGAATCTGGTTTTCTAAAAGGCTGCTTTTGGGACAATAATCTGATATTTCATTTGGTTTATATAAATTAGATCCATTTATAATATAGAATTTGGTGAAGAATTTAATAATACACTGGACAAATAATAACTTTTAAATTTTTTGGGTTAGAATAGTTTGTGGGTGAGTTGTGCCAAAGGACCTTTCAAGTTGGGTCGGCGGCGCGTCAGAGGTGTTTAACCGTTGTGGGATCTGATAGTGAGGTGCTGGCCAGACCCCTATATAGCTTCCTTGGGATGCTTTTACTTTCATAGTCCTTGATAATGTGAGTAGTCACGAAGCGCTTGGAATTTTCTCTATTCTTTCAGAGAGGTTGTTTTGCATATATATAATATATTATATATATATATATATATATATAATATTATATATATATATTATGTGTGTGTGTGTGTGTGTGTGTGTGTGTGTGTGTGTGTGTGTGTGTGTGTGTGTGTGTGTGTTGTGTGTGTGTTAGTTACATTTTGTCCTAGGCACATGTCGATTAGTGTTGTGTGTGTGTGTGTGTGTTATTTACCATTTTGTCCTAGGTCATGCCAATTAGTGTGTGTGTGTGTGTGTGTGTGTGCGTGTGTGTGTGGTGTAAAAACTGGTCAGTTAGCAAGAAAACTCATTTAAAAATTAATCCTTTCTAAAAAAAAATTCTTGTTAGTTAAAAATTATATTTTTTTCATTTATGTTAGTGTAAATAATAATAATTTTGTTCACGAAAGTTACCTTAGAAAACTTACCTAACATTATTTTAAGAAGCGGCATATTTAATTTAACTAATCCACTAAATTTATTCTAGATAAAGTTTACAGAATTTAAAATAAAACAGGGACCCACAATGGAATATTTTTTTTCGTTTGGTTCTGAACGATTTTTGAGAAATTATTGCATACAAAAATTTTCGCCTTCATTATTCGGCAAGAAAGACCGTTACTCTATTTAAGATAATATTCGCATGTTTTACCTATTTCGGCACGGACACAGGCCAACATAATAAACTTCAGTCAGGACAGGGCAGGAGTCGATTTCGACGTTATTTTTAACCACGTTAGTTCTTGAAATCACCCACCGGGGTGGGCTGCTGCCCAAATTATTGTACCAAACAGTTCTGTCATAGAAAGAAACATAAGTGAATCTTCTCTCTTGAAACATGACAGGAATACCGTATATAACTCAAATTATGGGTTATACAAGCTCGATAGCTATTTAGTAGACTTTGTACACAACCTTAAACAAAAATGCTGTACAAAATCACAGGATTGCTCATTATGCCAGATAGTTTCATGAAGGAGTGGTGATGCTTGACCAGTGTCTACGCACCAAAACTTCATGCTTCGTCAATTGTGAATGGTTATATAATGTGTTAAGCTGTTATTGTACCATACATTAACGGGTACACAAGATTACCTGATAACATAGGTAGTGGGATTAAAGGATATTAGAAGTAGAAACTTGCTAATAGAAATATTATCGGAATGGTATAGAAGAATGTTAGACAGTATTTAGGAAAATATGAAGAGATACTTCTGAGTACCCCTGGGAACATACGAGTACCCCTGGGAACATACGAGTACCCCTGGGAACATACGAGTACCCCAGAACAGGACATTTAAACTGAGAAACACTACACTCATTTCCTTTAATTAATTAAAAGGGTTACAGTGAATAATATCTATCCATATATATAGTATACACTGAGAAACAGATTTTCTCAAGTCACATGACCTGCTCTAAGAGGCTAGAAAAAGCTTGGGGCTGACTATTATATCTTCTAATTTCATAATATTTGACATCTCAAAACCTCGTACCCCATGTGGGAGGGAGGATGGTGGTGGTGGTGCGGTGCTGGCACCAACCGTCGGCCCACATTTGACGAGACGCGGCGGGTCAGGGGGACGGGCCCTACATTTCGCTCTCGAAAAAAACCCCCCCTCATCCTTTTCATTTTGCTGCCTTGCAACTTTTCATAGCTTCTTGTACATGTTAAGGGGAAAAAGTACTTAAGTGGGGGAAAAAAAATTTTCCCATTTTTTTTTTTTATTACACTTACAAAAGTATTTTAAGACTACAAGGGAATTTTTTTGAGGGAAAAAAAACAGTCCCCAATCTTTCCCCCGGAAAAAAGGTTTCAAAAAAAGGGACTAATTTTAATTACATTTCCCCAAAGGGAAATTCTCTTTTTTAAAACTTTTTTTTTTGGTCATCTTATTTGTCATTTTAGGAAAAACTGTTGAAATTTTTACGGCAAGAAAATTAAACCTTTAAATTAAATCCCAAAAAAATTGTTGCCCCTTTTTAAATTTTCCCTCACCCATTTGAGACCCCAAAGACCCTTTGCAATTTTTTCCGGGTCCAGCTGAAATTTTGTTTTGTGAGTTCCCTTTTTTTTAAATTTTTAATATTTTTTTTTTAAAAGAATTTGTGAAAAAAAGGTGTCTGACCGCAGAACCCTTTTTTAAAAGGCTGGGGGACGAACCTCACACAGCCATCACCCGGTCAATCTGAAAAAACAAAATTCTTTCCCCGCCCAGATGATCCGGATCGCCCCCATGCCAAAACCCTTCTGGGGAAAGGGTGGGTGCCGGGCCCGAGCTTACAGCTCAAAAGACTGTCATTCCCTTTCGCCCCCTTGGGGGGGGGATGACGACCGGGGCCTAGTTTTGATTTGGGCCCGGGGGCCCTTTGGGCCCCCCAAAGATGAGGAGGGTACTTGTGCCCCTCCAATGGGGGGATTTTGGGTCTCAACACCCCTAAAGGGGGGACCCAAAGGGGGGGGGGGGGCCCACCACTTGGAAAAGGGCCCCGGGGCCGGGGGAAATACCCCCAAATTTTTTTAACAAAATTAACTAACCAGATATCCTGATCGACCCATGCCAAACCCTTCTGGGTTTGGGAGGTGCCTGGTCCGAGCTTTTTAGCTCAAAAGGGCTGTCTTTCCCCATTTTCCCCCCCTTAGCAGGGAGGGCAGAAAAGAGGGGGCCCTGCTTGTGGCTAGGCCTGGGGCTTTTGGCCCCCAAAAAATGAGGGGGTTTATTTGTGCCTCCTCCCATGGGAGATTTTGGTCTCGGACATCCCTAAAGGGGGACCCAAAGGGCCGGGCCACCAGGGAAAAAGGCCCCGGGCCGGGAGAAAAACCGGCTAATCTTTTTTAATAAATTTACAGATGACCCAAAAATTATAGATATGTACAGAAAATTTCGGGTGGGAAAAATTTTTAAAGGTTACACACGCAAATTTTAAACCCCTGGAAAAACAATGAAAAATTTTTTTTTTCACTAATTTTTGTTTTGTAAAAATATTTTTAAATTTTCCCCCGTTTTTTTTGCTACAAGTTTTTTCTCTTTTTCTCTGTTTTTTTTATGTTTTATTATGATTTGGGGGAAATAGGGCCATCTTTCCGGGGAGTCTCCTAAAAATTTTATTTTCCCCCTTTAAGAAATTCATTTTTGTTTTAATGTGCCCAAATTTCCTTTTTTAAGTTTTGACATTAAAATTTAAACCCTCTCGTCAAAACAGTAGTACTTTATTTTATATAAAATTTTGTCCAACACCCCCCCTTTTGGGCCCTAGTGAAACTACTTTCAGATATTGAATATTTTTTTTTTGTATTTTACTTGTTGAATTTGTCTTTTTTTGTCATAGATATTCCAAGAGGAGCCCAGAGGTTTGGTCGCTTATTTTTACATCGAAATGTAGATTGTATTCCATTATTTTAAATTTAATTTTAATAAGGAACAACATCAACTCTTTCCCACCTGATGTGAAACTAATCTTCCACTCAGTCATTTTTTCCATTCATACATACCCCACACACACCCAAAAACACAAAACACACACACACACACCACAACCCCACACACAAAACAAACCCCCAAGTGCAAATCATAAAGGGTTTGGGGAAGGGCAAAGGAAAACCCCCAGCCCGGAGAAACAGTCTGGGGGGCCCAAAGATAAAAACCCTCACTAAAGGGAAAAAGATCTTGGGGTGAGTATAACCCCGGGGGAAAAAACATCCCCTGAAGCGCACATCAACCAAAAAAAGGGCCCTGCACGTTGGGCCCCTTTGAAAACCTCAGAAACAGCTTTCCCCCGACATTTAAAAAGGGAATTTTTCGGGCCCCCGGGTACCCCGTGTACTTTTTGGTCCATATTGGGTATGGGGGCCCAAATTTTGGGAAAACCCACCCCTACCCAAAAAAAACCTAAAAAAAACTAGAGAAAGGGGAAAAGGGGTTTCCCAAAAATTAGTCCAGAGCTAAGAGGTATGTCCTACGGGAGGGGGTTAAAGGGGAAATTTCAACCTAAAGGGAACTGAAGGACAGGAGGATAGGGGGGGGGGAAAACGCAAAAAAAAATTTCTGAAGGAATTGAAAAAGGTGGACAAAGACAGCCCTTCCAGAGTTTGGGCCACATTTTAAAAAGGGGCACATTAAAAGTTGAAGAAAAAGGAATCCCAGGATTTTTAGGAAGTTTTCTTTAGCCACAGGAAAGGCGGGAAGGGGAAATTTTTTTGGGAAGCGTTGTAGTGGGGGCGGACCCATACAAAGTTTTTAAGCAGAGGTAGGAAAAAGCCCCGGGTTCAAGGGGTGGCCTAGTAGCGACCCGTGAAGAGGAGGGGCCGGGGGAAGTTTTGGGAACTCGCCCCCGGAACCCCAAACTAGGTGATACACACACACACACACACACACACACAAAACACACCCCACACAACACACACACACACACACACACACACACACACAAACACAGAGGCCTAGGGTTAATCGACATTGCCTGGGAAAAAATGGTAACAAACAAAACCACCAAACACAACACACACACACACACAAAACACACACACAAACACACACACAACACACACACACACACCACCACACAAACACACCAACACACAAAAAGGGGCCTTGTTCCTAATGGGACAGTGCCTAGGAAAAAATTTGGAAAAACCTAAACACACCACAACACACAGAAAACACCACACACACACACACCACACACACACACACACACACACAACACACACACAAAACCCGCACACCCACACACACACCCCCACACACACACACATACAACAAAACCACAACACACACACAACACAACCACACACCCACACCCCACACAACACACACACCCCTTACAAAAACACTTTCCGGGTTTTGCTCCAAAGTAGCATGCCCCGGGCATGAAAAAACATTTTTACTTCCTTTTCAACCCACTGTTTGATAGGAGGACTTGACTTCACGGTACAAAATCCCCCTCCTACCTAAAACCTCCCCACCCTCCCTTCAGGGGCGGGGTATGGGTTTCTCACTTCCATCCACAAGTCGGGTTTAAAAAACGTTTCCTTAATAAATCCCCCTTAATAAAGTCCCCCTTGACCCCTACCCCAAAAGCCCCGTAAAACATTAAAGTCACTTGTTTCCCCCTAAACCCTTTTCTAAAATCTTAGAAGGGCCTTTTCAAGCCCTTTTTCCCCTAGCATTTCAAAACCCTTTTTGGGATTTTTTTTCAAACCTTTTTCCTAGGAAAATCCTACCCTTAAATTTTAAATACACTTTTTTAAAAACCACCTATTTTTCCCACTCCAAGCGACCCAGCCCCCCTTCTAAACCCTCTGAAAAATTATTTTTTATAATTCCCCCCCTTTTTTAATGTCCCCCACTGCAGTTTCTCGAAAAATTTTTCACACTGCAAAATTCCCCTTCAAACGTGATTTCCCTTATTTCCCCCAGTTTTCCCCTTTTGCTGCAACTTCACAACTCTTGCTTTAAATGCTTCACCCCCCATTATAAAATTTTGCTATCACAAAAACCCCTCCCTTTTCCCATTTTGCCTCCTGGAAAAAAGTTTTTTTTTTTTCCACAGATGCCTCAATGATCTTTTACTTTTTATCCCTCCCTTTGGCTAGATTTTTTTTAGCACCTTTTTAAAAAAACACCCCCTTGATTTACCCCGTTTTCCATTTTTTACACCTCTTCATACCCCCCAAATTTCCCACCCCTTTTAAAATGAGTGCAGATTTTGGGCCCCCTTCTACCTCAAAGGGAAAATTTTTATAAAGGGGGTTCATCTTTGTCATCCTCCTTTGTACTTTTTTTTCAGGGAATTTATACCTTTTCGGTAAAAACGAGGGACCAGAATTGTGCATAATGAAAAGGAAAGGGCTAACCATAGATATATAAGTTGAAAAAAACCCTGAGGACTTCTTTTTATTTATCCTTTTTGGATATAAGGGCCAAAGGAAATTTCTGTTTTTTTAATTGCGAACACTTTAAAAGTTTTCTGGGTTTAGATTACAAAAAACCTGAACCCCTAAAATTTTTTTTGAACGGGTAATTTTTAAAAATCTTCTTTTATTTAGTTTTTTGGAAATGTTTTTTTCCCTGTCCAACATTTAGCCCTTTGCATTTGTCTTTTTTTAAAAACTGATCTGCCACAAAACTCGGCATCCCAATCCCCACTCCCCCAACCCTTTCCCTGTCGACCCTTCATGGGGGAATTTGTTTTTAAAACCCAAATATGTTGTAATCAGTAAGCATTTTGTTTCTTTCATTTTAACCAGGTCCCCCATTATAGAAATTTTGCAAGTAATTGTAGCCCCTTCTTTTTATTTCTTAGGCTCCTACTTTTGAAACAGAAAACCCTTTAAAGGGGAACTAGTCACTCACTGCCCCTCTACTTTCTTTTTGTTGATCAATTGCTTTCCCTTTACTAAAAATTTTTATTTTGTTTTAATGTTTTTTTTAAATATACCCCCAAAGGAAACTTGGTAATTCGCAAATTTTCAAAACCCTAGTACGGCAATTGATTGTTTCCCACAAATCCCCCATCCCTTATGATCTATATTTTAAAGGGCCTAGACAAGTCAGCAATGGCCCCCTCGATGAGTTAGAAATTTCAACCCCCCAAAACCCCAGAGAGAGGGCCCCCAACCTTTGCTTTACAAAACATTTTTTCCACAGAATTTGTCCCAGTTATCAAGAATGGGATTCAATTTTGTTGCGGGAACCTTTTGGGGCCAGCACTAGGGGGAAAACCCCAAAGGGAAACACAGTTTCCCAACACTAAAAGTATCCCGCCCAAAAAAGGAAACCAAAAGGGACCAAATTTGCCCTATTTTTTTTCATTTGTTGCCCCTCCCCTTCTGGGCAAAATGCTACATATGCGGGGGGGCCCCCCCCTTAAAACCTGACTCATCTGGGGTGATTGTATTATCCGCACTCCTATTCCTGTCCCCCCCGATGTCTTTCCCACCGCCTAAGACAGTAAGGGGTTTTGTTTCCATTAACTGACTTTAATATTATCCAGCCTGTTGACTATTTTAAACCAAACACGGGGCCCCGGGGAAGCATACTCTCTGTCTCCCCTTTCAAATCCCCTGTTTTAAAAAAAGCCCCTGCCCATTTATTTTAAATGGAGTCCCCACAACCGAATTTTTTTACCTTAAATACCCGGGGGAGTCAGTGGTACCTTTAACCTCACTAACCAAGGGAATTTAACTAGCCCTGGAAAACAGAGAATAGATTTTCCCTTACCTTCAAATTTTCTTTAAAAACCCTTTCCTTACCCGGATTTTTTTTTCCTAAAGTGTGAACCCACTTGCCTTTTTAAAGTGGTTGCTCTTTTTAGCTCACTGGGGGAAACCTTTTCCTCCTTACCACCCCAAACCCAAACTCTCACTCTCCCCAAAAACCCATTTTAGGAGAAATGTCAGTTTCTGTTCTTTGAAGAAGGGAAACCCTCCTTCTTCAACATTTTTGCACTAGAAAACCGGAGTTATTTCCCCCTTTTCCCCCCGGCACTTTTTAAGCACCTCTTACGACAAGCAGGGTGGAAAGGATTTTTTTTTCATTTCCCCCATTGAGAATATAAATATATTAAAATATTTTATATATATATATATATATAATTTTTATAAAATATAATATAATATATATATATATATAGGCCTAGGACAAGGATGTGGGGATGTCACCGGGGTTTTTTTTAATATTTTTTATAATGGGGTTGTAAGAGAAGAAAATGCGAGGGTCTTGGCAAGAGGCGTGGATTTAAAAAGTTAAAGAATCCCCCAAAAGGGAGTTGCACAGTTGCTTTTTGCTAAATGCCTGTGCTTTTGGGAGATTCTGAAAAAGAAGTTGCAGAGATTGGGGATAAAATTGGTAGGGTGTGAAAAAAGAAGAAAATTGAAAGGGAATACAGGAAAGAGTGGGTTATAGGATAAAAAAAAAAATTTAGGGGGATGAAAGATTGGAATCAATTGGGGGGAAGAGAGAATGGAGGGGGTAAAATGTTTTTAAGATATTTGGGAGGGGCCCTGTCAGGGGGTTTGGGTCTATGAAAGATGAGGTGAATCATAGAATTAAATGGGGGAAAAAGGGGGCGAGGGGGTGCACTTAGGATTGTGGAGAAAAAAGAATTTTTTCCTTTGGAGGCAAAGGGGGGGAAGGTATGAGGTATTTTTTTACCAAAATCTTTAGGGGGTGTGAACCCGGGGTTGATGGATTTGAAAAGGGGGAAAGGTTGGAGGTATAAAGTCAGGTTTTGGGGGACAATGTGGGGGTGTGAATAAAAAGCAGAGAATTCATTTTGGGAATTGGGGGAAGGTGCGGGGTTTACCAAAATTTGTTGTCCAGGGGGCTGGGGGGAAGGGTTGTTGAGGTGGTTCGGACAGGGGAGAGAATGGGGGCGAAACGAAAAAATTTCCAAGAGTGTATCATCTGTAGTGGAAGGAAGGCGGGGTGGGGGTGGGGCCTTTGGAAAGGTTGGAGGGAGGGGGTAAAGGGGTTTGTGTGCGAGGGGTTTGGGGATTTCCCCCGGACATGCGTGGGGCGTTTTTGTTTGGGGGAAAATGGAGAAAAAGGGTTTTTTAAATACTTGACGTGTTTTGGAGTGTGACAAAGTAACTTTTATAAAGGGATTCGGGAAAAACCGGCGGCCGGGATTTGAGCCCTTTGGAAAAGGGAAGTACAGGCCTGCACCCCCGAAGGGGGGGTTGTTAATTTTTTGCTTTTAAAAAAACTGTAGTGTAAAGCCCCCCTTCGGGCCCAAGAAAAGTGATGGAGTGAATGAGGGTTTGAAATTTTTTTCTTTTGGGGGCCACCCCTGCCTTGGGGGGAATCACCCGGGTGTGTTTTAAATAAATATATATTATTTTAAAATTTTATACATTTTATATTTTTTTTAAAAAAAATTTAAAAATATATAAAAATATTTTATATATATATTTTTAAAAAATATATATAAAAATTTTAATTAGGCAAGGAGGGGGGGAGAAATTGGAAAAAAAAAGAAGGAAAGAGAGTGGTGAAGAAAATTTTAAAAAAGAGCAAATGGAGAGTGGGTGAATTTTAATAAACCCAAAATTTGTTTGAAAATAAAAAAAGTTTTGGAGTAAATTTAAAAACAAGTTAAAAAACCCTAAGAACAAAGGTTTTTCCCATTTAAAAAAAATAGGGAGGGGGTTAAAAAATTTGGATTTTTGGGGTTTTTTGGGGAAAGAGGGGGGGGAAAAATATTTTGAGGAATTTTTTAAATGTTGAAAAGATGGGGAAAAGCTGTGATTTGTGTTTGGGGAAAGGAAAGGAATAACTCTTGTAGGAGGGGAGGAAGACCCATTTTTTGAGTGGGGGGGAATTTCGTGGGCAGTAGGAAAAATGAAAAGGGGAAAAGGCAGCCGGTTTGAGGGAAAAAGTTAGAAATTTTAAAAAGAAAGTTGGGGATTTGGTTTTAGGGGTTGGGTTCCCAATCATTTAAAAAATTTAGGAAGGGGGTTTAAGGCCCTGGGGAAATTGGCAGGAGCATGCATAGCCCCTTTGTTTTAAAGGAAAAGGGGGGACAAAAGGAGTGCAAAAATTATAGGGGGAATAAGCCCTTTTATCCCTGGTAAATGAAAGGGTTTAAGGGGTTTTTATTGAAAGAATTAAAAGTAAAAACGGAAAATGGGATAAGATTAAAAAGGAGGCTTTTGGAAAGGGTGGGGGGTTTTGTGGCCCAGGTTTTTTACAGTAAAAAATAAAGTGAACAGTTTTTAAAGAAAAAGGGCTAAAGAGGTCTTTGTGGTTTTGGGGGTTTTTGGGAAAAGGCGTAGAAGGGTGGTTTTGGGGGAAATTTTGGACAGATGTTGCGATGTATGGTGTAGGAGGGGTTTTACTGAAAGCATAAAAGTTTTTTTAAATGGGGGGGAAAAAGTAGGTCAAGTTAGAGTACGGGGGAAAGGGAGGGAAATTTTTTCCCAGTAAAAGAGGCCTTGGGAAAAGGGATTTTGTGATGTCCCCCGGGGTTGTTTAATATTTTTATGGAGGGGGGTTGTAAGAGAAGTAAATGCGGGGGTCTTGAAAAAAGGCTGGATTTAAAAAAGAAAAAGAATCACACATAAAGGGGGGTTTTGGGCCTTTGGCCTTTGCTGTTTGCACGGGGGGCTTTTGGGGAGATTCTAAAGGGAAAAATTCCCAGAGATTGGTGGATAAAATTTGGTGGGGGTGTGCAAAAAGAAGAAAATTAAAAGTGATACAGGAAAAGTAAAGGGGGTTTTGAGGATAAAAAAAATTTTAGGTGTTTAAAAATTTGGGTTCAGATTTTGGGGGGAGAGAGTATGGAGGGGGTGAAAGTATTTAGATATTTGGGAGTGGAGTGTCCGGGTTTGGGGCTATGAAAAATGGGTGAATTATAGAAATTTATGAGGGGAAAAAAAGGGTGAGTGGGGCACTTAGGTTCTGGGAGACCCAAAAAACTCGTCCTTTGGGGGCAAAAAGGGGGGAAAGTATGAGAGTAAGTTTTACCAACGCTATTATTTGGGGTGAAGCATTGGGGGGGTTTAAAGTTTCAAAAGGGAAAAGGGTGGGGGGCAGTGGGGTCATGTCTAGGGCAATGTTGGTGTGAATATAATGCAGAGAAATTTTGTTTGTTTGGAAGTTGGGGAGGTGGGGATTAACCAAAAAAAATTTCCAGAGGGCTGAGGAAGGGTTTTTTGAGGTTTGGGTTGGGCTGTAGAGAAATTGGGGCGAAACGAATGGCTTCAAGAGTGTATCAAATCTAGTGGGAAGGGAAAGGGGGGGAAAGGGGTTTGGCCTAGGAAAGGTTGGGAGGGGGGGTAAAGGAGGGTTTTTTTGTTTCCGGGCTTGGGCTTCCAGGGGGCATGCTGGCGTGTTTGATGGAAATGAAAGGAGACAAAAAGGTTTTTAATACTTGACGTGGTTTGGGGTGTGAGAAAATAACATTTAGAAGGGATTCAGGGAAAACCCGGGAGGCCCCGGAAATTTTAGTCCCGGGGATGGGGAAGGGACAGTGCCCGCACTCCCGAAGGAGGGGTGTTAATGTTGCAGTTTAAAAAACTGTAGTGTTTAAAACACCCTTCTTGGGAAAACAGGATGGAGTGAAATGATGGTGAAAGTTTTTTCTTTTTTGGGCCACCCCGCCCTTTGGGGGGCCACCCGCCCTTTGGGGGGCCACCCTTTCCCCTTTGGGGGGCCCACCCTTTCCTTGGTGGGAATCCCGGGCCCCCGTGTTATAATAAAAATAATTTATAAATATATATTATATATATATATATATAATATATATTTTAAAATATATAAATATATTTTATATATTTATATATAAAATATTTTTCATATTTATAAAATATTTATAAATATATATTTTATTTATATATATATTTAAAATATTTATAATTTATATATATATAATCTAAAATTTAAATAAACTGAATTACCTCATCCCATTAAAACTACCTGCGCCCAAAAAACGTTGGGACAGAGGGAAGGAACGATGAAAAAAAAGAGTTCAAAAAACCCTTGGAAAATTTCTAAGCGTTTTGGGAAAACAGGAGCTAGAGACACGCCTTCGTCCGAAACCTCCGCCCGCGTCCCCACAAATTTTCCCCCCTCCGTCACGTTCCCCCACTTTGCTGGGTGGGGGGTGGGTAGGTGGCTGCGGGAGCAGCCCAATGCGCATTTTACCCCGGGTAAATATAAACCCCACAGAGGTAACACACAGGGACCCCAAACCCCAGTCCCAAAACTCCCAGGGCAAAAACACGGTAAACCCAAAACAAAGAAAATAAAAACCAAGAGGGAACAAAAGTACCAGCACTAGAGCCATACCTCCAGAGGCAACACCCCAGGTACCACCACCAAAAAGGGATACCTCCCCCGAGGCAACAACCCCAAAAGGGACCAGCAAAGAGCCCAAAACCTCTCAGAGAACCCCACAGGTACCACCACCTAAAGGTATACCTCCCCAGAGGCCAACACACCGGTACCAGAAAAAGAGCCAAAACCTCTAAGGGCAACCCCAGGTTTCCACTACCAAAAGGGATACCTTCCCCGAGGCAACACAAGGTACCACCCCCAAAAGGGATACCTCCCAGGGCAACCAGGGACCAACACCAGAGGTTTTTTACCCCCCCCAAGTGCAACAGGCCTACCCCTTCCCGGAAATTTTCCTCCCCCAAATTTTTTTAACTTTTAAAAAATATCTTTTTAATTTCCCGTGTGAAAGTTTTAAGTCCCCGATTCCGTAATATTTTTTTGTTTTGCTTTTTGTTTGTGGGTGGGCGGGCAGCAGGGGCGATGATTTTTTTTTTTCCCCCCCATTTATCCCCCTACTCGTACCGGGGCTAAACATTGTCACTGTCTGCCTTTTTAATTAATTTTTTACCTCTAATCGTTTTAAACAGCGTCTTGGTAAGTGGGTTTCCCTTTTTCCAGCTAGGTCAGGTCAGGATAAAAACAGAAACATGTAGCCCAAATCAGGCCAAGTCAAGCAAGTCAGAGCAAGTCAAGTCGTTTCAGGTCAAGTTAGGTCAGGTCTGTCTCTGAAGGAATTTTTATTTTTACCATGTTCTCGGTAGCTGATGATAGAAGACAACTCTCTCTCTCTCTCTCTCTCTCTCTCTCTCTCTCTCTCTCTCTCTCTCTCTCTCTCTCTCTCTCTCTCTCTCTCTCTCTCTCTCTCTCTCTCTCTCTGGCTCTCTCGCTCTCTCTCTCTCTCTCCTCTCTCTCTCTTCTCTCTCTCTCTCTCTCTCTCTCTCTCTCTCTCTCTCTCTCTCTCTCTCTCTCTCTCTCTCTCTCTCACACACAAAAGCTGGAACGTCACACTCTCGCTTAACTTAAGAGAACTTTTAGGAATATTGGCACCAGTGAGGCACCTCAGGCAGTGCCTTTTATCAGTATGTGTGTGTGTGTGTGTGTGTGTGTGTGTGTGTGTGTACTCACCTATTTGTACTCACCTATTTGTGGTTGTAGGGGTCGAGTCACAGCTCCTGGCCCCGCCTCTTCGCTGATTGCTACTAGGTCCTCTCTCTCCCTGCCCCATGAGCTCTATCATACCTCGCCTTAAAACTATGTATGGTTCCTGCCTCCACTACATCACTTTCTAGGCTATTCCATGGCCTGACTACTCTATGACTGTAGAAATACTTCCTAACATCCCTTTGATTCATCTGAGTTTTCAACTTCCAATTGTGACCTCTTGTGTCTGTGTCCCATCTCTGGAACATCCCGTCTTTGTCCACCTCGTCTATTCCGCGCAGTATTTTATATGTCGTTATCATGCCTCCCCTGACCCTCCTGTCCTCCAGTGTCGTCAGGCCCATTTCCCTCAACCTTTCTTCATAGGACAATCCCCGTAGCTCTGGGACTAGTCTTGTTGCAAACCTTTGCACTTTCTCTAATTTCTTGACGTGCTTGCTAGGTGTGGATTCCAAAACTGGTGCTGCATACCCAGTATGGGCCTGACGTAGAGGGTATACAGTCTTAAACGAATCCTTACTGGGGTATCGGAACGCTATCCGTAGGTTGCCAGGCCCGTATGCTGTAGCATTTATCTGATTGATGTGCGCCTCTGGAGATATGCTCTGGAGATATGCTCACCCCCAGATCTTTTTCCATGAGTGAGGTTTGAAAGTCTTTGGCCATCTAAAACTATATTGTGTCTGGGGTTTCTTCTTTGCCCTTCCCCAATTTTTATGACTTTGCATTTGGCAGGGTTGAATTCAAGGAGCCAGTTGCTGGACAAGGCTTGTAGCCTGTCCAGGTCTCTCTGTAGTCCTGCCTGATCCTCGTCCGATTTGATTCTTCCATTAACTTCACATCATCTGCAAACAAGGACACTTCTGAGTCTATCCCTTCCGTTATGTGTGTGTGTGTGTGTGTGTGTGTGGGGTGTGTGGGGTGTGTTTGTGTGTTTGTAGTTGTGTGTGTGTTTGTGTGTTTGTGTTTGTGTGTGTGTGTGTTTGTGTGTGTGTGTGTGTGTGTGTGTGTTTGTTGTGTGTGTGTGTGTGTGTGTGTGTGTGTGTGTGGGGGTGTGTGTGTGTGGGGTCTGTGGGGTGTGTGTGTGTGTGTGGTGTGTGTACTCACCTAGTTGTACTCACCTAGTTGAGGTTGCAGGGGTCGAGTCCAAGCTCCTGGCCCCGCCTCTTCACTGGTCGCTACAGGGTCACTCTCCCTGAACCATGAGTTTTTATCGTACCTCGGGTTTTAAAGCTATGAAATGGATCCTGCCTCCACTACATCGTTTTCCCAAACTACTAAACTTCCTGACTACTCTGTGGCTGAAGAAATACTTCCTAACACCCTGTGATTCATCTGTTCTCAGCTTCCAACTGTGTCCCCGGTTGTTGTGTCCAATCACGGGAACATCCTGTCTTTGTCCACCTTGTCAATTCCTCTCAGCATTTGTAAGTCGTTATTGTGTCCCCCCCCTACCCTCCTGTCCTCCAGGGGTCGTCAGGTTGATTTCCCTTAACCTCCCTCGTAGGACATACCCTTAGCTCGGGGACTAGTCTTGTTGCAAACCTTTGCTCTTTTTCTAGTTTCTTTACGTGCTTGGCGAGGTGTGGGTTCCAAACTGGTGCCGCATACTCCAATATGGGCCTAACGTACACGGTGTACAGGGTCCTAAAACGATTCCTTTTTAAGATGTCGGAATGCTGTTCTGAGGTTTGCCAGGCGCCCTTATGCTGCAGCAGTTATTTGGGTGATGTGCGCTTCAGGAGATGTGCCTGGTGTTATACTCACCCCAAGATCTTTTTCCTTGAGTGAGGTTTTGTAGTCTATGGCCCCCCTAGACTGTACTCCGTCTGCGGTCTTCTTTCCCCTTTTCCCCAATCTTCATGACTTTGCACTTGGTGGGATTGAACTCCAGGAGTCAATTGCTGGACCAGGTCTGCAGCCTGTCCAGATCCCTTTGTAGTTCTGCCTGGTCATCGATCGAATGAATTCTTCTCATCAACTTCACGTCATCTGCAAACAGGGACACCTTGGGGTTTATTCCTTCCGTCATGTCGTTCACAAATACCAGAACAGCACTCGTCCAAGGACTGACCCCTGCGGGACCCCGCTGGTCACAGGTGCCCACTCTGACACCTCGCCACGTACCATTACTCGCAGCTGTCTTCCTGACAAAAATTCCCTGATCCATTGTGTGCCTTCCCTGTTATCCCTGCTTGGTCCTCCCGTTTTTGCACCAATCTCTTGCGTGGTACTGGTCAAACGCCTTCTTGCAGTTCAAGAAAATGCAATGTGTGTGTGTGTGTGTGTGTGTGTGTGTGTGTGTGTGTGTGTGTGTCTGTGTGTGTGTGTGTGTGTGTGTGTGTGTGTATGCACTCACCTTGTTGTGGTTGCAGGGGTCGAGTCACAGCTCTTGGCCCCGCCTCTTCATTGGTTCCTACTATCTTCTCGGCAACACTGACTTCAAGCTTCTTGGGGCTTACAGTTATCATTCTCACATTAACACCATAGCTGGGGTTATAGGCAGGAACATTCACGCCATAGCGTTGCATGGTTGGGGTTGTAGCCAGCAACATTAACACCATAGCTTGGGTTGTAGCCAGCAACATTAACACCATAGCGTTGCATGGTTGGGGTTGTAGCCAGCAACATTAACAACATAGCGTTGAATGGTTGGGGTTGTAGCCAGCAACATTAACACCATAGCTTGGGTTGTAGCCAGCAACATTAACACCATAGCGTTGCATGGTTGGGGTTGTACCCAGCAACATTAACACCATAGCGTTGAATGGTTGGGGTCATAGCCAGCAACATTAACACCATAGCGTTGCATGTTTGGGGTTGTAGCCAGCAACATTAACACCATAGCGTTACATGGTTGGGGTTGTTGTCAGCAGTATTAACAGCATAGCGTCGCATGGTTGGGATTGCAGCCAGCAACATTAACACCATAGCGTCGCATGGCTGGGGTTGCAGCCAGCAACATTAACACCATAGCGTTGCATGGTTGGGGTTGCAGCCAGCAACATTAACACCATAGCGTTGCATGGTTGGGGTTGTAGCCAGCAACATTAACACCATAGCGTTGCATGGTTGGGGTTGTAGCCAGCAACATTAACACCATAGCGTTGCATGGTTGGGGTTGAAACCAGCAACATTAACACCATAGCGTCGCATGGTTGGGGTTGCAGCCAGCAACATTAACACCATAGCGTTGCATGGTTGGGGTTGTAGCCAGCAACATTAACACCATAGCGTTGCATGGTTGGGGTTGTAGCCAGCAACATTAACACCATAGCGTCGCATGGTTGGGGTTTTCAGCCAGCAACATTAACACCATAGCGTTGCATGGTTGGAGGTTGTAGCCAGCAACATTAACACCATAGCGTTGCATGGTTGGGGTTGTAGCCAGCAACAAATTAAAAACCATAGCGTCGCATGGTTGGGGTTGCAGCCAGCAACATTAACACCATAGCGTTGCATGGTTGGGGTTGTATCCAGCAACATTAGCACCATAATGTTGCATGGTTGGGGTTGTAGCCAGCAACATTAACACCATAGCGTTGCATGGTTGGGATTGCAGCCAGCAACATTAACACCATAGCGTCGCATGGTTGGGGTTGCAGCCAGCAACATTAACACCATAGCGTCGCATGGTTGGGTTTGTAGCCAGCAACATTAACACCATAGCGTCGCATGGTTGGGTTGTAGCCAGCAACATTAACACCATAGCGTTGCATGGTTGGGGTTGCAGCCATCAACATTAACACCATAGCGTCGTATGGTTGGGGTTGCAGCCAGCAACATTAACACCATAGCGTCGCATGGTTGGGGTTGCAGCCAGCAACATTAACACCATAGCGTCGCATGGTTGGGGTTGCAGCCAGAACATTAACACCATAGCGTCGCATGGTTGGGGTTGCAGCCAGCAACATTAACACCATAGCGTCGCATGGTTGGGGTTGCAGCCAGCAACATTAACACCATAGCGTCGCATGGTTGGGGTTGCAGCCACCAACATTAACACCATAGCGTCGCATGGTTGGGGTTGCAGCCAGCAACATTAACACCATAGCGTCGCATGGTTGGGGTTGCAGCCAGCAACATTAACACCATAGCGTCGCATGGTTGGGTTGCCCGCCATTTAACATTAACACCATAGCGTCGCATGGGTTTGGGGTTGCAGCCAGCAACATTAACACCATAGCGTCGCATGGTTGGGGTTGCAGCCACCAACATTAACACCATAGCGTCGCATGGTTGGGGTTGCAGCCAGCAACATTAACACCATAGCGTCGCATGGTTGGGGTTGCAGCCACCAACATTAACACCATAGCGTTGCATGGTTGGGGGTTGCAGCCATCAACATTAACACCATAGCGTCGCATTGGGTTTGGGGGTTTCAGCCATCAACATTAACACCATAGCGTCGCATGGTTGGGGGTTGCAGCCATCAACATTAACACCATAGCGTCGCATGGTTGGGGTTGCAGCCAGCAACATTAACACCATAGCGTCGCATGGTTGGGGTTTTCAGCCAGCAACCCTTAACACCATAGCGTCGTATGGTTGGGGTTGCAGCCATCAACATTAACACCATAGCGTGCATGGTTGGGGTTGCAGCCAGCAAAAATTAACACCATAGCGTCGCATGGTTGGGGTTGCAGCCACCAACATTAACACCATAGCGTCGCATGGTTGGGGGTTGCAGCCATCAACATTAACACCATAGCGTCGCATGGTTGGGTTTTCAGCCAGCAACATTTAAAACCATAGCGTCGCATGGTTGGGGTTGCAGCCATCAACATTAACACCATAGCGTCGCATGGTTGGGGTTGCAGCCATCAACATTAACACCATAGCGTCGCATGGTTGGGGTTTCAAACCATCAACATTAACACCATAGCGTCGCATGGTTGGGGGTTGCAGCCATCAACATTAACACCATAGCGTCGCATGGTTGGGGTTGCAGCCACCAACATTAACACCATAGCGTCGCATGGTTGGGGGGTTTCAGCCACCAACATTAAAAACCATAGCGTCGCATGGTTGGGGGTTGCAGCCCCCAACATTAACACCATAGCGTCGCATGGTTGGGGGTTGCAGCCATCAACATTAAACACCATAGCGTCGCATGTTGGGTTGCACCATCAACATTAACACCATAAGCGTCGCATGGTTTGGGGTTGCAGCCACCAACATTAACACCATAGCGTCGCATGGTTTGGGGTTGCAGCCACCAACATTAACACCATGCGTCGCATGGGGTTTGGGGGTTTCAGCCACCAACATTAACACCATAGCGTCGCATGGTTGGGGGTTGCAGCACCAACATTAACACCATAGCGTCGCATGGTTGGGGGTTGCAGGGCCCTCAACATTAACACCATAGCGTCGCATGGTTTGGGGTTGCAGCCTTCAACATTAACACCAATAGCGTCGCATGGTTGGGGTTGCAGCCATCAACATTAACACCATAGCGTCCCCATGGTTGAGGTTGCAGCCACCCAAAATTAACACCATAGCGTCGCATGGTTGGGGTTGCAGCCACCAACATTAACACCATAGCGTCGCATGGTTGGGGTTGCAGCCACCAACATTAACACCATAGCGTCGCATGGTTGGGGGGTTGCAGCCTCCAACATTAACACCATAGCGTCGCATGGTTGGGGGGTTTCAGCCTCAACATTAACACCATAGCGTCGCATGGTTGGGGTTGCAGCCATCAACATTAACACCATAGCGTCGCATGGTTGGGGTTGCAGCCATCAACATTAACACCATAGCGTCGCATGGTTGGGGTTGCAGCCATCAACATTAACACCATAGCGTCGCATGGTTGGGGGTTGCAGCCACCAACATTAACACCATAGCGTCGCATGGTTGGGGGTTGCAGCCACCAACATTAACACCATAGCGTCGCATGGTTGGGGGTTGCAGCCATCAACATTAACACCATAGCGTCGCATGGTTGGGGTTTCAGACATCAACAATTAACACCATAGCGTCGCATGGTTGGGGTTGCAGCATCAACATTAACACCATAAACGTCGCATGGTTCGGGTTTTCAGCCATCAACATTAACACCATAGCGTCGCATGGTTGGGTTGCAGCCATCAACATTAAAAAACCATAGCGTCGCATGGTTGGGGGTTGCAGCCATCAACATTAACACCATAGCGTCGCATGGTTGGGGTTGCAGCCATCAACATTAACACCATAGCGTCGCATGGTTTTGGGGGGTTTCAGCCATCAACATTAACACCATAGCGTCGCATGGTTGGGGGGTTTCAGCCATCAACATTAACACCATAGCGTCGCATGGTTGGGGTTGCAGCCAGCAACATTAACACCATAGCGTCGCCCTGGTTGGGGTTGCAGCCATCAAACTTAACACCATAGCGTTCGCATGGTTGGGGTTGCAGCCAGCAACATTAACACCATAGCGTCGCATGGTTGGGGTTGCAGCCATCAACATTAACACCATAGCGTCGCATGGTTGGGGTTGCAGCCAGCAACATTAACACCATAGCGTCGCATGGTTGGGGTTGCAGCCAGCAACGGCTGTGAGAGTATTTAGCCTATCTTTGTATTTTTTATTTAGTAGTGGTATGACGGATATATTGACGGATGCGTCTATACCAAAATATCTGTAAGATTTTACAAAGCCGATGTTGTCATCCTGAAAACAGATGGGTGGGGCATGTTGTTTGTCAATATCTTTATTTTAGATAAAGATATGACGAGGCCTAATTGATTACAAGTTGCTTTACCTTCGTTAAGAATGGTACTCATCTTATGCCCTGTTATACGGATCATGTTGACATCAACATAGCTTATCGTTATATGAATATGTTAGGTGAAAGGACACAAGTGCAACTAATGTGACAATTCATTGTGTGAACGTTTCGCTCTCCAGGAGTTTTGTCAAAGCCGTTGACAAACCTTCTGAACAGCAAAACGTTGCCACAATAAAATGTCGCATTACTTGCACCTCTGTCCTTTTACCTAACATAGTGTCGGTGATTCTACCAACATTATTACAGTTATATGAATAAACAGAAAAATGAAGGGAGACTCAGACTGTGATCGTGGCCTGCAGCCAGCCCAGCGCTGTGCCACTGAGCCACGAAGCTTACGACAGGAAGGTTTTACCGACAGCACCTATGTGACTCGTGTGTATCAGCGGCACCAACTATGATCCTCGTGTCTCCCACAAAACAAGAATCTTTCAAGCAACAGGTCTTCCCTCACTCCTTCTAAGGCATACAGTCTGTAAGCTCTAGAATCTAGAGTCAATATAGTCGTAATGAACGACTGTCAGCTAATAAACCGATGAATGAACAGGGAATCGAACCGTGGTCCAGGTGTTAGCAGGATCAACGCTGTACCACCGAGCCATGAAGCTTCGTGGCTCAGTAATATAGGAGGAAGAAGGTAGGAACAGGCAGAGAAAGAGAGAGAGAAACAGAGAGAGAGAGAGAGAGGAGGAGAGAGAGAGATGAGAGAGAGAGAGAGAGAGAGAGAGAGAGGAGAGAGAGATGAGGAAGAGAAGAGAGAGAGAGGAGAGAGAGAGAAGAGGAGAGAGAGAGAAGAGAAGAGAGAGAGAGAGAGAGAGAGAGAGAGAGAGAGGTAAGAAAAGGGGAGGGGAACGGTTGTAATTATCGAGTGCTGAATACCAGTTAAGTGTAGAGAAACGCCTTCTTGTCACTGCTAGTCTGGCACTGTTATGGAGTAAACGTCAGTGCCATACCAGTGCTATGTTAGTGTCACACCAGTGCAATGCCAATGCTATTCCAGTGACATGTCAGTGCCACACCAGTGCTATACCTGTGACATGTCAGTGACATGCCGGTTCTACACCAGTGCCATGCAAGTGCCATGTCAGTGACAGGCCAGTGACAAACCAGTGCCATGCCAGTGACAAACCAATGCCACATCAGTGCCATGTCAGTGCCACATCAGTACCATATCATTGACATGCCTTGCCACACCAATACCATGCAAGTGCCATGCCAGTGACATGCCAATGATACACCAGTGATATGCAATGGCAATGTCAATGCCATGCCAGTGCCAAAGCAGTGTCATGCCAGTGCCAAAGCAGTGCTATGCCAGTGCCATGTCAGTGACATATTAATGCCAGTTTCCAGGGTTCCTCTACCTCTGACTCTTCTGCCTGAGGCTAGGCCTACACCTTAATGGTCAACCAGGTTGTTGGTGTTCTCTGTCTTGCAAGTGGTAGCACAGTAAGACGGCATTACAGAGGTCACAATGAACTTTTGTGAAGACCTCGTTTACCTACCTACGCTTACATGGCCATCACAGCCTGGCTGATCAACAAAAGACACTGAAGAGGCCACAGAATTGCATGTTGAATGTAGAGCTTTATCGAGTCATGTTTCACTCTGTAGAGCTTTAACATGTTTTGCTCTGTGTAGAGTTTTATTTAATCAAGTTTCATTCTGTGCAGAGTTTTATCAAGTCATGTTTCACTCAGTGTAGAGTCTTATCAGATCATGTTACGCTCTGTGTAGAGCCTTATCAGATCATGTTACGCTCTGTGTAGAGCCTTATCAGATCTTGTTACGCTCTGTGTAGAGCCTTATCAGATCATGTTACGCTCTGTGTAGAGCCTTATCAGATCTTGTTACGCTCTGTGTAGAGCCTTATCAGATCATGTTACGCTCTGTGTAGAGCCTTATCAGATCTTGTTACGCTCTGTGTAGAGCCTTATCAGATCATGTTACGCTCTGTGTAGAGCCTTATCAGATCTTGTTGCGCTCTGTGTAGAGCCTTATCATGTCATGTTTCGCTCTGTGTAGAGCCTTATCAGATCATGTTACGCTCTGTGTAGAGCCTTATCAGATCATGTTACGCTCTGTGTAGAGCCTTATCAGATCTTGTTACGCTCTGTGTAGAGCCTTATAATGTCATGTTTCGCTCTGTGTAGAGTCTTATCAGGTCATGTTTCGCTCTGTGTAGAGCCTTATCAGGTCATGTTTTGCTCTGTGTAGAGCCTTATCAGGTCATGTTTCGCTCTGTGTAGAGTATTATTAGGTCATGTTACGCTCTGTGTAGAGCCTTATCAGGTCATGTTTCGCTCTGTGTAGAGTCTTATCAGGTCATGTTTCGCTCTGTGTAGAGCCTTATCAGGTCATGTTTCGCTCTGTATAGAGCCTTATCAGGTCATGTTTCACTCTGTGTAGAGCCTTATCAGGTCATATTTCGCTCTGTATAGAGCCTTATCAGGTCATGTTTCACTCTGTGTAGAGCCTTATCAGGTCATGTTTCACTCTGTGTAGAGCCTTATCAGGTCATGTTTCGCTCTGTGTAGAGTCTTATCAGGTCATGTTTCGCTCTGTGTAGAGCCTTATCAGGTCATGTTTCGCTCTGTATAGAGCCTTATCAGGTCATGTTTCGCTCTGTGTAGAGTCTTATCAGGTCATGTTTCGCTCTGTGTAGAGCTTTATCAGGTCATGTTTCGCTCTGTATAGAGCCTTATCAGGTCATGTTTCACTCTGTGTAGAGCCTTATCAGGTCATGTTTCGCTCTGTGTAGAGTCTTATCAGGTCATGTTTCGCTCTGTGTAGAGCTTTATCAGGTCATGTTTCGCTCTGTGCAGAGCCTTATCAGGTCATGTTTCGCTCTGTGTAGAGCCTTATCAGGCCATGTTTCACTCTGTGTAGAGCCTTGTCAGGTCATGTTTCACTCTGTGTAGAGCCTTATCAGGTCATGTTTCACTGTGCGTAGAGCCTTATCAGGTCATGTTTCACTCTGTGTAGAGCCTTATCAGGCCATGTTTCACTCTGTGTAGAGCCTTATCAGGTCATGTTTCACTCTGTGTAGAGCCTTATCAGGTCATGTTTCACTGTGCGTAGAGCCTTATCAGGTCATGTTTCACTCTGTGTAGAGCCTTATCAGGTCATGTTTCACTCTGTGTAAGGTTTTATCCAATCATGTTCCCCTGTGTGTAGAGTTTTATCAAGTTATGTTTCAGTGTGTAAAGCCTTATCAAGCTATGTTTCAGGGTGTAGAGCTTTATCAAGCTATGCTTCAGGGTGTAGAGCTTTATCAAGTTATGTTTCGCTCTGTATAAAGCTTTATTTAGTCATATTTCACACTTTATTCAGTCATGTTTCACTCTGTGCAGAGCTTCATCAACTCATGCTTAGTTCTGTGTAGAGCTTTATCATGTCATATTTCACTCAGTATAGAGCTTTATTATGTCATATTTCACTCAGTATAGAGCTTTATCATGTCATATTTCACTCAGTATAGAGCTTTATCATATCATATTTCACTCAGTATAGAGCTTTATCTTGTCATATTTCACTCAGTATAGAGCTTTATCATGTCATATTTCACTCAGTATAGAGCTTTATCATGTCATGTTTCACTCAGTATAGAGCTTTATCATGTCATATTTCACTCAGTATAGAGCTTTATCATGTCATATTTCACTCAGTATAGAGCTTTATCAAGTCATATTTCGCTCCCTTTAGAGCTTTTTCAAGTCGCGCTTCACTCTGCGTAGGACTTTATAATGTTTCTCTCCTTAGAAACAATGTGGGAGGCTGTGGCCTGCACCGTCACCTCGTGAAACAATGTGGGCGGTTGTGGCCTGCACCGTCACCTCGTGAAACAATGTGGGCGGCTGTGGCATGCACCGTCACCTCGTGAAACAATGTGGGCGGCTGTGGCCTGCACCGTCACCTCGTGAAACAATGTGGGCGGCTGTGGCCTGCACCGTCACCTCGTGAAACAATGTGGGCGGCTGTGGCCTGCACCGTCACCTCGTGAAACAATGTGGGCGGCTGTGGCCTGCACCATCACCTCGTGAAACTATCTATATTGCCCACCTACTCTGTGGGGGATTACCCTGACACCACCAGTGTTACCACTACGCTGTGTGGGATTACCAGGGTCTTGTTAGGGAGGTGGTAGAGTAATCCTGGCAATTACTGTTCACTGAGTCAGGATTACCAAGTGTCGACGCTGCTCTTGCTTAGCTAACGAGAATGTACTCTTAGACTGGGATGTTAGTCCATGCCTGGGTAAGCCAGGGGTCATGTTAGGCAACTTTATTATGGGAGTCTCGGGAAGGATGTGCCATCCTGGTGAGTGAGATACGTGTGCAACATTCTCGTATGTTTATTTCCGAAACATCTGCAACATAGTGCTGGATGTGTAAATTATTCATCAATTATTCGGTTTTGTGTACCGCTTTACATTATACATATCCTCCCTCACCATTTTTTAGTTGATAAATATTTATCAACTTGTCGGGTGTCTAAACTGTTTATACAAAACAGTATTCTTAGTACCTTCTCTAAGTACAGTTTTAAGAGTAGACACTGCTACTCGTGCTTCCATTAGGGACTTAACTATCAAGAAACCTACTAGTCTAGTTGAAGCCAAAGCTGGAGTCTGTGTCGTGAAGGGACATACACACCTCGCATCTGTGAACATAAATCCGACTGAAATACAAAGTTAACTATTGCAAATGTGTCTTGCTCATCTGAAGTTAGCAGTGCCGGTGAAACGATGTGGAATGGGACAAGTCTTATCATCATGGAGGAAGAGTTATTAAACGATGTCGTTAGAATCTGTGGTCATTGTTAGAGCCTGTGGTCACTGTTAGAGTCTGTGGTCATTGTTAGAGTCTGTGGTCACTGTTAGAATCTGTGGTCACTGTTAGAGTCTGCGGTCACTGTTAAAATCTAAGGTCATTGTTAGAGTCTATGGTCATTGTTAGAATCTGTGATCATTGTTAGAGTCTGTGGTCATTGTTAGAGTCTGTGGTCATTGTTAGAATCTGTGGTCACTGTTAGAGTCTGTGGTCACTGTTAGAGTCTGTGGTCATTGTTAGAATCTGTGGTCACTGTTAGAGTCTGTGGTCACTGTTAGAGTCTGTGGTCATTGTTAGAATCTGTGGTCATTGTTAGAATCTGTGGTCATTGTTAGAGTCTGTGGTCACTGTTAGAGTCTGTGGTCATTGTTAGAATCTGTGGTCACTGTTAGAATCTGTGGTCATTGTTAGAGTCTGTGGTCACTGTTAGAGTCTGTGGTCATTGTTAGAGTCTGTGGTCATTGTTAGAATCTGAGGTCACTGTTAGAGTCTGTGGTCACTGTTAGAGTCTGTGGTCATTGTTAGAGTCTGTGGTCATTGTTAGAATCTGTGGTCATTGTTAGAATCTATGGTCACTGTTAGAGTCTATGGTCACTGTTAAAGTCTGTGGTCACTGTTAGAGTCTATGGTCACTGTTAGAGTCTGTGGTCGTTGGTCTTGGCAATATAACTCTACAATATAACTCTACAATAAAACTCTACAGAACACGAGAATCTTTGAAGGTAAGAGATTATCTTTCTTCAGCTTTGGAGAAAAATCGCTTAAAATACCGACATGAGATGAAGACAAATACGGTATAAAGTGATCTACCAATGGGTTCACCATTAAATGCAATTCTGGCGAACCTATACACGGAACATTTTGAAACCGAGCGATTTTCCTCTACACCTTTTCGGTTTCCTGGCTGCGTTATGTTGATGACATTCTCATCGTAACTCCTAAAAGATTCTGTCTATCGGCTCCAACACAGGCTCATCCAGGTCGAGCTCCTCTCTCAAGTTCACATTCGACGAGGAAGTCGATGTCAGTCCACCTTTCCTCGATGTTCGGTAAATTTGATCATGAACTACATTTCAAGATCTACCACAAACATACCGACCAGAAATGAACGTGGCGTCATCTTAGGCTTCATCCTTCGTGTTCTCCGCAGCTGCAGTAGTGGATTCCTTAAGGAAGAATGCTCTTTCTTAAAGCTAATCTTTCTAAACTTCACTAACCTCGTCATTTCATCTGACACTGCCGGTTTTGTGCGCACATTTACAAATCACCTAGACAACACTTAACCGAAACGAGATACACAGTTTTTCCTAACAATTCTATTATTAAACACTTCTCCAATATACTCTGCAACACCAAATTCCACTACATTAATGGACACCAAGTCGAAATCAGAGTAGGGATATACACAATCCCTTGCAACGACTGTGACCAAATATACAAGGGAGAAATATTAAAAGACTTACAGTGTTCGCATCGCTAATGGGCCGTGCGGACGTGCTGCGCAGTAGCTCCTGATTGAGTTGGCTTTTGCGCAGTGTTGACGTGTACTTGGCTCTGTGAAGACCTGTTTGCGCGCTCTCTAGAATTGAAGCAAGATGCCCTCCATCGAGCAACTTTACCAACAGCTTAAGGAAGAATTGAGGTTGGCGAATTTGGAAATTCGGCGACTGACCGAGGAAAACAAGAAGATTCGTAGTAGTCCTCCTGTTTTGAGTCTCAGGTCAAGAAGGGAAACTGGTCAGTGGCTGGACAGCAGGGAAAGAAGTTGACGATCAAGAAGACGAATGGAAAGGTAGAAACGATGAAGAAGAAAGAGACTGCCGTGGAAACTGTTGTGGAAACATCCAATACATTCTCAGTGCTTACCCGACGAATGTGAGTCGACTACTGGGGAACGACACGACGAAAGACATTAAGGAAGGTAAGAATATGTTGTTGTTGGGATAGCCAAGGTTAGGTATATGGATAGGGCGTTCTGCTTGAAGGACAGGAGTAGGAGACAGAGAGTTTGCTTTCCTGGGGCTGGGATGGAGGATATTGTTAGCCGTCTGGATGACATCATGAGAGGTAATGGGAGCAATCCTATTATCTGTCTCAGTGCTGGAGGCAACGATGTTGGCAGACGTAGGAGTGAGGACCTGATTAGCAGTATAGGTCAGCAATAGAAATAATTAGAAGTAAGGGTGGGAACCCTCTCATATGTGGTATTTTGCCAAGGAGGGGAGTTGGAAATGAATGGTTGTCCAGAGCAATTGGTGTCAATTGCTGGCTGGACAAATACTGTAAGGAAAATGCGGTAACATTCATTGACAACTGGGACCTCTTCTATGGCAGAAATTGACCATGTATGCTAGGATGGGGTTCACTTATCTAGGTGTGGGGTGGGAGCACTGTCAACTGCAGTGGAGGGAGCAGTTAGGACTTTAAACTAGGAATAGTTAGTGGTATGGGTTTTGGCAGGAAAACAGTGAAGTCCCAGTGTAGTAATATTACGAGTTCTAGGGGAACTAGTAATAATAAGAACGTGATAGATATTGAAAAGCCAGGGACCTTGGGTGATAAGGACAGTAATAGGTTTAGTAGAAAAATAGAAATGAGCAGGAAGGGTAAAGAGAAAGGAGAGTCTTTCAATGTTTATTATGCTAATTGCCGTAGTGCTAGGAATAAGATGGACGAGTTGAGATTAGTTCTAGTGTAGGTAACATTGATGTATTTGCCTTAACTGAGACTTGGTTTAAATTCAAAAAGTCGGGACATGCCTGCGGAATGTCATATTCAGGGTTTAAATTGTTCCAAGTAGATAGAAGTATCGGGAAGGGGGTGGGGTGGCATTGTATGTCCGAGATCGCTTGAACTGTTGCATAAAAACGGGTATTAAGTTGAAGTAACACATACAGAGTCTGTTTGGATAGAATTTTCAGAGGGGCATGAAAAACTGATTTTAGGAGTGATATACCGTCCCCCAAACTTAGATAGGGACCAAGGGAAACTACTATGGGAGGAAATTGTTAAGGCCACAAGGCACGATAATGTAGTAATTCTAGGAGACTTTACTTTAGTCATGTTGATTGGAATTTCTTGACTGGGAATTTAGAATCATACGACTTCTTAGAAGTATTTCAGGATCGTTTTTTGAAGCAGTTTGTAACAGAACCTACAAGGGGAAATAACCTGCTTGACTTAGTTATGGCAAACAATGAATCCCTTGTTAATAATTTAGAAATTTCAGAGGAACTGGGTGCTAGCGACCACAAATCAATTACATTTAGCATTGAATGGAAGTACGATAGTAGCGATAACTCAGTAACAGTCCCAGATTTTCGCTTAGCAGATTACGATGGGCTTAGAGAACACTTATCATCTGTTGACTGGGGTAACGAAGAGAGCTATCAATATGACAGTTTTCTGAATACTATACATGCTGCTCAAAGAGCGTTTATCCCATATAAAGAAATTAGATCAAATAGAAATGACCCAAAATGGATGAATAATAGGCTCAAATATCTACTAGGGCAAAGAAAGGAATTTAAGGCGTATCAAAAGAGGTGAGGGTCATCTTATGAATCAGTATATTGACATTAAGAGGGACATTAAAAAGGGGGTAAGAAAAGCTAAAACGGACTATGAAATTAAAGTTGCTAGGGATTCTAAAACTAAACCCAAAAGTTTTTTCCAGGGCTATAGAACAAAAATTAGAGATAAGATAGGTCCCCTTAAAAATAAAATATGGGCACCTTACTGACAATGAGAATGAAATGTGCTTGATTTTAAATAATTATTTTCTCTCAGTTTTTTTCACAGGAAGACACTAACAATATTCCAGTAATTAATTTTTTCGTGGGCTAGAAGAAATAAATTATGTAACATTTACAGTCACTAGTGAGATGGGTTGGGGAGGGCAGATAAAACAGACTGAAGCAAAATAAGTCGCCCGGTCCTGATGAGGTTTTTTCAAGGGTTCTTAAGGAGTGCAAAATGGAACTCTGTGAACCATTTTAACTAATATTTTTAATTTATCTCTTTAAACGGTGTAGTGTCTGATATGTGGAAGATGGCTAATGTAACTCCTATTTTTAAAACAGGGGACAAGTCGTTACCGTCAAATTACCGGCCAATAAGCCTGACCTCAATTGTAGGCAAATTACTAGAGTCAATTATAGCTGAGATTATAAGAAGCCATCTCGATAAGCATAGCTTGATTAATGATACTCAGCATGGATTCACAAGAGGCCGGTCTTGTCTAACTAATTTATTAACTTTCTTCAGTAAAGCTTTTGAGGCAGTTGACCACAATAAAGAATTTGATATTATTTACTTAGATTTTAGTAAGGCTTTTGATAGAGTTCCGCACCATAGACTGTTAAAGAAAGTGGCAGCTCATGGCATTGGGGAAAAGTGCTCTCGTGGATCGAGTCATGGCTCACTGACAGGAAGCAGAGAGTGTCCATAAATGGGGTTAAATCCGAGTGGGGATCTGTAACAAGTGGCGTTCCACAGGGATCAGTCTTGGGCCCGTTGTTGTTTATAATATATACAATGATCTTGATGAGGGAATTACTAGTGATATGAGCAAATTCGCCGATGACACAAAGATAGGTAGGATAATTGATTCAAACGTAGATGTTAGGGAACTTCAGGAGGATTTAAACAAACTCTATTCTTGGTCAGAAAAGTGGCAGATGCAGTTCAATGTATATAAATGCAAGGTTTCTGAAGCTTGGGAGTGCCCATAACCTCAGTACTTATAAATTAAATGATGTAGAACTTAGCCATACAGATTGCGAAAAGGACTTGGGGGTTATGGTGAGCAAGCAACCTTAAACCAAGACAGCAATGCCTAAGCGTACGTAATAAGGCAAATAGATTACTGGATTTATATCAAGAAGTGTAAGCAACAGAAGTCCAGAGGTCATACTGCAGCTTTATACATCATTAGTAGGCCTCACCTAGATTATGCAGCTCAGTTCTGGTCTCCGTATTACAAAATGGACATAAATTCGTTAGAAAACATTCAGCGTAGGATGACTAAATTAATACATAGCATCAGAAATCTTCCTTATGAAGAAAGATTGAAGACTCTTAAGTTACATTCACTTGTTAGACGAAAATGAGGGGACCTGATCGAAGGTATAAGTGGAGATAGGTATTAATAAAGGGGATATTAATAAGGTCTTAAGGATGTCTCTCCAAGAGAGAACGCGCAGTAATGGATTTAAATTAGATAATTTTAGATTAGAAAGGACATAGGAAAGTTTTGGGTTTGGAAATAGGGTAGTTGATGAGTGGAACAGTCTACCTAGTTGGGTTATTGAGGCTGGGACTTTGGGTAGTTTCAAATCTAGGTTGGATAAGTACATGAGTGGGAGGGGTTGGATTTGAGTGGGACTTTCACATCAGAGCTTATTTCTTGGGTGGCATTGAAAATTGGGTTGGGCAAATGTTTTGTTAGTGGGATGAATTGTAAAGGACCTGCCTAGTATGGGCCAGCAGGCCTCCTGCAGTGTTCCTCCTTTCTTATGTTCTTATGTTCTTATTCACACACACACACAGTATGGTATGAACCTTGGTAATTAATACCAATAAACTGGTTTAGAAATACACGTAAGCAAACACTAGGACATACAAGAAAACGTTCGGGTTCTGGGACTTTGATGTTAGAAGTGATCAAGGTCCCAGGACCGAAGTGTATCTCTTTGAACACATGCCAACAGAATGGACCACTTGAACAACGCCTATGTTTCACACAAAAACTCCCATAACCTCCTGATCATTTACAATGGCGCACGAATCACTGTCAAAGAAGAAGATACTTCAAAACGTAGGATTCTGGAATCAACACTAATCAGCGTGCTAAAACAGCTTCAACCAGAGCAAAGGCTTCTCAAATGTAGCTGAGCCTCATGCCAGGAAACGTTGCGATCGTCATCCCACATAGTAACAGGTTAGAGCATGTAAGAACACTGCAGCAGGCCTACTGGCCCAAGCTAGGCATCTCTAGAATCTAACCTCCTTGCAGCCATGCAGTTGTTTAACCCGTCATTAGTATTCCCAAGAATTCAGCTTCAACATTCTCCACCTGACTCTTCACGTCACTGTGCTCACACATTCTTTCTCCAATAAACGGTACTCCACTTGACTCGAAGACTGCTCACCGTGCTTTTGTCATAGGGCTGCCCCTGCTATAGGGCTGTGAGCGGTGCTCCACTTGACACAAAGACGGCTCACCTTGCCTTTGTCATAGGGCTGCCCTCGCCTTAGGGCTGTAAACGGTACACCACTTGTACCAACTCGGACATTCTTTTGGGAGCCACTGCCGGATCACCAAATTGAGAAGACATGGGCCAGGACCCTTCCTGGCTTGGGTCTGCTCTTGTTGCCACCTCCCTAGTTAAGAACGTTGGGAACTTTGCTAAGACACATGTGCCATCCTAATGGCACTAAAGGTAACTTATGATACTGAGCTTGACTATCATTACTGATTCTATGTCATCACTGAATGCTCTTGACTCATATGAGGATTCTAACAACATGATCATTGGAGAAGCCAGGTGGAAATATAAACACATATACAGTATAATGTGATCCTTTATTGACAACGTTTCGCCCACACAGTGGACTTTTTCAAGTCATAAACAGATCTACCTGGGGTGGAAGGTACGCGAGTATTTATAGTCAGGTTCAGAATGCTGAGGTCAGGTGGAGAATGCTGCATCTGATGATGTACCGAGTGGGGTTATAGAGTCTAAAATCTTGGGTAGCTTGGAAGGGAGAATGGATAAGTTTGTGAGCAGACCTTCTGCAGTGTTCTTCCATTCCTATGCTCTTATGTGGGATAGCGATGAAGAAGTTTCTTCGCAAGTGGTTTCAGAAACAAGGTATAGATACTAAAACCGGGAAAAAAGAATTAACGCACAATTGTTATGGATTCCATCACACAATGGCTTACTCCTTCACGATAAAGATGATATGTTAGCCAATAAAAGTACTCTGACGGATACTGCAGAATATAACTTTAGTGTGTCCGTGTCTAGCATTAGGAATAATATTAGGAGAGAACTAAATAATGAAACTGAATGTTACAGGAATACAATTAGAAGTCTGAGTAGATCTATAACGCACTTTGATAACATGAACGTAGATAAGTACGTTTTTGGAGCAACTTGCAATGTGAACAAACTGACTGATGTTGTAGTGGCCAGACTTAGGCTTGGTTACAAGTACTTCTGGCAGTTTGGGAGACACACACACGATGATCAAACGAAATGCAAAGTATGTGGCTAACCCTATGGTCATTATCTTGCACACTATGCTTAATTGTCTACTTACTGAGGAATATAGAGATAATATAATAACTTATGTGACATGTGAAGATATCTTTTTAATGAAAATAAGATACTAGATATATTAAGCAAATTTCCTAAATTTGCTTTTAACAGAAAAGTGAAATGCAGATATACATCCAGATGTTTTCCTGTTAAGACGTGGACCGGTAAGCCAGCGGAAGGCCTCGGTCAGATAACCAAAAGCTCCAACTGTGGATCATCAAATGACTAAGACCCGCGTCAGGAAACACTAGCCCTATTTCCTGACGAACCTTACCTAACCTAACCTGTTAACCCTTTTGGGGCCTAGTTCCTAGGCCTTTTGTATATCCATATACTCTTGCGCTATAACGTCCACAGGATGGATATGGGGCGCACAACAAAACAGCCATTTCGGTGGTAAAATCTAAAAAAATCTCTTCCCAAGTAAACTTGTATGTTACTTGATAAAGGCCACTGTGTGGGCGAAACGTTTTTAGTAAAGGATCGCATAATACTGCATTTGTGTCTTTAACCCTCCATTTAGCTTTTCTGATATAAAAAGAGTACCTCTTAGTTCTTTACGGGTGAACACTTGGTAGCGATTATAATTATTATTATCCACAATTACTAGGTATATGTAATATTTGTATAGGTGCTTGTGGTCTTGTGGTGGGGATGGGTAGCCGAGTGTAAAATTACACCCGTAAAGTGCTTGGTGAAGCTGTGTAGTAACGTGGTATTTATGCTTTACTCATAGCTATGTACGGCCAGAAAAATTATGCTAGTTAAGTCAAGAAATGTAACACAACAATTCCTGATGCAAATCTCGGTGAATATTCGTGTTTTTTTTTTTTGGATGAATGGTTCAGAGAACCGACATGTTGGTAAATTAGACACATGTGCAACTCTTGGGTATCTTTATTGAGGAAACGTTTCGCCACACAGTGGCTTCATCAGTCCATACGTAGGAGAAACTTGAAGAACAGGAGGAGAATGAGGTAATCAGTCCCTCAACCTTGAGTGGATGTGTTCAGTCCATTCAAGATTGATGGACTGAACACATCGACTCAAGGTTGAGGGACTGATTACCTCATTCTCCTCCTGTTCTTCAAGTTTCTCCTACGTATGGACTGATGAAGCCACTGTGTGGCGAAACGTTTCCTTAATAAAGATACCCAAGAGTTGCACATGTGTCTAATTTACCATTCGTGTTTTTAACACAAAACAGGAGAAAATAAGATCCGGTGTCCAGGGCCAGACAGAATACTTTCTAAACAGCTGGTCACGAGTTACCACTTAAGACGACGTTTCGGTTCGACTTGGATCGGTCCTTTGTGATTAGTTAATGGTCCATGTCAGACCGAAGCATAGTCATAAGCTTTATTCTGCTATGTGCGGGTTATGTGTAAATTGTTCCAGTCACGGTATTCTGAACTGTTATTCTTCTCGTCGTCTAAAACAATACAAAACTGTGAGGAGACTGACTGTAAAATTCAGTTAAAAATAGTTTTAAGCAGGAGTTACCCTTTAAACTTTAAAATAACGAGAAAAAGCAATATTAGATTAATGTGAAGTGATGGGAAAGAGGGAGACTCCATCTTTCACCTCGACCCTCACGTAACACTTTAAAACACCAGCATAAAATATTTTAACAGTGAGGTGTTTGATGGAGCATAAACCACTATGAGTTATATGTAGAGATAAAAATGTAAACATATCTAGAGTAAAGATTAGGACGGAAAACTCTGGAGAGACTTAGACCTAGTAAAATATCTATCTATCTATCTATTTATCTATCTATCTATCTGTCTATCTATCTATCTATCTATCTATCTATCTATATTATATATATATATATATATATATATATATATATATATATATAATATATATATATATATATATATATATGTGTGTGTGTGTGTGTGTGTGTGTGTAGAATGAAAGGGGTAAGGCAGCGAGGACTGATGGGATAAAGATAGAAATGTTATAAGCAGGTGGTGATGTAGTTCTGGAGTGGTTGGTGCTCATATATAATTAATGTATGGGAGAGGGTAAGGTACCTAGGGATTGGCAGAGAGCATGCATAGTTCCTTTGTATAAAAAGGCAAAGGGAACTAAAGATAGTGCAGTAATTATAGGTAATAAGTCTGCTGAGTATACCTGGCAAAGTGTATGGTAGAGTTATTATTGAAAGAATTAAGAGTAAGACGGAGAGTAGGATAGCAGATGAACAAGGAGGCTGTAAGAAGGCTAGGGGGTGTGTAGACCAAGTGTTTACAGTGAAATATATAGGTGAACATTATTCAGATAAGGGTAAAGAGGTTTTAGCGGCATTTATGGATTTGGAAAAGGAGTATGAAAGGGTGGACAGGGGGGGTAATGTGGCATATGTTGCAGATGAATGGAAGAGGAGGTAGGTTATTGAAAGCAGTGACAGGTTTTTACGAGGATAGTGAGGCTCAGGTTAAAGTATGTAGGAGAGAGGGAGATTATTTCCCAGTAAAAGTAAGCCTTAGGCAAGGATGTGTGATGTCACCATGGTTGTTCAATATATTTATAGATGGGGTTGTAAGAGAAGTGAATGTTCGAGTGTTGGCAAGAAGTGTGGGCTTCAAAGAAAAATAATCTTACACAAAGTGGGAGTTGTCACAGTTGCTCTTTGCTGAGGACACTGTCCTTCTGGGAGATTCTGAAGAGAAGTTGTAGAGGTTGGAGGATGAGTTTGGTAAGGAATGTAAAAAAAAATTGAAAGCGAATATAGGCAAGAGTAAGGTGATGAGGATAACAGAAATATTAGGAAAAAAAAAAGATTGGATATCAGATTGGAGGGAGAGAGTATGGAGCTGTGAATGCATTCAGATATTTAGGAGTGGACGTGTCAACAGATGGGCCTATGAAAGATGATGTGAATCATAGAACTGACGAGGGGAAAAAAGTGAGTGATGGATGGAGGAGTCTGTGGAGACAAAGAACTTTGTCCATGGAAGCAAAGAGGGAAATGTATGGGAGTATAGTTGTAACAACACTCTTGTATGGGTGTGATGCATGGATGGTGAATGTTGCAACAAGGAGAAGGCTGGAGGCAGTGGAGATGTCGTGTCTGAGGGCAATGTGTTGTGTGAATATAATGCAAAGAATTCATAGTTTGGAAATTAAGAGGAGGTGCAGGATTACCAAAACTATTATCCGGAGGGGTGAGGAGAGGTTGTTGAGGTGGTTCGGACATGTAGAGAGGATGGAACAAAAAAGAATGACATCAAAAGTGTATAAATCTGTAGTGGAAGGAAGGCAGGGCAGAGGTCGGCCTAGGAAAGGCTGGAGGGAGGGAGTAAAGAAGGTTTTGTGTGCTAGGGGCTTGGACTTCCAGCAAACATGCGTGAGCATGTTAGATAGAAGCAAATGGAGACAAATAGTTTTTAGGACTTGACGTCCTGTTGAAGTGTGAGCAGGGTAATATTTCTGAAGAGATTCAGGGAAACCAGCAGGCTAGACTTGAGTCCTGAAAATAGGATGTACAGTGCCTGCACTCTGCAGGAGGGGTGTTAATGTTGCAGTTTTATAACTGTAATGTGACAGTGATTGTTAATAAAATAAGTGATGTGTTAATAAAATAAATAAATAAATATATATATATATATTATATATATATATATTATATATTATATATATATTATATACATACATATTTATGCCAGCATAGTTGCTGATCCCCTGTATACATACATATATATATATATATATATATATATATATATATATATATATATATATATATATATATATATATATATGTGTGTGTGTGTGTGTGTGTGTGTGTGTGTGTGTGTGTGTGTGTGTTATCTGAGTATCATAGTACCATCCATATGTTTTACATAGTTGACCCCTTGCTAGGCTCAGTGACGAGCATGTGTGACGTCACATGATGCCGCATGTGAACGCTGCACTCCCGGCTTCCTCCTTACCCATCCAACAAGCGTGTTTAACTCCAACCATCACATCTCCACTAACCCTCCCAACATTTATTATATATATATATATATATATATATATATATATATATATATATATATATATATATATATATATATATATATTATATATATATATATATATATATATATATATATATATATATATATTATATATATATATATATATATATATAATTGTAACCAAGAAATGAGTGGTATTGAATCAATGGCAACACTGTGACTTCCCGAGGATTGGAACCCATGTCGTTTTGGCCCGCCTCATGGTGAGCGAAAATCACACATGACACTCTAACCCACAGGACCACAGAATCCTACAAGAATCAAGCACCCTGCAGAGCTAGGTGTTTTACCTTGAGCCGAGGACATACGGTGGTGTGGGTGCCTCTGAGCTAATTTCATTCTAATTCCCATGTGGTGTACTAGCCTTCACGAGCTGTATTTTATAGCATTGTAACCACGAACGTGTGGTATTTTATTAACAACAACACTGTGACTATATATATATATATATATATATATATATAATATATATATATATATATATATATATATATATATATATATATATATATTATATATATTATATATATATATATATATATATATATATATATATATATATATATATTATATATATATATATATATATATATATATATATATATGTAGTAGGTTGGTAGACAGCAACCACCCAGGGAGGTACTACCGTCCTGCCAAGTGAGTGTAAAACGGAAACCTGTAATTGTTTTACATGATGGTAGGATTGCTGGTGTCTTTTCTGTCTCATAAACATGCAAGATTTCAGGTACGTCTTGCTACTTCTACTTACACATAGGTCACACTACACATACATGTACAAGAATATATATGCACACCCCTCTGGGTTTTCTTCTTATTCTTGTTTATTTCCTCTTATCTCCACGGGGAAGTGAAACAGAATTTTTCCTCCGTAAGCCATGTGTGTTGTAAGAGGCGACTAAAATGCCGGGAGCAAGGGGCTAGTAACCCCTTCTCCTGTATAAATTACTAAATTTGGAAAGAGAAACTTTCTTTTTTTTTTTGGGGGGGGGGCCACCCTGCCCTGGTGGGATACGGCCGGTTTGTTGAAAATAAATAAATAAATAAATATAATAAATATATATATATATATTATATATATATATATATATATATATTTATATATATATATATATATATATATATATATATATTATATATATATATAGTAAGATCACAGTAAATACGTGATATCAAAATATGGAAGACAACCACTGTGAAAGAATAGTGAAATTCCAAGCACTTTCGTGACTTTTCACATTATCAAGGAACTATAAATGCAATACATCAAAGGAAGGAATATAAAAGGTCGAGACCACACCTCACCATCGCATCCCACAACAAAAAGCAACACCTGACGTGCGACGACACTCGACTCATAAGAAAGGAACACTGCAGCAGGCCTGCTGGCCCCAACTAGTCAGGTCCTTCACGACATACCACTAACAAAATATTTGCCCAACCCAAGTACTCTACCCAAGAATTAAGATTTATTATTTGCCCAATGTATTATTAAAGTCTCCCCAAATTTTAGTAATTATAAATGAATCTAGTTTATATAAAGCAAAGGAAATATTCATATTATTTTCAAAACTGCTTTTTATAGAACAAGATTCAATTATATTCCTGTCAACCATGGACTTAAAAATTAACTTTAGGTGTGATATACCGTCCCCCAAATTTAGATAGGGACCAGGGAAGACTACTATGGGAGGAAATTGTTAGGGCCACAAGGCACGATAATGTAGTAATTCTAGGAGACTTTAACTTTAGTCATATTGATTGGAATTTCTTGACTGGGAATTTAGAATCATACGACTTCTTAGAAGTAGTTCAGGATTGTTTTCTGAAGCAGTTTGTGACTGAACCTACAAGGGGTAATAACCTGCTTGACTTAGTTCTGGCAAACAATGAATCCCTTGTTAATAATTTAGAAGTTTCAGAAGAACTGGGTGCTAGCGACCACAAATCAATTACATTTAGAATTGAATGGAAGTATGATAGTAGGGATAACTCAGTAACAGTCCAGATTTTCGCTTAGCAGATTACGATGGGCTTAGAGAACACTTATCATCTGTTGACTGGGGTAACGAAGAGAGCTATCAATATGACAGTTTTCTGAACACAGTACATGCTGCTCAAAGAACATTTATCCCTTATAAAGAAATTAGATCAAATAGAAATGACCCAAAATGGATGAATAATAGGCTGAAATATCTACTAGGGCATAAGAAAGGAATTTATAGGCGTATCAGAAGAGGCGAGGGTCATCTTATGAATCAGTATATTGACACTAAGAGGGACATTAAAAAGGGGATAAGAAAAGCTAAAAGGGACTATGAAATTAAAGTTGCTAGGGACTCTAAAACTAACCCAAAAAGTTTTTTCCAGGTATATAGAACAAAAGTCAGAGATAAGATAGGTCCCCTTAAAAATAACTATGGGCATCTTACTGACAAAGAGAATGAAATGTGCTCGATTTTAAATAATTATTTTCTCTCGGTTTTTACACAGGAAGACACTAGTAGTGTTCCGGTAATTAATTTTTATAGTGGGCCAGAAGAAGATAAATTATGTAACATCATAGTCACTAGTGAAATGGTTGTGAAGCAGATAGACCGACTGAAGCAAAATAAGTCACCGGGTCCTGATGAGGTTTTTTCAAGGGTTCTAAAGGAATGCAAAATGGAAGTCTGTGAACCATTAACTAATATTTTTAATTTATCTCTTCAAACAGGTGTAGTGTCTGATATGTGGAAGATGGCTAATGTAATTCCTATTTTTAAAACAGGGGACAAGTCGTTACCGTCAAATTACCGCCCAATAAGCCTGACCTCAATTGTAGGCAAATTACTAGAGTCAATTATAGCTCAAATTATAAGAAGCCATCTCGATAAGCATAGCTTGATTAATGATACTCAGCATGGATTCACAAGAGGCCGGTCTTGTCTAACTAATTTATTAACTTTTTTCAGTAAAGCTTTTGAGGCTGTTGACCACGATAAAGAATTTGATATTATTTACTTAGATTTTAGTAAGGCATTTGATAGAGTTCCGCACCAAAGACTGTTGAAGAAAGTAGCAGCTCATGGCATTGGGGGAAGAGTGCTCTCGTGGATCGAATCATGGCTCACAGACAGGAAGCAGAGAGTGTCCATAAATGGGGTTAAATCCGAGTGGGGATCAGTAACAAGTGGCGTTCCACAGGGATCAGTCTTGGGCCCGTTGTTGTTTATAATATATATCAATGATCTTGATGAAGGAATTACTAGTGATATGAGCAAATTCGCCGATGACACGAAGATAGGTAGGATAATTGATTCAAACGTAGATGTTAGGGAACTTCAGGAGGATTTAGACAAACTCTACTCTTGGTCAGAAAAGTGGCAGATGCAGTTCAATGTAGATAAATGCAAGGTTCTGAAGCTCGGAAGTGTCCATAACCCTAGCACTTATAAGTTAAATAATGTAGAACTTAGCCATACAGATTGCGAAAAGGACTTGGGGGTTATGGTAAGCAGCAACCTTAAACCAAGACAGCAATGCCTAAGCGTACGTAATAAGGCAAATAGATTACTGGGATTTATATCAAGAAGTGTAAGCAACAGAAGTCCAGAGGTCATACTGCAGCTTTATACATCATTAGTAAGGCCTCACCTAGATTATGCAGCTCAATTCTGGTCTCCATATTACAGAATGGACATAAATTCCTTAGAAAACATTCAGCGTAGGATGACTAAATTAATACATAGCATTAGAAATCTTCCTTATGAAGAAAGATTGAAGACTCTTAAGTTACATTCACTTGTTAGACGAAGAATGAGGGGAGACCTGATCGAAGTGTATAAGTGGAAGATAGGTATTAATAAAGGGGATATTAACAAGGTCTTGAGGATATCTCTCCAAGAGAGAACCCGCAGTAATGGATTTAAATTAGATAAGTTTAGATTTAGAAAGGACATAGGAAAGTATTGGTTTGGAAATAGGGTAGTTGATGAGTGGAACAGTCTACCTAGTTGGGTTATTGAGGCTAGGACTTTGGGTAGTTTCAAATTTAGGTTGGATAAGTACATGAGTGGGAGGGGTTGGATTTGAGTGGGACCTGCACATCAGAGCTTATTTCTTGGGTAGCATTGAAAATTGGGTTGGTCAAATGTTTGTTAGTGGGATGAATTGTAAAGGACCTGCCTAGTATGGGCCAACAGGCCTGCTGCAGTGTTCCTCTTTTCTTATGTTCTTATGTTCTTATGACTTGCTCGATATAACTTTCTCAACTTTTTGAAAATCAATTGGATGTTTATAATCTCTCACATGAATAAATAGAGCATTGGAATCTTGTCCAGTTCTAATGCTACATTTATGTTGTTTTAATCTAAGTTCGAGACTTTTACCAGTTTGACCGTAATAAACTTTATTGCAAATTTTACAAGTAATCTTATAGACACATCCGCCAGCATTTTGGAGGGAATTCTTTATCAAATTTTTTTTACTACATCATATATATATATATATATATATATATATATATATATATATATATATATATATATATATATATATAATATATATTATATATATATCAACACTGCGCTAGTCAAGGATTCGAACCCATGTTGTACTGGCCTGCTTCATGGTAAGCGAGAACCACATGACGCTTTAAACCATAGGACCACCCAACCCTAGGGTTGGGTGGTCCTGTGAGACATGTGAGACATGTGAGACAGCGGACCACTAGCAACACCAGCAATTTGCCTCAGCAGCCAGTTAACAGAAAAGTCTGGCCCAAGGACGAGCTACAAGGAAGTGTTTTTGGAGGTTGTTCTGGTGATCAATGTTCCCACTGCCCGGTCCTCGACCAGGCCTCCCGGTGGATCAGGGCTTGATCAACCACGTTGTTACTACTGGCCGCACGCAATCCAACCACAGCCCGGTTGCTAAAATACTAACTTTATGTATCTGTCTAGTTTCCTCTTGAAGATAGCCGGGGGTCTATTGGTAATCCCCTTTATGTATGCTAGGAGGCTGTTGAACAGTCCTGGGCCCTGGATATTTACTGTATTTTTTATTAGAGTGCTTTCATTAGGAGGATGGTGATGCTGCACAGTCTTCTGAGTCTTTTGCTTTCTTTAGGAGTGATTTCTATGTGCAGATTTGGGGCCAGTACCTCTAGGATTTTAAAGGTGTACATTATGATGTATACTTCTTAACCGCATTCCCGAAAGTACAGGTCAAGCGATTTAAGAAGTTCCCAGTAATTAATGTGCTTCACTAAACTAATATGCTCAATAAAAATTCTCTGTACATTTTCTAGATCTGTAATTTCACCTGCCTTGAATGGGGCAGTTAGTGTACAGCAGAATTCCAGCCTAGAGAGAAAAAGTAACTTAAAGAGGATCATCATTGTCTCGGAATCCCTTGTTTTGAAGATTCCCATTATCTATCCTATCTTTTTCCTTGCATATGTGGTAATAATACTGTTGTTATCCTTAGTGATAGATAGATGTTACAGATATATCACAAATGTAACTAACCTATGTAATGTATTGGCATAATTTGCATTTAAAAGTGTATACACAAATAGTTGAGTAGAATGATTAGATTTTTAGATTTTGTCGCAAAAGCAGTTAGTGGACTGTGCACCTTCTATCAACTGTAGAGGGTTGTGTTATGTCGCAAGTTAGTTTATAACACAAAGTTATAGGAGAAAGTGTAAAATAATCCATTGAAAAGCAGAGGCGTCGTGGGCACAATAAGGAAATACTGTATCAACTTCCGTGGTCCAAGACTATTCAGTATCTTACCAGAAGATATTAAAACACCATTGGGACAAGTGTAGAAGTCTTCAAGAGGAAACTGGACAAGCATCTTCAAACCAGGCTGTCACGGGTATGTGGGGTAGTGGGCCGCCAGCAGTAGCTGCTTGGTTGACCAGGCAAGCACCAGATGAACCTGGCCCAAGGCCGGGCTCTGCGAATAAAAAAACTTTTGGAACTCATCAAAAGTAAAGGTACTTAACAACTACATTTAAAGATTTACCGAACAAAAAAGAGTGTCAATAATATGTCTGGTTCCTTAGACGGAATATTGTAATACAAAGTTCCTCGTTCCTCGCCATCTTGGCTACAGGCGAGGGTAGGAAGGAGCCAGCCATGCTGAAAGCTGCTTGTGAGAGGCAGGAAGGAGAGCAGGGTGCAGAGCAGTGAGTTTTAACCACGGGGAAATCCTCAAGGAGTGGTAAAAAAAAAATCATGGCTAGGAGCGAATCTATTAATCCCAAAATGAAATATTATTTCCAAATTATTCACTAAAATTTTCTGAATATTTGAGAAAAAAAGCGAAATATTCAAAATAATTTTCGTTGTACTATATAACATTTGTAACATTCTGTATAATTTTCGTAATATTTGTATAAAAGTGACGGACTATGAGTATCGATGTTTCAAATTCGAAACGGAATTCCAAGGACATCGTCTGCATGGCGGCTGTCACAGACGTTCGCCCGCGCCCAACTGTTGCCTCAGTTGGTCTTTGTCATTGGCTAGAGGAATATCGATACTCCACTGCACAAGCATTTGCACGTTACTGTTCTCCAGAGCTGATCGATCAACAATCTCTGCCAGTCAGAGAAAAGTAAAGAATTTGAAAGAGTTGGGGTGGATTTTTGAATGACAACTCACAGATTCATTCCCGCTTGTCTCAGCGTACCTTCAAAGTGCTGGTGACTTTTGTCCCCACATATCCATGTGAATCCGGGAACTCAGTCTTAGTAGCGGTGAAAAAATGACTCAGGAACCTTCTGAAAGCAGACGACGACGTGCAAGCTGAGTTCTCTTCAACGTCTCATCGAATTAACAATCAGAGACAATGCAGCAACAATGTTCCAATTGATATTATTTTGGAAATTTTATCTGAAAGTGACTGATAACAACGCACTGTAACCTTTCTTTCTTGATCAAAGTATATTTTGTACTGTACCTTGATATTAATTCTGCTTTTCTCTCCTCGTTTTCTATTTATGTCAGTAAGCTTATTTAGGTACAGGTACACATAAGAACAGTTACACAAATTATAATACAAAAGTAACATATGTAAATTACCTCGGATAATCCAAAAAAAAGCCAGACAAAGTGACTTATTTCCATTGGGGTCCTTGATCATGAGGTTATTTTGTGCCTTATTATGGGGCAGGATACAAAGGCTGGTATCATCAAGCGTACGGGGGGGGGGGAGGGAGTGGAAGCAGCAAGGTGAAGAATCACTGGTCTAGACTAGAACCTTTACTGTGGTTAAAGCAAGATACTTGGTGAAGATTAACGCTAGCCATATGGAGGACTTTTAAACTTAAGTGACTTTCCTTGTCTGTTAATTATATTGGTATCGCCAGTCCACTGACAGATCAATTTTGACTGACCTCTCCTTTCCTCACCCTGTCTCTCCACCACCGTGTAAGTGACCGTAGGCAAACTAATATGTGATATTGGAATATCAGCTTAGGTGACTGGGCGCCTAATGTTCGTCATGTGGACTGTAGTGGCTAGCTCATGGTGCCCCTCATAGCCATACTGTGGATGGTAGTAGCTAGCTGACTGTTCACCTGGTATCTGTAGTGTGGAGGGACGGGCAAGAACAGAGGAGTGCATGATGACCTAGCAACCAGGTGATATAAATTCCTAGGAACTAGGAAACATGAAAGCCTATGAACCAGATGTTGGGAAGTATTGGATGATATAACTTCTTTGAGTTATTATTATAGTCAAAAACAAGTGATAAACCCACAAGGGTCATAAAGCGCTGTTATATTTTCTTAGGAACTAGGTGATAAGGAGGTCTAGGGACTAGTTGATACAAAGGCCTACGAACTAGGTGATATAAAGGTCTAGGAACTAGGAGATAGGAAGGGCTAGGAACTAGGAGATACGAAGGGCTAGGAACTAGATGATGTGCGAACTAGTAAAAATGTTAAATATGAACATATGTTAAACATAACAATAAAATATGACATTTAAATGGAGTTAGATTTTTGTTTGAGGAGGTTAAACCCACTGTGGGTTGTCATGTTGGTGTCACAGCCCCACAGTGGGAGTGACCTCGATCTTTTGGTCACTGTGGGACTTTGTGAGGTGACACAACTCTTGTCTAGTTTAGATATAATGAAAAAATACATTTGAATAAAGAAACTCTTGTGACCTTGTCTGTGGTCACAAAGCTAAGAAATGTGTCAGAATTATTAACATATGCAATAAATGTATCAAAATTATTAACATGTAACAAATATGTTAGTATTATAAACAAATATGTCAATATTATTACCAAATGTAACAAATATGTCAGTATTATTAACACATGTAACATATGTGTCAGTATTAACAAATGTGTCAGTATTATAAAAAAATGTGTTAATATTATTAACAAACGATGAGAAATTTCAATTACTCCGATATGGTAAACATGAGGAAATTAAAACTTCATCAGAATACAAAACAAATTCCGGCCACAAAACAGAGCGAGAAACTAACGTCAAAGACCTGGGAGTGATCATGTCGGAGGATCTCACCGTCAAGGACCATAACATTGTATCAATCGCATCTGCTAGAAAAATGACAGGATGGATAATGAGAACCTTCAAAACTAGGGAGGCCAAGCCCATGATGACACTCTTCAGGTCACTTGTTCTATCTAGGCTGGAATATTGCTGCACACTAACAGCACCTTTCAAGGCTGGTGAAATTGCTGACCTAGAAAATGTACAGAGAACCTTCACGGCGCGCATAACGGAGATAAAACACCTCAATTACTGGGAGCGCTTGAGGTTCCTGAACCTGTACTCCCTGGAACGCAGGCGGGAGAGATACATGATTATATACACCTGGAAAATCCTTGCACACGAAAGTTACTCACAACGAAAGCAAAAGACTTGGCAGACGATGCAACATTCCCCCAATGAAAAGCAGGGGTGTCACTAGCACGTTAAGAGACAATACAATAAGTGTCAGGGGCCCGAGACTGTTCAACTGCCTCCCAGCATACATAAGGGGGATTACCAATAGACCCTGGCTGTCTTCAAGCTGGCACTGGACAAGCACCTAAAGTCGGTACCTGACCAGCCGGGCTGTAGCACGTACGTTGGATTGCGTGCAGCCAGCAGTAACAGACTTGTTGATCACGTTCTGATCCACCATGAGGCCTGGTCACAGATCGGGCCGCGGGGGCGTTGACCCCCGGAACTCTCTCCAGGTAAACTCCAGGTAAACGTAACATATGTGTCAGTATTATTAACAAATGTTACAAATGTGTCAATATTATTACCAAATGTAACAAAGGTGTCAGTATTGGTAACAAAGGTGTCAGTATTGTTAACAAAGGTGTCAGTATTGTTAACAAAGGTGTCAGTATTGTTAACAAAGGTGTCAGTATTGTTAACAAAGGTGTCAGTATTGTTAACAAAGGTGTCAGTATTGTTAACAAAGGTGTCAGTATTGGAAAATAACAGAATTTGCTCTGTGCGTAGTAGCGGTAAATCAACTTAGTCTACCTTACCTAACCTAAACTAAACTAAGTAACCTAATATAATTAACCTAACCTTACCTAACCTAAGATAACATAAACTTAATCTAACCTAACAAAGCACAACACAACATAACATAAACCTAGCATAACATAACCTAATCTAACTTAACCTAATATAACGTATATCTAACATAACATAGCCTAGCATCACGTAACTTAAAATATAACATGAACGTAACCTAACATAATATAAACATAATTTAACGTAGCCTAACATAACATAAACCTAACTAACCAAACCTAACATAATCTAACCTAAACCAATGTAAGATAACACTAACTTAACCTAACCTAACCTAACCTAGCATAATCTAACCTAAACCAATGTAGATAACACTTACCTAACCTGACCTAACCTAACCTCTGTTATTCTGTATTCCAGGTACAGTGTGTGAGTTGGGTTCGTCACCTCCCAACGTAGGTCCCTACCCACATTGTGTCCCTGTCCACAGTGTGTACGTAGTGATGCTGGATTGTGAGTACCCATGCAGGACAAATGGGCTTGGAGAAGGGAGATGTGGGTTAGAGGGAGGGAGGTGTGGATTAGGAGGGAGGTATGGGCTAGGAGGAGGAATGTATGGGCTAGGAGGAAGGAAATATGGGTTAGGATGGAGACAGGGGGAACCATAGGAAGGAGAAAGTGGGTTAGCTGATGTGGAATGATGCAAGAGGTGTAGTGGTTACAGTAGTCCTGGTCCCTACAGTGACTCCTGCGATTACAGTAACGTTTGTGGCTACAGAATAGTTGGAGGGGGTTACAGTAGACCTGAGAGTTACAGTAAACTTGCTAGTTACAGTAGACCTACTGGTTACAGTAGACCTGCTGCTTATGGTAGACCTAATGGTTACAGTAGACCTGCTGGTTACGGTACACCTGCTGGTTACGGTAGACCAGCTGGTTACGGTAGACCAGCTGGTTACGGTAGACCTGCTGGTTACGGTAGACCTGCTGATTACATTCCAACAAAGTTACGGAAGATCTGGGAGAAAATTTAAGAGCAATTACGATATGCACGAACTTTGCGCATTCAGTAACACATTCAATATGTGTATTATAGTAACAGTAGGGAAACGGACATTCAATTTTCTTACGAATAAAATGTAGTGAGTGGTAGTAAACAAATAATTATCTAGCTTTAGTAAAGTAAAAATTCAGTACCCAAAGGTAGTGTCTTGGAATCTTTAATGTTTTTCATCCTCATAAATGATGGAGATAAAAGCATTAGTCATAGCTTCTTATCATTGTTTTCAGACGGTGCTAAAACAAACATGTCAGTCACCTCTGTAAAAGATGAGGGGAAAATTGCAAGCAACTTTTGACAAAAATCTTCCAGTTGGCAGAATAAAATAACTTGATGGTCAATAGTGACCAGTTCCAACTGCTCATATACAGAAAGAATGAGCTCGACAAGGGGCATAGTATACAAAACACAGGAGGACCATCTCACAGTACGACAGAACATGTAAAATACTTAGGTATATTACTGCCAGCTGACCTGTCATTTAGAGAACAATGTAAACCAAATGTTGCAAAATCCTCTATGTTGATGGTAGATAATGATTTACATTTACATTTTTCCACCGAAGCAGATAATTTATGCACTTCATATCCATCCTGTGAACAGTAGCCCAAGAACATATGGATACACAAAAACATAGACACTAAGCCCCTTGAAGATTTAACAGCAGTACGTGAGACGTAATGCTAATGATGACAGTTTCATATCGCTTGTGCTCTTTCATCTGGAGTACTGACTGGTGTCGACGGCTACCTTCAAGGAATGAGAGACATCAGAAATGGAACAGATACAGAGACTCTTTACTGCCCACATAGATCCGATAAATCATTTGAACTACAGATAATGCCTTAAATTACTGAGGCTTTTCTCTCTCTCGAGAAAAGGAGAAAAAGAGGTACTGAAGGCCTAATACGAACGCAGGTGGTAATCTGACGGCCTGTTGCACCTGGTCGTAACTCAGTCAGGTATTAAAATGAGCTCAGCAGGACAGAACAAGGGCAAGGCAAACAGGAGTAGATTTCTTTTCCACACGTCTTCCTTCACAAGTATATGCACTATGTATAATATTAATGATGAGAGAAGTCGGAGGGAAATTTGTATAAATCAGTCACTCAAAAGAGTTGGGGTCATGACCAGTATTAGTGAAAGTCGGTCACTCAGTCAGGCAAAATGAAGTGACATTACCTTGGCTGAAGTAACGGGCTTCCACGTGATTGACTGATTGAACTGGACAATAAGCGCAACAGTAGGGCCCCAGAACTACTGCACTGAACTGTCAGTTCACTGGTCGAGAGGGCATAATGAATGGTTGTATGACGAACGTCGAATAAAATGAAACATACTCAGAGCACGCCACAACAACCTAGTCCAAAACCTACACACTAATATAACATATTGTAGTGAGAGATATGGAAGGATGTGTAAAATAGACGAAGTGAAAAGCAGGAGCACAAAGAACAGTGTACCAACATCTATGGCCGTAGACTGTTCAAATGAACTTCCGGCAGATATCAGAAAAACTGCAGGAAGATGGGTGGAAGTCTTCAAGGAAAAACTGGATCACCACATGTGCCAAGTGCCTAATCAACAAGGCTGTAATAGATATGTAGTCAAGCGGGCTGCCAACAGCTACAGCCAAGCGCTAGTTGAACAGGAAATCAACACAAAAACCAGATAGTGAACTATGCAATTAGAATAGAGGAAAACTCTTGATACCAGTCACAGGTATATCACAGGTAAATCAGGTGGTTGCAGTTGACCTGGCTGTTACAGAAGATCTGATAGTTACAGTAGATCTGGTGGTTACAGTAGACCTGATAGTTACAGTAGACCTGATAGTTACAGTAGACCTGATAGTTACAGTAGACCTGGTGGTTACAGTAGATCTGATAGTTACAGTAGACCTGGTAGTTACAGTAGACCTGGTGGTTACAGTAGACCTGGTGGTTACAGTAGACCTGATAGTTACAGTAGACCTGGTGGTTACAGTAGACCTGGTGGTTACAGTAGATCTGATAGTTACAGTAGACCTGGTAGTTACAGTAGACCTGGTGGTTACAGTAGACCTGGTGGTTACAGTAGACCTGATAGTTACAGTAGACCTGGTGGTTACAGTAGACCTAATAGTTACAGTAGACCTGGTGGTTACAGTAGACCTAATAGTTATAGTAGACCTGGTGGTTACAGTAGACCTGGTAGTTACAGTAGACCTGGTGGTTACAGTAGATCTGATAGTTACAGTAGACCTGGTAGTTACAGTAGATCTGATAGTTACAGTAGACCTGGTGGTTACAATAGACCTGATAGTTACAGTAGACCTGGTGGTTACAGAAGACCTGGTGGTTACAGTAGACCTGGTGGTTACAGTAGACCTGGTGGTTACAGTAGACCTGGTGGTTACAGTAGACCTGGTGGTTACAGTAGACCTGATAGTTACAGTAGACCTGGTGGTTACAGTAGACCTGATAGTTACAGTAGACCTGGTGGTTACAGTAGACCTAATAGTTACAGTAGACCTGGTGGTTACAGTAGACCTGATAGTTACAGTAGACCTGGTGGTTACAGTAGACCTAATAGTTACAGTAGACCTGGTGGTTACAGTAGACCTGGTGGTTACAGTAGACCTGATAGTTACAGTAGACCTGGTGGTTACAGTAGACCTAATAGTTACAGTAGACCTGGTGGTTACAGTAGACCTGGTGGTTACAGTAGATCTAATAGTTACAGTAGACCTGGTGGTTACAGTAGATCTGATAGTTACAGTAGACATGGTGGTTACAGTAGATCTGATAGTTACAGTAGACCTGGTGGTTACAGTAGATCTGATAGTTACAGTAGACCTGGTGGTTACAGTAGATCTGATAGTTATAGTAGACCTGGTGGTTACAGTAGACCTGGTGGTTACAGTAGACCTGATAGTTACAGTAGACCTGATAGTTACAGTAGACCTGGTGGTTACAGTAGACCTGGTTGCTACAGTAGACCTGGTGGTTACAGTAGATCTGATAGTTACAGTAGACCTGGTGGTTACAGTAGACCTGGTAGTTACAGTAGACCTGGTGGTTACAGTAGACCTGGTGGTTACAGTAGACCTGGTGGTTACAGTAGATCTGATAGTTACAGTAGACCTGGTGGTTACAGTTGACCTGGTGGTTACAGTAGACCTGGTGGTTACAGTAGATCTGATAGTTACAGTAGACCTGGTGGTTACAGTAGACCAGGTAGTTACAGTAGACCTGGTGGTTACAGTAGATCTGATAGTTACAGTAGACCTGATAGTTACAGTAGACCTGGTGGTTACAGTAGATCTGGTGGTTACAGTAGATCTGATAGTTACAGTAGACCTGCTGGTTACAGTAGACCTGGTGGTTACAGTAGATCTGATAGTTACAGTAGACCTGGTAGTTACAGTAGACCTGGTGGTTACAGTAGATCTGATAGTTACAGTAGACCTAATAGTTACAGTAGACCTTGTGGTTACAGTAGACCTGATAGTTACAGTAGACCTGGTAGTTACAGTAGATCTGATAGTTACAGTATACCTGGTGGTTACAGTAGACCTGATAGTTACTGTAGACCTGGTGGTTACAGTAGATCTGATAGTTACAGTAGACCTAATAGTTACAGTAGACCTGGTGGTTACAGTAGACCTGACAGTTACAGTAGACCTGGTAGTTACAGTAGACCTGGTAGTTACAGTAGACCTGATAGTTACAGTAGACCTGGTAGTTACAGCAGACCTGGTGGTTACAGTAGATCTGATAGTTACAGTAGACCTAATAGTTACAGTAGACCTGGTGGTTACAGTAGACCTGATAGTTACAGTAGACCTGGTAGTTACAGTAGATCTGATAGTTACAGTAGACCTGGTGGTTACAGTAGACCTGATAGTTACAGTAGACCTGGTGGTTACAGTAGATCTGATAGTTACAGTAGACCTAATAGTTACAGTAGACCTGGTGGTTACAGTAGACCTGATAGTTACAGTAGACCTGGTAGTTACAGTAGACCTGGTAGTTACAGTAGACCTGATAGTTACAGTAGAACTGGTAGTTACAGTAGACCTGATAGTTACAGTAGACCTGATAGTTACAGTAGACCTGGTGGTTACAGTAGACCTGGTGGTTACAGTATACCTGATAGTTACAGTAGACCTGGTAGTTACAGTATACCTGATAGTTACAGTAGACCTGGTAGTTACAGTAGACCTGGTGGTTACAGTAGACCTGGTGGTTACAGAATACCTGATAGTTACAGTAGACCTGGTGGTTACAGTATACCTGATAGTTACAGTAGACCTAATAGTTACAGTAGACCTGGTGGTTACAGTATACCTGATAGTTACAGTAGACCTGGCAGTTACAGTAGACCTGGTGGTTACAGTAGATCTGATAGTTACAGTAGACCTGGTGGTTACAGTAGACCTGGTGGTTACAGTAGATCTGATAGTTACAGTAGACCTGGTGGTTACAGTAGACCTGGTGGTTACAGTAGATCTGATAGTTACAGTAGACCTGGTAGTTACAGTAGACCTGGTGGTTACAGTAGACCTGGTGGTTACAGTAGATCTGATAGTTACAGTAGACCTGGTGGTTACAGTAGACCTGATAGTTACAGTAGACCTGGTGGTTACAGTAGACCTGGTGGTTACAGTAGACCTGGTGGTTACAGTAGACCTGATAGTTACAGTAGACCTGGTGGTTACAGTAGCTCTGATAGTTACAGTAGACCTGGTGGTTACAGTAGACCTGATAGTTACAGTAGACCTGGTGGTTACAGTAGCTCTGATAGTTACAGTAGACCTGGTGGTTACAGTAGACCTGATAGTTACAGTAGACCTGGTGGTTACAGTAGATTTTTGAGTTACATACGGCCTGGTGGTAAAATCAGTTCTGGGAAATACAGTTGGTGTTGCGGTTACAGTAAATCTGGGTGTCGCAAGGACCTGACTGTTACAAACTCGTTCTAAAAATAAGCAATGATGCGGTAAATGACTTAGGTATCTGATGACCAGTCACACTGATGAAGTATTTAGAAAACTGCATGAATATTTATGAAGGAGTTGTCTCCAAATACATGAACACTTAGTGTGAGAATAATGGTCCTGATAGTACACACAGTGTGAGAATAGTTGTACGGAGTGTGAGTTGGACTTGAGTAGTTTGTGCTAATAGGTCTGATGCCGTGCTCCTTCCTTAAGTGGATGTGACCTGGACCTGACTAGGTTGGGTCAGTGGTTTAAGCCTGCAGTATTTTTTCGTTCTTATGTTCTTATGACAGTACATACAGTGTGAGAATGGTTGTACTGACAGTACATACAGTGTGAGAATGGTTGTACTGACAGTACATACAGTGTGAGAATGGTTGTACTGACAGTACATACAGTGTGAGAATGGTTGTACTGACAGTACATACAGTGTGAGAATGGTTGTAATGACAGTACATACAGTGTGAGAATGGTTGTACTGACAGTACATACAGTGTGAGAATGGTTGTACTGACAGTACATACAGTGTGAGAATGGTTGTACTGACAGTACATACAGTGTGAGAATGGTTGTACTGACAGTACATACAGTGTGAGAATGGTTGTACTGACAGAACATACAGTGTGAGAATGGTTGTACTGACAGTACATACAGTGTGAGAATGGTTGTACTGACAGAACATACAGTGTGAGAATGGTTGTACTGACAGTACATACAGTGTGAGAATGGTTGTACTGACAGTACATACAGTGTGAGAATGGTTGTACTGACAGTACATACAGTGTGAGAATGGTTGTACTGACAGTACATACAGTGTGAGAATGGTTGTACTGACAGTACATACAGTGTGAGAATGGTTGTACTGACAGAACATACAGTGTGAGAATGGTTGTACTGACAGTACATACAGTGTGAGAATGGTTGTACTGACAGAACATACAGTGTGAGAATGGTTGTACTGACAGTACATACAGTGTGAGAATGGTTGTACTGACAGTACATACAGTGTGAGAATGGTTGTACTGACAGTACATACAGTGTGAGAATGGTTGTACTGACAGTACATACAGTGTGAGAATGGTTGTACTGACAGAACATACAGTGTGAGAATGGTTGTACTGACAGTACATACAGTGTGAGAATGGTTGTACTGACAGTACATACAGTGTGAGAATGGTTGTACTGACAGTACATACAGTGTGAGAATGGTTGTACTGACAGTACATACAGTGTGAGAATGGTTGTACTGACAGTACATACAGTGTGAGAATGGTTGTACTGACAGTACATACAGTGTGAGAATGGTTGTAATGACAGTACATACAGTGTGAGAATGGTTGTACTGACAGTACATACAGTGTGAGAATGGTTGTACTGACAGTACATACAGTGTGAGAATGGTTGTACTGACAGTACATACAGTGTGAGAATGGTTGTAATGACAGTACATACAGTGTGAGAATGGTTGTACTGACAGTACATACAGTGTGAGAATGGTTGTACTGACAGTACATACAGTGTGAGAATGGTTGTACTGACAGTACATACAGTGTGAGAATGGTTGTACTGACAGAACATACAGTGTGAGAATGGTTGTACTGACAGAACATACAGTGTGAGAATGGTTGTACTGACAGTACATACAGTGTGAGAATGGTTGTACTGACAGTACATACAGTGTGAGAATGGTTGTAATGACAGTACATACAGTGTGAGAATGGTTGTACTGACAGTACATACAGTGTGAGAATGGTTGTACTGACAGTACATACAGTGTGAGCATGGTTGTACTGACAGTACATACAGTGTGAGAATGGTTGTACTGACAGTACATACAGTGTGAGAATGGTTGTACTGACAGTACATACAGTGTGAGAATGGTTGTACTGACAGTACATACAGTGTGAGAATGGTTGTAATGACAGTACATACAGTGTGAGAATGGTTGTACTGACAGTACATACAGTGTGAGAATGGTTGTACTGACAGTACATACAGTGTGAGAATGGTTGTACTGACAGTACATACAGTGTGAGAATGGTTGTACTGACAGTACATACAGTGTGAGAATGGTTGTACTGACAGTACATACAGTGTGAGAATGGTTGTACTGACAGTACATACAGTGTGAGAATGGTTGTACTGACAGTACATACAGTGTGAGAATGGTTGTACTGACAGTACATACAGTGTGAGAATGGTTGTACTGACAGTACATACAGTGTGAGAATGGTTGTACTGACAGTACATACAGTGTGAGAATGGTTGTACTGACAGTACATACAGTGTGAGAATGGTTGTACTGACAGTACATACAGTGTGAGAATGGTTGTACTGACAGTACATACAGTGTGAGAATGGTTGTACTGACAGTACATACAGTGTGAGAATGGTTGTACTGACAGTACATACAGTGTGAGAATGGTTGTACTGTTATGATTTCCATTTAGTTTGTCTATTTTAGCTGGTAACTTGTACTGACTTGTAGAGGAACATGTGTAGCCTAGAACCTCCCAGCCCAGGACGGGAGGTTGTGACCTCCCAGCCCAATACGGGAGGTTGTGACCTCCCAGCCCAGGACGGGAGGTTGTGACCTCCCAGCCCAGGACGGGAGGTTGTGACCTCGCAGCCCAGGACGGGAGGTTGTGACCTCCCAGCCCAGGACGGGAGGTTGTGACCTCCCAGCCCAGGACGGGAGGTTGTGACCTCCCAGCCCAGGACGGGAGGTTGTGACCTCGCAGCCCAGGACGGGAGGTTGTGACCTCCCAGCCCAGGACGGGAGGTTGTGATCTCCCAGCCCAGGACGGGAGGTTGTGACCTCCCAGCCCAGGACGGGAGGTTGTGACCTCGCAGCCCAGGACGGGAGGTTGTGACCTCCCAGCCCAGGACGGGAGGTTGTGACCTCCCAGCCCAGGACGGGAGGTTGTGACCTCCCAGCCCAGGACGGGAGGTTGTGACCCTCCCAGCCCAGGACGGGAGGTTGTGACCTCGCAGCCCAGGACGGGAGGTTGTGACCTCCCAGCCCAGGACGGGAGGTTGTGACCTCCCAGCCCAGGACGGGAGGTTGTGACCTCCCAGCCCAGGACGGGAGGTTGTGACCTCCCAGCCCAGGACGGGAGGTTGTGACCTCCCAGCCCAGGACGGGAGGGTTGTGACCTCCCAGCCCAGGACGGGAGGTTGTGACCTCCCAGCCCAGGACGGGAGGTTGTGACCTCCCAGCCCAGGACGGGAGGTTGTGACCTCCCAGCCCAGGACGGGAGGTTGTGACCTCCCAGCCCAGGACGGGAGGTTGTGACCTCCCAGCCCAGGACATGAGGTTGTGACCTCCCAGCCCAGGACGGGAGGTTGTGACCTCCCAGCCCAGGACGGGAGGTTGTGACCTCCCAGCCCAGGACGGGAGGTTGTGACCTCCCAGCCCAGGACGGGAGGTTGTGACCTCCCAGCCCAGGACGGGAGGTTGTGACCTCCCAGCCCAGGACGGGAGGTTGTGACCTCCCAGTCCAGGACGGGAGGTTGTGACCTCCCAGCCCAGGAAGGGAGGTTGTGACCTCCCAGCCCAGGACGGGAGGTTGTGACCTCCCAGCCCAGGACGGGAGGTTGTGACCTCCCAGCCCAGGACGGGAGGTTGTGACCTCCCAGCCCAGGACGGGAGGTTGTGACCTCCCAGCCCAGGACGGGAGGTTGTGACCTCCCAGCATAGGACGGGAGGTTGTGACCTCCCAGCCCAGGACGGGAGGTTGTGACCTCCCAGCCCAGGACGGGAGGTTGTGACCTCCCAGCCCACGACGGGAGGTTGTGACCTCCCAGCCCAGGACGGGAGGTTGTGACCTCCCAGCCCAGGACGGGAGGTTGTGACCTCCCAGCCCAGGACGGGAGGTTGTGACCTCCCAGCCCAGGACGGGAAGTTGTCACCTCCCAGCCCAGGACGGGAGGTTTTGACCTCCCAGCCCAGGACGGGAGGTTGTGACCTCGCATCCCAGGACGGGAGGTTGTGACCTCCCAGCCCAGGACGGGAGGTTGTGACCTCCCAGCCCAGGACGGGAGGTTGTGACCTCCCAGCCCAGGACGGGAAGTTGTGACCTCCCAGCCCAGGACGGGAGGTTGTGACCTCCCAGCCCAGGACGGGAGGTTGTGACCTCCCAGCCCAGGACGGGAGGTTGTGACCTCCCAGCCAAGGACGGGAGGTTGTGACCTCCCAGCCCAGGACGGGAAGTTGTCACCTCCCAGCCCAGGACGGGAGGTTTTGACCTCCCAGCCCAGGACGGGAGGTTGTGACCTCGCAGCCCAGGACGGGAGGTTGTGACCTCGCAGCCCAGGACGGGAGGTTGTGACCTCCCAGCCCAGGACGGGAGGTTGTGACCTCCCAGCCCAGGACGGGAAGTTGTGACCTCCCAGCCAAGGACGGGAGGTTGTGACCTCCCAGCCCAGGACGGGAGGTTGTGACCTCCCAGCCCAGGATGGAAGGTTGTGACCTCCCAGCCCAGGACGGGAAGTTGTGACCTCCCAGCCCAGGACGGGAGGTTTTGACCTCCCAGCCCAGGACGGGAGGTTGTGACCTCCCAGCCCAGGACGGGAGGTTGTGACCTCCCAGCCCAGGACGGGAGGTTGTGACCTCCCAGCCCAGGACGGGAGGTTGTGACCTCCCAGCCCAGGACGGGAAGTTGTGACCTCCCAGCCCAGGACGGGAGGTTCTGACCTCCCAGCCCAGGACGGGAGGTTGTGACCTCCCAGCCCAGGACGGAAGGTTGTGACCTCCCAGCCCAGGACGGGAAGTTGTGACCTCCCAGCCCAGGACGGGAGGTTTTGACCTCCCAGCCCAGGACGGGAGGTTGTGACCTCCCAGCCCAGGACGGGAGGTTGTGACCTCCCAGCCCAGGACGGGAGGTTGTGACCTCCCAGCCCAGGACGGGAGGTTGTGACCTCCCAGCCCAGGACGGGAAGTTGTGACCTCCCAGCCCAGGACGGGAGGTTGTGACCTCCCAGCCCAGGACGGGAGGTTGTGACCTCCCAGCCCAGGACGGGAGGTTGTGACCTCCCAGCCCAGGACGGGAAGTTGTCACCTCCCAGCCCAGGACGGGAGGTTGTGACCTCCCAGTCCAGGACGGGAGGTTGTGACCTCCCAGTCCAGGACGGGAGGTTGTGACCTCCCAGTCCAGGACGGGAGGTTGTGACCTCCCAGTCCAGGACGGGAGGTTGTGACCTCCCAGCCCAGGACGGGAGGTTGTGATTTCCCAGCCCAGGACGAGAGGTTGTGACCTCCCAGCCCAGGACAAGAGGTTGTGACCTCCCAGCCCAGGACGGGAAGTTGTGACCTCCCAGTTCAGGACGGGAGGTTGTGACCTCCCAGCCCAGGACGGGAGGTTGTGACCTCCCAGCCCAGGACGGGAGGTTGTGACCTCCCAGCCAAGGACGGGAGGTTGTGACCTCCCAGTCCAGGACGGGAGGTTGTGACCTCCCAGCCCAGGACGGGAGGTTGTGATCTCCCAGCCCAGGACGGGAGGTTGTGACCTCCCAGCCCAGGACGAGAGGTTGTGACCTCCCAGCCCAGGACGGGAGGTTGTGACCTCCCAGTCCAGGACGGGAGGTTGTGATCTCCCAGCCCAGGACGGGAGGTTGTGACCTCCCAGCCAAGGACGGGAGGTTGTGACCTCCCAGGCCAGGACGGGAGGTTGTGACATCCAAGAGTCTGCTGATATTTTATCCCCGACTCCTCCTGCATTATACTATGTGTGATGATGGTTGGGCTGACTGGTGTCTTACATATACTGAATGATGACTCAATTCTTATAGGTTTTTCCAGGTCATCAGTTTCATTATGCATTTCAGTGTTTATGTAAGAAGGAATCAAAGGAAGATTTCCCCTGAGTACGTTATTAATCATTTCACCATACCTGTGTGTCTTCTGGCGCATATTTCTTCAAGGTGTTAACAACGCTTAGTAATGATGGAAGGCTTTGTAATGAAGGTGTCAAGAGTGGACGTGAGATCACCTTTGAATGCAAGGAGCGTAGCATGCAATTTACCTTGGAGAAGAATAAGACACTTTTGCAACATTTAAGTATGTTTTATGTGTAGGAAACGTCTCACCAGCCAATGGCTTCATGAGTCCGAAACAGGGACGAACGGTGGAAGACGAGAAGGAGTTTGAGATGATCAGTCCCTCAACCTAGAGATGATGCGTTCAGTCCACTAATCCTGATAAACAACAACAATCATATAATATCACCTTGGAGAGTACATGTCCAATTACAGATGTGAACTCCAGTCTCAGGCTAGGAGGCACCAGTGCTTAACAATGATGGCGTTACCACCTTCACCTATTGCTTGGTGCACTCCTTATATGATTAAATGGCAAACCTGTTCTTTGTTTACCATATTAGTTATCCACTTATTCTCATACGCTGGTTTCCCACATACGTGTAAGTTAACATGTAATAATAACAACTTTGTGACCATACGTATGTTACAGACGTATTTATAAAAAGCAAATGAGTAACAAAAAAGTTTTTAAAGAAATTGGATTTTTTTTCACATATGTAGCAGCCAGTCAATAAACATCTTCCAGTATTGGTCCGTTGCACGCAGCACTTGTGTCTGATTCCTGGAATGTGATATGCGTATAGAAATGCGAGTACCATTAGTGCGAGTAGCCAGTGTTCTGTAGTGTAGCGTAGATTCAGATGAAATCCCGGAGGACTTTAAAAATACAGACATTGCTCCTTTTCACAAAGGGAGAAGCACAACAATGACAATAATCTACAGACCAGAAGCACTAACTTCAAAATCTTGGAAAGTATGCTGGGACAACAAAGTTACTGACTCTATGACTTCTATTTAGAATAGAAAGATAATGCCTGTCACAACTATTAGACTATTATGTCGAATTTACCGAGGTCTTGGAAGGAAAAAACCGGAATGTAATCTACACGGATTTGGAAAGTCACCTGACAACTACGACCATAGAGCATTAGCTTATAAAAGTAAGTAAATGGACATTCCAATTTCTAACAGATCACAGAGAGTGGGAGGAAACAAAATAAAGTCGAGTTTCAGCAAAGAAATTTATTGCACTATGTCACGACCCTGACGCCATTACTCTTTCTCATCCTCATAACAGACAGATAAAAGAACTATCAGTAACTTTGTATTATCTTTTGCGGATGATACTAACGCATAAATGTCGCTTCAGGAGAAGACAGAGAAAAAATAAGAACAGATATACACAAAGTTTTCCAATCTGCAAATTATAATAGCGTGATGTTTAATGATGGGAAATTTGAACGGTTGTAATACGAGAAGAAGAACTCAAAATATTTTGAGTATTCAGAACGCAAGAAGAAAATATCATAGAACGTAAGGCACATAGGAATAATAATTTCAAAGAATTTCATAAAGAACACGATGAGGCAAATGTATTTGAGGGAAGAGTAGAGAATCTACACTGTCATAACAACTTTCTGGAATATGAGAGATTGGAGAAAGAGTAAAATAAACATCAGTGAAAAACTCTGGACCAGTGTGGACAATAAGAGGATACTGTCATCATCAATAATCCAAGGTTCTTCAACTTACTACCAGCAGATATCAGAAATCTTGCCAGAATAAGTCAAAGGAAACTGGATGGTTTCCAGTGCCAAGTGCCAGATCAACTAGGCTGTGATGGCTATGTGGGCCAGCAGGCTGCCAATAGCAATAACCAAAAAAAAAAAAAATGCCTTGCACCTGGCCGGGCTACGATCATATAAAATCCCTTGAAAACTGTCCCATGTAAATTACACCCCAAGAAAATGACAGTGTGAGTATTAGTGCCTCTATGAGATGAGAATTCTTATTATTATAATTAATTAAGTGCTAAACCTTAAGGGTCACAGCACTGCACAAAGCAAGAAAAGTCACTCTATCTTTCAAGGCAAGAGAAACAACGGAGCTGGTAAATATAGAGGTCGTTTACTACCCTCAACAACCAGTGAACTTCCATACTCCTGGAAACGCCTCGATACACTCGGATTATTTCCTCTGGGACGAAAAAGAGAAATACCGGATAAAATATCAATGAAAAACACTTGAGAATCAGGTCTCCAATCCACACACTGTCATAACAACCTACTGGTAAGAGAGATATGGGAGAAAGTGAAAAGCAGGGACGCCGTAGGTCAAAGAAGAGATCACTGTGTCAACATCCGTGGACCAAGACTGAACCAGCACATAACTAAAATATTACTGGAGTAAGTGTTGAAGATTCCAGGAGGAAACTGGATCACTATCTCCATGTGATTGATCAGCCAGGTTGTGGGCTTGGGGGCCTCTAGTACCAACAGCCTGGTTGATCAGACAATCAACAGGAAAGCCTTGCCTCAGGCTCCACTTCCCACATAATATGTGGTGCACCACCTCCCTCGGTGTGTGGTGCACCAAGTCTCTCAGTGTGTAGTGCACCACCTCTCAGTGTGTGGTGCACCACCACCCTAATGTGTGGTGCACCACCTCTCTCAGTGTGTAGTGCACCACCTCTCTCAGTGTGTAGTGCACCACCTCTCTCAGTGTGTAGTGCACCACCTCTCTCAGTGTGTAGTGCACCACCTCTCTCAGTGTGTAGTGCACCACCTCTCTCAGTGTGTAGTGCACCACCTCTCTCAGTGTGTAGTGCGCCACCTCTCTCAGTGTGTAGTGCACCACCTCTCTCAGTGTGTAGTGCACCACCTCTCTCAGTGTGTAGTGCGCCACCTCTCTCAGTGTGTAGTGCACCACCTCTCTCAGTGTGTAGTGCACCACCTCTCTCTGTGTGTAGTGCACCACCTCTCTCAGTGTGTAGTGCACCACCTCTCTCAGTGTGTAGTGCACCACCTCTCTCATTGTGTAGTGCGCCACCTCTCTCAGCATGTGGTGCACCACCTCTCTCAGTGTGTAGTGCACCACCTCTCTCATTGTGTACTGCGCCACTTCTCTCAGTATGTGGTGCACCAACTCCTTAATGTGTGGTGCACAAACTCTCTCAGTGTGTAGTGCACCACCTCTCTCAGTGTGTAGTGCACCACCTCTCTCATTGTGTAGTGCGCCACCTCTCTCATTGTGTAGTGCACCACCTCTCTCATTGTGTAGTGCACCACCTCTCTCAGTGTGTAGTGCACCACCTCTCTCATTGTGTAGTGCACCACCTCTCTCAGTGTGTAGTGCACCACCTCTCTCAGTGTGTAGTGCACCACATCTCTCATTGTGTAGTGCACCACCTCTCTCAGTGTGTAGTGCACCACCTCTCTCATTGTGTAGTGCACCACCTCTCTCATTGTGTAGTGCACCACCTCTCTCAGTGTGTAGTGCACCACCTCTCTCAGTGTGTAGTGCACCACCTCTCTCATTGTGTAGTGCACCACCTCTCTCAGTGTGTAGTGCACCACCTCTCTCAGTGTGTAGTGCACCACCTCTCTCAGTGTGTAGTGCGCCACCTCTCTCATTGTGTAGTGCACCACCTCTCTCAGTGTGTAGTGCACCACCTCTCTCATTGTGTAGTGCACCACCTCTCTCAGTGTGTAGTGCACCACCTCTCTCAGTGTGTAGTGCACCACCTCTCTCATTGTGTAGTGCGCCACCTCTCTCAGCATGTGGTGCACCACCTCCTTAATGTGTGGTGCACAAACTTTCTCAGTGTGTAGTGCACCACCTCTCTCAGTGTGTAGTGCACCACCTCTCTCATTGTGTAGTGCACCACCTCTCTCATTGTGTAGTGCACCACCTCTCTCAGTGTGTAGTGCACCACCTCTCTCATTGTGTAGTGCACCACCTCTCTCATTGTGTAGTGCACCACCTCTCTCAGTGTGTAGTGCACCACCTCTCTCATTGTGTAGTGCACCACCTCTCTCATTGTGTAGTGCCACACCTCTCTCAGTGTGTAGTGCACCACCTCTCTCATTGTGTAGTGCACCACCTCTCTCAGTGTGTAGTGCGCCACCTCTCTCAGTGTGTAGTGCACCACCTCTCTCAGTGTGTAGTGCACCACATCTCTCAGTGTGTAGTGCACCACCTCTCTCAGTGTGTAGTGCACCACATCTCTCAGTGTGTAGTGCACCACCTCTCTCATTGTGTAGTGCACCACCTCTCTCAGTGTGTAGTGCACCACCTCTCTCAGTGTGTAGTGCACAACCTCTCTCAGTGTGTAGTGCACCACCTCTCTCAGTGTGTAGTGCACCACCTCTCTCAGTGTGTAGTGCACCACCTCTCTCAGTGTGTAGTGCACCACCTCTCTCAGTGTGTAGTGCACCACCTCTCTCAGTGTGTAGTGCACCACCTCTCTCAGTGTGTAGTGCACCACCTCTCTCAGTGTGTAGTGCACCACCTCTCTCAGTGTGTAGTGCACCACCTCTCTCAGTGTGTAGTGCACCACCTCTCTCAGTGTGTAGTGCACCACCTCTCTCAGTGTGTAGTGCACCACCTCACTCAGTGTGTAGTGCACCACCTCTCTCAGTGTGTAGTGCACCACCTCACTCAGTGTGTAGTGCACCACCTCTCTCAGTGTGTAGTGCACCACCTCTCTCAGTGTGTAGTGCACCACCTCACTCAGTGTGTAGTGCACCACCTCTCTCAGTGTGTAGTGCGCCACATCACTCAGTGTGTAGTGCACCACCTCTCTCAGTGCGTGGTGCACCACCTTCCTAATGTGTGGTGCACCAACTCTCTCAGTGTGTAGTGCACCACCTCTCTCAGTGTGTAGTGCACCACCTCTCTCAGTGTGTAGTGCACCACCTCTCTCATTGTGTAGTGCACCACCTCTCTCAGTGTGTAGTGCGCCACCTCTCTCAGTGTGTAGTGCACCACCTCTCTCAGTGTGTAGTGCGCCACCTCTCTCAGTGTGTAGTGCACCACCTCTCTCATTGTGTAGTGCACCACCTCTCTCAGTGTGTAGTGCGCCACCTCTCTCAGTGTGTAGTGCACCACCTCTCTCAGTGTGTAGTGCGCCACCTCTCTCAGTGTGTAGTGCACCACCTCTCTCATTGTGTAGTGCACCACCTCTCTCAGTGTGTAGTGCACCACCTCTCTCAGTGTGTAGTGCACCACCTCTCTCAGTGTGTAGTGCACCACCTCTCTCAGTGTGTAGTGCACCACCTCTCTCAGTGTGTAGTGCACCACATCACTCAGTGTGTAGTGCACCACCTCTCTCAGTGTGTAGTGCGCCACCTCACTCAGTGTGTAGTGCACCACCTCTCTCAGTGCATGGTGCACCACCTTCCTAATGTGTGGTGCACCAACTCTCTCAGTGTGTAGTGCACCACCTCTCTCAGTGTGCAGTGCACCACCTCTCTCAGTGCGTGGTGCACCACCTTCCTAATGTGAGGTGCACCACCTCTCTCAGTGTGTAGTGCACCACCTCTCTCAGTGTAGTGCACCACCTCTCTCAGTGTGTTGTGCACCACCTCCCTCAGTGTGTTGTGCACCACCTATCTCAGTGTGTAGTGCACCACCTCTCTCAGTGTAGTGCACCACCTCTCTCAGTGTGTAGTGCACCACCTCTCTCAGTGTAGTGCACCATCTCTCTCAGTGTGTAGTGCACAACCTCTCTCAGCGTAGTGAACCACCTCTCTCAGTGTGTAGTGCACCACCTCTCTCAGTGTAGTGCATCGCCTCTCTCAGTGTGTAGTGCACCACCTCTCTCAGTGCGTGGTGCACCACCTTCCTAATGTGTGGTGCACCACCTCTTTCAGTGTGTAGTGCACCACCTCTCTCAGTGTGCAGTGCACCACCTCTCTCAGTGCGTGGTGCACCACCTTCCTAATGTGAGGTGCACCACCTCTCTCAGTGTGTAGTGCACCACCTCTCTCAGTGTAGTGCACCACCTCTCTCAGTGTGTTGTGCACCACCTCCCTCAGTGTGTTGTGCACCACCTATCTCAGTGTGTAGTGCACCACCTCTCTCAGTGTAGTGCACCACCTCTCTCAGTGTGTAGTGCACCACCTCTCTCGGTGTAGTGCACCATCTCTCTCAGTGTGTAGTGCACCACCTCTCTCAGCGTAGTGAACCACCTCTCTCAGTGTGTAGTGCACCACCTCTCTCAGTGTAGTGCATCGCCTCTCTCAGTGTGTAGTGCACCACCTCTCTCAGTGTAGTGCACCACCTCCCTCAGTGTGTTGTGCACCACCTCTCTCAGTGTGTAGTGCACCACCTCTCTCAGTGCGTGGTGCACCACCTCTCTCAGTGTAGTGCACCACCTCCCTCAGTGTGTTGTGCACCACCTCTCTCAGTGTGTAGTGCACTACCTCTCTCAGTGCGTGGTGCACCACCTCTCTCAGTGTAGTGCACCACCTCCCTCAGCTTGTTGTGCACCACCTCTCTCAGTGTGTTGTGCACCACCTCTCTCAGTGTGGTGCACCACCTCTCTCAGTGTGGTGCACCACCTCCCTGAGTGTGTGGTGCACCACCTCCCTCAGTGTATGGTGCACCACCTCTCTCATTGTGTGGTGCACCACCTCTCTCAGTGTGTAGTGCACCACCTCCCTCAGTGTGTAGTGCACCACCTCCTTCATTGTGTAGTGCACCACCTCCCTCAGTGTGTAGTGCACCACCTCCCTCAGTGTGTAGTGCACCACCTCCCTCAGTGTGTGGTGCACCACCTCCCTCAGTGTGTAGTGCACCACCTCCCTCATTGTGTGGTGCACCACCTCCCTCAGTGTGTAGTGCACCACCTCCCTCAGTGTGTTGTGCACTAGCTCTCTCAGAGTAGTGCACCACCTCCCTAAGTGTGTGGTGCACCACCTCCCTCAGTGTGTAGTGCACCACCTCCCTCAGTGTGTAGTGCACCACCTCCCTCAGTGTGTTGTGCACCAACTCTCTCAGTGCGTGGTGCACCACCTTCCTAATGTGTGGTGCACCAACTCTCTCAGTGTAGTGCACCACCTCCCTCAATGTGTAATGCACCACCTCCCTCAGTGTGTTGTGCACCAACTCTCTCAGTGCGTGGTGCACCACCTCCCTAATGTGTGGTGCACCAACTCTCTCAGTGTAGTGCACCACCTCCCTCAGTGCGTGGTGCACCACCTCCCTCAGTGCGTGGTGCACCACCTCCCTCAGTGTGTGGTGCACCACCTCCCTCAGTGTGTAGTGCACCACCTGCCTCAGTGTGTGGTGCACCACCTCCCTCAGTGTGTAGTGCACCACCTCCCTCAGTGTGTTGTGCACCAACTCTCTCAGTGCGTGGTGCACCACCTCCCTAATGTGTGGTGCACCAACTCTCTCAGTGTAGTGCACCACCTCTCTCAGTGTGTAGTGCACCACCTCTCTCAGTGTGTGGTGCACCACCTCCCTCAGTGAGTGGTGCACCACCTCCCTCAGTGTGTAGTGCACTACCTCTCTCAGTGTGTGGTGCACCACCTCTCTCAGTGTGTGGTGCACCACATCTCTCAGTGTGTAGTGCACCACCTCTCTCAGTGTAGTGCACCACCTCTCTCAGTGTGTAGTGCACCACCTCTCTCAGTGTAGTGCACCACCTCTCTCAGTGTGTAGTGCACAACCTCCCTCAATGTGTTGTGCACCACCTCTCTCAGTGTGTAGTGCACCACCTCCCTCAATGTGTTGTGCACCACCTCTCTCAGTGTGTAGTGCACCACCTCCCTCTGTGTAGTGCACCACCTCCCTCAGTGTGTGGTGCACCACCTCTCTCAGTGTGTGGTGCACCACCTCTCACATAATTTATTGCTCTGTCTTTACTTTGAGTCTAATTCAGGATTTACCGCTTTCAAGACCCGGTCTCAGACCATGTCTCTCTGTTGCTGGCCTGGTCAACCATGCTGTTGATGCCAGCTGCACGCAGTTCAACATATGCACCATAGCTCGGCTGATCAGGAACCAGTGTTCGCTCTTGAAGACAGCTAAAGATCTCTTGTTAATTTCCTGTATATAAGAATGGAAGGTGCTGAACAGTCGTTGTCTGTTTACATTTTTAAGTTCAAATTTAGTGTACTCTTCGCTCGCCTGCTTTTCATTTTAGGTATGTTACACCGTCTGCCAAGTGGCCAAGTGGTTGTAAGTGGTGTATTTTTATTGGGCATGTTTGGGACGAGTCTTTCTAGAATTATCCAGGTATAAAATATGATGTATCTTTCTCGCCTAAATTGCAAGGAATACAGTTCAAGGGACTTTAAGCGTTTCCAGTAGTTCAAATGCATGACTGAATTTGGTTTATAAAGACATGTGAGCAAACACCAGAACATATTTATTAGAAAACGTTTCGGTCCTGGGATCAAGGTCCCAGAACCGAAGCGTTTTTCATTTAATATATCCTAGTATTTGCCCACGCGTCTTTCTCAGGCAGTTTGTTGGTATCTATTACCATGGTTTATACCATGTCTAAATTTAAAAGAGCGGTGTCTACGAGTTGAAGATCATCGTCATTTACTAGGCGACTCTACATCCTAGTTATCCAGCATCTCACTTCCCTTGCTGTAGCGATAGCAACATGGTTGTCATTATTGAATGTGAGGTCGTCTGATATTGTTACTCCCAGGTCTCGCATGTGGAACTCTCGCTCTATTGAATGAGTCGAGTTCATTTTATGCTTCGTTTCAGTATTTCCTCAATTTCTCTACAGTGGAGCAACTGGAATTTGACGTCACTGAACATTATTTTGTCGTCTGTGGCCCAATTGAAGACAGTTTATATTAGACTGAAATGTTGCTCGCGTCCTCGTATATCTGAGTATCATCAACGAGTGTTGATACAGTGCAACCCAGGGTAACATGGGTTTAGAGGATGTCGCTCCTGCCATTCACAATTGCTGGAACATTATCACTTTGTTTTGGAGACGATGAAAGGCAAGTATAATGTTATCTACTTTGTCTTTACAGAAACCCTCGTCAGTTGTCATCATGGTGTAACAGTTCACAAAGTGTCTGCAAAGGGAACAACTGGAAAAGTGGGGTGATGGATATTAAACTTCCTATGGAATAGAAGACAAAATGTAATTGTAAGCTGAGTGAAATTTTTTGCTGCCACACTGGAAAGTTCGGATGCTCAAAGCACAGTGCTCTCCCAGCTTCTCTTTCTCTTTATTATATAGAACACAGACAGGGAGATGGATCGTAATACAGTATCATCTATGGAAGATTATGTAGAATTTATATATGAATGACGTTCATTGACACAGAAAACTTTCAAGGTGATATAGACAAAGTCTTCCAGTGGGTCACCCACTATAATACAATGTTCAGACCGAAACGGAGTACAGGACAGACTCGAATTATTTAACAGAATGGCAGTTCAGTGTGCGAGATTTGGGAGTGACAATGTCATAGAATGTTACTTTCAAAGAACCTACGGAAACCTACATGTACCTACAGGTAACCTGAGGTAATCTGCAGGTAACCTACAGATAACCTACAAGTAAGTTACATAAAACAAAAAGGTAACCTGCAAGTAACCTACAGATAACTTACAGGTAACCTACAAGTAACCTACAGGTAACTTACAGGTAACCTACAAGTAACCTACAAAGAACTTACAGGTAACCTAGAGGTAACCTACAGGTAACTTGCAGGTAACCTAGAAGTAACCTACAGGTAACTTACAGGTAACCGACAGGGAGCCTGCAAGTAACCTATAGATAACCTACATGTAACTTACAGACAACCTACAAGTAACCTACAGGTAACTTACACGTAACCTACAGGTAATGTACAGGTAACTTACAGGTAACCTGCATGTAACCTACAAGTAACCTGCAGGTAACCTACAAGTAACCTACAGGTAACTTACAGGTAACCTATAGGTAACCTAAAAATAATCTACAGGTAATGTACAGGTAACTTACAGGTAACCTGCATGTAACCTACAAGTAACCTACAGATAACCTACAAGTAACCTACAGGTAACTTACAGGTAACCTGCAGGTAACCTACAAGTAACCTGCAGGTAACCTACAAGTAACCTACAGGTAACTTACAGGTAACCTGTAGGTAACTTACAAGTAACCTACAGGTAACCTAGAAGTAACCTACAGGTAACCTGCAGAAGGCTGGTTAAGTTACCATTGCTGAAGTCTCCTGTCATCAAGGATCCCGAGACCGGAGAAGAATATTGATTTATGATTTTACTCTCTCTCTCTCTCTCTCTCTCTCTCTCTCTCTCTCTCTCTCTCTCTCTCTCTCTCTCTCTCTCTCTCTCTCTCTCCCTGACTAAACTGGCAGGTAGGAAATCATCACATCCCTGCCCCTTTTCCAGAACTTCCTCCCATTTCCCCGTCCTCATTTCTCCCCCTCCCACACCTCTCTCTCTCTCTCTCTCTCTCTCTCTCCCCTTCCATTCTCCTACACCTCTCCCCTCACCCCCACACCCCTCCCCTCACCCCCACACCCCCTCCATAACCACAATAATGAGGCCAGCACAGTGAATTCCGCTCTGGAAAAATAGAGATTCCGGACAATTGAATTAACTGGCAACAATGGTCCTTGTTGCCACTACCTACGATGATTGTAACTAATGTATATACTCACCATATATATGTATGTATGTATATATATATATATATATATATATATATATATATATATATATATATATATATTTTATATATATGTGTATGTATGTATGTATGTATGTATGTATGTATGTATGTATGTATGCATGCATGTGCGTGTGTGTGTGTGTGTTTGTGTGTGTGTGTGTGTGTGTGTGTGTGTGTGTTGTGTGTGTGTGTGTGTGTGTGTGTGTGTGTGTGTGTCTTGCCGAATAGGTAAAAACTGGTCAATTAGCAAGAATTCATTTAAAATTAAGTTTTATTCCATTCTCTCTACATATCCGAACCACCTCAACAACCCCTCCCCAGTCCTCTGGATAATAGTTTTGGTAATCCCACACCTTCTCTTAATTTCCAAACTACGAATTCTCTGCATTATATTCACACCACACATTGCCCTCAGACATGACATCTCCACTGCCTCCAGCCTTCCCCTCATTGGAACGTTCATCACCCATGCTTCACACCCATACAAGAATGTTTGTACAACTATACTCTCATACATTCCCCTCTTTGCTTCCATGGACAAAGTTCTTTGTCTCCACAGACTCCTAAGTGCACCATTCACCCTTTTCCCCTCATCAATTCTGTGATTCACCTCATCCTTTTTAGACCTATCTGCTGACACGTCCACTCCTAAATATCTGAATACATTCACCTCCTCCATACTCTCTCCCTCCAATCTGATATCCAGTCTTTCGTTACCTAACCTTTTTGTTATCATCATCACCTTACTCTTTCCTATATTCACTTTTAATTTTCTTCTCTTACATAATCTACCAAATTCATCCACCAACCTCTGCAATTTCTCTTCAGAATCTCCCAAGAGCACAGTGTCATCAGCAAAGAGCAACTGTAACAACTCCCACTTTGTGTTTGATTCTTTATCTTTTAACTCAATACCTCTTGCCAAGACCCTCGCATTCACTTCTCTTACAACCCCATCTACAAATATATTGAACAACCACGGTGACATCTCCCTCTCTCCTACATACTCTAACCTGAGCCTCACTATCCTCGTAAAAACTCTTCACTGCTTTCAGTAACCTACCTCCTATACCGTACACCTGTAACATCTGCCACATTGCCCCTCTATCCATGTATATATATATATATATATATATATAATATATATATATATATATATATATATATATATATATATATATATATAGATAGATAGATAGATAGATAGGGAAGTACTGCTCTAGAACTAGACTGGGGACCCTTAAAGTCAGAAAAGAGAATAAACATACTTCAGGGAAAGCTCACTCACACATAATCACTGTTTTTGCATAGGTGCTCAGAATACAACAGTTTAGAAGTATATACATATAAAGATACACAACATATCCCTCCAAACTGCCAATATCCTAAACCCCTCCTTTAAATTGCAGGTATTGTACTTCCCATTTCCAGGATTCAAGTCCGACTATATGAAAATAACCGGTTTCCCTGAATCCCTTCACTAAATATTACCCTGCTCACACTCCAACAGCTCGTCAGGTCCCAAATACCATTCGTCTCCATTCACTCCTATCTGACATGCTCACCCATGCTTGCTGGAAGTCCAAGCCCCTTGCCCACGAAACCTCCTTTACCCCCTCCCTCCAACCTTTTCGAGGACGACCCCTACCCTGCCTTCCTTCCCCTACAGATTTATACGCTCTCCATCTCATTCTACTTTGATCCATTTTCTCTAAATGACCAAACCACCTCAACAACCCCTCTTCAGCCCTCTGACTAATACTTTTATTAACTCCACTCCTTCTCCTAATTTCCACACTAAGAATTTTCTGCATATTTACACCACACATTGCTCTTAGACAGGACATCTCCACTGCCTCCAACTGCCTCCTCGCTGCAGCATTTACCACCCAAGCTTCACACCCATATAAGAGTGTTGGTACTAATATACTTTCATACATTCCCTTCTTTGCCTCCATAGATAATGTTTTTTGTCTCCACACATATACCTCAATGTACCATTCACCTTTTTTCATCATCAATTCTATGATTAATCTCATCCATCATAAATCCATCTGCTGACACGTCAACTCCCAAATATCTGAAAATATTCACTTCTTCCATACTCTTCCTCCCCAATTTGATATCTAATTTTTCTTTATCTAAATCATTTGATACCCTCACCACCTTACTCTTTTCTATGTTCACTTTCAACTTTCTACCTTTACACACACCCCCAAATTCGTCCACTAACCTTTACAATTTTTCTTTAGAATCTCCCATAAGCACAGTATCATCAGCAAAAGGTAACTGTGTCACTTCCCATTTTGTATTTGATCCCCCATAATTTAATCCCACCCCTCTCCCAAACACCCTAGCATTTACTTATTTTATAACCCCCTTTATAAATATATTAAACAACCATGGTGACATTACACATCCCTGTCTAAGACCTACTTTTACTGGGAAGTAGTCTCCCTCTCTTCTACACACCCTAACCTGAGCCTCACTATTCTCATAAAAACTCTTTACAGCATTTATTAACTTAGTACCTATTACATATACTTGCAAGATCTGCCACATTGCTCCCCTATCCACTCTATCATATACCTTTTCTAAATCCATAAATGCAATAAAAACTTCCCTACCTTTATCTAAATACTGTTCACATATATGCTTCAATGTAAACACTCGATCTACACATCCCCTACCCACTCTGAAACCTCCTTGCTCATCCACAATTCTACATTCTGTCTTACCTCTAATCTCTAATTCTTCCAATAATAACACTACTGTACACTTTTCCTGGTATACTCAGTAAACTTATTCCTCTAAATTTTTTACAATCTCTCTTGTCCCACTTCCCTTTATGTAAAGGGACTATACACACTCTGCCAATCCCTAGGTACCTTCCCCTCTTTCATACGTTTATTAAACAAAAATACCAACCACTCCAAAACTATGTCCCCCCTTGTTTTTAACATTTCTGTCATGATCCCGTCAGTTCCAGCTGCTTTACCCCCTTTCATTCTATGTAATGCCTCACGCACCTCCCCCACACTCACATCCTGCTCTTCTTCACTCCTAAAAGATGATATACCTCCCTGGCCAGTGCATGAAATTACCGCCTCCCTTTCTTCGTCAACATTTAAAAGTTCCTCAAAATATTCTCGCCATCTACCCAATACCTCCATTTCCCCATCTACTAACTCCCCTTCTCTGTTTTTAACTGACAAATCCATTCATTCTCTAGGCTTACTTAACTTATTTAACTCAAAAATTTTTCTTATTTTCATTAAAATTTCTTGATAGTGCCTCTTCCACACTATCATCTGCTCTCCTTTTGCACTCTCTAAACACTCTCTTCACCTTTCTTTTACGCTCACTATACTCTACTCTTCTTATAACACTTCTGCTTTGTAAAAACCTCTCATAAGCTACCTTTTTCTCTTTTATCACACCCTTTATTTCATCATTCCACCAATCACTCCTCTTTCCTCCTGCACCCACCCTAATATAACCACAAATTTCTGCCCCCTGGAGCTGTTTGAACATTGTCTTCTATCACCCTCTACATTCTATATTCTATGTAGACTTTATTTAGAGACAAAATACATTGACAAAAATACAATAGGGAGTAGAACAACATAGATAACATCTCGAGCCTACATCTCGAATACTTCATCCAGCTCCTCGGCGGTAGGCTGCATGCCCAGAATGCTGCAGGCATTTTCCCTCTGGATCACAACACTGAGTCTCTGCAAGAGGAAGCTGGCCACTCTGTGATCCTTGGTTTCTGTGATGAGTTTTTCACCCAGCTCTTTGAAGAACTTTAGAGCACACTTGCCCCATGCATCAAGGGTCTCTGACCCCACTGGGATGAAGTTATAGCAAGGGGGAAGGCCTTCATATTTGCGGGTCTTCTGGGTCTCCCTGTAACTGGTGGCTCCACCCCCTTCAGCTTCAGAGTACGGCAAGTAGGTGTTCGCTAATGTGGCAGCACAGGTGTAGTCCCAGGCAATCTGCTTAGCATCCTTCCAGGGTAGCATAGTGGGTCCATCAGGATGCTTTTGATTTCCGTCAGACTTCTTTACTTAACATAAGAACATAAGAAAGGAGGAACACTGCAGCAGGCCTGTTGGCCCATACTAGGCAGGTCCTTTACAAATCATCCCAATAACAAACATTTGACCAACCCAGTGGAGGTTTCCATTGAGCTGGGCTGTAGCGAGGCTTCTCTTTATGATGTCCTTGACCTCATGTCTAGCATACTTCCCTTCTGATGTGTAACACACCTACCGTAAATACATAGGGTCGCCCAGTCACAAATACACCTATGTTTGGTGAGAATGGAAACAGATAGGTGAAGAGTAACACCAACCGGGCTGCGGGGGCGTTGACCCCCGGAACTCTCTCCAGGTAAACTCCAGGTAAATCCGAATGGCCTGTGGGTTGAGTCCAGTGACCATGGAGGAATTGGGAACAGCAGAAAGGAAATCTGAATGTGGTGCCCTCTCCCCTAGGAGACGAGCTGTGTCCTTTCCTGAAGCGTTGTTGAGCACTGTGATCGCGATATTTTCCATGATCGGCTTTTCCCAGTGGAACTGTTTGTGCTCTTTGGGAGGAGCTGGTCTACTGGAGGAGTCTGCAAGAGTGTCCCTCTGCAGAGCTGCTTCAGTAAAACTGGGGTCTTGAGTTCCTACTGCAAATCTCAAGCGTTTGGAGACAATCTCTTTGACTGAAGTTGAAGTTGAAGTTCTGACCTTAGGGTTGGTGAGGATGGGAAGGAAAAGGGAGGGGAGGGCTGGAAAAATGGAAGAGGTTGGGAGGGTGGAGTAGGAGGTGGGGTTGCAGAGGTGAGTGGCCCGTCCACTCTGGAGCGTGATGTGCAGAGGTACTGCAGGAGGTTGTGTTGGAGCGAGATGTGCTGGTGGCAGCAGTGTCGGTAGAGTAGGACTGGTACTCAGGTGCCCGGCTGGAGATGGCTGGCTAACTGCATTGTCTGCCATACCTCTATCTGTGTGGTAAGCTTGGGCTGAAGGGAAAATGACACGTGTGGGTGGAGGCACATACCCTGGTGGGTGTGGAGGAGAGTGTAGGCCTAGATCTGGTTGGAGATCTCAAGTTCTCGTGGAAGGCGGGGGAGGGAGGAGGTGGAGGTGGAGTGAGGAGTGAAGAGGGTGAGGGAATGGTGGAGGAGGGGCGATGACATAGGGAGGCAGGCCTGGCAGTTGCCCACTCACTGCGCTAAATGACACCTCATTACACATGACCCGACAATATACACTATACACACTACACAGCCCCCCACTATAAACAACATACTGCTATACACTCTACACTATACATACAAGCTGAACAAACACTCTGTTATCAAAACGAGTCTCCACGATGTATGTGTGTGTACTTGGGAAAAGGGGGGAAAACACAGGCAGTACTAACCCCTCCTCCATGTTACCCACATCCTCTCACTGCTCCATCCAGGCCCCAGATGACCGTTAAGTATCCTCCCTCACTGGCACTCACTTCATGTACACAACACTTTTGTTGATTCTAATGGAAGAAATGAAGTGCAGACCTTTTTGCTACTCCAAAATGGTGTTGATTATCGTCAACACCAGCCTGTTGATGATAATCCTAGTAGGTGTTCTTGACTGGAAGATATTATGCCAAAACCACAGAGAGGGATGCCCACAGCCTCTCTATGCCAGAGTTGCCGATATATATCATATCTATCTGTCTGTCTATCTATCTATCTATCTATCCATCTATATATATATATATATATGTATATTACCTGGAGTATACCTGGATAGAGTTTCGGGGGTCAACGCCCCCGCGGCCCGGTCTGTGACCAGGCCTCCTGGTGGATCAGCGCCTGATCAACCAGGCTGTTGCTGCTGGCTGCACGCAAACCAACGTACGAGCAACAGCCGGCTGATCAGGAACTGACTTTAGGTGCTTGTCATGCCAGCTTGAAGACTGCCAGGGGTCTGTTGGTAATCCCCCTATGTGTGCTGGGAGGCAGTTGAACAGTCTCGGGCCCCTGACTTATTGTATGGTCTCTTAACGTGCTAGTGACACCCCTGCTTTTCATTGGGGGATGGTGCATCGTCTGCCAGATATATATAATATATATATATAT
>NC_069402.1:21907450-21968964 GCF_026875155.1 Cherax quadricarinatus
GAGTTATATCAATTTATGGGTACAAGGAGATGGGTAAGGAGAGGATTTTATTAGAATTTTAGTAATGTAGGGAGGAATGTGTATTACATTTTAAGATTCAATAAAAAGAAGGGGAAAAATTGTATCGAAAGAGGAAAAATTGTGAATAAATAGGTAAGTGATGAGGGTTGTGGGTATTGTTGTCGAACTAGACATATCGAAAAAAGATGTTATAAGTGGGTTGTTGTTGTGGGTGTTGTGGGGGTGTTGTGGGTGCTGTGGGGTTGTTGTGGGTTGTGGGTGTTGTGGGGTGTTGTGGGTTGTGGGTGTTGTGGGGTGTTGTGGGTTGTGGGTGTTGTGGGTTGTGGGTGTTGTTGTCGAACTAGAGATACAGAAAAAATGTTATAAGTGTCTTCCTTTGCAGATGACACCCGAATCTGCATGACAGTGTCTTCCATTGCAGACACTGCAAGGCTCCAGGCGGACATCAACCAAATCTTTCAGTGGGCTGCAGAAAACAATATGAAGTTCAACGATGAAAAATTTCAATTACTCAGATATGGTAAACACGAGGAAATTAAATCTTCATCAGAGTACAAAACAAATTCTGGCCACAAAATAGAGCGAAACACCAACGTCAAAGACCTGGGAGTGATCATGTCGGAGGATCTCACGTTCAAGGACCATAACATTGTATCAATCGCATCTGCTAGAAAAATGACAGGATGGATAATGAGAACCTTCAAAACTAGGGAGGCCAAGCCCATGATGACACTCTTCAGGTCACTTGTTCTACCTGGGTTGGAATATTGCTGCACACTAACAGCACCTTTCAAGGCAGGTGAAATTGCTGACCTAGAAAATGTACAGAGAACCTTCACGGCGCGCATAACGGAGATAAAACACCTCAATTACTGGGAGCACTTGAGGTTCCTAAAACTGTATTCCCTGGAAGGCAGGCGGGAGAGATACATGATTATATACACCTGGAAAATCCTAGAGGGACTAGTACCGAACTTGCACACGAAAATCACTCACTACGAAAGCAAAAGACTTGGCAGACGATGCAACATCCCCCCAATGAAAACCAGGGGTGTCACTAGCACGTTAAGAGACCATACAATAAGTGTCAGGGGCCCGAGACTGTTCAACTGCCTCCCAGCATACATAAGGGGGATTACCAACAGACCCCTGGCAGTCTTCAAGCTGGCACTGGACAAGCACCTAAAGTCGGTTCCTGACCAGCCGGGCTGTGGCTCGTACGTTGGTTTGCGTGCAGCCAACAGCAACAGCCTGGTTGATCAGGCTCTGATCCACCAGAAGGCCTGGTCCCAGACCGGGCCGCGGGGGCGTTGACCCCCGGAGCTCTCTCCAGGTAAACTCCAGGTAAGTGGGTTGTTGCTGTTGTGGGTGATGTGGGTTGTGGGTGATGTGGGTTGTGGGTGATGTGGGTTGTGGGTGTTGTGGGTATTATTGTCGAACTAGAGTTACCAAAAAAGATGTTATAAGTGGGTTGTTGTTGTGGGTTGAGTGTTGTGGGTTGTGGGTGTTGTTGTCGAACTAGAGATGCTGAAAAGTGGTTATAAGTTGTGGGTTGTTGTTGTGGGTGTGTGGGGTGTGGGTGATGTTTGTTGTGGGTGTTGTGGGATGTGGGTGTTGTGGGTTGTGGGTGTTGTTGTCGAACTAGAGATACCGAAAAGATGTTATAAGTGGGTTGTTGTTGTGGGTGTTGTGGGATGTGGGTGATGTGGGATGTGGGTATTGTGGGATGTGGGTGTTGTTGTCGAACTAGTGATGCCGAAAAAGTGGTTATAAGTTGTGGGTTGTGGGCGTTGTTGTCGAACTAGAGATACCGAAAAAGAGGTGATTCTGTTGTAAGTGTTCGTGTGTGTTTTGTTTGTGTTCATGTTTTTTGCGCTCATGTTATATCTTAGTTGGAGGTGAGTATACTCATAGAAATTGGTAATCGTCTTGGTTATAGTGATTTGAGAGGATTTGTGTGAAAATGGGTATTAGTCTGTGATGTTGATCTTAGTTTATTGTGATTTTGGTGGTGTTTGGGCAGTATTCGGTGCTGTTTTGGTAGTATTCAGTGGTGTATTTGGGAAGTACTCAAATGGTGTTTGAGACTATTCAAAGGTGTTTTTGACGGTGTTCAAATGATGTGCAAGAGTATTTATGAAGGTGTTCTGGGAGTATTCAGTGGTGATTTGGTGGTGTTCGAATGATGTTTTTGGAGTATTCAAAGGTAATTGATGGTGTTTTTGGTGTTGTTCAAAGTAAAGTGTCTGAGTTAGTTTTTGTGATACTGTTGTAAAAATCTGGAGAATGAGGGAGGAGTTTGGGGGATGAGTTGTAATTTAATGAAATATGTAAGTGTAGATAAATTAGAGATGTCAAATCTTATTTGGGGGTATTCAAAATGTTGTCTTGGAAATGTTTTAGTGTTGTTTGGAAATGTTCAAAGGTGCTTTTGTGAGTATTCAAATGATTTATGAGTGTTTTGAAGGTGTTCAAAGTAAAGTTAGGTGTGTGTGTGTGTGTGTGTGTGTGTGTGTGTGTGTGTGTGTGTGTGTGTGTGTGTGTGTGTGTGTGTGTGTGTGTGTGTGTGGTGTGTGTGTGCATATTAACTTCGTAATATGTAAAATTGTGACTAGTGAATTTATCGAAAAGTGGTTATAAGTTGTAAGTGTTGTGGTGACTTTTTCTGATGAAATAGTTAAAACGAGAAAAATGTCTAGACTTGTGTTGTATTTTGTAAAGAAATTGTGGATTGTTGTGGGTATTAACGAAAAAAATGTGAAATTATTTGGGTTATCCTGGGTTAAGAGTGAAAAATGTGTAGGGGGAAGTCGACAAGATTCAGCCTGTGTGTGTGTGAGGTCATCACGTGACATCACTGACATAGGGGGAAGTCGACAAGATTCAGCCTTTATGTGTGAGGTCATCACGTGACGTCACTGACATAGGGGGAAGTCGACAAGATTCAGCCTGTATGTGTGAGGTCATCACGTGACGTCACTGACCGCCGAGTAAACACAAGTGGGGTGACGTCACTCATGTTTAGACCTGTAGTAAGAGAAAGTACCATGCCCCATAGGAGGAGTTCATTTGAATGCTTACCCCCAGAGGGGGGAATCCAAAAAAACTTGATCCAAGGAGATGGAGTCTTTGTATTGTTGATATCGAGAAAACTTGATCCAAGGAGATGGAGTAGAAATACTTGGACACAGAGGGTAGAAGTGGATGCTGGGGGAAATCTTTGTATTATTGATATCGAGAAAAACTTGATCCGAGGAATTGGAGTCTTTGTATTATCGAGAAAAACTTGATCCAAGGAGATGGAGTAGAAATACTTGGACATAGAGGGTAGAAGTGGATGGTGAGAGGTGTGGGGGGAAAATCTTTGTATTATTGATATCGAGAAAAAACTTGATCCAAGGAGATGGAGTCTTTGTATTATCGAGAAAAACTTGATCCAAGGAAGTAGAGCAGGAATATTTGGGGTGGGAGTCCATTTTGAATGCTTACCCCCAGAGAGGGGAATCCAAACAACTTGATCCGAGGAGATGGAGTCTTCGTATTATTGATATCGAGAAAAACTTGATCCGAGGAGATGGAGATCATGAGAAATTAAAAAAAAAATCGAAAAAATTTGGGATGGGGTGAAAGTGGGAGGGGGAACCTCAAAAATTTGATCTGAGGAGATGGAGAACATAAGAAAATGAAATTCGAAAAAAATCGGAAAAAAATTCAAGGAGCGGGGGCGATCCGGACGACGCTGCGCACCAGGGGGCGTTGGTTGGGGAGGGGTTGAAGGGCATGGTAGGGGGTTGAGGGCGTGGTGGTCAAGGGCGAGGTGGTCGAGGGGAGGTCAAGGTGGTCGAGGGTGAGGTCAAGGTCAGGGGTCGGTGCGGGCGGGCACGCGGGGTGTGTGGGTGGGGGTGCGGTGGGGGTTGAGGTGGGGGGTTGAGGGCGAGGTGGTCGAGGGTGAGGTGGTCGAGGGTGAGGTGGTCGAGGGTGAGGTGGTCGAGGGTGAGGTGGTCGAGGGCGAGGTCAAGGTCATTAGCATAAAGGTGTGAAAAGGAGTCCACTCAGGAATACAGCTCTCAGCTGCAGCCCTTTTCATTAGATGCCACTCAGCCCCTGGGGATCGTGGGTGGGGGTCGTGGGTGGGGGTCGTGGGTGGGGGTCGTTGGGTGGGGTCGTGGGTGGGGGTCGTGGGTGGGGGTAGTGGGTGGGGGGGCATGGGAGTCCACTCAGGAAAGGGAACCACTCAGCCCTGAGCCACTCAGCCGCAGAGACCACTCAGCCCCATTCATCACTACTTATATATATATATATATATATAATATAAATGACAGTAGTTTGTTGGATTATGTATTGGTAGATAAAAGACTGTGGAGTAGACTTCAGGATGTACATGTTTATAGAGGGGCCACAGATATATCAGATCACTTTCTAGTTGTAGCTACACTGAGAGTAAAAGGTAGATGGGATACAAGGAGAATAGAAGCATCAGGGAAGAGAGAGGTGAAGGTTTTTAACTAAAGAGGAGGCAGTTAGGGTAAGATATAAACAGCTATTGGAGGATAGATGGGCATAATGAGAGCATAGGCAATTGGGTCGAAGAGGTATGGGGTAGGTTTAAAAATGTAGTGTTAGAGTGTTCAGCAGAAGTTTGTGGTTACAGGAAAGTGGGTGCAGGAGGGAAGAGGAGCGGATTAGGTGGAATGATGATGTAAAGAGAGTAGTAAGGGAGAAAAAGTTAGCATATGAGAAGTTTTTTACAATAGTAGAAGTGATGCAAGGAGGGAAGAGTATATGGAGAAAAAGAGAGAAGTTAAGAGAGTGTGTGAAGCATGTAAAAAGAGAGCAAATGAGAGAGTGGGTGAGATGTTATCAACAAATTTTGTTGAAAATAAGAAAAAGTTTTGGAGTGAGATTAACAATTTTAAGAAAGCCTAGAGAACAAATGGATTTGTCAGTTTAAAAATAGGAGAGAGAGTTTTTAAAATTTGGAGAGTTAGGGGTATTGGGAAGATGGAAGGAATATTTTGAGGAATTGTTTAAATGTTGATGAAGATAGGGAAGCTGTGATTTCGTGTATAGGGCAAGGAGGAATAACATCTTGTAGGGGGTGAGGAATAGCCAGTTGTGAGTGGGGGGAAGTTCGTGAGGCAGTAGGTAAAATGAAAGGGGGGAAAGGGCAGCCGGGATTGAGGGGATAAAGATAGAAATGTTAAAAGCGGGTGGGGATATATTTTGGAGTGGTTGGTGCAATTTTTTTAATTTAAATGTATGGAAAAAGGGTAAGGTACCTAGGGATTGGCAGAGAGCATGCAAGTTCCTTTGTATAAAGGCAAAGGGATAAAAGAGAGTGCAAAAATTTTAGGGGGATAAGTCTGTTGAGTGTACCTGGTAAAGTGTATGGGAGAGTTATAATTGAAAGAATTAAGAGTAAGACGGAGAATAGGATAGCAGATGAACAAGGAGGCTTTAGGAAAGGTAGGGGGGGGTGTGGACCAGGGGGTTTACAGTGAAACATATAAGTGAACAGTATTTAGATAAGGCTAAAGGGGTCTTTGTGGCATTTATGGATTTGGAAAAGGCGTATGACAGGGTGGATAGGGGGCAATGTGGCAGATTTGCAAGTGAAATGGTGTAGGAGGTAGGTTACTGAAAGCAGTGAAGAGTTTTAACGAGGATAGTGGGGCTCAAGTTAGAGAAATGTAGAAAGAGGGAAATTTTTTTCCCAGTAAAATTAGGCCTTAGACAAGGATGTGTGATGTCACCGTGGTTTTTTAATATATTTATAGATGGGGTTGTAAGAGAAGTAAATGCGAGGGTCTTGGCAAGAGGCGTGGAGTTAAAAGATAAAGAATCACACACAAAGTGGGAGTTGTCACAGCTGCTCTTTGCTGATGACACTGTGCTCTTGGGAATTCTAAGAGAATTTGCAGAGATTGGGGGATGAATTGGTAGGGTGTGCAAAAGAAGAAAATTAAAGGTGAACAAGGAAAGAGTAAGGTTATGAGGATAACAAAAAGATTAGGTGATGAAAGATTGAATATCAGATTGGGGGGAGAGAGTATGGGGAGGTGAACGTATTCAGATATTTGGGAGTGGACGTGTCAGCAGATGGGTCTATGAAAGATGAGGTGAATCATAGAATTGATGAGGGAAAAAGAGTGAGTGGTGCACTTAGGAGTCTGGGGAGACAAAGAACTTGTCCTTGGAGGAAAAGAGGGGAATGAAATGAGAGTATAGTTTTAAACCAACGCCTTATATGGGTGTGAAGCGTGGGTGATGAATGTTGCAGCGAGGAGAAGGCTGGAGGCAGTGGAGATGTCCATGTCTGAGGGCAATGTGTTGTGTGAATATAATGCAGAGAATTCGTAGTTTGGAAGTTAGGAGGGGGTGCGGGATTACCAAAACTGTTGTCCAGAGGGCTGAGGAAGGGTTGTTGAGGGGGTTCGGACATGTAGAGAGAATGGAGCGAAAAAGAATGACTTCAAGAGTGTATCAGTCTGTAGTGGAAGGGAAAGGCGGGTAGGGTCGGCCTAGGAAGGTTGGAGGGAGGGGGTAAAGGAGGTTTTTGGGGTGCGAGGGGCTTGGACTTCCAGCACATGCGTGAGCGTTTTTGATAGGAGGGAATGGAGACAAATGGTTTTTAATACTTGACGTGCTGTTGGAGTGTGAGCAAAGTAACATTTATGAAGGGATTCAGGGAAACCGGCGGGCCGGACTTGAGTCCTGGAGATGGGAAGTACAGTGCCTGCACTCTGAAGGAGGGGTGTTTAATGTTGCAGTTTAAAAACTGTAGTTAAACACCCTTCTGGCAAGACGTGATGGAGTGAATGATGGTGAAAGTTTTTCTTTTTGGGGCCACCCTGCCTTGGTGGGAACGGCCGGTGTGATAATAAAAAAAAAAAATATAATATATATATATATAAAATATATATATATATATATATATATATATATATATATAAAATATAAAATATATATATATATTTATTTATTTATTTATTTATTTATTAACACACTGGCCGATTCCCACCAAGGCAGAGTGGCCCGAAAAAGAAAAACTTTCACCATCATTCACTCCATCACTATCTTGCCAGAAGGGTGCTTTACACTACAGTTTTAAACTGCAACATTAACACCCCTCCTCCATAATAAAATATATTTTTAAATATATATATATATATATAATATATATATATATATATATATATAAAATATATATATATATATATAATATATATATATAAATATTTGTATATATATAATGTCGTGCCAAATAAGTAAAATTTGCGTTATCGCTGTTATTAGTGTTCAGCTGTTTAGTGCCGAGCTTACTTGAAGGTTACTAGAAGGGGTAGCGTGGAAGGGTTGCAGGAAACGGTCGTGGATTAGTCACCTGTTTATTAATCGACAGGTGGATACGGAGCGGGTAGAGTGAGGGGGTTGCTGAAAGTCAGACCGTGGAAGGGAATTATGTTGATCTGTCATGTGTGGGGGTTCGGTAACGTGGATTGGGTAATAACACTCACGTTGGATGTTCTAATCGCTTCTCACTGACCTGGCCAGGCCTAGAGAGGGCAGCACCGTAGTGCTGCGGCATATGAATCTAGCAGACAGCATAGGTTGTCTAGCAGACAGTACAGGCTGTCTTCATTCACTCGGCGATGCACCTCGTGCCGTCTCAACACGACAATACTGGTGGGCATGAAGGTGTGAAAGGCAATTGCATACAATAGTTAACCCAAGAGGGACTGGCTTTCGCTCACCCGAAAATCAAAATGGACATAAATCTGGCAGGCCTAATAAAAACTCTCCCCTCCCGAGGGAAGAGAAAATTGGCGTGCCTGCACAGCTTGACTGAGGACGGAGCCAGGAGACGTCAGCACTGGAACTAAAAATCTTCTATATACAAGTTGTCTACAGGGCTGAAACATCAGGCTTGACTACTCATCCCAGACGCTGTGCCATCCTCACATCTGCAAACAATGACTGACAGTAGCATTTCCTAAGGTGTGACATTTGACATAAGGGCGGCACTGCCGTGACCTTAATTTAATACAAGCTTTAAAGAACACACTGGGTGCAAATACTTACAATAACAATATTTCCATGGAATTCGTTATATTACGAGAGCCCTTCTAAAATAATTTACATATTTACAAGATGTCCACCCTGACTGACTCTGTTGTTAACTAACTATACAATGTGTGTGTGCGTTAATACCCATTTCTGCAAGCAAACAGATAGCGTAGTTAGCGTAGGAGTTGGACAAGTCAGTAGGTACGTCAGTGTCAGAGAAATGCACTGTTGTCCTGGGTCTCAAAACTGTCATCAGTTTTAGGAGTATCGGGTGAAGAAGTAGATGGGTTGTCGCTGGGATGAGTCTGATTGTGCCTGTGCAACGAACATGACTCCAGTTCTGCTTCGGCTTGCACATGGTCAATATACTTCATGTGGTCAAGGTGAGCTTCTTTGATAGTTCTGGTAGCAATCTTCCTTACCTCGAACTTATTGCCGCAGAGCTGTCGGAGGACACTGTAAGGACCAACAAATTTGGTAACAAATTTATGCATACCTGGGGTCTGCGTCGGGTCGAGCAACATAACTTTTCAACCTGGTTTCACTTAGTTTGCCTTACCGTGGATGTTGCGATCAGATGTGAACCTATCTGTAGCTTTCATAAGGTTCGCTCATACTCGTTGAAAAACGAGCTGTGTGGTCCGGATCTTAACCACACTGGCATTATCAGTGTCGTAGTAGGTTGAGGTGAAGCAAACAGAATTTTGTATGGTAAACGCTTGTCGTAGTGTTATGTGGGGGTTCGATACATGGATTGGGTAAGAACACTCACGTAGGCTGGTTAGTACGTATAATTATAACGGAAAGTATGGGAAGAAGCCGTGCCCCCTGCCTCTCTGCTCTCTATCTTACGACTGACCCACCAGTGAAGCCTAGGGAATGAGCGGCGTTCAAAAACATGCTATAGTCAGCAGCAACGTGAATAACAGTCAGTGATTCACACAGACGGTTGGTAGTGAGTCATACTACTGGTAACTGGTTACTGGTAACTGGTACTACTGAGAGCTTGGCAATGCTAACATATGTTTCCCGACATACAGCTAATACAAACTAGAGATGGCAGGCGTACGGCTTGGGCTGATTCTATACAATGTCAAAGTACACAACAATTGAACATTATAACATACATAAGTAGAATATTGGAACGGAAGCTTACGTAATTGACTATAATGAAACTTACTGTAATGAAACTGTAATGCAATACAAGGTATGATATAGCACAACTCATCAAATGAGACTCAACATTGGGATTACACAATAGAAGTGATAAAAAAAATTGATCAATCGATCTGTAATCATGTGATCTACGAATTCTGAGGAAGAAATATATAAAAAGAAGTGTTTAACAGAAAGGCAGACTTGGTGCATTCAAATCTAGACTGTTAAATCTCAGAATTCGGAGAGAATGTGAACACAAAATTTTTTTTTTTGAATATTGATAAGTTGATACTGTAATTATTCATCTATGCAGGTTATTTACATTTAACCCCAACTCTGCTAGGGTGAGATTGACATATGCAGAATGGGTGTCATCTCTGGGAGGATCAAACTCTGTTGCACTGGCTAACTCATGCCGTATTTGAGGCAAATCTGAATTGGTAATTACAAATGGTACTTGAGGGTTTCTCAATACCTGTCATGTACATAGGGAATAACGACATTCAGGTTGATCATCTGAATGAGTAGAGAGTACAGGATCAGGAGGATTGTCAGAGTCTGTCACATTAGTCTGGGTAGGAACATCATTATCATCACATACTAACTTCAAATGATCTAAATGCGATTCTTTATACTGACCAGTACTAATTTCTCTAACCTTATACTTATTGCCAGTGATATGTTCAACTACTCGATAAGGACCAACAAACTTTTGATCAAGCTTAGGCATTGCAGACGTTTTGTTAAAGTTAGTCAGCATAACTCTCGAGCCTACTTTGATTTCGGACGGCTTTGCTCGAGTGTTTGTGACTCTTGTAAATTCTGCTGTTGATTTATGAAGTGTTTCACAGATTCTTCTAAAGACGCTTTGAGCCAAGCTGGTACGAGTTGCTTTGAAATCAGGGTTGTAATTTGGTTTTGGATTAGAATATAGCAATTCATAAGGCAAACGTTTATCTACACCGTACAATGCATATGGGGTGTCACCTATAGAAACATTGTAAGCAGAATTTATAGCACACTGCACATCAGGTATAACTTCATCCCAAGTTTCACTGTTGGGATTGATAGTGGCTCTCAAGACATCAAGTACTTTCTTATTGGTTCGTTCTGCTAACCCATTGCTGGCAGGATGATCAGTCAGTGATTCACACAGACGGTTGGTAGTGAGTCATACTACTGGTAACTGGTTACTGGTAACTGGTACTACTGAGAGTAGCCGTACAAGGCAAAATGAAGTGTCTCACCAATTCAGCTGTTGAGGGAAGAGTTTAACGTACACTGAACATCTGGAATAACCTCATCTCATGTAGTACAACTCGGGTTAACGGTTACTCTGAGCACCTCTAGGACTTTGCGGTTTGTATGTTCATCAAGGCCATTACTCGCAGGGTGGCGTGGAGCTACAGGCACTTGGTGAATGTTAAAGCTGGAACAGAGATCCTGCATAGTGGCATTTATGAACTCCAACCCATTGTCTGACAGAAGAACTCGTGGTCAGGTATGACAAAGAACGACATGCTCACGGAAAGTGTTTGCGACTGTCTCTGCCATTTTATTTGGAATGGGTACTAACTTGCAGTACTGCGTCAAGTTATCTACAATTACAAGCAGGTGTATATTACCCTTCTCCGACGTCGAGAAGTTCGTCAACAGGTGGACAGAAGTTTTCTCCCAGGGCTCCTTGGTAATGGGATACTTCAGAATGGGACAGGGACCAGTAACGGTACCCTTGTGCTGTAGACATAAAACACACTGGTGTACATGCTTGGCAATTTCCGCTGCCATCTTAGGCCAGAAGTATTTCATTCTTGCCTGTTTGATGCTGCGGTCCTTCCCAGGGTGCACTGCACCTGGGACATTGTGATCAGCCTGAGAGTAGCTGGTACCAGGCACTCCAGTATCAACAGTTGGTGTACAGTTCTGCCAGGGTTCACCAGATGCGCCACACGACACAGCACTCCTTGGTTGACTACAAAGTCCTGCAGCGGAACGGGAGACTGGACCTGCGAGCGAGCGTCCTCCTTGGTCAGGAATTGAAGGACTGGTGACCACACAGGGTTCAACTATTGGGCTCTCTCAAGATCCTCGATGGAGAACGAGTTGTCAGCACTCACAAATGCTATGTGCCTCGACAAGGCATCAGCTACAACATTTTGCTTAGCTGGTACTTAGCAAATATCGGGGTTGTAGTCGTGGAACGTAAGGGACCTTCGAGCATACTTTCCCGAGAGGTTCTTATTAGCGAAAAGAGACAACAAATGCAGATGATCGGTGCAAATCTTGATGGGGTATTGGTAGATGATATCTCGAAAGTGACTCAAAGCCCATTCAATGGCTAAAGCTTCTAGCTAGGTCACTGAGAAATTGACTCCTGCTTTAGTAAGGACGCGGCTAGAATAGGCAATAGGCTGTTGCTTACCGTTAGATTCCTGGGACAAGACTGCAGAGATGCTAACTTTGCTGGCATCCGTCGTCAAGGTAAATGCCTTGGTAAAATCTGGGAATCTAAGGACTGGGGCAGATGTTAACTTATTCTTAAGGGTAACAAAAGCTCGTTCTTGATCACACGTTCACTCAAAAGGGGCGTCCTTCTTAAGTAGGCATGTCAGGGGTGCGGCGATGGTGGAGAAACCGGCGATGAAGGTGCGGTAGAAACCCGCTAGGCCTATTAGGAACAGACTGCATCCGCCATAATAGGTCTAGGGAACTTTTGTACAGCCGACCCAGAAATTTTATTTCCTTCCTAAGGAAATGACATTTTGAGAGTTTTACCTTCAGGTTAGCCTGAGCTAGTTTATCCAATACCTTGTCAAGTTAAATGAGATGTGTAGAGACATCTTGCGACATGACAATGAAATCATCTAGGTAGACCATGAGCGTGCCACCTAGGAGAGTACGGAAAATCGTCATCATCAAACGACTGAACGTGATCGGGCTTCAGCGCAACTGAGCTGATAATAACCGGCTGCGTAGAAAAGCGGTCAACTCTTTGGTCTGGTCATCAAGGGAGATCTGTCAAAACCCTTGAAGAAGATCAAGAATCGAAAAGACCTTATTATCACCGATGTTCTGCAACAGGTCATTCAGAACTGGAGTTTACCTGGAGTTTACCTGGAGAGAGTTTCGGGGGTCAACGCCCCCGCGGCCCGGTCTGTGACCAGGCCTCCTGGTGGATCAGCGCCTGATCAACCAGGCTGTTGCTGCTGGCTGCACGCAAACCAACGTACGAGCCACAGCCCGGCTGATCAGGAACTGACTTTAGGTGCTTGTCCAGTGCCAGCTTGAAGACTGCCAGGGGTCTGTTGGTAATCCCCCTTATGTGTGCTGGGAGGCAGTTGAACAGTCTCGGGCCCCTGACACTTATTGTATGGTCTCTTAACGTGCTAGTGACACCCCTGCTTTTCATTGGGGGGATGGTGCTTCGTCTGCCAAGTCTTTTGCTTTCGTAGTGAGTGATTTTCGTGTGCAAGTTCGGTACTAGTCTCTCTAGGATTTTCCAGGTGTATATAATCATGTATCTCTCCCTCCTGCGTTCCAGGGAATACAGGTTTAGAAACCTCAAGCGCTCCCAGTAATTGAGGTGTTTTATCTCCGTTATGCGCGCCGTGAAAGTTCTCTGTACATTTCTTCTCTGTACATGGTAATGGAAATCGGTCAGGGATCGTGTAAGCATTGAGTTTACTGTAATCAATAAGAGGACACCAAGTACCGTCTTTCTTGGGGACCAGGATGATAGGGGCATTCCACGGGGAATTGGACTCCTCAGTAACTCCATCACTGAGCATCCTTGCAATGAGTTCTTCGGCGAAGACTCGTTGTGGATGCGGCAGGCGATACGCAGGTACATAAATGAGTTTAGTACTTTTATCAAGTGGAATACGGTGAGAAATAAGTGGGGTAAGGCCCATGGACTCACCATCTAACGCGACTGCAGAACGTGCACGATTGAGAACCTGGAGAAGTTTTGGAATTTCTTCAGGGTAGTCTGTCATAGCTAGATCATCTTTCTGCACTGGCCGGGTGTCGGAAGAGTCAGTAGCAGACTCACCTGGGAGAACTGCACTGGCAAGATCAGCTGGGATTTCGCCCTCCACTCTCACTGGGAGAGGAAATCTGACGAGATCCACGAGTGAGGTGTCCTTCCGTAGGGAAAATTCTCGTCTGTGCATGTTAACGACAAGGACTCGCAACTTACCACGTTGCACTGTGTGAAAGGATGACTCAAGGGAGAGTCCCTTCACTCTGCACGTCTCGTTGTCGACTAGAACGTGCTCTCCTTCGAAATCTCTGTTCACATACACTGTAACAAGATTGAGCGAATTAGCTGACAAATTGACGTCATACTTTGTACAAGCGGTAACTTTGCTCACTGATGCCATGACACGAGTCAGTCGCCTGCCAACAGGGAAACTGTGGCTTGACAACTGTTGTCCTCTACAACAGTGCAAGAGTTAGAGTGAAAGTTAGACCGGGTGTCCCCAGGCTGTGTTTCACTGGTAAAAGAGCGCTGATGGCCAGAAAGTGGCGAGACACGAGCTCTCTTGTGAGGCTGGTCAGGACAAGAGGCCGACCTCCGGGAGAACTTGCTACAGAAACCGTTGATTTCCAAAGATTCCAGACACTGTACATACTCTGAGACAGAGTACGTAGTGGATCCTAAGCGTATGCCCCAGAAGGGCACATCCACTCCATTAAAATCCGCTTTCCACTTAGCTGCATCTAAGCGGATCTTTTGATCTGCCATGGTCTTAAGACCGATAAGCAGATCGCCAAGGAAGACGATGTCATCAACGACTCATGTAAAATAATAATAATAATAATAATAATAATAATAATAATAATAATAATAATAATAATAATAATAAGAATAATAATATGGAGACTAAAGAATAGCTGTATTACCACGGCAAATGAATCTAGCAGACAGCATAGGCTGTCTAGCAGACAGTACAGGCTGTCTACACCTGCAATTTTGGCTTAAATAGCAACGAACTTCTTACCAAATAAGGCAAGCGAAAATCTGTGTATGCAATAATTTCGAAAAAGTCATTTTGAATCTATATTATTAAATTATTTAAAACTTACATAAAATATATTTAGCTGGATTAGGCTAAATTAAATTGCGCTTGTTATAATAAGGTTAGGTAAGTTTTCTTGGGTTCTTTTGGAACAAAATTATTATTTTTTGTATTAAAATAAGTAATAAAAAATATATCTTTAAACGTATAAGAGAAAATTTTAGAAAGAACTTAATTTTAAATGAGGTCTTGCTAATTGACCAGTTTTACATATACATATATATATATATATATATATATATATATATATATATATATATATATATTCTTATTATTATTAACACATCTGCCGTTTCCCACCAAGGCAGGGTGGCCCGAAAAAGAAAAACTTTCATCACTCCATCACTGTCTTGCCAGAGGCATGCTTACTCTTCAGTTATAGAACTGCAACATTAATACCCCTCCTTCAGAGTGCCGGCACTGTACATCTCATCTAGAGGATTCAAGTCCGTCTTGCCGGTTTCCCTGAATCCCTTCATAAATGTTACCTTGCTTACACTCCAACAGCACTTCAAGTCCTAAAACCATTTGTCTCCATTCGCTCCTATCTAACATGCTCACGCACACTTGCTGGAAGTCCAAGACTCTCGTACACAAAACCTCCTTTACCCCTTCCCTCCAGCTTTTCCTAGCCCATCCCCTACCCTGCCTTCCCTCCACTACGGATTTATATGTTGCAGGTTTTGAGGTGGTCAGTCCCTCAGTCTGGAGAAGAGCAACAATACTCTTCTCCAGACTGAGGGACTGACCACCTCAAAACTTTAAGGGTGATGGACTGATTACATCGTCTTCAAGTATCTTCTGCTTCTATCAACTTTTCTGTACTCGACTGAAGAAGCCTACTGTGTAGGCGAAACGTTTCGAAATAAAGATACCTAACTGTTGCAAATGTGTCTTACCTAACAACGGATTTATATACTCGAAATCATTCTATTTCGTTCCATCGTCTCTACATGTCCAAACTATCTCAATAACCCCTCCTCAGCCCTCTGGATAGTAGTTTGTATATATAATATATATATATAAATATATATATTTATATATATATATATATATATATATATATATATAATAATATATATATATATATTATTTTTTTTTTATTATCACACTGGCCGATTCCCACCAAGGCAGGGTGGCCCGAAAAAGAAAAACTTTCACCATCATTCACTCCATCACTGTCTTGCCAGAAGGGTGCTTTACACTACAGTTTTTAAACTGCAACATTAACACCCCTCCTTCAGAGTGCAGGCACTGTACTTCCCATCTCCAGACTCAAGTCCGGCCTGCCGGTTTCCCTGAATCCCTTCATAAATGTTACTTTGCTCACACTCCAACAGCACGTCAATATTAAAAAACCATTTGTCCATCCATTCACTCCTATCAAACACGCTCACGCATGCCTGCTGGAAGTCCAAGCCCCTCGCACACAAAACCTCCTTTACCCCCTCCTTCCAACCCTTCCTAGGCCGACCCCTACCCCGCCTTCCTTCCACTACAGACTGATACACTCTTGAAGTTATTCTGTTTCGCTCCATTCTCTCTACATGTCCGAACCACCTCAACAACCCTTCCTCAGCCCTCTGGACAACAGTTTTGGTAATCCCACACCTCCTCCTAACTTCCAAACTACGAATTCTCTGCATTATATTCACACCACACATTGCCCTCAGACATGACATCTCCACTGCCTCCAGCCTTCTCCTCGCTGCAACATTCATCACCCATGCTTCACACCCATATAAGAGCGTTGGTAAAACTATACTCTCATACATTCCCCTCTTTGCCTCCAAGGACAAAGTTCTCTGTCTCCACAGACTCCTAAGTGCACACTCACTCTTTTTTCCCTCATCAATTCTATGATTCACCTCATCTTTCATAGACCCATCCGCTGACACGTCCACTCCCAAATATCTGAATACGTCACCTCCTCCATACTCTCTCCCTCCAATCTGATATTCAATCTTCATCACCTAATCTTTTTGTTATCCTCATAACCTACTCTTTCCTGTATTCACCTTTAATTTTCTTCTTTTGCACACCCTACCAAATTCATCCACCAATCTCTGCAGCTTCTCTTCAGAATCTCCCAAGAGCACAGTGTCATCAGCAAAGAGCAGCTGTGACAACTCCCACCCTGTGTGTGATTCTTTATCTTTTAACTCCACGCTCTTGCCAAGACCCTCGCATTACTTCTCTTACAACCCCATCTATAAATATATTAAACAACCACGGTGACATCACACATCCTTGTCTAAGGCCTACTTTTAACTGGGAAAAAATTTCCCTCTTTTCTACATACTCTAACTTGAGCCTCACTATCCTCGTAAAAACTCTTCACTGCTTTCAGTAACCTACCTCCTACACCATACACTTGCAACATCTGCCACATTGCCCCCCTATCCACCCTGTCATACGCCTTTTCCAAATCCATAAATGCCACAAAGACCTCTTTAGAGCCTTATCTAAATACTGTTCACTTATATGTTTCACTGTAAACACCTGGTCCACCACACCCCCTACCTTTCCTAAAGCCTCCTTGTTCATCTGCTATCCTATTCTCCGTCTTACTCTTAATTCTTTCAATTATAACTCTACCATATACACTTTACCAGGTACATCAACAGACTTATCCCCTATAATTTTTGCACTCTCTTTTATCCCCTTTGCCTTTATACAAAGGAACTATGCATGCTCTCTGCCAATCCCTAGGTACCTTACCCTCTTCCATACATTTATTAAATAATTGCACCAACCACTCCAAAACTATATCCCCACCTGCTTTTAACATTTCTATCTTATCCCATCAATCCCGGCTGCCTTACCCCCTTTCATTTTACCTACTGCCTCACGAACTTCCCCCACACTCACAACTGGCTCTTCCTCACTCCTACAAGATGTTATTCCTCCTTGCCCTATACACGAAATCACAGCTTCCCTATCTTCATCAACATTTAACAATTCCTCAAAATATTCCCTCCATCTTCCCAATAACCTCTAACTCTCCATTTAATAACTCTCCTCTCCTATTTTTAACTGACAAATCCATTTGTTCTCTAGGCTTCCTAACTTGTTAATCTCACTCCAAAACTTTTTCTTATTTCAACAAAATTTGTTGATAACAGCTCACCCACTCTCTCATTTGCTCTCTTTTTACATTGCTTCACCACTCTCTTAACCTCTCTCTTTTTCTCCATATACTCTTTCCCTCCTTGCATCACTTCTACTTTGTAAAAACTTCTCATATGCTAATTTTTTTCTCCCTTACTACCTCTTTACATCATCATTCCACCAATCGCTCCTCTTCCCTCCTGCACCCACTTTCCTGTAACCACAAACTTCTGCTGAACACTCTAACACAACTTTTTTTAAACCTACCCCATTCCCCCTTTCGACCCCATTGCCTATGCTCTCATTAGCCCATCTATCCTCCAATAGCTGTTTATATCTTACCCTAATGCCTCCTCTTTTAGTTTATAAACCTTCACCTCTCTCTTCCCTGATGCTTCTATTCTCCTTGTATCCCATCTCCCTTTTTACTCTCAGTGTAGCTACAACTAGAAAGTGTTTCTGATATATCTGTGGCCCCTCGATAAACATGTACATCCTGAAGTCTACTCAACAGTCTTTTATCTCCCAAATACATAATCCAACAAACTACTGTCATTTCGCCCTACATCATATCGTGTATACTTATTTACCTTTTTTTCCCTTAAAATATGTTATTACCTATAACTAAAACCCCTTTCTATACAAAATTTTCAATCAAAGGCTCCCATTATCATTTACACCTGGCACCCCAAAACTTACCTACCACACCCTCTCTAAAAGTTTCTCCTACTTTAGCATTCAGTCCCCTACCAAAATTTAAACTCTCTCACTTGGTTCAAAGGCCCTATACATTCACTTAACATCCCCCAAAATCTCTCTCTCTCCTCGGGCATTCCTCTCTTCTCCAGGTGCATACACGCTTATTATGACCCACTTCTCGCATCCAACCTTTACTTTAATCCACATAATTCTCGAATTTACACATTCATATTCTCTTTTCTCCTTCCATAACTGATCTTTTAAACATTACTGCTACCCCTTCCTTTGCTCTAACTCTCTCAGATACTCCAGATTTAATCCCATTTATTTCCCCCCACTGAAACTCTCTACCCCCTTCAGCTTTTTTCGCTTAGGGCCAGGACATCCAACTTCTTTTCATTCATAACATCAGCAACATTGTTTTTGTCATCCGCACTACATCCACGCACATTTAAACAACCCAGTTTTATAAAGTTTTTCTTCTTCCTCTTTTTTAGTAATGTATACAGGAGAAGGGGTTACTAGCCCATTGCTCCCGGCATTTTAGTCGCCTCATACGACACGCATGGCTTACGGAGGAAAGATTCTTTTTTCCCCTTCCCCATGGACAATAGAAGAAATAAAAAGAACAAAGCTAAATTTTGAATAAGGAGAAAAACCTATATATATATTATATATATATATATATAATATAATATATATATATAAATATATATATATATATATATATATATATAAAATAATATATATATATAAAATATATATATATATATGTCGTGCCGAATATGTAAAACTGGTCAATTAGCAAGAACTCATTTAAAAATTAAGTCCTTTCTAAAATTTCTCTTATACGTTTAAAGATATATTTTTTTTTATTAATGTTGATGTAAAAATTTATAATTTTGTTCACCAAAGAAACTTAGAAAACTTACCTAACCTTATTATAACAAGCTCAACTATTTAGCCTAACCCAACAAAATATATTTTAGATTTGTTTACAGTAAAATTTAATACTAAACAAACACAGTGAAATATATTTTTATCGTTAGGTTCAGAATGATTTTTTGGCGAAATTATTGCATACACAAATTTCACTTGTCCTATATGGCAAGATGAGCGTTGCTATTTAAGCCAAGATCGCAAGTTCTGCCTATTCGGCACGACATATATATATATATATATATATATATATATATATATATATATATATATATATATATATATATATATATATATATATATATAGAGAGAGAGAGAGAGAGAGAGAGAGAGAGAGAGAGAGATAGAGAGAGATTTTGGGGAGATGTTAAGTGAATGTATAGGAGCCTTTGAACCAAGTGAGAGAGTAATTGTGGTAGGGGACCTGATGCTAAAGTAGGAGAAACTTTTAGAGAGGGTGTGGTAGGTAAGTTTGGGGTGCCAGGTGTAAATGATAATGGGAGCCCTTTGATTGAACTTTGTATAGAAAGGGGTATAGTTATAGGTAATACATATTTTAAGAAAAAGAGGATAAATAAGTATACAAGATATGATGTAGGGCGAAATGACAGTAGTTTGTTGGATTATGTATTGGTAGATAAAAGACTGTTGAGTAGACTTCAGGATGTACATGTTATAGAGGGGCCACAGATATATCAGATCACTTTCTAGTTGTAGCTACACTGAGAGTAAAAGGTAGATGGATACAAGGAGAATAGAAGCATCAGGGAAGAGAGAGGTGAAGGTTTATAAACTAAAAGAGGAGGCAGTTAGGGTAAGATATAAACAGCTATTGGAGGATAGATGGGCTAATGAGAGCATAGGCAATGGGGTCGAAGAGGTATGGGGTAGGTTTAAAAATGTAGTGTTAGAGTGTTCAGCAGAAGTTTGTGGTTACAGGAAAGTGGGTGCAGGAGGGAAGAGGAGCGATTGGTGGAATGATGATGTAAAGAGAGTAGTAAGGGAGAAAAAGTAGCATATGAGAAGTTTTTACAAAGTAGAAGTGATGCAAGGAGGGAAGAGTATATGGAGAAAAGAGAGAGGTTAAGAGAGTGGTGAAGCAATGTAAAAAGAGAGCAAATGAGAGAGTGGGTGAGATGTTATCAACAAATTTTGTTGAAAATCAGAAAAAGTTTTGGAGTGAGATTAACAAGTTAAGAAAGCCTAGAGAACAAATGGATTTGTCAGTTAAAAATAGGAAAGGAGAGTTATTAAATGGAGAGTAGAGGTATTGGGGAAATGGAGGGATATTTGAGGAATTGTTAAATGTTGATGAAGATAGAGAAGCTGTGATTTCGTGTATAGGGCAAGGAGGAATAACATCTTGAGGAGTGGGGAAAAGAGCCAGTTGTGAGTGTGGGGGAAGTTCGTGAGGCAGTAGGTAAAATGAAAGGGGGTAAGGCAGCCGGGATTGATGGGATAAAGATAGAAATGTTAAAAGCAGGTGGGGATATAGTTTTGGAGTGGTTGGTGCAATTATTTAATAAATGTATGGAAGAGGGTAAGGTACCTAGGGATTGGCAGAGAGCATGCATAGTTCCTTTGTATAAAGGCAAAGGGGATAAAAGAGAGTGCAAAAATTATAGGGGGATAAGTCTGTTGAGTATACCTGGTAAAGTGTATGGTAGAGTTATAATTGAAAGAATTAAGAGTAAGACGGAGAATAGGATAGCAGATGAACAAGGAGGCTTTAGGAAAGGTAGGGGTGTGTGGACCAGGTGTTTACAGTGAAACATATAAGTGAACAGTATTTAGATAAGGTTAAAGAGGTCTTTGTGGCATTTATGGATTTGGAAAAGGCGTATGACAGGGTGGATATGGGGGCAATGTGGCAGATGTTGCAAGTGTATGGTGTAGGAGGTAGGTTACTGAAAGCAGTGAAGAGTTTTTACGAGGATAGTGAGGCTCAAGTTAGAGTATGTAGGAAAGAGGGAAATTTTTTCCCAGTAAAAGTAGGCCTTAGACAAGGATGTGTGATGTCACCGTGGTTGTGTAATATATTTATAGATGGGGTTGTAAGAGAAGTAAATGCGAGGGTCTTGGCAAGAGGCGTGGAGTTAAAGATAAAGAATCACACACAGGGTGGGAGTTGTCACAGCTGCTCTTTGCTGATGACACTGTGCTCTTGGGAGATTCTGAAGAGAAGTTGCAGAGATTGGTGGATGAATTTGGTAGGGTGTGCAAAAGAAGAAAATTAAAAGTGAATACAGGAAAGAGTAAGGTTATGAGGATAACAAAAATATTAGGTGATGAAAGATTGGATATCAGATTGAAGGGAGAGAGTATGGAGGAGGTGAACGTATTCAGATATTTGGGAGTGGACGTGTCAGCGGATGGGTCTATGAAAGATGAGGTGAATCATAGAATTGATGAGGGAAAAAGAGTGAGTGGTGCACTTAGGAGTCTGTGGAGACAAAGAACTTTGTCCTTGGAGGCAAAGAGGGGAATGTATGAGAGTATAGTTTTACCAACGCTCTTATATGGGTGTGAAGCGTGGGTGATGAATGTTGCAGCGAGGAGAAGGCTGGAGGCAGTGGAGATGTCATGTCTGAGGGCAATGTGTGGTGTGAATATAATGCAGAGAATTCGTAGTTTGGAAGTTAGGAGGAGGTGCAGGATTACCAAAACTGTTGTCCAGAGGGCTGAGGAAGGGTTGTTGAGGTGGTTCGGACATGTAGAGAGAATGGAGCGAAACAGAATGACTTCAAGAGTGTATCAGTCTGTAGTGGAAGGAAGGCGGGGTAGGGGTCGGCCTAGGAAAGGTTGGAGGGAGGGGGTAAAGGAGGTTTTGTGTGCGAGGGGCTTGGACTTCCAGCAGGCATGCGTGAGCGTGTTTGATAGGAGTGAATGGAGACAAATGGTTTATAATACTTGACGTGCTGTTGGAGTGTGAGCAAAGTAACATTTATGAAGGGATTCAGGGAAACCGGCAGGCCGGACTTGAGTCCGGGAGATGGGAAGTACAATCCCTGCCCCTCTGAAGGAGGGGTGTTTTGTTGCTTTTAAAAACTTTTTGGTGTAAAGCCCCCTTCGGGCCCAAGACAGTGATGGAGTGAATGTTTGGTGAAAGTTTTTTTTTTTTCGGGCCCCCCTCCCTTGGTGGGAATGGCCAGTGTATAATAAAAATTTATATATATATTATTATATTTTTAATATATATAATTTTTATATATATTTATAATATATTTTATATATTTTTTTATATATTATTATTTTTTTTTGTAACCACGAACTAGGGGTTTGTTGATAAATTATAAAACACTGTCCTTGCCAAGGATTCAAAAACCCATTTGGGCCGGGCCCGCCGTTGTGGGGGCCTGGGCGTCTTGTGGTTTCATTGCAATGGGGGGCCCAGTACAACGGGGTTTTTATCCTGGGTAGCAAGAAACCTGGGGGTTACGAATTTTAATTTCCCGTTCCCAGAAGGGCTGTTTGAGTGCTGAAAACCAAAGGAATTTGTTCCCTATGAAAAAATTTGAAAAATTTGGATTAATCCGTTTTGCCCCCAAAAAAATATATTTAAAAAAAGACTTACATAAAAACATTTAAACATAATTGTTCGGTTGGGAGGTTTTCGAACCCCGAGGTCCACTGAAATTATATAAATTGGCCCCGCATAGGGGGTTTAAAAGATGTCGATTTTGCAACACTTGGGGCTTGTAGTGCGAGAGGGGGAAACTTTTCGAGGAGGGATTTACCCCCACACGAAAAAAAGGAAGTGACACACGGGGGAGGACAGTGACACAAAAACGGGGGGGGGACAGTGACCCCAACCACAACAAAGGGGGGACAGGGGCCCACACACGAGGAGGGAAAATGAAACCACGGGGGGGGCCGTGACCAAAAACCAGGGAGGGGGGACAGTGGCACACCCCAACACGAGGGGGACAGTGGCAACCCCAGGGAAAAGGGGCCCAGTGAAAAACGAGGAGGGACAGTGACACACACACGGGAGGGACAGGGCACACACACAGGGGGGACAGGGGCACCGCAGGGAGAAGGGACGGGAAAAAACACGGGGGGGGGACAGTGACCACACATGTACCTCAATGGAGTTTTCCCAGTTTATATTATTCACTGACGGGAAAATTCGGGCCCTTTTAAATTTAATGAAAAAACCAAAGGTAGTCGGGTTTTTGCAAGTTAATGTGCCTTGCATATTGTAATTGGCGGGGAAATTGTACATTGTACGGTTTTTTTTTTTCCAGCGGGGGACCTATTGAAACTGACAATAGAGAATTTGTCATCGTTCAGAAGGGAAAAAATAATCAGAGACTTTTAGACTGTCGAACACACTGTTTGGGGCCACCAAAATTTTTGAAGCTGAATTCACAAAGGAGAAAAATGGGTAAGGCTGGGTGGGGGAAAATTTTTTCCCCCAAATTTAGATTTCAACAACCCTGGGGGCATTGAGGGGAAAAAAGGAAACGAGGGGGTTTATTAAATCTTAGTTTTGGAAAAACCCCCTTAAAGTTTTGGATACCTTAAAACCCTTGAAAAGGTTTGAATTTTCCCCCTGCAGAAATTTTACTAAACCCCTGCTAAAGGCACTCAACCCTCATCCTTGCTAAAAGAATTCAACCCTCAAACAGGGGCAGGGGGAAAAGTTGATTGTAGGCCCGGGAAAATGAAAAGGTAAACTGGTCAGTTAGCAAGAAATCTTTTTAAAAACTGAGTCCTTTTCTAAAATTTTTTCTCTAACTTTTAAAAGATTTTATTTTTTCCTTTTTGAAAATTTGAAAAAAATTTAAATTTTGTCCCAAAAAGGGGCCCCTTTAGCAAATTTAAACCAAACCTTATTAAAAAGAAACGAAATTTTTAATTTAGTCAAATCCAATTTAAATTTAAATAAAGTGAAATTTTTGCCCCCTCCCGTTGTAAAATGACTCTTATTACTGTTTGGGAAAAAAAAATTACGAATAAAATAAAAGCAGTTCGGGAATTTGAGAAAACTTTTCAGTTTTTTCTTGTTGTAGACAAAAATTCTTAAAAGGTCGTATTTCAGATTTTGGCTCTCTGTTAAAATAATTTAACACGGGATGATGACAAAAAAGTGAGCGGAACCCTCAGTCTGAGGAAGATTTTCCCCCCCTCAGCAATGGGGGGGTTTTAAGCCCTTCTTTTTTTTTTTCTCCTTGCCCTTTTGTCCCCCTTTTGTCGTGGCATCCCCCAAACCCCTGCATGATGCCCATTTCCTCGAAAAAAATTGGGGAAAAAAATTTCCCCATGAACTATTTTTTGGGTCGGGGTTTTTTGAGTCACGATTGTGGGACGAACTTTTAAGTGGTGGCTGCTCTATCTTTTTGGCCCAAAAATATACTTTTAGCTTTAACCAAACACTTTTTCCCGCATATTTTAAACCCTCCACTGAAGAGCCCAAGTTAAAACTAGCAGTATGTCAGGGGGGTTGTTATACCCGAGGAGGGCCCTAAAACAAGTGTGATTTCCCGGGGGCTTTTTTAAAGGGGAAAAAAAAACCCCTTTTCTTTTTTTTTTTTGGTTTTTTAAAATTTAATGGTTACCAGCGAGATCATTATTTTCAGAGAAGTGGGAAACCCAAAATGATGTTTTTCCTCTCCTTTTTTCAATACTTTTTAAATTCCCAAACTGCTTTTTTGAGACCCCAAAATGCAAATTTTTTCCTGGGGAAAATTTTTTTGAAAACATTTATTTTTTACAATACGACCCTGTATTGGGAAAAACACTGTGGTAAAGGGGCCCCATGGGGGGAAATCCTTTTATTATGTTTTAAAACACAGACACAAAGCTCCAATTTGAACCTTAAACCCCAATTTTCAAAAAAACAAAAAAAGGCCAATTACCGTGACTGGAACTTTACACAAATATGTAACAGTGATGACTGAAGACAAAGGGGTTAATTATTAAACAAAGGTCAGTTAAGTTATCTTTTAGAAAAAATTTAGTGCAAAGGCGGGAAAGGCGGGAAAAATTTGCAGGATGAATAATAAAATTTTTAAAAATTTAAGGGGAAGTCACCCCAATGATGACACTATTCAGATCACTTTTTTCTGCACATCTGAAACATTGTTTTGTGTCCAGAAAAAAAAGATCATGAAAGGGAAAATATTTTAGAATCGTTTCTTTAAGTATAGTCAGTCAGACAAAAGGGACTCCCGGGGGAACTTTTTGAAAGCACTTGGACTCAAATTCAGAAAACATAGAAAAGTAATCGAGTGCTAGTGCACTCACCCCACGCACCCCAGGTTCACCCCGTACGGAAGGAAAAAATTAGGGGGTGTTTCCTTAAGGGACCTTCTGTCCCCTGGGTTTTCCCCCTTAGTAAATTAGGTACCTGGGTGTTAGTCGATTTTGGTTTTTGGGTCGCCCTTCTGGTAACAAAAATTTAACCCAAAATTTTCCCCGAAAATGTTTTTTAATTAAAACCTTTTTTTTGGGTTTTTGTAGTATTCAATGTCAGCAAGGGCTGTATACATTTTAAATTTGGTTTTTTAGAAAAAAAAAAAAAAAAAAAATAAAAAAATAATTTAAATTTTTATTATTATTTTTATTATTATTTTTTTATTATTTTTTATTATTATTTTTTATTATTATTATTTTATTATTTTATTTTATTATTAAATTTAATATTTTAATTTTGGAAAAAAATTGACGGTCAGCGGGACCCCGGGCTATAACTGCCCTAAAACGGATAGAAACAGGAGGCGGTGCAGAACAAACCCATGTGAAAACCCGGAGTGTCGTAAATAGAACGAAGAATAACGGATCACTTAGGGAAAATTTGGGATAAATCAGTTTAGACAGAAAAAATAAAAGAAATTTCAGAAAAAATTTCGTAAATGGTGGTTTGCTTTGGGGAAAAATATATAATACTAAAGCCCATTTTATTTTGGGAAAATGGGTTTAAAAAAAGATTTTTAACCCTCCCAAGGGCCAAAACAAAACAATCAAGAGAGCTAAAAAAAATGGCCGTCAAATTTTAAAAAAGATAATAGATTTTCCCCTTTACCCGGGAAAGGGGTCAAGGATTCACATTAAAACAATAAATTTTCGGTTAAAAAATTTTGGCTGTGCAGGTTTAAAGTTATTTTTAAAATTACCAAAATAAAAAAAAAAGGGGTTTGGCTAAACAAAGGCAAGAAGGAAACATCGGAGAGGGAAAATGGAAGATAAAAAAAGTAAAAAATAATGAGAATCAACTATAATTTCGTTTAAAAAAAGCAATAAGTTAAATAGTCATAAATTGTCACTGGGCCCGGAAATAAAACACACCCAGTCATAAATGGTCCGCCCGAGTTACACAAAATCCGTCATGTGGTACTGCTGCAGTCCCCACCCAAACCCGTATGCCCGGTCAAGCCAGAGTAAAACCCCACCAGTCTTTCTGGTCACTGCCCCGAGCACACACCAAACCCCCTCATGCGGGTTTACTGCTGGAGTAACAACCCCCCAGTCCCTGTGGTCACTCCCGAAATACACACACCAGATGCTGGTCCTGCCAGAGACACCCCCCCCGTCATGGGGGTCAGCTGGGTTACACCCAGCCCTTTCTGGGGCCCCTGCCAGAGTACAACAAAACCAGTCATGCTGGGTTTACTGCCAGGCACACCAAAAAACCGTCATGCTGGTCACTGCTGGGGTAACCACCAGTCATACTGGTCAGGGAAAAGTACACAACAAGTCATTTGGTTTACTGCTGCAAGGACAAACCAAATCATGCTGGTCACTGCCCGGGTACAAAAACACCGCCATGCTGGTCACTTTCCCGGCACACAACCAGTCATGCTGGTCACTGGGTGGAGTACACACACCCGTCATGCTGGTCATGCCCAAAAGCACACACCCATCATGCTGGTCACTGCTGGAGTTTCCAAACCAGTCATGTGGTCACTGCCAGGAAAACCACACCCGTCTGCTGGTCACTGCTGGGTATAACCCCCCAAAAAAAATCATGCTGGGGGCACTGCTAGGTTTCAAAAACTCCAGTCATTTCTGGGCACTGGCAAAGTACATACACCAGTCTTTCTGGTTTACTGCTGGAGTACACACCCGTCATGTGGTCACTGCTAGAAATACCACACCAGTCTTGTTGGTCACTGTAGAGTACACACGCAAGTCAAAATTACCGGGGCACTGCCGGAGTTACACACAAACCCGTCATATGGTCACTGCCAGGGGTACACACACCAGTCATTTTGGTCACTGCCAGGGGTTTCCCCACCAGTCATGCTGGTCACTGCAAAAGTACCCTACACCAGTCATGCTGGGGCACTGTGTTTTTAAAACACACCAGTCTTTCTGGTCACTGTGGAACCACACCCAGTCATGCTGGTCACTGGGCCCGGTACAACAACCCCGTCATGCTTGTCAATGGCAAAGTACATTCAACCCCTTTATGCTGGGGGGCTGCGGGGGTTCAAACCCCACCCGTTTATTTTGGTCCTGCTGGAAATACCACAAAAGTCATGTTGGCCTTTTAGTAGAGTCCAGCAAGTCATACTGGTCATGCTGGAGTTTTCACAACCCCGTCATACTGGTCCTTTCCCAGGGGTACACACAAAAGTTGTGGTTTACTGCCAGAGCAAAACCCAGTCATGCTGGTCACTGGGCCCGAGTACACATACCAGTCATAGTGGTCGTGCCAAGGCCCCCCCGGGGCCCAAATCCCCGCCAATGGCCTTCAAAACACACACCCAGTCTTTCTGTTTTCAATACCAGAGTACACACACCCCGTATACGGACACTACCTGAGTAACCCCACCATCATGTGGTCACTGACAAAAAATAATACAAACCAGTCATATGGTAAAATGCCCGAGTACACACACTAGTCATAATGGTCATACCCGAGTACCCCACCCCTAGTGATAGTAGTCAGTACCAGAGTACATACTTTAGTCATTGTGGTTTCCCGCCAGATTTCAACCCATAGTCATATGGTCAAATTCCCGAGTACCCACATCAGTTATTTTTTGGGCACTACCAGGGTACCCCGCACCAATCAAAGGGGCATGCCCGAGTAAAACCCCACCAGTTTATGGTTTATTTCCAGAGTTCACAGACCAGTCAACTGTTTCACTACCCGGTACCCCCACCAATTTTTTCTGGTTTACGCAAGAGTACGACACCAAAATTTTACTGGTCACTGCCAGAGTAAAAACACCAATTTTTTCTGGTCACTGAAAGGTAACCCCCACCAGTTATTTTCTTTTCACTGCCCGGTACACACACCAGTTTATGGTCACTGCAAGAGTAAAAACACCAGTTTTATGGTTTACTGCCAGAGTACACACATAGATAATGGTCATACCCCGATTTCACACACTAAATGATAGTAGTCAGTCCAGAGTACATACGTTTAGTCATAGTGGTTACTCCAGAGTACAACACCCCGTCTACTGGTCACTTTCCAGAGTACAACATCAGTTATACGGGGGATAAGAGGAGAACACCCCACCAGACAAAAATGGTCAATGCCAGAGTTTGGACACCCGTTATATGGTCACTCAAAAGTACACACAAACCAGTTTTACTGGTTTACCGGGAAGAGTACACACACCAAATTTTATGGTCATGAAAAAAGGGGACACACCAGTTTTACTGCTCACTGAAGATTTCACACCAAAAAAAAAAACCAAATTAACTGGTCACTGCAAGAGTTAAACCACCAATTATGCGGGGCCCCCCGCCAGAGTACGCACGCCAATTATAAAGGTCCTGAAAGAAATACACAAAGAAACCCGGGGAAAATGTTTATGTCGGGAGGGGGGTTTTTACCTTCAAGGACCCTAACATTGTATCAATCGCATCTGCCCAGAAAAGGGCAGGATGGATAATGGGGGAAACCCCTTTTAAAAATAGGGAGGCCCAGCCCCTGATGACATTTCAGGGGCAATTGTTCTATCTAGGCTTTGGGAAAATTGCTGCACACTAACAGCACATTTCAAGGAAAGGGGAAAATTTTCCGACCCAGAAAAAGAAAAGAGAACTTTCACGGCGCGCAAAAACGGAGATAAAAAACCCCCAATTTTTTGGGGGCGCTTGAGGTTCCTAAAACCCGTATTCCCCGGAAAAGCAGGGGGGAGGTTTCATGATTTTATACACCTGGAAAAAAACCCAGAGGGAAATAGTACCGAAAATTGCCACCCAAAATCACCCACTACGAAAAACAAAAGATTGGGAGCGATGCCCACCCCCCAATGAAAAGCAGGGGTTTTTCACTAAACACGTTTAAGGACCATACAATAAGTGTCAGGGGCCCGGGGGGAAAGGTTTTAACTGCCCCCCAGCACCATAAGGGGGATTTTCCCCCCAGACCCCTGGCCCGTCTTCAAACTGGACTGGAAAAAGCACCTAAAGTCAGTTCCGGATACCGGGCTGTTTGGGTGTTGTTTGGGTTTTCGTGCAGCCAGCGCAACAGCCTGGGGTTGATAGGTTTGAATTTCCCCCAAAGGGGGCCTTGGGTTTAGAAACCGGGGCCCCGGGGGGGTTGACCCCCCGGAAAAAATCTCCCGGTAAAAAACCAAAGGGAAACACCCCGTTTTAAGGGCACTGCAAGAGTACACCCCACAAGTTTTTACTGGTCACTGCCCGAGTACAACAACCCGTTTTACTGGTCACTGCCGATTACACACACCAGTTTTACTGGGCACTGCAAGGGGTACACCCCCACCAGTTTTTCTGGTCACTGAAGGGTACTTTCAAAAAAAAAACCCGTTATACTGGCATGCCAGCGTACACCCCCAAATTTTAAATGGTCACTGCAAGGGGTAAAACACCCGTTTACTGGTCCCCTGCAGGGGTAAAACACCCAGTTTTTTTTGGGCCCCTGCAAGATTTAAAAACACCCGTTATATGGTACTGCAAGAGTTCACACACCAGTTTACTGGTCACTGCCCCAGTACACACACCAGTTTTATTTGGGCACTGCCCAAAAAGTACACACACCAAATTTTGCTGGTCACTGCAAGAGTACACACCCAGTTAATTTCTGGTCACTGCCAAAAGTACCCCAACCGTTTTCAAAGGTTTACTGCCAGAGTACACACACCAGGGTTTTTCTGGTCACCGCAAGAGTACACAACCGTTATACTGGTCACTGCCCAAAAGTACACCAAAAGTTATACGGTCACTGAAGAGTACCACACACCAAGTCCCCGCACCCGAGTACACACCCCCAGGTACACCCCACCAGAGTACTTAAAACAACAGTTATGCAGGCCCCAAAAAGAGGGAAAACTAGAAGATTACTGGAACAAAACTTAAACAAGGTTAATTATTATTTTATTATTAAAGATTCGCCGGTATTCTCCCGGCCTGGCCCGGCCCGGGCCTTTTCCAAGTGGTGGCCCGGCCTTGGCTCCCTCTTGGGAGTGTCTGAGACCTAAGTCTCCCATGGGAGGAGGTACAAGTACCTCCTCATCTTTGGGACCAACTGTCCACAGGCCTAGCCACAAGCTAGGCCTCTCTGGTCTGTCATCCCCGCCCCAAGGGGACTGATGGGAATGACAGTCTTGTGAGCTACAAGCTCTGGCTCAGGCACCTACCCTACCCTACCCTACAAGGGCTGGGCATGGTGTCGATCAACAAGATTAATTCTATTCTATTCTATTCTATTTGATTCGCCGGTATGGTATCCCAGCCCGGGTCTCTTCCATTTTGGTGACCCGGCATTGGCTCCCCGGGTAGGGAAGTGTTGTTTATCTTCACTTGCACCTGCGTGACAGGTCTTCAGCAGGAAGGGGGGGGGTACCCCACCGGCTCTATGGCCAGATGACGTACCAAACGTTAGTGTGCACTAACAGTGGCTGGTGTGCAGTGCAATGGAGTCCCAAAGCAGGCCCTCGCAGCAACTTCAGCGGGGGGGGGGGGGCGGATGACGTCCAATGACTGGAAGCAAGGTTTCCAAGTCCCTGACAGCTAAGTATACAAGATGTGCTGCCTCATCCTCTCGGGCCTGCCCCACTGGGGTCATTGGGAAGTGTCTACAGCGAAGGGGCATCGTAGCCGGGCAGTCTAACAGGTAGTGCACCAAGGGCTTTGGAACCATTTGGTCACAATGGGCCCAGAGCTCCTCTCGTGCCAGTTCAACAATCCTCGCAGTGGTGGGATACCCTAAGCGAAGGCGGTGGATATGCACCCTCAGTTCTCTGGACTGTGTCCGAATACTTGGTGGGGGCGCCCTGTGGGTCGCCCTGACATACCAACAGAGGCTCTGTGAATCCCCAGGGTCAGGGAATTGGCGCCTGACTGCACCGGCAGCCCACAGCACAATCTGGCTGAGGCTGATGGAGATTGCAGCACGTGGCTGTGCCTCGAGGGTTGCAGTCCTAGCAGCCTCAACTGCAGCATCATTGCCAGGAATACCCACATGGCTCGGGATCCAGTTGATGGTAGCCCTGCGACCCTGGGCCATGAGAGTCTATAGGTCACCCTGGATGGATGTGATTAAGTGTATGTTGTTCTTTGGCTCTCTGTGCATAAGCGCTTGGATCGCTGCCTTGGAATCAACGTGGATGATGGGGAGATGCTGATGGTCTGCAAGAGCATGCTGCAGAGCTTGTTGGATGGCAAAGAATTCGGCCTGGAGAATGGTGCAATGATCTGGGAGGCGCCAACCTGCTGTCAGATTGCTGTGGAATATCCCAGCAGCTGTGCAGCCTGCCACTGGGTCTCTGGAGCCATCGGTGCAATATGGCACACACCCTGGGACTTGCGCACCCACAATGCTAGCCGAGGCAAGTCGTTGCAGAATGTCCTGGGTGCAATGTCTCTTGCTGTCTGGTAGGGTTGTCAAGTGCTCTGGCGCCCAAGGGGGTGGCACCGTGTAGTTCGCTGCCAGTCTGTCGCAGTCTCTCGCCTGGAGCAGTGTCATGGGCAGGAGCTTCCGTGTGGCATCTGCTACCCACCACATCCATCGGCGGCCGGGATGCAGTGGAATGATCTGTCCCTGGCGGACCTGTAAATCTCTCATCAGTTTGTCAGCCCCTGGGAGTCGGAGATACTTTGCGATCCTCTTGGCAGCCACCAGTTGGATCCTGTCTTCAAGAGTCTGTAGCTGCACCTCAACCACCTAGGAGCCCCCAGCATGGCCCGTACGGCTGTGTTCTGGATGACACAGAGGGGTTTGATGTTTGTGGGTCTGGCGTGAACCAGAGCAAGTGCCCCATAGTCAACGAGGGAACGTATTGCCTGGATGTAGAACAACCTCATGACCTCGAGGCTGGCCCCAACCCTAGGGTTGGCCATGGCACTCAATGCCCTGACCCTCTGCAGAGCCCTCTCTTTAATGTGGCACATGTTTCTGGAAGGTGAGGTGCCTGTCAATGTAGATGCCAAGGTACCTATAACTGTGAACCCACTCCAGGTCGATGCCCAGGATGCACAGCCTCTGACTGGGCACCCTGGTGCGAAGGATCATGGCTTTGGATTTTGCCACAGATATCTGGAGCCCCAAGTGATGGCAAGTGGAAGCCAGCAGATCGAGGTCCTCCTGGGCACGCTGCAAAAGCTGGCGCTTCCTAGGTACGACAAGTGCCAGGTCATCGGCATAGCTGAGGAGGATGGTGCCTCTGGAGAAAGGCAGGCACACCAGCTGGTGCATCAGTACATTGAACAGGGTGGGACTAAGCACCCCGCCCTGTGGAGTGCCATTGTCCAGGGTCTTGAGAGAAGAGGCATGCCCCTGGAAACGTACCCGGGCCCACCTGTCCTGGAGATAGGAACGAAGCCATGAAAGCAGCCTGCCTTTAACCCTCCTGTGGGCCAAGAGTGAGAGGATGGCAGGTGCACTGGCTAGCTCAAAAGCTTTCTCGAGGTCAAGAAAGACAACAATGTGGGCTTGGGCATCCGACCCAATGCCGGCCAGTAGAGTGGTAAGGCTTTCGAAAGTGCCCACTCCTCTGGTGAAGCCATAGAGGTGTTTATGAGGAGGGCCAAACTTCCACCTCAGGCACTCCAACACCATCCTTTCAGACACCTTCGAGATGCAATTGGTGAGGGAGATGGGTCTCACACTGCCAGGATCCCCAGGCTTAGGAATCGGTATGATGTCAGCCTCCTTCCATACGACAAGGAGTTTGCCAGCTCGCCAAGTCCGGTTGACGACCCCCAGAACAGCTGAATGTCCAGAATGGCCAGACCGAGTGATCATGTCATAGATGATACTATCATGCCCCGGTGAAGTGTCCCGATGAGATGCGAAGGCTGCCTGGAGCTCCTGGTCGGTGAAGTATTCATCCGTGACGTCCTTAGCCTGGCATGCCGCTTGGATCACCATCATCCTTCTAGGAAGGAGGGTGGCTTGGAGGTCCTGGAGATCCTGAGGCAGTTGAGCCATGGCCGCTCTGGAGGTGAAAAGGTCCACCAGACGTTCTGCCTCCATTGCGAGGTCTGGGTGCAACCGAGCCACACTGCAATGCTGCCCAGTGGCCAATCGTAACTTGGTCCAAATCTCAGATAAGGTGGAGGAGTAGCTGAAGGAGGCACACCACTCGAACCATTTAGCTTGCCAGACCCTGTGTGAGACGTGGTGTGCATGCTGCACCACTTCCCTGAGCAGACGCATGGACTCAACCGTGGGATTACGCCTGTGCATCATGCGTACGACATTGATGCGGTGGTTCTGCTCCCTGATGTCCTCATTGTAAAACCCCCAGTCACGTTTATATGACCCTCCGCCTGTAATCTTAGGTATGGCTGCTTCAGCTGCACATGTGAAGGCCACCTGCAAGCTTTGAGCCGCCTCATCTGGGTCTTCCGGAAGAGGAGACTCTGCCCACCAGCGCTCAATGACCTCCTGGAAGCACTGCCAGTCGGCCTTTTTTAGATTCCATCTGGGGGTAGGTGTGGGGAGCGGGCACCGCTGGACCATCAGTGTGGTGACCACTGCAAAGTGATCACTGGTGAGACAGGGGTGGACCTCCCATCTCACGCTCGAGAGCAACCACCTAGAGATGAGTGTGACGTCCAAGCGGCCACCGTGGTGATGGGTTGTTTCACCATTATTGAGGAGGGCGATCTCAGGGACCTCCTCCAGCACAGCTGCAGGGTGCCTCCCAGCTGCGTTGGTAGGAGAGACAGAAGAAAAAATATTGGGTGGTGGGCATTGACATCCCAGCCAAAAACAAGACCCTCCTGTGGGGCGAGTACGGGCCCCCTCTGAAATGTCAGGGGTGTACGAGAGTTCTGTAAATATTGTAAACCACGAGAGGTCCATCCGCTAGGTGTAGGGTGACAGCCTGAACCTCTATGCCCTCCCCACAGTTGATGGGGTTATTGGAGATTGAATGAGGGATAGTGGTCCTGATGTAGATCGCTGTGCCCCTGCCAGTCACTTCCAGGCGCTGAAGGTAGGCCGAGAATCCCGGAATACGTGGCTGCATTTGACGTGACGAATTGGTGAGTGTCTCCTGGAACAGGAAGACATCAACCTCATCCTGAACTGCAGCTTCAATCACTAAGTGAATTTTCTGCTGCAGCCCACAAATGTTCCACTGGAGGATATTCAAGGGCCGCAGAGGTGGCCCACTGATTCCATCTCTGCCTGGGACTCATCATCCATTGTTGGCGACTCCGGGGCCTCCTCCATCACGGACTGGAAGGACTCCTGGATGATGGCTTGAAGCTCCATTGAGTCTTTCCTGTCCAGTAGGACCACGCCCAGCATCCATGACAGGAGCTGCCTGCAGGCGCCCCTGTCCTCCGCCGACGGCAGCAGGCGACAGAGGAGTTTTGAGACGACCCCGATGGTTTTCTTCAGTCGATCCGGAAATGATTCGACCATTACCTCTGCAGGCATTGAGCTGGACGACCCGTCGAGTCGGGGCTGGGTCACTGGGTATGTCTGGATGGCTGTCGGCACTGCAGCAGCATAAGCTGGGTGCACCCTGAGCCCGCCTAAGTGGCCATGGGCTTCCGGGTCCCCCGGCGGGAAACCTCTGCCGCTCACAGTAGGGGCCTGCCCTTGAGAAGAGGCCTGCTGGTGGTATGGCAAGGAATGTTGGTGCCCAGCTGGGACCTGCTGGGCAATGTGCCTGGCCTGTGGCTGTTTTTCCCAATGATTCTGTCTTCTTTGCACCTTGCCATCTGACCCCGCAGTTGACCGCGCTGCTGCAAACCAGTGCCTGCCCCCTGATGCCACCGCTGGGAGCCCAGTGCTGGGAACTCCCTGATATTGCCCTCCTGCGGTATCTGGGGAACCGTGGTTGGAGCCCATACTGACTGCTGCTGGGCAGTTCCAAGGCTGGGTGACGTCGGGGCTGTCGGGTCGTTCCGATGACAAACCTGCTCCCAGTGCTGCACCATCACAGGACAGCTCTGGTTCCAGGCATGGTGCCTCTTTGAGCAGTTGGCACACTTGGGCTCTGGCCGAAGGGCTTCGCCAGTTGGCTGTTTGAGGATTGCAATGCAGTCCTTCGAGTCGTGTGCCTTGCTGCACACACCACACTTCTTCTCTCACTGGCAGGTGGCTGCAATATGATTGAACCCCTGACAGTTGAAGCATTGTACGGGGCCTGACAGGTATGGTCGGGTCTTGAATCTTCCCCAGACCCCAAGGTCCAGGTGCATGGGAAGTGGACCTTTGTGGTGGATCAGCACCTGGCGGGTGGGCACCTTGTTCACCATTGCAGTGAGTCACTCCGCCTTGACAATATTGGGCACTTCCAAAATGGGGTCCAGTGGGAGGGGCACAGGGACGTGTAAGAGCACCCCCTTGTACACCCTCTCCGAAGCAACCAGTTCCACCATGCTGGGATGCGTCACAACCAGCCCCTTCAACTCCTCATAAGAGTCTTCATCCCGAGGTATGACCAGAACCTCGTTCCTGAGAGTAAACTCGCAGTGGAACTTGAGGCGGGGTAGACCTTCCAGATACCTTACAAACCCGTAGTTGGGAACTTTGAATTTGTTGAAGGCCCTGGTTGCTTGTGCCCGAGCTGAGCGGGAATTCCTCCTTCCACGTGGAGTCAGCCAGTCCCCGTCAACTGTGGACGCCGGCGCAACTGGTATAGGGACCTGGGATGGCTCCATCCTTGCCAGTTCAGGAGCTACATCCTCCTGGCTTCCTTCCACGACCCCTATGGCCATCTGGGGGCGCAAGTCTCCTTGGGTAGGGGCTGCCGACGAACCTAGTGGCAGATTGGTAGATACAGTAGTCTCCACTTCATCCTTTGCCTTCTTGGTGGGGGCTCCCACCTGCCCCACGTCGTCCTCCAACTCGTCCCCGCATTCCAATGAACGTTTAGGCCGTTCTCCTGGATCTGTCATGGTGACTGTAGGTGTGGGGACAGAGCCAGCAGCAGAGCTGCTGCCTGTGACCTCACAGCTGCCCACACTGGGTGCAGAGCTGTGAGGCACAGAGCTCCAGTCGGGGCCCGTAGCCACCCTCTCGTGGCTCACTGCTCTGAAGCACTGAACACAGTCCAAGGATCACCAGGAACGACGCTAATCTGTGCGTAAACTAACACAGATTTGCGAACACAACACACACTGTTTTCCAGTCTTCCTCCAGTAGATAATCCTTATGAATCTCCAGTCCAGTTTGTATTGCCGTACCCGACGTCTTCTTTCCGTCCAACAAGGTTAATTATTTATTTTATTATTATTGAAGATTAGCCGGTATTCTCCCGGCCCGGGCCTTTTCCAAGTGGTGGCCCGGCTTTGGCTCCCTCTTTAGGGAGTGTCTGAGACCTAAGTCTCCCATTGGAGGAGGCACAAGTACCTCCTCATCATTGGGACCAACTGTCCCCAGGCCTAGCCACAAGCTAGGCCTCTCTGGTCTGCCATCCCCGCCCCAAGGGGGCAAATGGGAATGACAGTCTTGTGAGCTAAAGGCTCGGGCTCAGGCACCTACCCTACCCTAGAAGGGTTAGGCAAGGTGTCGATGAACAAGGTTAAGAAATTGAACAATAGAACATTACTAAATATTCAAAATAATCTAACTTACGGTACAACTATGTAACATTCTAGTATTAGTCAGCCCGAAATAAATGTCTTAATCTCCTAAATGTATATTTTGAAAATAAAAATGTTCTCCATGGGGAAGTGGATCAGAATTCTTCCCCTGTAAACCATCCATGTCGAAAGAGGCGACTAAAATTCCGGGAGCAAGGGGCTAGTAACCCCTTCTCCTGTATACGTTACTTAAGTTAAAAAGAGAAACTTTTTCGTGTCCCGTCGCTCGATCGCTAGGGCACTCAGCTCACACACTGAGGTCAGGAGTTCAAATCTCCGGTACGGCTGGAAAACATTAGGGACGTGTTTCCATAAGACACCTGCTGTCCCTGTTCACCCATCAGTATAAAATGGGTACCTGGGTTAGTCGACTGGTGTGGGTCGCATCCTGGGACAAAACTGATATGTTGCATAGTGTCTCAATCTTCAAAACTTATCTAATTTGCGGGAAATGCTCAGCATAACAAGTGGCTTTCTATACAGTAGTATATCATTGATGTCAGCTAGGACTGTATACCTTATATATGTACCTGTAGATACGGGATACGGCCGGTTTGTTGAAAGAAGATGAATGTTTATATATTTGTTTGTTTTGTTTAATAACAGAGAAAGGAACAATAACATAAATAACTCACACTAACTTGCTGTTAAGGTAATTTAGGTTCCACCTCAAAAATGTCTGATTTAACCTTAAAATAATCTCTGTGCTTAAATATTATATAGATACTAAGCTTCGATGAAGCTTTTGTTTATTTAATCTAAGTCAAGAACCATAATTTGATTTTTTTTTTGGGTTATCCTGACTAATTTACACACGTATGATAATTGTTATTACGTAAGTGTACCTGTCTAAATAAAGTTACTACTTAAGTTTACGTTGACAGTGTTGAAAGAAAACTTGTTATAAGTGTCTCGAGGAAACTTTGGGTCAGCGGGAACTACGCAAAACTGATATGAATATTTTTATTTACTACAAGTACATGTACAAGGTATACAGTCCTAGCTGACATCAGTGACATACTACTATATAGAAAGCCGCTTGTTATTCAGAACATTTCGGGCCAATTAGGTCAGTTTTGTCCCAGGATGCGACCCACACCAGTCGACTAACATTCAGGTACCCATTTAATTGATGGGTGAACAGGGACAAGATAAGATTTCGTTCGGATTTTTAACCCCGGAGGGTTAGCCACCCAGGATAACCCAAGAAAGTCAGTGCCTCATCGAGGACTGTCTAACTTATTTCCATTGGGGTCCTTAATCTTGTCCCCCAGGATGCGACCCACACCAGTCGACTAACACCCAGGTACCTATTTGGTGCTAGGTGAACAGGACAACAGGTGTAAGGAAACGTGTCGAAATGTTTCCACCCGCCGGGAATCGAACCCGGGCCCTCCGTGTGTGAAGCGGGAGCTTTAGCCACCAGGCCACCGGGCCACAGCAGGTGTCTTATGGAAACACGTTCTAATGTTATCCAGCCGTACCGGAGGAGATTCGAACTCCGAACCTCAGTGTGTGAGCCGAGTGCTCTAGCGATGGATTTGTTGGGATTTTTAACCCTGGGTGAAGGTTAGCCACCCAGGATAACCCAAGAATGTTAATGCGTCATCGAGGACTGTCTGTCTGATTGCCACTGGAGTTTTTTAATATTGTCCCCCAGGATGCGACCCACACCATTCTATTAACACCTAGGTACTTACTGCTAGGTGAGCAGAGACAGCAGGTGTAAGTTTATTCAGGAACAACAAAGGAATAATGAGGGACCCAGATTACTACCTTGGGGAACTCCACATGCTATCGGCAGGGGTTCTGATTCTGTTTTGTTGATTTTGACAATTTGTTTCCTATTGTTATGATAGGACTTAAACCAGTCTACGGAGCCTATGCCGATAGCTTGAAGTTTCTTACATAATATATTGTGGTTGACAGTATCGAAGGCCTTTTGCAAGTCTAAGGTTACCATTCTTATGAAGTTCCCTATCGACATTCCAGTTCTCATGTTATCCATCAGATTAATTAGGGAGATGACGGTTGAATAAGATCTCCTAAAGGCTGATTGGTAACTATGAAGAATGTTGTCATTAAGATACGTAGCTACTTAACTTATACCTTTGATATACCTTTGAAGAGTTTCGAGAGTTTATCTACTCCCTGAGCCCGGCCATGGGCCAGGCTCGTCTGGTGCTTGCCTGGTCAACCAGGCTGTTGCTGCTGGAGGCCCGATGTCCCACATATCCATCACAAGAAAGGTATACAATATCGACAAGATGATTTAGACACATGTGTAACATCTGGGTAACTTTATTGTAGACGTTTCGCCATCCAGTTGCTTTATCAATACAGATTCTAGGACATAATCTGAAGACAGTAGAACTATATACAAAAATGAGGTAATCAGTCCCTCAACCTTGGAGATGGTGTGAAGAGCACTGTAGTCGTGTAGAATCTACATGACTACGACTAAAATCGGTATTGATAAAGCCACTGAATGGCGAAACGTCTACAATGAAGACACCCAGATGTTGCACATGTACTTTATTACTTGACAGTAGTATGTGACAGACTCTGACAATCCTCCTGATCCTGTACTCTCTACCTCTAATACTCAGTCAGACGATCAACCTGAATGTCGTTATTCCCTACATACACGACAGGTATTGAGAAATCCTCAATATCATTTGTGACTACCAATTCAGATTTGCCTCAAATACGGCATGAGTTAGCCAGTGCAACAGAGTTTGATCCTCCCAGAGATGACACCCATTCTGCATATGTCAATCTCACCCTAGCAGAGTTGGGGTTAAATGAATAATTACAGTATCAACTTATCAATATTCAAGAATTTTTTTTGTGTGTTCATGTTCAATCTGAATTCTGAGATTTAACAGTCTAGATTTGAGTGCACCAAGTCTGCTTCTGTTAAACACTTCTTTCTACATTTCTTCCTCAGAATCCGTAGATCACATGAATACAGATCGATCGATCAAATTTTTTTTTATCACTTCTATTGTGTAATCCCAATGTTGAGTCTCATTCGATGAGTTGTGCTATATCATACCTTATAATGCATTACAGTTTCATTACAGTTTCATTACAGTAAGTTTCATTATAGTCAATTACGTAAGCTTCCGTTCCAATATTCTACTTATGTATGTTATAATGTTCAACTGTTGTGCACTTTGACATTGTATAGAATCAGCCCAAGCCGTACGCCTGCCATCTCTAGTTTGTATTAGCTGTATGTTGGGACGACATACGTTAGCATCGCCGAGCTCTCAGTAGTACCAGTTACCAGTAACCAGTTACCAGTAGTATGACTCACTACCAACCGTCTGTGTGAATCACTGACTGTTCATGTTGCTGTTGACCATAGCATGTTTTTGAACGCCACTCACCCCCTAGGCTTCACTGGTGGGTCAGTCTTAAGATAGAGAGCAGAGAGGCAGGGCGGCATGGCTTCTTCCCATACTTTCTGTTATAATTATACGTACCAACCAGCCTACGTGAGTGTTCTTACGCAATCCATGTATCGAACCCCCACATGACAAGGTTAGGTATGGTTGGCTAGGTTAGGTTAGGTTAGGTATGGTTGGTTAGGTTAGGTTAGGTTAGGTTAGGTATGGTTGGTTAGGTTAGGTTAGGATAGGTTAGGTTAGGGTAGGTTAGGTTAGGTTAAGTTAGGTATGGTTGGTTACCATAGCCACGCTTTTTCTCACTGTGCCAACTAATAGTTGGCACAGTGAATAATTTACGTAATAGTGAATAATTTACGTAACGTAATAGTGAATAATTTACGTAAAAGACTCTTGGTAAATTCAAAACCCGGGAGTTACATTCAATGGTATCCTCATCAATATATAGTTCAGTCCCGGGTGTTATATTTACTGACCATGTGAAATGACTTCTTTTAAATATAACTGAACTCCATGTTACTGACTTAAACTTACCAATAAACTTAAAGGCTACACTGGCTAATATTATTAAGCTTATCAAAATAAAGTTTTTTTCTTGTTCAAAATGCAACGAATCGTTGCACAACAAACTTAATATAAAAATAATTTACATAATAGAGAATGGTGTTATTTTTGCATATTTTCACCAAAATAATCAATTTCCACAACCAACAACTCATCCAGGATGGACACAGCATGGAGAAGACCCGGGTCAGGATCCGTCCTGGTCAACCTGACTCTATAACTTCCTCGTATAATTGATAACGTGGCTATTGTTTATATCATTAAACCCCTAAACGGTCCAAACGTATATATACGTTTGGACCGTTTAGGGGTTAATTTAAAGATTCTACTATATATCTGTCTTGGAGACTCTTTAAGGTTTAGCGCTTAATTTGATTATTTTACTATTTTGTCCTGGGAAAAATGTATATAATGATCAATCGCTCAATGTTGTTTTACTAAAGGTGACATATAAATGAACTTGAGTGGTGGAAGTGGGAAATACAGTACCTGCGCTCTGTGGGTGGGGATGTTGCAGTACAGTGTCTGCACTCAGTAGCAGGTGGGGATGTTGCAGCACAGTGTCTGCACTCTGTAGGAGGTGGGGATGTTGCAGCACAGTGTCTGCACTCTGTAGGAGGTGGGGATGTTGCAGTACAGTGTCTGCACTCAGTAGGAGGTGGGGATGTTGCAGTACAGTGTCTGCACTCTGTAGGAGGTGGGGATGTTGCAGCACAGTGTCTGCACTCTGTAGGAGGTGGGGATGTTGCAGTACAGTGTCTGCACTCAGTACGAGGTGGGGATGTTGCAGTACAGTGTCTGCACTCAGTAGGAGGTGGGGATGTTGCAGCACAGTGTCTGCACTCTGTAGGAGGTGGGGATGTTGCAGTACAGTGTCTGCACTCAATAGGAGGTGGGGATGTTGCAGTACAGTGTCTGCACTCAGTAGGAGGTGGGGATGTTGCAGCACAGTGTCTGCACTCTGTAGGAGGTGGGGATGTTGCAGTACAGTGTCTGCACTCAGTAGGAGGTGGGGATGTTGCAACACAGTGTCTGCACTCAGTAGGAGGTGGGGATGTTGCAGTACAGTGTCTGCACTCAGTAGCAGGTGGGGATGTTGCAGCACAGTGTCTGCACTATGTAGGAGGTGAGAATGTTGCAGTACAGTGTCTGCACTCTGTAGGAGGTGGGGATGTTGCAGTACAGTGTCTGCACTCAGTAGCAGGTGGGGATGTTGCAGCACAGTGTCTGCACTATGTAGGAGGTGAGGATGTTGCAGTACAGTGTCTGCACTCTGTAGGAGGTGGGGATGTTGCAGTACAGTGTCTGCACTCTGTAGGAGGTGGGGATGTTGCAGCACAGTGTCTGCACTCTGTAGGAGGTGGGGATGTTGCAGCACAGTGTCTGCACTCAGTAGGAGGTGGGGATGTTGCAGTACAGTGTCTGCACTCTGTAGGAGGTGGGGATGTTGCAGTACAGTGTCTGCACTCAGTAGCAGGTGGGGATGTTGCAGCACAGTGTCTGCACTATGTAGGAGGTGAGGATGTTGCAGTACAGTGTCTGCACTCTGTAGGAGGTGGGGATGTTGCAGTACAGTGTCTGCACTCTGTAGGAGGTGGGGATGTTGCAGCACAGTGTCTGCACTCTGTAGGAGGTGGGGATGTTGCAGCACAGTGTCTGCACTCAGTAGGAGGTGGGGATGTTGCAGTACAGTGTCTGCACTCAGTAGGAGGTGGGGATGTTGCAGTACAGTGTCTGCACTCTGTAGGAGGTGGGGATGTTGCAGCACAGTGTCTGCACTCAGTAGGAGGTGGGGATGTTGCAGTACAGTGTCTGCACTCTGTAGGAGGTGGGGATGTTGCAGTACAGTGTCTGCACTCAATAGGAGGTGGGGATGTTGCAGTACAGTGTCTGCACTCAGTAGGAGGTGGGGATGTTGCAGCACAGTGTCTGCACTCTGTAGGAGGTGGGGATGTTGCAGTACAGTGTCTGCACTCAGTAGGAGGTGGGGATGTTGCAGCACAGTGTCTGCACTCAGTAGGAGGTGGGGATGTTGCAGTACAGTGTCTGCACTCAGTAGGAGGTGGGGATGTTGCAGCACAGTGTCTGCACTCTGTAGGAGGTGGGGATGTTGCAGTACAGTGTCTGCACTCAGTAGGAGGTGGGGATGTTGCAGCACAGTGTCTGCACTATGTAGGAGGTGAGGATGTTGCAGTACAGTGTCTGCACTCTGTAGGAGGTGGGGATGTTGCAGTACAGTGTCTGCACTCAGTAGCAGGTGGGGATGTTGCAGCACAGTGTCTGCACTATGTAGGAGGTGAGGATGTTGCAGTACAGTGTCGGCACTCTGTAGGAGGTGGGGATGTTGCAGTACAGTGTCTGCACTCTGTAGGAGGTGGGGATGTTGCAGCACAGTATCTGCACTCTGTAGGAGGTGGGGATGTTGCAGTACAGTGTCTGCACTCAGTAGGAGGTGGGGATGTTGCAGCACAGTGTCTGCACTCTGTAGGAGGTGGGGATGTTGCAGTACAGTGTCTGCACTCTGTAGGAGGTGGAGATGTTGCAGTACAGTGTCTGCACTCTGTAGGAGGTGGGGATGTTGCAGCACAGTGTCTGCACTATGTAGGAGGTGAGGATGTTGCAGTACAGTGTCTGCACTCTGTAGGAGGTTGGGATGTTGCAGTACAGTGTCTGCACTCTGTAGGAGGTGGGGATGTTGCAGTACAGTGTCTGCACTCAGTAGGAGGTGGGGATGTTGCAGTACAGTGTCTGCACTCAGTACGAGGTGGGGATGTTGCAGCACAGTGTCTGCACTCAGTACGAGGTGGGGATGTTGCAGTACAGTGTCTGCGCTCAGTAGGAGGTGGGGATGTTGCAGTACAGTGTCTGCACTCAGTAGGAGGTGGGGATGTTGCAGCACAGTGTCTACACTCAGTAGGAGGTGGGGATGTTGCAGCACAGTGTCTGCACTCTGTAGGAGGTGGGGATGTTGCAGTACAGTGTCTGCACTCTGTAGGAGGTGGGGATGTTGCAGTACAGTGTCTGCACTCAGTAGGAGGTGGGGATGTTGCAGCACAGTGTCTGCACTCTGTAGGAGGTGGGGATGTTGCAGTACAGTGTCTGCACTCAGTAGGAGATGGGGATGTTGCAGCACAGTGTCTGCACTTAGTAGGAGGTGGGGATGTTGCAGTTCAGTGTCTGCACTCAGTAGCAGGTGGGGATGTTGCAGCACAGTGTCTGCACTATGTAGGAGGTGAGGATGTTGCAGTACAGTGTCTGCACTCTGTAGGAGGTGGGGATGTTGCAGTACAGTGTCTGCACTCTGTAGGAGGTGGGGATGTTGCAGTACAGTGTCTGCACTCAGTAGGAGGTGAGGATGTTGCAGCACAGTGTCTGCACTCTGTAGGAGGTAGGGATGTTGCAGTACAGTGTCTGCACTCTGTAGGAGGTGGAGATGTTGCAGTACAGTGTCTGCACTCTGTAGGAGGTGGGGATGTTGCAGCACAGTGTCTGCACTATGTAGGAGGTGAGGATGTTGCAGTACAGTGTCTGCACTCTGTAGGAGGTGGGGATGTTGCAGTACAGTGTCTGCACTCAGTAGCAGGTGGGGATGTTGCAGCACAGTGTCTGCACTATGTAGGAGGTGAGGATGTTGCAGTACAGTGTCTGCACTCTGTAGGAGGTGGGGATGTTGCAGTACAGTGTCTGCACTCTGTAGGAGGTGGGGATGTTGCAGTACAGTGTCTGCACTCAGTAGGAGGTGGGGATGTTGCAGCACAGTGTCTGCACTCTGTAGGAGGTAGGGATGTTGCAGTACAGTGTCTGCACTCTGTAGGAGCTGGAGATGTTGCAGTACAGTGTCTGCACTCTGTAGGAGGTGGGGATGTTGCAGCACAGTGTCTGCACTATGTAGGAGGTGAGGATGTTGCAGTACAGTGTCTGCACTCTGTAGGAGGTGGGGATGTTGCAGTACAGTGTCTGCACTCTGTAGGAGGTGGGGATGTTGCAGTACAGTGTCTGCACTCTGTAGGAGGTGGGGATGTTGCAGTACAGTGTCTGCACTCAGTAGGAGGTGGGGATGTTGCAGCACTGTGTCTGCACTCTGTAGGAGGTAGGGATGTTGCAGTACAGTGTCTGCACTCTGTAGGAGGTGGAGATGTTGCAGTACAGTGTCTGCACTCTGTAGGAGGTGGGGATGTTGCAGTACAGTGTCTGCACTCAGTAGGAGGTGGGGATGTTGCAGCACAGTGTCTGCACTCTGTAGGAGGTGGGGATGTTGCAGTACAGTGTCTGCACTCTGTAGGAGTTGGGGATATTGCAGTACAGTGTCTGCACTCTGTAGGAGGTGGGGATGTTGCAGTACAGTGTCTGCACTCTGTAGGAGGTGGGGATGTTGCAGTACAGTGTCTGCACTATGTAGGAGGTGGGGATGTTGCAGTAGAGTGTCCGCATTCTGTAGGAGGTGGGGATGTTGCAGTACAGTGTCTGCACTATGTAGGAGGTGGGGATGTTGCAGTAGAGTGTCCGCATTCTGTAGGAGGTGGGGATGTTGCAGTACAGTGTCTGCAGTCTGTAGGAGGTGGGGATGTTGCAGTACAGTGTCTGCACTCAGTAGGAGGTGGGGATGTTGCAGCACAGTGTCTGCACTCTGTAGGAGGTGGGGATGTTGCAGTACAGTGTCTGCACTCTGTAGGAGTTGGGGATGTTGCAGTACAGTGTCTGCACTCTGTAGGAGGTGGCGATGTTGCCGTACAGTGTCTGCACTCTGTAGGAGGTGGGGATGTTGCAGTACAGTGTCTGCACTCTGTAGGAGGTGGGGATGTTGCAGTACAGTGTCTGCACTATGTAGGAGGTGGGGATGTTGCAGTAGAGTGTCCGCATTCTGTAGGAGGTGGGGATGTTGCAGTACAGTGTCTGCACTATGTAGGAGGTGGGGATGTTGCAGTAGAGTGTCCGCATTCTGTAGGAGGTGGGGATGTTGCAGTACAGTGTCTGCACTATGTAGGAGGTGGGGATGTTGCAGTAGAGTGTCCGCATTCTGTAGGAGGTGGGATGTTGCAGTACAGTGTCTGCACTATGTAGGAGGTGGGGATGTTGCAGTACAGTGTCTGCACTATGTAGGAGGTGGGGATGTTGCAGTACAGTGTCTGCACTCTGTAGGAGGTGGGGATGTTGCAGTACAGTGTCTGCACTCTGTAGGAGGTGGGGATGTTGCAGTACAGTGTCTGCACTCTGTAGGAGGTGGGGATGTTGCAGTACAGTGTCTGCACTATGTAGGAGGTGGGGATGTTGCAGTAGAGTGTCCGCATTCTGTAGGAGGTGGGGATGTTGCAGTACAGTGTCTGCACTATGTAGGAGGTGGGGATGTTGCAGTAGAGTGTCCGCATTCTGTAGGAGGTGGGGATGTTGCAGTACAGTGTCTGCACTATGTAGGAGGTGGGGATGTTGCAGTACAGTGTCTGCACTCTGTAGGAGGTGGGGATGTTGCAGTAGAGTGTCCGCATTCTGTAGGAGGTGGGGATGTTGCAGTACAGTGTCTGCACTATGTAGGAGGTGGGGATGTTGCAGTACAGTGTCTGCACTCTGTAGGAGGTGGGGATGTTGCAGTAGAGTGTCCGCATTCTGTAGGAGGTGGGGATGTTGCAGTACAGTGTCTGCACTATGTAGGAGGTGGGGATGTTGCAGTAGGGTGTCCGCATTCTGTAGGAGGTGGGGATGTTGCAGTACAGTGTCTGCACTATGTAGGAGGTGGGGATGTTGCAGTACAGTGTCTGCACTCTGTAGGAGGTGGGGATGTTGCAGTACAGTGTCTGCACTCTGTAGGAGGTGGGGATGTTGCAGTAGAGTGTCCGCATTCTGTAGGAGGTGGGGATGTTGCAGTACAGTGTCTGCACTATGTAGGAGGTGGGGATGTTGCAGTACAGTGTCTGCACTCTGTAGGAGGTGGGGATGTTGCAGTAGAGTGTCCGCATTCTGTAGGAGGTGGGGATGTTGCAGTACAGTGTCTGCACTATGTAGGAGGTGGGGATGTTGCAGTACAGTGTCTGCACTCTGTAGGAGGTGGGGATGTTGCAGTACAGTGTCTGCACTATGTAGGAGGTGGGGATGTTGCAGTACAGTGTCTGCACTATGTAGGAGGTGGGGATGTTGCAGTAGAGTGTCTGCACTATGTAGGAGGTGGGGATGTTGCAGTAGAGTGTCTGCACTATGTAGGAGGTGGGGATGTTGCAGTAGAGTGTCTGCACTATGTAGGAGGTGGGGATGTTGCAGTAGTGTGTCTGCACTATGTAGGAGGTGGGGATGTTGCAGTAGTGTGTCTGCACTATGTAGGAGGTGGGGATGTTGCAGTAGAGTGTCTGCACTATGTAGGAGGTGGGGATGTTACAGTAGAGTGTCTGCACTATGTAGGAGGTGGGGATGTTGCAGTAGAGTGTCTGCACTATGTAGGAGGTGGGGATGTTGCAGTAGAGTGTCTGCACTATGTAGGAGGTGGGGATGTTGCAGCACAGTATTTCCATTTTTATATTAGATCATTGGGTGATTATGCTGCGCCACTACTTGCTCTTGTGTCTGGCTGGAAGCTTGATGGGGGGCTGGAAAAACTGCAAAACGAAGCAATGACGATCATCATAGGATGCCCTCGTACTGTCAAAATTCTAAATATACGGAAAGAACTCAAGCATCAGAGATCGTGTTATTATTATTATAATCAAGGGGGAAGCGCTAAACCTGGAGGATTATACAGCGCCTGGGGGGGGGATGTGGAAGGCATTCAGGCTTAATTCGGGGAACTGGACCACAGATCCAATTCCCTAAATCAAGAGCCCCTCACCAACATCAAGGAACCTTCCTTGAGGGGAGAGATCGTGTTACTGAAAGAAATGTCCTTGTTGGGGTCAATATGCTCAGGCAAGCTAATTCAAACCCTTGTACAGAAGCCCTCCAAACTTTCCTCAGCACTGGTGAACACTCCTCCAGATGGATCGTAAAAACTGGAAGTGACCTCCACCTGAACCAAATAAATGATCCGTGTCAAGTAAGGCAACAGCAGCACTTTACCGCTCCATGGGATATTACCCCATTTCAAACCACTATGTTTCCCTTTACCCCCGAAAAATAAATTCTTAAATCCCAACCAAAGCTTCGCCTGGAAACCAAGCTGGGTACCTTAAGCTGTATTGATGACTTAGTAACACAGCAAACTCTTTCACAAATTATTGTTGTTGTTATAGAGAGTGATGGTTCTCATAAGGAAACTGGAGCACGCATCAATAACTGGGCCTCTACCCTTCAAACAGAACTGTTTGCCATACTCCTTGCACTCCAATGTGTCCATGTATATAAAACTGACACTTTAATTGTAAATGATTCTCTCTCATCCATAAATGCTCTCAACTCCTTAAGAATAATTTGTGGCATGCTTGTGTCAGAAACCAGACACAGGTATGGTAGGATTGTGGACAGTGGAGTCGGAGTACACCTGTGGATTCCACACCTGTGGATTCCATCTCACATTGGTATTCAGATGCATGATACAACTTATGAATTGACTAAGTTATATGCCTTCAAAGAGGAAGTAGATTACAATCTTTGGCTGTTAGCAATTTGAGAACAATAATACGAAAAGAACTTCAACTGAACTTTATTGACCTAATACTGAGGGTGACTGACACCAGTCAGTCCATCATCATTCTATCATGCAGGAGGAGCAACATGTCTATGGTGCATCCAACAAAATAAGCAGACTCTTGGATGTTATGACCGCCCGTCCCCGGCTGGGTTACAAGTATCTCTGGCAGGTTAAATCACCACTTTGCCTGGTTTACAATTGTCACACCCCGCATCATTATGTACTGGAGTGCGATAAAATTAATGAATTCAGAAACAACTCACTCAGAAATGTTCAAGAAATGTCAAACTATTTTATCCACAGTGGTATATTACAAACCACTATTATAAAATAACCTGACTTTGTTCACTGTAAATAAAGCATTACCACTTTCTGTGTTTGTATGTGTGTGTGTGTGTGTGTGTGTGTGTGTGTGTGTGTGTGTGTGTGTGTGTGTGTGTGTGTCTGTGTGAGTGTGTGTGTGTGTGTGTATACTCGCCTAGTTGTACCCACCTAGTTGAGGTTGCAGGGGTCGAGTACTAGCTCCTGGCCCCGCCTCTTCACTAGTCGCTACTAGGTCACTCTCCCTGAACCGTGAGCTTTATCATACCTCTGCTTAAAGCTATGTATGGATCCTGCCTCCGCTACATCGCTTCCCAAACTATTCCACTTCCTGACTACTCTGTGGCTGAAGAAATACTTCCTAACATCCTTGTGATTCATCTGTGTCTTCAACTTCCAACTGTGTCCCCTTGTTGCTGTGTCCCATCGCTGGAATATCCTATTTTTCACCACCCTGTCAATTCCTCTCAGTATTTTGTATGTCGTTATCATGTCCTCCCTATCTCTCCTGTCCTCCAGTGTCATCAGGTCGATTTCCCTTAACCTCTCCTCGTAGGACATAACCCTTAGCTCTGGGACTAGTCTTGTTGCAAACCTTTGCACTTTCTCTAGTTTCTTTACGTGCTTGGCTAGGTGTGGGTTCCAAACTGGTGCCGCATACTCCAATATGGGTCTAACGTACACGGTGTACAGGGTCCTGAACGATTCCTTATTAAGATGACGGAATGCTGTTCTGAGGTTTGCTAGGCGCCCATATGCTGCAGCAGTTATTTGGTTGATGTGCGCTTCAGGAGATGTGCCTGGTGTTATACTCACCCCAAGATATTTTTCCTTGAGTGAGGTTTGTAGTCTCTGGCTCCCTAGACTGTACTCCGTCTGCGGTCTTCTTTGCCTTTCCCCTATCTTCATGACTTTGCACTTGATAGGGTTGAACTCCAGGAGCCAATTGCTGGACCAGGTCTGCAGCCTGTGATCGAATGAATTCTTCTCATCAACTTCACGTCATCTGTAAACAGGGACACTTCGGAGTCTATTCCTTCCATCATGTCGTTCACAAATACCAGAAACAGCACTGGTCTTAGGACTGACCCCTGTGGGACCCCGCTGGTCACAGGTGCCCACTCTGACACCTCGCCACGTACCATGTCTCGCTGCTGACTTCCTGACGAGTATTCCCTGATCCACTGTAGTGCCTTCCCTGTTATCCCTGCTTGGTTCTCCAGTTTTTGCACTAATCTCTTGTGTGGAACTGTGTCAAACGCCTTCTTGCTGTCCAAGAAAATGCAATCGACCCACCCCTCTCTCTCTTGTCTTACTGCTGCCACCATGTCATAGAACTCCAGTAAGTTTGTGACACAGGATTTCCCGTCCCTGAAACCGTGTTGGTTGCTGTTGATGAGATCATTCCTTTCTAGGTGTTCCACAATTCTTCTCCTGATAATCTTCTCCATGACTCTGCATACTATACATGTCAGTGACACTGGTCTGTAGTTCAGTGCTTCATGTCTGTCTCCTTTTTTAAAGATTGGGACTACATTTGCTGTCTTCCATGCCTCAGGCAATCTCCCTGTTTCGATAGAAGTATTGAATATTGTTGTTAGGGGTACACATAGTGCCTCTGCTCCCTCTCTCAGGACCCATGGAGAGATGTTATCCAGCCCCATTACCTTTGAGGTATCTAGCTCAATCAGAAGCCTCTTCACTTCTTCCTCGGTTGTGTACTGTGTCCAGTACTTGGTGGTGTACCCCACCTCTCCGTCTTTCTGGAGCCCCTTCTGTCTCCTCTGTGAACACTTCTTTGAATCTCTTGTTGAGTTCCTTACATACTTCACGGTCATTTCTTGTTGTCTCTCCTCCTTCCTTCCTTAGCCTGATTATCTGGTCCTTGACTGTTGTTTTCCTCCTGATGTGGCTGTATAACAGCTTCGGGTCAGATTTGGCTTTCACTGCTATGTCGTTTTCATATTGTCGTTGGGCCTCCCTTCTTATCTGTGCACATTAATTTCTGGCTCTACGACTGCTCTCCTTATTCTCCAGCGTCCTTTGCCTTTCTATATTTCTTCCATTCCCTAGCACACTTGGTTTTGTCTCCCTGCACCTTTGGGTGAACCATGGGCTCATCCTGGCTTTTTCATTATTCCTGTTACCCTTGGGTACAAACCTCTCCTCAGCCTCCTTGCACATTGTTGTTACATATTCCATCATCTCATTAACTTGCTTTCCTGCCAGTTCTCTGTCCCACTGAACCCCGTTCAGGAAGTTCTTCATTCCCATGTAGTCCCCTTTCTTGTAGTTTGGCTTCATTCACCCTGGCCTTCCTGCTTCTCCCTCCGCTTGTAGCTCTACTGTGTATTCGAAGCTTAAAACCATATGATCGCTGGCCCCAAGGGGTCTTTCATATGTGATGTCCTCAATATCTGCACTACTCTAGGCCAAGTCTTGCTGGTTCATCCTCTCCTCTCTCTCTTGCAGTGTCCCTTACGTGTTGGTACATGAAGTTTTGCAGTACCACCTCCATCATCTTAGCCCTCCATGTATCTTGGCCCCCATGTGGCTCCAAGTTCTCCCAATCGATTTTCTTGTGCTTAAAGTCACCCATGATCAGGAGCTTTGCCCTGCATGCATGAGCTCTTCTGGCCACTGCAGCCAATGTGTCAACCATCACTCTATTGCTCTCATCGTACTCTTGCCTTGGCCTCCTGCTGTTCTGTGGTGGGTTATACATCACTGCAATTACCACTTTGGGACCTCCATAGTGAAGCGTTCCTGCTATGTAATTGCTTGCTTCTCTGCTGTCTCCTCTCTCCAGTTCATCAAAATTCCATTGGTTTTTGATCAGCAGTGCCACTCCTCCATCCCCCTGTTCCCTCTGTCTTTCCTCAGGATCTGTTATCCCATTCGAAAGATGGCATCTGCTATCATACCTGTAAGCTTGGTTTCTGTAAGAGCTATGATGTCCGGTGATGCCTCTTTGACTCTTTCATGCCACTCCTCCCACTTATTTAGTTATTCCATCAGCGTTTGTGTACCATACCTTCAGTTTCCTCTCCAACACTGTGGTTTGGGGGGCCTGTGAGGGTGGGAGACCTAGTAGCGTACTGTGGGATTCTATAGCTGGGTGCTGGGTGAAAGCTGTGAGTATGGATTGTAGTTTTTATTAGGATGGTGTGATAGGTCGTGGGGTTCTGAGGATGATTCTGTGTGTGCTTGCCCTTGCTGCTCTGTCCTACTCTGATTGACCTCTGCTGGTTCCGTCCTTGTCTCCCTTCCTAGCTCCTTTTGCTCTTTTTTCCTCTCCCTCAGCTGCTGTCGTTCTGTTTGTGTTCTGTCTCTGTTTAGGAACACCCTATTGTACTCTGCCAAGTACTTCAACCATGGTTTCTGTTGAAGGATCCTGTTTCGCACTGTTTCTGTCCTGAGAATCAGCTTGATTGGTCATTTTTCCCCCTTCAAGTACCCCCCTATTCTCTGAAAATTTATAATCTCATCCATGTCTTCTTCACCTATTTCTGTGATGATGTTCTCAATCTCCTTTCTTTCTGCCTGCCATCTTTCAATGTGTGTCCTTTCCTCTCTCTCCTGAAGCCCATGGATAAACACTGATTTTGCCCTTTCCTCCTCCCATTGCCTCTCCCTCTGTGACTCTGGTTCCTGTCTGTACATGGTCATTTTCTCCCTTGTTTTTTTTCCAGTGGCTCTTGGTAGCATGGTTGTGCCTCTGCATTTGACCTATCACCCTCTTCATCTGCACCCGGCTGCTCTCCCCTTTCACTCCTTGGCCCTTCTTGGCAGGCTGATATGACCTTAGCATAATTCGTATCTTCTTCCTTCCTGTTCAGCCTCTCATCTTCATATGCTGTGTCTTCTCTGGTCGGTGTCCCTGTAACTAGCTTCAGCCTGTTTACCTCATTTTCTAGGACCCTTATCCTGGCTACTGCAGTTTCGACTTGTGCCTCCCAATTCTTCTTTTCCTTCTCCAACCTCTTATCTAATTTCACAGAAAGCTCTGTCTCCATTTTTTCAGAAAGCTCTCCTAATTTTCTCTCCCACTCTTGTTCCATCCTTTTTCACTGCCCCTCCATCCACTCCTCCCTACCAGAACCATTCTCATCTGATCCCTGGTTCCTTCCACTACCCAACATTTTTTTTATTTTTTCCTTCTTTTTCCCTTTTCTTCCCTTTCTTTTTTCTTTTTTTTTTTCTTTTCTTGAAAGAGAAAAGAGTGAGAGAGAGAGAGAGAGAGAGAGAGAGAGAGAGAGAGAGAGAGAGAGAGAGAGAGAGAGAGAGAGAGAGAGAGAGAGAGAGAGAGTGTGTGTACTCACCTAGTTGTGGTTGCAGGGAGTGAATCACAGCTCCTGATCCTGCCTCTTCACTGGCAGCTTTTAGGTCACTCTTCCTGCTCCAAGAGCTTTATCATACCATTTCTTAAAGCTACTTACGGATCCTGCCTCCACTGTATCACTTCCAGACTATTCCTTTTCCTGACAACTCTGTAACATCCCTGTGATTCATCTGAGTCATCAACTTCCAACTGTGACCCCTTGTTGCTGTGTCCCATCTCTGAAACATCCCATCTTTGTCCACCTTGCCTATTCTGCGCAGTATTTTATATGTCGTTATCATATCCTCCCTATCTCTCCTGTCCTCCAGAGTCATCAGATCGAGTTCCCTTAACCTCTCTTCGTAGGACATACCCATTAGCTCCGGGACTAGTCTTGTTGCAAACCTTTCCACTTTCTCTAGTTTCCCTACGTGCTTGGCTAGGTGTGGGATCCAAACTGGTGCTGCATACTCCAATATAGGCCTAACGTACATGGTGTACAGGGTCCTGAATGATTCCTTACTGAGATTTTGGAATACTGTTCTTAGGTTTGCTAGGCGCCCACATGCTGCAGCAGTTATTTGGTTGATGTGCACCTCAGGATATGTGTCCGGTGTTATACTCACCCCAAGATCCTTTTTCTTGAGTGAGGTTTGTAGTCTCTGGGCCCCTAGACTATACTCCGTCTGCAGTCGTCTTCGCCCTTCCCCAATCTCCATGACTTTGCACTTGGTGGGGTTGAACTCCAGGAGCCAGTTGCTAAACCAGGCCTGCAGCCTATCCAGATCCCCTTATAGTTCTGCCTGGTCCTTGTCCGATTGAATTCTTCTCATCAACTTCACGTCATCTGCAAACAGTGACATTCTGAGTTTATTCCTTCTGTCATGTCGTTCACAAATACCAGAAACAGCACCGGTCCTGGAACTGACCCCTGTGGAAACCCATTCGTCACAGGTGCCCACTCTGACACCTCACCTCGTACCATGACTCACTGTTATCTTCCTGACAGGTATTCCCTGATCCATTACAGTGACTTCCCTGTTGTGCCTGCCTGATCCTCCGGCTTTTGCACTAATCTCTTGTGTGGAACTGTGTCAAACGCTTTCTTACACGTCAAGAAAACGTAGTCTACCCACCCCTTTCTCTCTTGTCTTACTGATGTCACCCTGTCATAGAACTCCAGTTGGTTTGTGACACAGAATTTCCCATCCCTGAAACCATGCTGGCTATCGCTGATAACCTCATTCCTTTCTAGGTGTTCCACCACTCTTCTCCTGATAATCTTCTCCACGACTCTGCATACTATACATGTCAGAGACACTGGTCTGTAGTTTAATGCTTCGTGTCTGTCTCCTTCTTAAAAAACTGGGACTACATTTGCTGTCTTCCATACCTCAGGTAGTCGCCCTGTTTCGATAGATGTGTTGAAGATTGTTGTTAGTGGTACACATAATGCCTCTGCTCCCTCTCTCAGGACCCATGAAAAGATGTTATCTGACCCCATCGTCTTTGAGGTATCTAGCTCACTTAGCAGCCTCTTCACTTCTTCCTCGGTTGTGTGTGTGTGTGTGTGTGTGTGTGTGTGTGTGTGTGTGTGTGTGTGTGTGTGTGTGTGTGTGTGTGAGTGTGTGTGTGTGTGTGTGTGTGTGTGTGACCAAATTAATATCTGCATAAATAATTCATTACGATTGTGACAAGATTTTAACATGCAAATAGTTCATTACCATTGTAACTTGTTCGTCTATCAAAACTTTGCGATGCAGTCTCTGTACTCATTATGTTCTACTGTAATCCTTTGACTACCGCCCAGAGGATGGGTACGGGGAGCATAATAAGGATATTAAACTTCCATTCTGTAGGAGGAGTGGGGCTATTGCAATACTGTGACTGCACTCTGAAGGAGGTTGGAATACTGCAATATAGTGTCTGTATTCTGTGAATACTGTAGTACAGTGCGTACACTCTGAGGCAGGGGTGAGGATGTTACAGTACAGCGTCTGCTTTCTAAAGACGGGACAGGGATTTTGCAATACAGTTTCTACACTCTCAAGAAAGAGAGGGGATATTACAGTACAACGCCTGCACTCTGAAAGAGGAATGGAGATGTTGTAGTACAATGTCTGCACTCTGAAGGAGGAGTGGGAATGTTGCTGTACAGTGTCTACACTCTGAAGGAGGTGAGGATGTTGAAATACAGTGTCTGCACTCTGAAGTGGGCTGATGATATTGCAGTACAGTGTCTGCACTCTGAAGTGGGCTGGGAATGCTGCAGTTTGGATGGTAATTTGAATTGTGATGTCTACAGACTTTAGATAGGAACACTTTTGAATGAATTTTGGTAAATTTGTTTCGTGGGAGAAATACATCTCTCAACGTACATCCTCTAGAGGATTTTATGGTATTTCATTTAGACTGCAGCGGATGGCTTCCTCTGGAAAAGGGGAGGTAGTGGACCTTAGAATGGGCTGGGATATGTAATGAGTTGAGGTAGGACAATAACTCAGACTGTAAAATGACGTAGACAAAATTAGTGGCGAGTTTTTGGCTAGTTTCCCGTTAAATTAGTGGCAGCTGTGTCCCGTTTTCTCTTCTGGCAGAGACTGATTCAATTTTATTCCCTTGAGACTGTCCCTACCGGCCTTGCTTTATTGAGTTTTTCGACAACTTGGGTGACGGATTGGTCGAAGAAATCTTTCTTGTGTGTTTTATATGAAAGAGAGGAAGGTGTGGAGACTTTGTTCACCAGCAGAAAATAGGTAGCTAGGAGTTAGTCGTTTGCTGTAGGTGGCAACCTGGGGGAGGACCCCAGTCGAAGTAGGTTATACTAATTGGTTTTCTTGAGTTGTGTCTCATTTACTGTCTGTCTTGTGTTTCCTGGATTAATGATTATCTTGGGTTATTCTGGATTAATAAATATCTTGGGTTATCTATCCTGGATTAATTATCTTTGTTTATACTGGATTAATGAATATCTTGGGTTATCCTGGATTAATGATTATCTTGGGTTATCTTGGATTAATGAATATCTTGGGTTATCCTGGATTAATGATTATCTTGGGTTGTCCTGGATTAATGAATATCTTGGGTTATACTGGATTATTTATTGTCCTGGGTTATCCTGGGATAATGATTATCCCCCCCCCCACACACACGAAGACCAGGCAGAACTACAAAGGGATCTGGACAGGCTGCAGACCTGGTCCAGCAATTGGCTCCTGGAGTTCAACCCCACCAAGCGGAAAGTCATGAAGATTGGGGAAAGGCAAAGAAGACCGCAGACGGAGTACAGTCTAGGGGGCCAGAGACTACAAACCTCACTCAAGGCAAAAGATCTTGGGATGAGTATAACACCAGACACATTTCCTGAAGCGCACATCAACCAAATAACTGTTGCAGCATATGGGCGCCTAGCAAACCTCAGAACAGTATTCCGACATCTTAATAAGGAATCGTTCAGGACCCTGTACACCGTGTACGTTAGGCCCATATTGGAGTATGCGGCACCAGTTTGGAACCCACACTTAGCCAAGCACGTAAAGAAACTAGAGAAAGTGCAAAGGTTTGCAACAAGACTAGTCCCAGAGAGATAGGGGGACATGATAACGACATACAAAATACTAAGAGGAATTGGCAAGGTGGATAGAGACAGGATGTTCCAGAGATGGGGCACAGCAGCAAGGGGTCACAGTTGGAAGCTGAAGACTCAGATGAATCACAGGCATGTTAGTAAGTATTTCTTCAGTCACAGAATTGTCAGGATGTGGAAAAGTCTGGGAAGTGATGTAATGGAGGCAGGATCCATACAAAGCATTAAGAAGAGGTATTCAAAGTTTATTCTCTGTAAGGATTACAATGCTGAGTTTACAGAATTTGGTTATTGTGTGGTTTACATGTAGTAAAATAATAATTACAGTGTACCACTAGAACACCTGGCATGGCTAGGCATTTCGGGCAGACTTAAATTAAATCTTAAGTTTAAAATATTACAAAATTATGAGGTAAGTTGGTATTATGGCAAAGTGACTAAATACTAGTTTGTGAGTTTAGCAATGTGAATGCTTTTGTTTTGGCACAATACATAGTTTCAGTATTGGAGTATCACAGGCCAACTTATGACTAGTTAAGATTCATTATTTTGAGATTGAAATTGATATTTCTGTTTATGGTCAAATGGGTGAGTGAGTGTATGTGTTAACCACCAGGTGGTATGATAAAGCTCATGGAGTTTGAAGCGTGACCTAGTAGCGGCCAGCGAAGAGGGGCCAGGAGCTGTGACTCGACCCCTGCAACACAGGGGTAGAGTACACAAGATCTACGACATAACCCCTGGAACCACAATTAGGTGAGTGCACACACTAACATACTTGATAACACCAGAGCAAGTCATAAGTGATACTCCAATACTGAAACTATGTATTGTGCCAAAACAAAAGCATTCACATTGCTAAACTCACAAACTAGTATTTAGTCACTTAGCCATAATACCAACTTACCTCATAATTTTGTAATATTTTAAACTTAAGATTTAATCTAAGTCTGCCCGAAATGCCTAGCCATGCTAGGTGTTCTAGTGGTACACTCTGTAATTATTATTTTACTACATGTAAACCACACAATAACCAAATTCTATAAACTCAGCATTGTAATCCTTATAGAGAATAAACTTTGAATTGAATTGAACTGAAAAGTGAGCAGCAGTGTCAACCCTGGACTCTCACACTCAGCACAGTCGTACAGTGGACCTTGTCTGATGATAGTCTGGAGAAACTCTCACGCTCTCTGAGGCCCTAGTGAAGAAACAAGTTTTAGTATTACAACGTTTCGTACTACACACAACGATACGTTGACGCAACACACACACACAACCCTGTTTGTGTGTGTGTGTGTATGTACTCACCTAATTGTGGTTGCATGTGTGTGTGTATGTACTCACCTAATTGTGGTTGCATGTGTGTGTGTGTGTGTGTGATGTGTGTACTCACCTAGTTGTACTCACCTAGTTGAGATTGCAGGGGTCGATTCCAAGCTCCTGGCCCCGCCTCTTCACTGGTAGCTACTAGGTCACTCTCCCTGAACTGTGAGCTTTATCATACCTCTGTTTAAAGCTATGTATGGATCCTGCCTCCACTACATCGCTTCCCAAACTATTCCATTTTCTGACTACTCTGTGGCTGAGGAAATACTTCCTAACATCCCTGTGATTCATCTGAGTCTTCAACTTCCTACTGTGTCCCCTTGTTGCTGTGTCCCATCTCTGGAACATCCTGTCTTTGTCCACCTTGTCAGTTCCTCTCAGTATCATGTCTCCCCTATCTCTCCTGTCCTCCAGTGTCGTCAGGTCGATTTCCCTTAACCTCTCCTCGTAGGACATACCTCTTAGCTCTGGAACTAGTCTTGTTGCAAACCTTTGCACTTTCTCTAGTTTCTTTACGCGCATGGCTAGGTGTGGGTTCCAAACTGGTGCCGCATACTCCAATATGGGTCTAATGTACACGGTGTACAGGGTCCTGAACGATTCCTTATTAAGATGATGGAATGCTGTTCTGAGGTTTGCTAGGCGCCCATATGCTGCAGCAGTTATTGGGTTGAAGTGTGCCTCAGGAGACGTGCCTGGTGTTATGCTTACCACAAGATCTTTTTCCTTGAGTGAGGTTTGTAGTCTCTGGCTCCCTAGACTGTACTCCGTCTGCGGTCTTCTTTGCCCTTCCCCAATCTTCATGACTTTGCACTTGATAGGGTTGAGCTCCAGGAGCCAATTGCTAGACCAGGTCTGCAACCTGTCCAGTTCCCTTTGTAGTTCTGCCTGGTCTTCGATCGAATGAATTCTTCTCATCAACTTCACGTCATCTGCAAACAGGGACACTTCGGAGTTCCTTCCATCATGTCGTTCACAAATACCAGAAACAGCACTGGTCCTAGGACTGACCGCTGTGGGACCCCGCTGGTGACAGGCGCCCACTCTGACACCTCGCCACGTACCATGGCTCGCTGCTGTCTTCCTGACAAGTATTCCCTGATCCATTGTAGTGCCTTCCCTGTTATCCCTGCCTGGTCCTCCAGCTTTTGCACTAATCTCTTGTGTGGAACTGTGTCAAACGCCTTCTTACAGTCCAAGAAAATGCAGTCTCTGTGCTGTGTGTGTGTGTGTGTGTGTGTGTGGTTTTGTGTGTGTTTTGTGTGTGGTGTGTGTGTGTGTGTGTGTGTGTGTACTCACCTATTTGTACTCACCTATTTGTGGTTGCAGGGGTCGAGTCATAGCTCCTGGCCCCGCCTCTTCACTGATTGCTACTAGGTCCTCTCTCTCCCTGCTCCAGAGCTTTATCATTCTCTCCTTAAAACTATGTATGGTTCCGCCTCCACTACTTCAACTTTCAGGCTATTCCACGGCTTGACTACTCTATGACTGAAGAAATACTTCCTAACATCCCTTTGATTCATCTGAGTCTTCAACTTCCAATTGTGACCTCTTGTGTTGTGTCCCATCTCTGGAACATCCCGTCTTTGTCCACCTGTCTATTCCGCGCAATATTTTGAAAGTCGTTATCAGTCTCCCCTGACCCTCCTGGCCTCCCGTGTCATCAGGCCAATTTCCCCCAACCTTTCTTCGTTTGGACAAATTCCCGTAGCTTGGGGCTAGTCTTGTTGCAAACCCTTTTCACTTTCTCTAATTTCTTGACGTGCTTGACTGGGTGTGGATTCCAAACTGGTGCTGCATACTCCAGTATGGGCCTGACGTAAATGGTATAAAAGAGCCCTTGAACGACTCCTTACTGAGGATCGGAAACGCTATCCGTAGGTTTGCCAGGCGCCCGTATGCTGCAGCAGTTATCTGATTGATGTGCGCCTCAGGAGATATGCTGGGGTTGTTATACTCACCCCCAGATCTTTTTCCTTGAGTGAGGTTTGCAGTCTTTGGCCATCTAAACTATATTGTGATAAAGTTGGTAGAATTACCGACAATATGTAAAGTAAAAGGACACAAGTGCAACTAAGTGACATTTATTGTGGCAACTTTTTCGCTCCCCAGGAGCTTTATCAAGCCATTACAAACAATACATGGACACAGAGGGTATATAAAGGCTCAGAGTGAGGTGAATACTAGTGAGGTACCTTTCCCGATGTTCACTAGTGGTAGTAGTTAGTGTAGTAGTAGTGGTAGTGAAAAAAGCAATTAATTCGTACATGAGTAAAAGGATATAAAACAATTACTTGGGTAACATAAAAATAGGTTGGACAAATATAAACTGGAATGAGGCAGGTTGTTTCAGTGTTCACTATCTGTGCTTTGTGAGTATAACAGGAGAGCTATTGATGGCAGGGTTTACTGTTTTCAGGGGATTCTTGCTTAAGACTTCGGAGATGGTGAAGCTGCGTGTTTTGTTTAATTGTATTCGAAACAGCGATCAGTGCTGATTCAAGGCACTTGCGTGTGCGGAAATTAGTTTCTTTTATCACTAATTGGGCGTCTCTGAATTTCATAAGATGATTGGTGGAATTTCGGTGTTGTACACAGGCGTTGTTTAAGTTGTCGTTCCTACATGCGTATATGTGTTCATTGAGGCGGGTGTCGAGGTTTCTTGCTGTTTCACCTACGTAGATCTTGTCACAGCCTCCACAGGAGTAGTATATTCATGTCGATCTAGAAACACTGCCGGATAATGACCATGGAAAATGAGATAATGATGGGGTTTGCATGACAGGGTAATTATTTAATATGATTAATCATGGCCCAAGGGGATAGAGAGACTTATTCCTATGCATTAATAAGTAGGTAGATGAAGTAGAACAAAGGATTCGGGTGTGCAGGTGGGCAGATTCTGGGATAATGAGTGTGGAAAAGAATGTGATAATGGGTGGTCTGCATAAGCACAGGTGCTGTCAGGGGGTACAAGTTTAATATGTTTAATCAACCCCCAGGGGATAGAGAGATTTATTTCTGTGTAATTACTAATTATAGGAAGGTAGGTAATGATCACTTCTGAACACCCCAAACTCAATCACTGTGATAGATTGGGAGAGGCCAGTACAAAAAAGGGATCAGGTGTGCATGGGGCAGATTTCCCAGGATAAAGAGTGTGGGAAAAAAAGAATTTAGATAATGGGTTGGTCTTCATAAGCTCAGGTGCTGTCAGGGGTTACAAGATTTAATATGTTTAAACATCCCCAAGGGGGTAGAGAGAGAGAGGCTTATTTCTGTGTAATTACTAATTATAAGAAGGTAGGGTAAAGTCACTTTT
>NC_069402.1:21969464-21989366 GCF_026875155.1 Cherax quadricarinatus
CACAGGGAAAAAAGGGAAAGGTTGGTTTGTGGAGCCGGGTTTAAACCAAAACGGGAAGGTTGTGTAGGTGAGAACCGTGCTGAACAACAAAAGGGGTTGGTTTGTGGTGTGAGCATGGTGATGATAAGAACACCGAGAAAGGTGTGTAATGTGTAAGCACTGTGCTGATACCAACACTGAGGAAAGGGTTTTGTAGTGTGCGAGCACTAGTCCCGATACCAACATGGGAAAGTTGTGTAGTGTGTGAGCACTGGTGCTGAACAACACCCAGGAAGGTTGTTTGTGGTGAGCACTGGTGCTGATACCAACACTGAGGAAGGTTGTATTATGTGAGCACTGGTGCTAAAAAACCCAAAATGAGGAAGGTTTTTGTAGTGTGCGAAACACTGGTGCTGATAACCCAAAACTGAGGCAAGGTTTTGGGAGTGGTGAAACACTGGTACGATACCACACTGAGGAAGGTTGGTATTGGTGAGCAACTGGTAATGAACGAACACGGAGGATGTGGGGTAGTGTGTGAGCACTGGGGGTGATACCAACACTGGAGGGAAAGGGTTTGTAGCGTGCGAGACTGGTGCTTGATACCAACATGAGGAAGGTTTGTAGTGTGAGCAACGGTGCTGATACCAACACTGGGGGAGGTTGTGTAGGTGTGACACGGGGCTGATACAACACAGGAAGGTTGTGTATTGGTGAGCACTGGTTTTCTGGGTACCAACACTGAGGAAGGTTTGTAGTGTGCGAGCATGGTGTGATACCAACACTGAGAAGGTTGTGTATGTTTTGAACATGGTACTGAACCAACTCCCGAGGAAGGGAGTAGTGTGTGAGCACTGGAGCTGATACCAACACTGAGGAAGGTTTTGTAGTGTGTGAGCACTGGTGCTGATACCAACACTGAGGGAAAGGTTTTGTGTGTGTGAGCACTGGTGCTGAAACCAACAAATGAGGAAAGGTTGTGTATTGGTGGAGCACTGGTGTGATACCAACAAGAGGAAGGTTGAGTATGGTGGAGCACTGGTGCTGATACCAACAATGAGGAAGGTTGTGTAGTGTGAGAACACTGGTACTGATACCAACCAAAAGAGGGAAGGGTTTGTGTAGGTGTGAGCACTGGTACTGATCCAACGAGATGGGTGTTTAGTGGGACATGGTGCTATACAACACGAGAAGTTGTGAGCGGCACCATGTGCGATACCAACATGAGGAAGGTGTGTAGTGTGCGGCACTGTACTGATCAACACTGGAAGTTGTAGTTGCTGCACCGTATGATACTAAACTGAGGAAGTTGTGTATGTGCGACCTGGGACGATACCAAAATGAGGAAGGGGTGGTGTGTGAGACTCGGCTGTACCAACTGAGGAGGTGTGTAGGCTAACCGTATGAACCAACATAGAAGTTGTGTAGGCTGCACTGTGCTGATAACAACATGAGAAGGTGGTGTGGCGACACGGTTGATACACACTGAGAAGTGGTAGAGTGGAACACTGTACTGATACACACAGAAGTTGTGTGGTGTGAGCACTGTCTGAACGAGCACGGGGATGGGGTGTTTGTGAGCACGATGCTGTCCAACACGAGAAGGTGAAGCATGCGACACTGGGGCTGATACCAACAGGAAAGTTGGAGGCGGCACTGGTAAGAACCAACACTGGGAAGTTTGTGTTGCGAGATGTATGAACCAACACTGAAAGGTTTGCAGTGTACGACAATACTGAACCAAAATGAGAAGGTGTGTAGTGTGGAGCACTGTGCTGATGAAAACTGACGAAGTTGTGTATGTGTGAGCATGGTACTGATACCAAACTGAGGGAAAGGGTTGTAGTGTGTGAGCACTGGTGCTGAAGAACACTGAGAGGGGTGTAGTTGTGAGCACTGGTACTGATATCAACACGGGAAGGTGTGTAGTGTGTGAGCACTGGACTATACCACACTGAGGAAGTTGTGTAGTTGGCACTGGAGAACCAAACGAGAAGTGTGTAGTGTGACAGACTATACCAAACGAGGAAGGTGTTAGGTTGAGCACGGCTGTACAACATGAAAGGTGTGTATGTTGGCACGTATAAAAACGAGGAAGGGTTTAGTGTGAACACTGTGCTGGGGTTTTAACCTGAGGAAGGTGTGTGTGTGGAGCACTTTGATACAACCGAGGAAAGTGGTATTGCGAGAGCTGGAATGAACCAACTGAGGAAGTGTGTATGGAAAATGTCTATACCACACTGAGGAAGTTTGGGAGTGTGGAACTAGGATACCAACCTGAGAATTGTGTAGTGTGAGCTGGTACTGTACACAAGAAGGTTGTGTGTGAGCACTGGTACTGATACCAACACTGAGGAAGGTTGTGTAGTGTGTGAGCACTGGTGCTGATACCAACACTGAGGAAGGTTGTGTAGTGAGCACTGGTACTGATACCAACACTGAGAAGTGTGTAGTGAGCACTGCCAACACTGAGGAAGGTTGTGTAGTGTGTGAGCACTTGTGCTGATACCAACACTGAGGAAGGTTGTGTAGTGTGTGAGCACTGGTGATGATAAGAACACCGAGAAAGGGTGTGTAGTGTGTAAGCACTTGTGCTGATACCAACACTGAGGAAGGTTGTGTAGTGTGCGAGCACTAGTCCTGATACCAACACTGAGGAAAGTTGTGTAGTGTGTGAGCACTGGTGCTGATATCAACACTGAGGAAGGTTGTGTAGTGTGTGAGCACTGGTGCTGATACCAACACTGAGGAAGGTTGTGTATTATGTGAGCACTGGTGCTAATACCAACACTGAGGAAGGTTGTGTAGTGTGCGAGCACTGGTGCTGATACCAACACTGAGCAAGGTTGTGTAGTGTGTGAACACTGGTACTGATACCAACACTGAGGAAGGTTGTGTATTGTGTGAGCACTGGTACTGATACGAACACGGAGGATGGGTGTGTAGTGTGTGAGCACTGGTGCTGATACCAACACTGAGGAAGGTTGTGTAGCGTGCGAGCACTGGTGCTGATACCAACACTGAGGAAGGTTGTGTAGTGTGAGCACTGGTGCTGATACCAACACTGAGGAAGGTTGTGTAGTGTGTGAGCACTGGTGCTGATACCAACACTGAGGAAGGTTGTGTATTGTGTGAGCACTGGTGCTGATACCAACACTGAGGAAGGTTGTGTAGTGTGCGAGCACTGGTGCTGATACCAACACTGAGGAAGGTTGTGTAGTGTGTGAACACTGGTACTGATACCAACTCTGAGGAAGGGTATGTAGTGTGTGAGCACTGGTGCTGATACCAACACTGAGGAAGGTTGTGTAGTGTGTGAGCACTGGTGCTGATACCAACACTGAGGAAGGTTGTGTAGTGTGTGAGCACTGGTGCTGATACCAACACTGAGGAAGGTTGTGTATTGTGTGAGCACTGGTGCTGATACCAACACTGAGGAAGGTTGAGTAGTGTGCGAGCACTGGTGCTGATACCAACACTGAGGAAGGTTGTGTAGTGTGTGAACACTGGTACTGATACCAACACTGAGGAAGGTTGTGTAGTGTGTGAGCACTGGTACTGATACCAACACGGAGGATGGGTGTTTAGTGTGTGAGCACTGGTGCTGATACCAACACTGAGGAAGGTTGTGTAGCGTGCGACCACTGGTGCTGATACCAACACTGAGGAAGGTTGTGTAGTGTGCGAGCACTGGTACTGATACCAACACTGTGGAAGGTTGTGTAGTGTGCTAGCACCGGTACTGATACTAACACTGAGGAAGGTTGTGTAGTGTGCGAGCACTGGTACTGATACCAAAACTGAGGAAGGGTGTGTAGTGTGTGAGCACTCGTGCTGATACCAACACTGAGGAAGGTTGTGTAGTGTGCTAGCACCGGTACTGATACCAACACTGAGGAAGGTTGTGTAGTGTGCTAGCACTGGTGCTGATAACAACACTGAGGAAGGTTGTGTAGTGTGCGAGCACTGGTGCTGATACCAACACTGAGGAAGGTTGTGTAGAGTGTGAACACTGGTACTGATACCAACACTGAGGAAGGTTGTGTAGTGTGTGAGCACTGGTACTGATACGAGCACGGAGGATGGGTGTGTAGTGTGTGAGCACTGATGCTGATACCAACACTGAGGAAGGTTGAGTAGCATGCGACCACTGGTGCTGATACCAACACTGAGAAAGGTTGTGTAGTGTGCGAGCACTGGTACTGATACCAACACTGAGGAAGGTTGTGTAGTGTGCGAGCACTGGTACTGATACCAACACTGAGAAAGGTTGTGCAGTGTACGAGCACTAGTACTGATACCAAAACTGAGGAAGGGTGTGTAGTGTGTGAGCACTGGTGCTGATATGAACACTGACGAAGGTTGTGTAGTGTGTGAGCACTGGTACTGATACCAAAACTGAGGAAGGGTATGTAGTGTGTGAGCACTGGTGCTGATATGAACACTGAGGAAGGGTGTGTAGTGTGTGAGCACTGGTACTGATATCAACACTGAGGAAGGGTGTGTAGTGTGTGAGCACTTGGACTTATACCAACACTGAGGAAGGTTGTGTAGTGTGCGAGCACTGGTACCGATACCAACACTGAGGAAGGTTGTGTAGTGTGTGATCACTGGTACTTATACCAACACTGAGGAAGGTTGTGTAGTGTTCGAGCACTGGTACTGATACCAACACTGATGAAGGGTGTGTAGTGTATGAGCACTGGTGATGATAAGAACACTGAGGAAGGGTGTGTAGTGTGTAAGCACTTGTGCTGATACCAACACTGAGGAAGGTTGTGTAGTGTGCGAGCACTAGTGTTGATACCAACCTAGGAAGGTTGTGTAGTGTGCGAGCACTAATGCTGATACCAACTCTGAGGAAAGTTGAGTAGTGTGCGAGAGCTGGTAATGATACCAACGCTGAGGAAGGTTGTGTAGTGGGTAAGAACTTGTGCTGATACCAACACTGAGGAATGTTGTGTAGTGTGCGAGCACTAGTGCTGATACCAAAACTGAGGAAAGGGTTTTGTAGTGTGTGAGCCCGGTACTGTACCAACACGAGGAAGGGTTTTGTAGTGGTGACACTGGTACTGATACCCAAAACTGAAGGGAAAGGGGTGTAGTTTGTGAGCACTGTGCTTATACCAACACTGAGGAAGGTTGTGTAGTGTGTGAGCACTGGTGCTGATACCAACACTGAGGAAGGCTGTGTAGTGTGCGAGTGCTGGTACTGATACCAACGCTGAGGAAGGTTGTGTAGTGGCGAGCTCTAGTCTGATCCCAAAACCTGAGGAAGGTTGGTAGTGTGAAACAGGCACGATCCCAAACTCTCGGGAAGGGGTTTTGTGGGGTGAGCATGGTGCTGATACCAATATGAGGAAGGTTTTGTAGTGGGAGCTTAGTGATGAACCAACACTGGGGAAGGGTTGTTTTTTTGGGGCACGGGTCGAACCAACTCGGGGGAAGGTTGTGTGTGAGCACTGGGCGAACCAACACTGAAAAGGTTTTAGTGTGGAGCATGGTGGATACCCCGGGGAAGGTTGTGTAGTGGTGACATGGACGAACCAACACTGGGGAAAGGGTTTGTAGTGTGTGAGCACTGTGCTGATCCAACCTGGGGAAAGGTTGTGTAGTTGTGAGCACTGGTGCTGTTTCAAAACTGGGGAAAGGTTGGTAGTGTGGACCCGGGTACTGATACCAACACTGAGGAAGGTTGTGTAGTTTTGTGAGCATGGTATGATCCAACACTGAGGAAGGTTTTGTGTGGTAGCATGGTGCTGATACCAACAGAAAGGTTGTGTAGTGTGTGAGCACGGTATGATACAACACTGAGGAAGGTTGTGTAGTGGTGACACTGGGCTGTCCCAACACTGAGGAAGGTTTGTGAGGGGGAGCACTGGTACTGATACCAACCTGAGGAAGGGTGTTTAGTTTTTGAAAAGTATATACCCCCCTAAAAAGGGTGTTTGTGTGACAAACGGTTACCATTGGGCATAAAAAGAGTACAACCTTTTTCGGCACATGTACACCCCCTCATTAAGGTTTTTCCCCAACCCAGCGAACCGGGGGTTTTGTAAAGTTGATGATGGGCCCGTCGTTAAACATACCGGGTTCTTGCCAATAAAGGGGTTTTTTGGCAACGCAGAGGTTATGGGGGGTACCGCTCTCCTCTCGCCCTTGCATTTCCCTTCTAGAGCGGGTTGAACCCGGGTCGCATCTTGTGGCTCTATTTCCTTCTTACCGTGGGGCACTATCTTATCATTACAATGTACATATTGCTGTTTTAAATTTGGGGTGAAGGATAATTTTAAGTCAAAACTTTTTCTGCATGTTTTTTTTGCTCCCAAAACCCCCCGGGAAAACGGCCATTTGTTTCCGGGGTTTAAAGGGGGGGCCCGCCCGGGGACGGGAGCGGGACTTGGAAACGGTTTGGTTAGTGTGAAGCTCGTAGCATAAAACTTGTGCAGTTGCTGTTGGCTTGCATTGCTTTGCCTATCTTAAAATTTTTTGCTGCAGTTGTTTATGGTCACCTTCTATTGTGTGATCGTTCAACAGTCGCTACAGTTGTTCGGTTGCTCGCTTCACTAGGGTCAATCTCCTAAAACAGTGAGCTGTCTGGCTTTGCTTTAAACAAATTTTGCGTGTCGTTTTTTACAGCCTTTTGGTGTGGAGAATTTTGAAGTCAGCTTTCTTGTATCATATTCTGCAATCGTACTGTGAACCCCAAGCGTGTTCTCAAAAAAACGTGTTACGTTGGGGTATTCTGCAATTACGTGCAACAATAACTTAGCCACCTAGACGAGTAAAAAGCGGGTGTGGGCAAATACTTTGCATAAACCTCCTAAATTGCCCCCTACAGCGTTTTTGGCAATTGCTCGTTCCATTGGCTTTAAAATCAAACGCACTCTCACAGCGCGCAACGCGTTCACGATTGCGACAAATTATAGAAGAAGAAGGGCACATCAACTCCCCCTCTAGGGGAGCGGGGAAAAAAACACAATGTTCCGCAGGGGAAATGATACCCTAGGGAGCAAAATGGTTAATATATCGCGGGTTTGTTCAAGGTAAATCACATCGTTGGCATTGAGCTGGAAAAAAATCAATCTTGAGCAAACGGGGAAACAGAGAGCATTGGGGGAAGAATTTGATGGAAAAAGAAAAAGGAGACGTTTTCGCATTCGTAAATGTTTTATTTACAAAACATACAGCTGTTCCCCGCTTCAATGGGCCGAACAGAACAATTTTTCAAAAGCTTCAAAAATCGGCTCGAGCCTTGAGGGGGGCCGGAACAGAGGGGCACGTTGGTTCATACAGCTTTATTTGGAAAGGCACAGGAATTTTACGCTTTTAAATAACGCAAAATTTTTCTGATTATCAAGTATGAAGACCACAGTTTGGGGCATATCATATATCCCCCCCCAAATACCACAACTTTTTAAATTAAGCGGCGGCACTTGGTAAATCCCCTAGGGGACTTTGTGGACGCAAACCAAAGCTTTACCAGTGGTAAAGAAAGTGGTATCTCTCCCTTTCAGGAGCTGGGCGCTTATTCTGACGAAAACTTGTGTTCTGGGGGCCCAAGGGGTTCGAGTCTTTCTGCAGGATCGTATTTAAACCATGCTTTGGAAGCACCGGGTTGGTGATATTTTCAAAAAACTAACCGCTCCTTGTCCGAGGGGTCCCGCTCTCTTTTCAAACACCCTGCATAGCAAGATCGTCAACCTGGAGAATGAAGGCCACCCGGGGGGAGAACGTCTACGTCACCCAAACTAAGTCACCGGGTGAGCCACGTTCCAACAAGGCCCAATTGGGGAAAGGGGCAAATACTCATGGTGCATCTCGCAACAGTATCCAGAGACCCACCAAAACGACACCATTCAACGTCAGCAGGGAGTAAGGGCAACCCTTTTTCCGCTGTTTCCCGCAACAAAGTGGGTCCCCCCGCCCCAAATGCCCCAAAACCCCCACCCATTGGGAAAATTCTAATACCCTAGTAACTGTCCCCTAGAAAAGTAGAAAAGGTATGGCCCCTTATTATCGCGGGGGTCTTTTTTCCCCAAAGAAAATCAGAAACAACTGAAGAAAAACCCTTTAGAGATACGGGGCATATTGCTCACTTGTAAAAAAGGGCATTTTCCCCCTTTTTCAGAAAACACTTCCTTAAATTTCCTCTGTTTTATTGGACTTTTGGGGGATTTTAATTTTCGTTCCTTTGCATAAAATTTATGCATGCAAATATTCACGGTACTTGACTGTGGTGTCTCAAAAGGTTTTCCCATAAAAGATCCATTTTTATTACTGGTAAAACTTCAACTGTTAGTTCGTGTCCTGAACCTATAATGTTTAAATTTTTCCCCCTTTTTGACCATAACTCGGGCAACACCCAAGGGTTCTGGAAAATGTTGACCTACCTTGGACGACTCTGATCTGGGAATAGCCACTTTTTTATGAGAACACCGCCGGACCCCTCGTAAATCAAGTGAACGCCCCCGACAAGCCTTCCCTATTCCCGGGTTGGGATTGCCAGATGTCTCTGTTTCCATGCCCGGGGGACTTCCTTCCGGGGGGAACAACGAAAGGACCTTTTTTTAAAAAATTCGTTTTTTGAGGCGCCAGGGGTAAATCCTTTGGGGGTCATCCAGTCAAGTATAAAGTTAAAAAGATTATTTGATCGCCTGAGACGGTAAGGAGATAGAGGGCCGGCAATTGTATAACGGGTTAGTGGTTCCCAACCATTTTAGACCTCAAATTTTAAATATACTCATAAAAAAGTCATTAGGGGCACTTGGGAAATTTACAAAAACCTTGAAAAAATCACAAAAAAATTTTTTTTGGCCAAAATTAAAGAAATATGTAAAAATCTTTTAGGGGGGCCGAGAAGTACAAGTGGGGAAAACCCTGGAAATTCCAAAAAACCGCACCTCTCCAAACTTACCTACTGATAGAACCTTTTGCGATTTTAATTATAGATTGTGTAGGCCCACTACCTGGTAAAAGTGGGGAAAAATCAATATTATTTACGATTAGGATAAAGAAACCAGAATCCTGAAGAAATTCCCATGCTAGAAAATTTTATTTTAAAACTATTCTCAAAACTTTAACAAATTAATTTCTTGTTTTGGCACCCCCCCAAATATTCAAAGGATCAAGGTACTAACTTTACTGCCAAAGCTTTTGGGGAAATATTAACTAGGTTTTGGGAATCCACAACTTATCCCCTGCCTACATCCCCATCCCCCGGGGTTGGAAAGACCATCAGACATTAAAAACAATGATGAAAACTTTTGCATGCATTTTCCTCAACTGGGATATCATACCTTGTTTTTGTTTTCATACGAGAGACCAAAAAGTCTACAGGGTATAGTCCGTTTGAGCGATCTTTTGGGGAAAAATGTACGAGGGCCTCTTCGGGGCTCAAAAAAGGGTGGATGGGGGAAACGTTGCTCAAAACCTACAACCCGTCTTCAAGGTTAGGGGGACGTCAGTTAGCCGGCAACCCAAAAACAGCTCAAAATAAGATGAAACAGAGGGATCAGAATGACAATTTCCCCCCTTTCCCTCCAGGAGACAAGGTTTTTTTGGGGGGGCAGGAGCCTATACCTGCCCACCCTTTAAACTAGATTTTAAGGGGCCTTGCAGATTGTAGTAGTTATCGAGTAAAAAAGTGGTAGCTCCCTTTATAAAAACCCCCAAAAACTAAAAAAATTACCACATTAAAAAAAATAAAGGCTTTTCAACACCAGTAAAGTCCCATAATGTCGTCCCTACCTCTGAGGACGACTCTATTCTTTGCCCTATCTCGAAAAAAATTAAAACTTTTTAAAATTCTGTCCCCTCAAAAGGATCCTAGCCCTTTACTGGGGGGATTACTGAAAAACCCCCCAAAAAATTTTAACTAGCTTCCGTCATATCCTAAATATTCTCGGAGTGCCGAAAAATGTACTTGGTTTATGGTAGATGTGGGAAACTCAAACCAATTAAACTCTCCCCCCACGAGCAACCCCCAAAAGCAAAGGCTACTCAGAGGAAAAACAATTTTTGTTTAAAGCATTGGTTTTGGGGAGTCATCAGTCCATGGCTTCACCTGCACCCCGTGAAGAAATGATGGGGGGTTTTTGATGTTACAGACACCGTAAGGGGGAACAGTACCATTTCGATGCTTACCCCTTCCTCGTCGGATGACGTAATTGACTTTGTGGGGAAGACTACTTTTGTGTCCAAATAGATTTTTTTAAAGGTTACTATCAGGGACCTTTTACGGATAAGGCGAAGGAAATCTCGCCTTTGTAATTCCCGGGGGTCATTATCAATACACATTACCCCCCCCGAATGAAAATTCCCCCCTCTTCATTCCAGAACTTATCCATCAGGTATTAAAAGGACTTGAAGGGACGCAGCGTAATAATGATATTGTTTGGTGTCTGATCTTGGGGGTCAACACCCACTTAGAATTAAGGGCCCTTTTTTAGACCTTTTAAAAGTTCCATTTAACAGTTAATTTATCTAAATCTTTTTTTTGGCCAGGCCCCTATACTTTTCTTTTGGCCATGAAGTAGGTAGTGGTAAAGTTTCAAAAACTTGCTAAAAATTTTGCTATTAAAATTATCCATTTCCTCATGAAGGAAATCTTTCAACGTTTTCCCAGGAGATTGGATTTTACAGAGATTTTGTAAGAATTTCTCGATGTTGTACCCCTCTTTCCTCTCTTTCCCGTCACAAAATTCCCTTTAATTGGACCTCAACTGTAACACTGCTTTAATAAAGAAAAAGATTTTTGTGTTCTGCACCCCTTCTCTTTTCTCCAGACTCTCCAAACCTTTTTTATTACATTATGCTTGTGAGTCGGGTTGGGGGATACTATTACAAAACGAGAAGAGGAGTTGAGCCTGTAGCAACTTTTTCACTAATTTTTAGCCACAACAGAGGGGTTACTCTAACCATTGAAAAAAAACCCTCGCGCTGGTACTGGCTTTGGAGCATTTCAGTTTATGTGGGGCCCGACACGCAGGGGTCAAGTCTACAGGATCACAAACCCTAGTATATCCCAAGCCAGAAGAACCACAAAAAAAAGGCTCATGCGCGGACGCTAAGGCGCAGGCCCTATTAATTTCCCTTAAAAATTTGCTGGCAAAGAAAATATGTTGGCAGATCTTTTTCTAGAGTCTAATATTTTTTTTTTTAGGTTTGGATTTTTTTTTTGGTAACCCCTTTTACGCTCTTTTTTTTTTATCCCCGGGGGGGGGGTTTGTTTTTTTGTGAGGGGATTTGGGCTACCGTCCCCTTATTTGGACCTATGCTACCGTCGAGCTGTCTCACTCAAATTTAGGGTTTGGCTTTTGGTCACGAGGGAAAAATGAGCATCTAAGATTAGATGGGGAGAGGAAAGGCGGTCCCATTATTTTGTGCCCTGGCGGCCGGGTTTCCATGGGAGGTGGCAGCCTAATCCCAGCCCTTTTTCGGGGTGGGGGTGTGGCATGCAAAAAGTACGAAACCTTTTTCGGGGCATGTTTCCCAACCCTCTTAAGGATTTTTCCCCCAAACCCCGGGAAACCCGGTTGCAAAGTTGATGATGGGGCCCCGTCGTTAACTGGACCAGGTTCTACCAAAAAGAAGATGGTTTTGGCAATCGCGGGTTATGTGGGTACCGTTCCCGCTGCCCCTTTTCATTCCCTTCTAGAGCTGGTGAAGCACGGTTTCTATCTTTTGGGGTTCTATTCTGCCCTTTCTTACCTGGAGTGCACTATACTTATCCTTTTTATAGTGACATATTGTGTTCTAAATTGGGAAGGGTAATATAAGTCAAAAATTTTTTGCTGTTTATTTTTCCCCATTACACCCGGGGTAACAGGCCATTTGGATTCCCGGGGTTTTAAAACCCTCTATTCCCCAATTCGTTGACTCTTACTGCCCAGCGCTTTTTCATTAATAAGATAATAACTGCCCCCTATCGTGAAGAATTCCCAAATTGACATAATTTATTAACCCCCTTGAGGGCCTGACACATTAAAATTTAAGGCATAAAACAAGAAAAACACGTATTGATGTAATGCGTAGAGGGTTTCTGGGGCCCCTATTCGGGTTCAACTCACCTCACCAAAAACACTCTTTACCCTTACCAACTTTGTTTTTACTCATACACAACCTCCTGTCAAACCAGTAGTTCCCCCAAAATTTTTTTCCAAAATTTAAATTCGTCTAAATAATCCGTTGCTGGAGTCCCCGTCTATTAAAACTTTTAACCGCATTTTTCTTATTTTTTTTTTCTGTTTTTCCTTTGTACACTTTAAAACATCCCCTAATTCTAATGCCCCCCCTTTTCCCGAGGGTTCTTTAACCTTATTAGTAGGAAAGATTTCTGAGATGACAAATTTTTTCTTCCTTAAACTCAATTTTCAGTGGATTTATGTCTTCTTAAAGGACACCAAATGGAGCGCTAATCAAAATGAGGCCTTAACAAAATAAAAATTTTTTAATTAAGTAAAACTAGGATCCTATTATTAATACTTTTTTGATATAAGCAAAACTGTTCTTTATTTTGAAAATTGTGCACTGTTGTCGGGCTTCGGGTTTTTTGCTAACCAAAAACCTATTTTTTTTTTCATTTAGTGCTAACCAAAAATTATTTTAAATTTAATTGCTATAGTTATTTCTTTTCCAAAATTTTTATCCGTACTTTTATCCATATTAAATGCACAGCCACTTTTACCTAAAAATGGGGCCTACCAAATCATCCTGCGTTTATCGTGTTCCCCTCAAAATTACTGGAAGGGCCCAATTTAGTGTCTTGGTAAACTTATGCGCTAAATGTTTCCCCATCTATACGCTTATGTAGCTAGAACAACAAGGATCTCGATCGACGCCCTGGGGACATAATTGTAAAAGGTCCTTTTCGGATTTTTCTTGCTTAATTTTCTCTCTGTTGTCTCTCTCAAACCCCAACTTGATCCCGTGCAGCTAATTTCTTCATCAATCTCGTGTGTGGCATACAAAGACCTTACTGAAATCCATATACAAACATCGAAAATCGAAGTTCTATTCATCAACTCTCCCACAATTTGGGGTACGAACAGTTTTTATAATTTGAAGCTAAGGTTTGTTTCCACTTTTAAAGTTTCACATTTACATTTTCCACTCACTGGTATGATAGCGTTTGTAGTGATCTTTTTGAAAAACCCCAATTTAATTGCCGTCAAACCCCCTTTTTTTCCCAATATTCCTTTAAAAAACCCTTAAAAGACCCTCAAAAGGGCGCGTGACTTTTTCCCGCTTTCATTCAAATCAAGTTTTTGCGACCTTGTCGTTTAATTTGATTTTTGATTTTCCCTAAAATTTATTTTCGTCCGGGACCAATTTTTTTTAAAACGATTTCTGGGATTTCATTTGAAATGGGTGGGGAAAAAAGGGCCACACATTTTTTTCCAGTATAATAAACGACCAAAATTTTAACTTTTAAATTTTGGAAACCCTTTTTTTATCCTAATCTATTCCGGGTACACCTAAAAGCCCCTTAAAGTTGGTCTTTGATTCCCTCGTAAGCAAAGGGTTTTAACCTTTTGGGTTTTTTGTTCATTTCTTTTTTTTTTTAATTTCACTTTTAAGTTTAATATAACAGTCAAAAAAGGGGCGACCACCCTTTTTTTTTTAAAATTCACCTGAAATACCCTTTTTTTTCCCATTTAATTAATATTTTATCTGTTGTTCAGGAAAAATCTTACACTTTTTCGAATAAAACCCCTTTGACTGAGCTGGTAACACTCCCAAACCGCTCGGGCCCCCCTGCCCCTGCCCCCCTGCTCGCCCCCTGCCCTGCAAAACCCCTGCCTTGCAACCCTGCGGTAAACCCTCTCGCAAACCCTGCCCTGCCACCCTGCCCGCTACCCTGCTCTGCTACCCCCCTCCCCTATTTATGGCATGCAAAGACCCCCCCGGGAAACCTTTATTCGGCGAATATACACACCCTAAATTAAAAGGCTACTCCCCCAACCAGAAAAACCGGGGTTGACTGAGATTTTGACAGGGGCCCCTTTTTTAAACTGGGTGCCCCAGGTTCCCCCAAATAAGAAAGGGTTTTTGGCAATCGCAGAGGTTAGGGGGGTACCACCCCTCCTGTCTGCCTTGTCATTCCCATTCAAAGGGGCGGGTTTGGGAAGCAGGGTCCTGCTCTTTTGGGGCCCTCTATTTCCCCTTTTGCTTACCGTGGAGTGCACTAATACCATCACTGTACATATTTGAAATAATTACATACGCTGTTCAAAATTGGTAAAGGGATAATATAATCAAAATTTTTCCCTGCTGTGTTTTTTTGTTTCCCTTTTACCCCCGGGGATAACGGGCCCAAATTTGGGATTTCCTGGGTTGAAATTTAGGGTAGCCTTTTTCCGGGCTGGAACGGGAAACTAGAAAAAAGGGTTAACCTGGGGTTGAAGAGGTAGCGGGAACATTGTAAAGGGCCGCTGCCCTGGAAATTGCATTAGCTTTGCCAACGCTTTAAAAATTTTTTCTTTTCCCCAGTTATTTTTCAAAGGTCGGGCCTTTGGGCAAATTTGGATCGTTCAACACTCGCTCCTATTTTTGTTCGGTGTGCTCGCTTCGCCTACGGCAATCTTTTTAAAAAAGTGTTTTGGCCGGGCTGTTTTCAATGCTTTAAAAATTTTTGGTCATTTGCTATTTAACCCCTTTCGGTGGGAAATTTGGGGGCGTCAGTTTTTGGTTATTGCGAAACCACCGGGTTATGCGTATTCGAAATCGTAACGTTTCCGGGGGGGTATTCTGCAATCGTACTGTCAAGCGAAAAAATTATGCCACCAAGACGAGTAAACGCCCGGGGCGTCGGCATATACTTTTTGCATAACCAAACCTAAATTTTTTCCCCAAAAAAGGGTTTGTTGGAAAATTCTCTTTCCCCTTGGGGCATTAAATACAAACGCCCCTCTCACAGCTGCGCAACACCGGTTCATTTGTTTCCCTTGACAAATTTCCCGGAAAAGAAGGGCACACCCGGGATTTCCCCCCTCAGGGGGCCGGGGGGCAAACCTATGTTCTCGCAGGAGAAGATGAAACATCAACGGAGCACAATAGTCGTAAATGCAGCTGGGTTGCCCTCGGGGGTAAAACAGGGGCGTTGGCACTTGACCTGGCAAAAATAATCTTGGGGCAATTTGGAACAGAACCCTTCGAAAAAGAAAAATTTAAAAAGGGGAAAAATAAAGGGGGGCAAAACAAGCAGTACAGCTTTTTTCCCCCCCCAAAAATTTGAGGCCGAACCAGAACTTTTTTTTCAAAACCCTTCAAAAACCCGGGCTCGAGCCTTGAGGTGGCCGGAACACACGGGGGCATCTTTGGTTCATAAAAGCTTTGTTTGGTAAGGCACGGGAAATTTTTTCCGCCCGGTTTTAAAAAACGCTAAATTTTCTGATTATCAAGTAGTGAAAACCACAATTTTGAAAGGAAATATACATGTACCCAACTAATACGAAAAGCTTTTAAAAGCTGGGCATACGACATTTGGGTCAATCCCTAGGGGACTTTGTGCCCCAAACAACCAAAGTTTTTATACTGGGGTATAAAAGGAAAGGGGTTTGCCCGCACCTTCAAAATCGGGTGAAAGCTTTCTAAATTGGAAAACCGCTGGAGTCGGGGCCAAAAGGTTCGATTTTTTCGGGAAAGAATCGTGACTTAACCACTGCTTTGGGAAAGCGCCAGGTTGGCTGATCCCTTTCGAAAAAAACCGCTCCTTGTCCGAGCATTCCCGTCTTTTTTAACAGCCTGGCATGACAGAGATCGTCAGCCTTGGAGAATGAAGTGCCAGCCGGGGGGAAAACGTCTAGCCCAGCCAACTAAGTAAACCTGGTAAAGGGCCCACGTTTTCTCAATTTAAAGGGCCCCACCCCCTGAAGCCAAACTCCCTTCAACTTGGTGCACCCCAAACAACAGTATCCAGAACACCACCCAGAGCGAAAACCAGTTGAAAGGTCGTCACAGGAGAAAAGGGGCACGCCTTCTCTCTTCCTCGGTTTAAAAAAAGTAGGTCAACCCGGGGCCCCCAACTGCCCCCCAAACCCCAACCCATGGGGAAAATCTCTAATTTTCCCTAGTAAAAAGTACCCAAGAAGTAAAAAAAGGGGGATGGGCCCCTTATTATTGCAAGAGTCTTATTTCCCTTCAAAGGGAAAAATTTAAAAAAACTGAAGTCAAAACCTTTAGAGAACTGAGGCAAAATTTCTCACTTATAAGAGAAGAAATAATTTCCCCCTTTTAAAGAAAACTTTTTTGAATTCCCCCCTTTTTAAATTGGGAACATTTGGAGGACTATATTTTTCTGTCCCTTTGCCCTAAAAATTTTGTACAGTGCAAATATTAAAACTGGGGGAAATTGCCCGTGGGTTTTCCCCCAAAGGGTTTCCCCATAAAGATGCCATGTTTTTAATGGGGGGAATAAAAATTTAAAACTGCAGTGTGTGTTTCCCAACCTATAATGATTAATTTTTTCACCGGTTTTTTTGGCCCTTTAAAACCCGGGGAACATCCCAAGGGGTTTTCTGGCGAGAAGTTACCTTTTTCCTTGGACCGGGCTCCGACTCGGGAAAAGCCTTTTTTTTTTTAAAGAGGAAAACCGGGAGAGCCTCGAAATTTAAGTTTAACAAAAAACCCCCAACAAGCCTTCCATTCCCAGGTTGCAGGAATTTGCCAATTTTCTGTTTTTCCCTGCCCGAGGGGGCTGGGCCCCCCCCGGGGGGAACAACGAAAAGGGCCCTTCTTTTAAAATTCGCTTTTCAGGCAGCCCGGGTTTTTTCCTCTTTTGGATCCCCGGTCAAGTTTAAAATTAAAAAAACCCATTAATTTTATCTGCACTGAGACGGGAAGGAGATAGAGGGGGCCGGCAATTGTTTTGAAAAGGGGGGGTGGGTTTCCCAAAAAAAGTTTTGACCTCAGAAAATTAAAAATAGCTCAAAAAAATTCATTAGGCACTTAGGGAATTTTCTTAAAATTTCCCAAGAACCCCAAAAGAATTTTTTTTTTGCCCAAAATTTAAAACCCAAAAAGTAAAACATCATATTTGGGGGTTTTCCGAGAAAGTCCCAAGTAGGGAAACCCCGGACAAATTTCCCTTAAACCCAACCTCCAACCTATACCGGGTGGGTGGAGAACCTTTTGCAGAATTTAAATTTTAGTTGGTTAAGGGCCACTAACCCAGGCCCGTTTTGGGAAAACAATTTTATTTTTCATTTGGATAAATTTAAAACCCGATACCCTTTAAGCCCAAAACCCATGCGCAGATTAAAAAACTAAAGCTATTTTAAAAACTTTTTAAAAAAACCCAAAATTTTTTTAAATTTTTTGTTTTGGGGATTCCAAAACATTCAAAATTATCAAGGTACTAGCTTCACTCCAAAAACATTTAGGGGAAACATTAACTAGGTTTAGGGGTAATCCACAACTTAAACCCTGCCAAACATCCTCAGTACCCCCGGCGCCTTGGAAAGATTTCATTTTGACTTTAAAAAACCCTGAAAAGAGAACTTTTTTCATCACTTTCCCACAACGGGGATGAAAACACCACCTTTGCTGCTGTTCTCAGTCGAAAACGGGGCAAGAATCAAAAGGGGATGTCCCCCTTTTAGCTGATTTTTTGGGGAACAAGTACGAGGTCCCTTCGGTTTCTCAAAGAAGGGTGGATGGGAAAAAGACTTTGCCAACAAATCTACAACCCCTCTTTCCCAAGTTGCAGGTGGGGGACGTCATTAGCCAAGGCTAACCAAAGACAAACTCAAAAAAAAATGAAAAAAGAGGTATGAAAAAAGGGCAAAATTTTGCTCCTTCCACCAGGGGACAAAAGGGTTTTGGTGCCCGGAACCTAACCCGGCCACACCTTAAAAACTAGATTTAAAGGGACCAAAAGCAATTGTAAGTAATTTTTCCCGATGTTTAAAATTTTGTAATACTCCCATTTATAAGACCCCCAAAAAATAAAAAATTTACCACAATTTAAACAATTAAAATCTTTTTATACACCAGATAAAGTCCCAGTAATGACTCTGTCCTCTACCTCTGAGGACGACTCTGATTCTTTGCACTCTATCTCTGAAATTAATGTTAAACTTTCAAATTCTGTCTTCCTCAAGGATCCTAACCTTTTAATGGAGGGACTATCTGAAACGCAAGTAACAAGTTTAACTGAGCTTCTACAGTCATATCCTAATATTTTTTCGGATGTGCCGAAAAAATGTACGTTAGGTTATCATGATGTAGATGTGGGAAACTCTAAACCTAATAAACTCTCCCCCTACGGAGCTAATCCGAAAAGCAGAGGCTACTTCACAGAAGTAGAATTTTTGTTAAATCATGGTTTAGTGGAGAGTCATCTAGTCCATGGCTTCACCGTGCATCCTTGTTAAGAAGGCTGATGGGGGGTTTCGTATGTGTACAGACTACCGTAAGTGAATGAGGTCACAATTACAGATGCTTACCCTCTTCCTCGTCTGGATGACGTAATTGACTGTGGCATGCAAAGAGTACGTAACCTTTATTCGGCGCATGGACACACCCTCATTTACAGGCTATCTCCCCCAACCAGCGAACCAGGTTGCTAAGAGTTGATAAAGGGGCCCCATCGTTCAACTAGTGACCAGGTTCTAGCCAATAAGAAGGTGGGATTGACAATCGCAGAGGTTATGTGGATACCGCTCTCCTGTCTGCCCTTGTCATTCCCACTCTAGAGCTGGTTGAAGCACGGTCTGCTATCTTGTGGCTTCTATTTCTGCCTTGCTTACCGTGGAGTGCACTATATTTATCACTGTACATAGTGTACATATTGCTGTTATAATTGGTGAAGGATAATATAAGTCTAAACTTTTTCTACTGTGTTTATTTGCCCCATTACACCTGGATAACAGGCCATTTGAAATCCTAGGTTGTAATATTGACTTTGTGGGTAAGGCTACTTTTGTGTCCAAGTTAGATCTCTTTAAAGGTTACTATCAGGTACCTTTGACGGATAAGATGAAGGAAATCTCTGCCTTCGTAATTCCAGGAGGTCATTATCAATACACAGTTACCCCTTTCGGAATGAAAAATTCCCCCTCTTCATTCCAGAAACTTATCCATCAGGCTATTAAAGGACTTGAAGGCACGGCAGCGTACCTAGATGATATTGTTGTGGTGTCTGATACTTGGGATCAACACCTACTTAGACTTAAGGCTCTTTTTGAGACCTTTCAGAGTTCCCATTTAACAGTTAATTTATCTAAATCTTCCATTGGCCAGGCCACTATCACTTTTCTAGGCCATGAAGTAGGTAGTGGTAAAGTTGCTCCTAAACTTGCTAAAGTTCTTGCTATTAAAGATTATCCAGTTCCTCATGATAGGAAATCTCTTCAACGTTTCCTAGGCATGATAGGGTTTTACAGAAGATTCTGTAAGAATTTCTCAGATATTGTAGCCCCCTCTTACCTCTCTTACCAGTCACAAAGTTCCCTTTAATTGGACCCCAGACTGTAACAATGCTTTTGACAAAGCAAAAAGATTATTGTGTACCTCACCCATTCTTTTGTCTCCAGACTTCTCCAAACCTTTTTCATTACAGGTTGATGCTTGTGGTCTGGGTTGGGGCAGTATTATTGCAAAACGGGAAAGAGGAGTTGCAGCCTGTAGCTTACTACTCTGCAAAGTTCCAGCCGCATCAGAGGGCTTACTCTTCCATTGAAAAAGAAGCCCTCGCACTGGTACTGGCTTTAGAGCATTTCGATGTTTATGTGGGCCAGACATCGCAGGTGGTCACAGTCTACAGTGATCACAATCCTCTAGTATATCTCCAAGCCATGAAGAACCACAACACAAGGGGCATGCGCTGGACGCTAAGGCTGAAGCCCAATAATATTACAATTGTACATATTGCATAAAAAGAAAATATGTTAGCAGATTCTTTATCTAGAATCAACTAGA